>CM068581.1:39475440-40184607 GCA_035048485.1 Pteria penguin
ATGTGTCACCTATGGTTCTCGAAAATGGAAAATAATAATGACAAAATGCTTAGCTTGTTTTAAAACGATTGCGCACGGACATTTTCTAAGTACACCAACGATGCCATTTTAGCAGAGAGGAACAAATGGAAAGACGACATATAGAACCACAGAGTGTAGAATTAAAGAGAGGAAGACGGACCATGAAGATCATAACATGAAAACGACTTCAATGTGGTCGTAAAATGGACCTCAGAAAACAAAGAAAAAAGAAGTGCAAAGACTATTCAGCCTAGTTACTAGTAGAAACAAGGAAAGCAACTAAAACAGGTACTTGGACGAGGCAGAGGTGCAGTATTAAGGTCACGTATGCCACTAGTCGCGTAGAAGACAGGTAATAGCGGAGTCTGTTACCACGAGTCACGTAGAGGACACATAACAGCGGAGGCTGTTACCACGAGTCACGTAGGGGACAGGCAGCAGCGGAGTCTGATGCCACGAGTCACGTAGGGGACACATAACAGTGGAGTTTGATGCCACGAGTCACGTAGAGGACACAACAGCTGAGTCTGATGCCACGAGTCACGTAGAAGACAGGTAACAGCGGAGTCTGTTACCACGATTCACGTAGAAGACAGGTAAAAGCGGAGTCCGTTACTACGAGTCACGTAGAAGACAGGTAACAGCGGAGTCGCGGAGTCTGTTACCACGAGTCACGTGGAAGACGGGTAACAGTGGAGTCCGTTGCCACGAGTGATATAGAGGACAGGTAACAAGCGGAACATGTTGCTGGGAGTCGCGTAGAGAACAGGAAACAGCGGAGTCTGTTACCACGAGTCACGTAGAGGGCAGGTAACAGCGGAGTCTGTTGCTACGTGTCACGTAGATGACAGGTAATAGCGGAGTCTGTTGCTACGAGTCACGCAGAGGACAGGAAACAGCGGAGTCTGTTACCACGAGTCAGGTAGAAGACAGGTAACAGTGAATTCCGTTACTACGAGTCACGTAGAAGACAGGTAACAGCGGAGTCGCGGAGTCTGTTACCACGAGTCACGTAGAAGACGGGTAACAGCGGTGTCCGTTACTACGAGTCACGTAGAAGACAGGTAACAGCGGAGTCCGTTACCAAGAGTTACGTAGAAGACAGGTAACAGCAGAGTCCGTAGTTTGGAGGCCAGATCTTTGTGCAATGCATCAATCAGAAGCCATCAACATGTAAATAAATCGTGACTACCTCTAAATGTAAAATGTCTTAAAAAGGTTACATATATATATATATATATATATATATATATATATATATATATATATATATATATATATATATATATATATATATATATATATATATATATATATATATATATCATTCCATGTTATCGAATTTTGCTTTGTGTGAATTAGACACTGCCGTGTATAAATATTTCCAAATATATCTTATCGTTAGGACATCACCAGTGTGTGTCGTCACAGATCTTTGGTTATTCTAGAATCCCTCAACTTGGAGTGCCTAGGTAGGTGTCGAACGAGAAACATTTTTCTCACGGACGTTCCAGACCTACAACGTTCACCCACTATGATTATGCGCCAACGAAACCAAACCACTGACGTGGATCAGTGGCGGATCTAGGATTTCCGAAAAGGGGGGCCCAAATGGGTATTAGCCAAACTTCTCAGCCATTTTTGGTGCACAATATGTAATTTTACTAGTAAATATGTGACCAAGAACCCCCCCCCCCCTCTAAATCCGCCACTGTCGATTGTATTGATGTATTAGTCTGGCCTTACTCGCCATTACCTCCACGGCATAATCCTCCAGGACATTACAGCAATTATCACAATTTCAAAATATGTCGTAAACATGTATTATCTTCATGCTATGTAATGCAGGCATCTGATATTAAATTGGCCCCAGTTTTGCAACTCTACTGAATGGTAGGGAATGTATACTTATATATATTTAATGTTTGGCTGAAATGTAAAGATATTGTCAGTCGAAAGTTTTTTATAAACCTGTCTAGGAAATGTACGTATCCAAATGTATTCAGATGGTGGACATTCGTTGTAAGAATTTTACTGCATATTGTTTAAACATTTGCCATTTTGAACAAAGATTTACTTCAATTCTGTGATCAGAAAACCATGAAATTTAGTGCAAGTGTATTTGAAAGATTGTTTTAAGTTTCAAATGTTATTGTAGATGATATACTTGTTGGGCGTTGTCCTTTGCTGTTACAACTTGAGTGTTTATGGAGGTATGTATGTAGATCATGCAACAGTCTTGTTAATATTAATCGAAATGAAAACGAATTTTGTCAAATACAGAATTGGAACAGTAAGAAAATAACTTTAATTTCTAAAGATTTATTATCCAAATTATGAAAAAAAAATCTCGAAAGTCGACGAAATTTCGTACAAAAACATTAGGTATGATCTTAGGAAATGAGCTACCATGCTGAAGTTATGCTCCATCAAACAATGTATGCATTCAATTTCCAGTGACAAAAAAAGAATATGTCTTTTTGTACTAAACATTTTTTTCCATATATTTCAGCCGATGCCAGAGATCTAGAAGCGTGCATTTCGTAAGTATTGTTCCTTAGTGTAAATACCAGTAAATTATAAATCTACTGTAACATTTGTATAATGATTCATTATCAACCACACCGCAAGCTGTTCTTAGTCAACTGAACACTTCCTTTTTTACTAATTTTTTATGGTTAAATTGATACTCAAGTGGTGTTAGTCGAAACTATTTATATGTATTATATATTCTTCAGCTTTCACTGGACTCTCTACAGTTCCCAGTCACTTGTTCATCTGTCTTGATGTATTATTAAATGATATTAATATTTTGTGTCCGGCAGCTGGCCTCATCTCAGATTTACAAGGGTCCAAGTCTGCCCTCCGTGGAACATTGTTGTGGATGACAATCCAACATCGCACCAGTTACTTCCGTACTTGAGTGTCGTGGTGCATTGTGGTACGTGTCAAACCAACATCGGGCCAATTACTTAAGTACTTGAGTGTCGTGGTGCATTGTCGTACGTGTCAAACCAACATCGTACTAGTTATTTCTATACTTGAGTGTCGTGGTGCATTGGCGTACATGTCAAACTAACATCGTACCAATTACTTAAGTACTTGAGTGTCGTGGTGCATTGTCGTACGTGTCAAACCAACATCGTACTAGTTATTTCTATACTTGAGTGTCGCGGTGCACTGTGGTACGTGTCAAACCAACATCGTGTCAATTAGTTAAGTACTTGAGTGTCGTGGTGCATTGTCATACGTGTCAAATCAATATCGTACCAGTTATTTCTATACTTGAGTGTCGTGGTGCATTGTGGTACGTGTCAAACCAACATCGTGTCAATTAGTTAAGTACTTGAGTGTCGTGGTGCATTGTCATACGTGTCAAACCAACATCGTACCAGTTATTTCTATACTTGAGTGTCGCGGTGCACTGTGGTACGTGTCAAACCAACATCGTGTCAATTAGTTACGTACTTGAGTGTCGTGGTGCATTGTCATACGTGTCAAACCAACATCGTACCAGTTACTTTTATACTTGAGTGTCGCGGTGCACTGTGGTACGTGTCAAACCAACATCGTGTCAATTAGTTAAGTCCTTGAGTGTCGTGGTGCATTGTCATACGTGTCAAACCAACATCGTACCAGTTACTTCTATACTTGAGTGTCGCGGTGCACTGTGGTACGTGTCAAACCAAAATCGTTCAAATTACTTTTAAAAGTACTTGAGTGTCGTGGTGCATTGTCATACGTGTCAAATCAATATCGTACCAGTTATTTCTATACTTGAGTGTCATTGTGCATTGTGGTACGTGTCAAAGCAACATCGTGTCAATTAGTTAAGTCCTTGAGTGTCGTGGTGCATTGTCATACGTGTCAAACCAACATCGTACCAGTTATTTCTATACTTGAGTGTCGTGGTGAATTGTGGTACGTGTCAAATCAATATCGTACCAGTTATTTCTATACTTGAGTGTCGTGGTGAATTGTGGTACGTGTCAAACCAACATCGTGTCAATTAGTTAAGTACTTGAGTGTCGTGGTGCATTGTCATACGTGTCAAACCAACATCGTACCAGTTATTTCTATACTTGAGTGTCGCGGTGCATCGCTGTACGTGTCAAACCAACATCGTATCAATTACTTAAGTACTTGAGTGTCGCGGTGCATTGCCGTACGTGTCAAACCAACATCGTACCAGTTATTTCTATACTTGAGTGTCGTGGTGCACTGTGGTACGTGTCAAACTAATATCGCGTCAATTAGTTAAGTACTTTAGTGTCGTGGGGCACTGTCGTACGTGTCAAACCAACATCGTACCAATTACTTCGTACTTGAGTGTCGTGGGGCATTCTCGTACGTGTCAAAACCATATCGTACCAGTTATTTCTATACTTGAGTGTCGTGGTGCACTGTGGTACGTGTCAAACCAACATCGTGCCAATTACTTAAGTACTTGAGTGTCGTGGTACATTGTCGTACGTGTCAAACCAACATCGTACCAATTACGTCGTACTTGAGTGTCGTGGGGCATTGTCGCACGTGTCAAAACAATATCGTACCAGTTATTTCTATACTTGAGTGTCGTGGTGCACTGTGGTACGTGTCAAGCCAACATCGTGTCAATTACTTAAGTACTTGAGTGTCGTGGTGCATTGCCGTACGTGTCAAAGCAATATCGTACCAGTTACTTAAGTACTTGACTGACAATGTGGTACATTGTTATCAGCAATGTAGCCACATCGCACCAGTTACCTTAGTGCTTGACTGTCCCCTGTGGTACATTGTTGTGAGTGACATAGCCACATTGTACTTGTCTGTTCGTTGTTTGTGATCAGTACTTGACTGTCTTTGTGGTACATTGTTGCGTATATAAATCCTTGATTGCCCTCCGTGGTACATTGTTGTCAGTAACACCCCACATTGTACGAGTTCTCGTAGTACTTGTTTCTTCTCCGTGTACATCGTTGTTCGTGATCAGTACTTAACTGTCTTCTGTGGCACATTGTTGTGAACTGTTTTCTGTGGCACATTGTTGTGAACTATCAGTGTTTTATTGTCCTCCGTGGTACATCGTTGTGAGTGACATAGCGACATCATGTCAGTTATTTTCGTACGTATTTAATGTGAAATAACATTAATTACATTTGCATTCTGTACAAATACTATGAATGCTTATTGTTTTATTTTATCAGACCTTGGAGTGATGCTGTATGTAGCTCGAGGGGTATATGTGTGTATGGTATGTGTCAGTGCAACCTCAGATCCATCTTTACTTCACAGAGGTACAGTGGTAGATACTGTGAATGTGACGATTACAGCTGCCCATACTACAACAACCTCATTTGTGGAGGTACAGTGTACAGTGCAATATATAAATCTTTTATTTAACAGATAAATATTGTCGCTTACACCATGATCCTTTTTAACCTCCTTTGTATTTACCTTGCATATATTGACTTCCATATTCAGTTGTATTTCTTGTTATTCTCATTTTTTCTGTATTAATGGTGTAATATCACACCATTTGCACATCCACACTTTTATTTTAACTTATTGTTACATTCATTCTGTCCTGAATTAACTTAAACAAGTCCCCTAAAACGGGTTTGTTTGAGTTCTGCGTTTTAAACCCTTCTTCTGGTGTAATATGGCTGTGAACTTCCTATGCATTGTCAGCACAAATTTCTATTTAGTCTTTTCATATATTTTATTATTTTGTCATCTTTATGCACCCGTGATAGGTGTGTGCTCCTAACCAAACAGGAAGTGCACACTCCAATCATTCAAGACGTCTATGGACACAAGAGGTTCAGATGGTTATATTCCACATTTGAGTACCGACTCGGATAGATGGCCCCGGGGTGAGCGTCACAATGACATTGTACCGTTTACTTTCGTATTGCAAATTATTATTTAACCTTTGACTTGTCTACTGCGCCCGTGTGGTAAAACCTGAAACCGGTATGACAGTGTATGACCTGGTGTATGACGTATTTTAGTGTACAACGATTTGGGTTTGTCTACACTCATGATAAGTAGGAAGGTACGAATCAGAAAAATCTGTAACAGAACCAATGGATAGTAAATGTCAACAGACCCTACTTATTGTTGATATACTTGTTCTTCAATCTTGACACTGCATGTGTGGATTCTGTCATGTGGATTAATCAAATTGCTTACTCCCTTTCATATATCAAATAAAACACAGACAAAAAGTAATCTGATGCTGCAAGTTAATGTTGTGCTTGACCTTGTAATTTGTTTCTATAGGCGTTGAACATGGCAGGTGTGCATGTGGACAGTGTGAATGTCTATACCCATGGACTGGACCTAACTGCGGATGTACCATGGATGCAAGTAATTGTATGGTGAATGGTGTAAGCATTGGTCTAAAACATGTATACAATGTCTTGCTAATTATTTCTTGAGATTTGGAAAGGATATGGTAGATTGCAAGCTTATATTGTGAGCTTCATCAGTTTTAGTTTAGATCATCATGGAAAACACAATATTTGTAATTATGCAGACTTGTTTTTGTTTCACGGCTTCCCAAGATTACGTCAGTTGTACGGTGACATCTGCCCGATGTATTGCATAGAAATTTTGACCTCGGATGCATTAGCCTATCCGCAGCAGTGTGGGACATTTTACGTTACGGTGCCGACATCGAACTTGAAACAGGATTTCGGTGTTTACTGCCTTCTCCCGAAGACAAGACACCAATGGGCTACCGACGGGACTCGTAATCAGGGCCTGAAGGTTCTGAACCAACCACTTAGAACAATGAGCTACATCAGTTGCAAAATTTACATCGGATAAATATGCATATACATATGTCCTTATGGTTATTATTATCACTGGCCTAGTTTGCAGAGCTTGCGGTACTGGCCCTACTGGTAGATTGATATGTCCCAGTAATATTACTGGCCCATTTTACAGAGCTTGCGATAATGACCCTACTGGTGGATTGTTACGCCCACATAATATCACTAGCCTACTTTACAGAGCTTGCAATAATGACCTTACTGGTGGATTGTTATGTCCCGGTAATATTTCTGGCTCAGTTCACAGAGCTTGTACGGAAGCCCATTTATACCGAAGCCCATTCCGGACCTATCAAAAAATATTTTTGAATTTGATATAACGAATTCTTGAATTTGTTAAAACGGATTAAATTCGTTTTAACAAATTTGAGGAATTCGTTATAAAGTATTAAATCTGTTATAACTAATTTGCGGAATTCATTATAGCGAATTAAATCTGTTATAACAAATTTGTTGAACTCGTTAAAACAGATTTGAAATTCGGTTTAACAAATTCAATTCGAAATAAAAAAGAATTCTTAAATAAAAATTTTGGTTTTATAAAATTTGATATAACGCATTTTCACCAAATTTGTGATAACAAATTTCATAAATTGTGAGAACAAATTAAACGGACTCAAAATTTCAATGCCACAAATCCTTAATCACGGAATGTAATTAGTGTGATAACGAATTAGAATTTTAGCACCGTTGGACCCACGAGAAAGCCAATGCATGAAAAGGTAAGTTTTTGTTATATCGGATTGGAAAATCAAATAACAACTTTATAATTTGTTATAACAAATTCAATTTGTGATAACAAAAATATGAATTTAAGAATTCGTTATTTCGAATTTAATTTGTTAAAACGAATTCCAAAATCTGTTATAACGAATTCAAAAAATTTGTTATAACAAATTTAATTCGTTTTAACGTATTTCTCGTATTTGTTTAAACGAATTTAATCCGTTTTAACAAATTCAAGAATTCGTTATATCAAAATCAAAAATATTTTTGATAGGTACTAAATGGGCTTCCTTACGTAATCACGGACTGCGTTATAACAAATTTTACAAAACCGAATATATGAATTTAAGAAATCGTTATTTCGAATTTAATTTGTTAAAACGAATTTAAAAATCTGTTAAAACTGTTCAAATTTGTTATAACAGATAATGGATTTAATTTGATATAACGAATTCAAGAATTCGTTAAAACGAATTAATCCGTTTTAACAAATTCAAGAATTCGTTATATCAAATTAAAAAAAAAAATTTTTTTTGATAGGTCTCTATTCGTTATAACGAATTTTTCAAACGAATTTATTCCCTTTTAACAAATTCAAGAATTCGTTACATCAAATTCAAAAATATTTTGATAGGTCCTAAATGGGCATCCGTAAAATGGGCTTCCGTAATTTGCGATAATGACCCTACTGGTAGATTGTTAAGTCCCGAGGATATCACTGGCTTTGTTTGCAGATCTTGCGGTACTGACCTTATTGGTGGATTGTTATGTCCCACGGATTCACTGGCCTAGTGTACAGAGTTTGCGGTAATGACCCTGCTGTTGGATTGTTACGTCCCTTGAATATCACTGGCTAGCATGCATTGCTTGCCATACTGACCTTACTAGTGGATTGTCACGTCCCGACGATATCACCGACTTAGTTTACAGAACTTACCATACTGGTGGATTGTTACGTCCCTTGTATATCACTGGCTAGCATGCATTGCTTGCCATACTGACCGTACTGGTGGATTGTTACGTCCCGACGATATCACCGGCTTAGTTTACAGAGCTTACAATAATGACCATAATGGTGGATTGTTACGTCCCTTGAATATCACTGGCTAGCATGCATTGCTTGCCATACTGACCGTACTGGTGGATTGTTACGTCCCTTGGATATCACTGGCTAGCATGTATTGCTTGCCATGCTGACCGTACTAGTGGATTGTCACGTCCCGACGATATCACCGGCTTAGTTTACAGAACTTACCATACTGGTGGATTGTTACGTTCCTTGGATATCACTGGCTAGCATGCATTTCTTGCCATACTGACCGTACTAGTGGATTGTTATGTCCCGACGATATCACCGTCTTAGTTTACAGTGCTTGCCATGCTGACCATACTGGTGGATTGTTACGTCCCTTGAATATCATGGCTAGTATGCAGTGCTTGCCATACTGACCTTAACGATTTCTTAAATTCATATATTCGGTTTTATAAAATTTGTTATAACGCAGTCCGTGATTACGTAAGGAAGCCCATTTAGGACCTATCTACTGGATTGTTACGTCCGTAAGATATCAGCAGCTTAGTTTACAGTGCCATACTAACCCTAAATATATATTTCATATATGTTTTCTTGACACTGGTTCACTGGTACAAGCAACGTATATGAATTATTAATTGAGGCGTTCCGAGATTCGAACCCGAAACACAAGATTGTTATAATAATGTTTAAACATATCAAATGTTTTAAATATTAGTGTAATAAATATTTCACAGCTAAGTTAGATAAAGGTACATGTATGAAAATTGATCAAAACATGTAGGAGTCTCCTCGTGTATAACTATTCTTAAATTGTTAAATCTTCCTCTTTGATTATTTTGTATAATAGTTTACTTTACATATATTTTAGACTTCCACTCTAAAGCCTACTGCAGTGAAGCATCATTTAAAATACATTAATAATTTTGTTGATATGTGCCACTAGCTGGTGTGCAAATGTATTACATCAAGTTGTTATAGTCATTTGCGTTAATTATAAAATCAAATACAATACACATTGAACCAAATATCAAGGGAAAGCTATGTTTGCAGGAGAATACAGAATGTAGTAACAGAGGAAGGTGTGTGTGTAATCAGTGCCAATGTGAAGAAGGTTTCAGAGGACCCAAGTGTGAACATGTAAGTAATATAATAATGTACTGCAAATGGTACCAAGTGTGAACATGTAAGTAATGATGTACTGCAAACGGTACCAAGTGTGAACATATTGATAATAAAGTAATATATTGCAAATTAATACATTTCAAAATATGTATCAATTCCTTTTTACTTTTTCTTGATATTCACATTTTTTCCAGTTCAACAGTTTGCAATGAGGGTGTTATTGTAAATTTGTAATGCTTGTATTTCTTGACATACATTTTTAAAGTAATGCATTTTAATGTATTTTTCTCCGCCTTTCACATTTTGATTAATATCCATCTTTTTTTCACTTTGCATTTAAAGTTCCAACAGATTCTTATATAACTAATGCAACATACTATAACGTGGTGCTATGTCCCAGTGACTATCACATCAGTATGGGAATTTATGAATTCCTGGAAAATATAGACGAGGCCATGTGTCTGGAAAGAGAACGAGCATCCAGTTTGGCAAGCCACGCCATTTTGCAAGCATTTTCCATTTAATAGTATGCAAAATTCAATGTACATTGTAACATCGCTATGCCTTTAATGATATGTTTTGAACTATTTCATATCGTTTTTCCACCAGTAGTGTAATAAGAAACATACTGCAAAGTGTTAAATGTGAGAGAATGAATTTACTTCTGACTTGAAGTCTGTGTAAATTTGAAACCCAAACCGCATAGGGAAGACAATCCTTTGCGATACATGGGTCTGATCATAATCCCTGTACACGCATACTCCAATCATCATAACTTTTAACATATTACGAAAAAAAAGTATTCACTTTTTTAACAACACAAATACAATTTAAAATTCCGTTTCACAGAGGACATGATTAATGGCTATCATATTTAGTCTCATTTAAGATATATTTACCCGGGCGGCGTAGCTCAGTCGATAAGGTGCTTGGCTCGTGACCGAGGTCACGGTTACGGATACCACCGGCGGCTTCACATTGTCCTTTCTTTCTTATGAGACACAGATCGTGTCACGATAGTGGTAGCACGTAAAAGTCCACTGAACTCTCTGCTTCGGGTGGATGCTCCGCATAGGTCTAAATTTCTATGCATTGCACCAGGATGATGCCGCCACCATATTAGTGCAAACATCTTGGTGTGACGTAAAACAAGAATCAAACAAACAAATTTATATCGATTACGAGTAACAAAAAGAAATTCCTAGTACATGTAATAATTTAAATGTATAATATAATTTTCATAATTTCAGGATGAAAATGAATGATGTAACCCTCTATGTGGACAGGTTTCATGGACAACACCTCAATTATCATGTATACACGAAAAGAATGTTATTTTCCTGTTTCATAATAAAAAGAGTTTTCTTCGTAACTCGGCTTTTCTTTGTTATCTCTCTTTCTTAGTAGACTGCTTCCAGAACTTTGAAAAATCAGCTTTTGTTTTGTAAAAGTACTGTGATAACATTTCTTACCTGGAAAGGGAAAATTTCTCACTAGAAAAAAATCGAGCGCCGTTGCATTGTGAACTGTCCGGCTCAAAAAACTTGTGTGCCCAAAAATAACCGCGTTTGAATATTTCTTAGTAATGATACCAGATTTTACTGATAGCATCACAAAAATATCGTGACAAATGTAAAAAAAATTGATAGGGTATTCAACAAATTCGGGAACGATAAGTCCGTTAGAGTAATAATTTTCAAAAGTGTTATCTCAGAGAAATGCTGACAGAATTCTTTCATATTTCGTGATGAAATTTCTATCATGATAGATACCTAGTATACACAATTGTGGAAAATGTCCTATTCTAAATCATTATTGCCGAAAATGAATAGATAATACCTTTGATGTGTCAAGTAATGTTATCTTCAGTTAGGACTATGTTGTTCCGATTACCTGGACAAGTTTCTATAACCATGTATTCAAAAATATTCAATTTATCCCAATTTTTCAGAACCACTGACCTGTTAGTCCGAACAGTAAGTTTTTATTTGAAACTTAACGGCCAATAAAGTTAGCAAATCGAGACTGAAAGAACTTGATGGCAAAGCATGATATGTCTTTCAGATGTGCCAAGATCAAAATATGCTGTAATGGTCGATGACTCGAATTATCAAATGACATAAAACACTACTACATACTTGTGTTTAAGTTTTGGGGTGCTAAATTCAGAAATATCAATATACACTTTATTTGTTTACATCTCGGTAATATTGGGAGGATCAAGAATGTTTAATGTACTTCGTCAGAGAAAATTACATGAACATTCTGACTACTATTGTACAGTCGGCCCTCTCTAACTTGTGGGAATTCGAGTTAAACACAGTTTTAGTCTGAGATGTGTGTTTATGAATATAAAATAAAGTTAAGTTTTTTAAACAATTCGAATTAACATATTGTTCCAGTTGTCGGTGATAAAGTAAACGAAAGTCAACTGTACCTTGGGAAAAGAAATGTGTTAACTAAAGTGCTATTTGTACATTTTTACTATGATTACGTGTAACAATGCTCTTAAAGTGTCGTAATGAAGAACAATGAAGCCAAACTCACAACTGGATAACTATTCATTAAAGAACGCAACAAGTCAATGACCATTGCCTAAACCAATTCTAGTGACAAGACTATATGAGAAATATTCACAATTTCGACTGCCAACATCTGTCTCTCGGATCAGCTGAAGTACACTTAACTATAAATATGTCAAGAAACCGTGTATATATGTAAGGAAAGCTACATATCACGATGGTAAAGACTAGGTAAAATGAGGCTACAAGTCACAGTGATAGAGACTAGCTGAAAATCATGATGGTAGAGACTAGCTGAAATCATGATGGTAGAGACTAGATTATATAAAGCTACAAATCACGTGGTTAGAGACTAGCTGAAATGAAGCTACAGACCACGATGTTAAAGACTAGCTGAAATGACGCTACAAATAACGATGGTAGAGACTAGCTGAAATGACGCTACAAATAACGATGGTAGAGACTAGCTGAAATGACGCTACAAATAACGATGGTAGAGACTAGCTGAAATGAAGCTACAAATAACGATGGTAGAGACTAGCTGAAATAAAGCTACCTAGGCCACCCAGTATTAAACTAAAGGAGTTTAGGAGGAGGGTTAAACACTGTACAACTGTTCTAATCAAAGTTCTGGAAATGGAGTAACACATAAAATATGACCATACATAGCTCTCTTCCTTTATCACAATTTTGAAAATATCAGTACTTATTTGATCTTATTATTTTTTAATGTAATAGCAGGTCACGCAAGCGTACAGCAAGTAATCTTCAGTGCACTCAATTTCTAAATGAAACAGTCGGGTTCATAGTTCACCACCACCGTTTCTAATCCGACGTTCATATTTGTGTGGGATAACTTTGCCAAAAGAAACTGGGTAATTTCATCCAATATATGATGTGATGGGCACAAATCACTTACCAGTTAGGCTAGTTAAATCCTTAACTATTCATATCAACCCATATTAAAAACAAAGAAAAAAACCTCGAATAAATGCAATTCAACACATCTGGTGTAGTTCATATGTATGCTGTGGAGAGTGCCATTATATCAGTTGTACAAAATTTTAATGCTGAACCAAGTCATGATTTATCTTATTTATGTATATTATTTGTATTGTGAACTGAATGAGACATGATGATGATGGTGGTGGTGGTGGTGGTAGTTTTACACCAAATTGCATTATCGGTTTAAATTCATTTCTGTCTTTTTGTTTGATCTTGAAATGAAAATCCGAGTCCGATAAAAGTCGACTTCTAGTTATTCAAGGTCAAAGTATTGTGTTTGAATCAATGAAGTGTGTCCTATGCATGGATTTCTGTTCATTTTAGGGTAAAATATTTTTATTTTGTAGATATTTTACTTTCTTTTTTGGAAACCATATAGACGTAAATGCATTTTCCGTATTATGTGTGACCTTGTCATTGCTGCAGATTTGACGGGAGAATTAACACTTTAAAAATTATCAATATTCAGTGTATATAATGCTTTAAATCTTGTTGAATAAAATCTTCTTATAAATAACTCATTTAGTTTTATATAAAATGCAATAGAATGTGTATTTAGAGTCAGTTTCAATTACATTAAAAATACAACATATTTCATATTTAACCTCAAATTTCTCGAAAAGCGCCCGGTGGATTTTGGAATGTAAACTATCCATGATATGTATATTGATGCATTGCAACCAGAAACAGCTCTAACTTCGGAATTAATGCACAATTACAAGGAAATAGAAATTCTACACGGAATACGACAGGGAGCTCCACTTACTGGAACACATGAATCTAGGCCCAAATAGAGGTATTAAAACAACTCGAGTAATCATTTGAAAACCGAAATACAATGATAAATGTCTATTTTCAGTGAGAGTGACCCTTAGAGTTGACCTTTTGACCCACAATCAATCCCACATTAGATCTTTATATAAGTTAACGCTGTATGAATTTTGAAGCAAATTGGTCATTCCTCACTGAAGTTATTATTTGGAAACTAAACGGGCAGACAGACGGACAACGACATACACTATAGTTCCCTTCAGTTTCACTTTTAGGGGATTAACTAAAGCAGTGGTACAACAAAATATGGGGGGACAGGTAGAGACTACATCTTTGCCAAACACCAGGTCAGGTCAAACAAAATATAACTTTTAAATGTAAACGTGTAAACCAAAATTAAGCAACAAGCTTAAGCCCCTGACACACCTACATGTTCTCACAAGGCGTTCACTTGATATGACGTCCTCAAGGCGTTCTTTAAAAATTACCTGAACGTGGCGAGAACGGGGGATTTAATCTCCCGACTGGCTTGACGGTCATCCATCTGAGAATCATCGGCGATCACAATACGTTTATGATACGACACCTCACGTTTTTATCCCGTTCATGAACAACCTATCCCGTCTTTACCCCGTTCTCTAACGCGTGCTTGCTACGACCACCCACAAATTCACGCGACGTCGTTGGAGTTTGCACCACGTCTTCAACGTCCCCGTTACGTTTGCTCAACGTTCTGTGCGTTCGAGCTACCACTTTTAAAAGCATGTACGTGTGAAAAATTATCCGGACGCGTGACATTTTTGTTCACATTTGCATTTTAAGCAATAAATATCTCCGGTGCATCCATTTGCAATGGTTGGGAAAGGAAGACCTTGGGCAAAAGCAAAAGGATTGAATGATTGATTGATTATTGTTTTACATGTACGTCACACCACGGTTATTTCACGTACATGTATATGGTGAAGGCATCTGCCTGATACATTGCATAGCATTTCTAACTTTGCAACGGACCCACCCGAAGCAGTGAGGGATCTTTTACGTGCCACGCCTACCGTGACACGGGACCTCGGTTTTTACTGTCTCATCCGAAAGACAGAACACCAGTGTATCCGGGGCTGGAATCGAACCTGGGACCTCTAGGTCACGAGCAGAGCACCTCATCCGCTAGGCAAACCGGCTTCAAAAGGAAAGGGAAATTGAATGAAAATCCACCCCACCCCAATCACAAAATTAAGAGGAAAATGTGGAGTCCGATGACGAATCTGCCGCCCCCTCTATTGCTTCTCATACTGAGTCTCCGGACATTACCCCAAAATCTTGCTTACAGCCTACTAATAAGAAGTCCAAGTTAATAACCAAATATTGTACTACTGAGGCACTTGTGTGGACGTGTTACCCACTTCATATACGTGGGGTTGTATTGTGAACGTGAGTAGTCGGGACATTCTTGACAAGGTCTCGGATCAAAATGGCAATGACGTCAGTGGTGAGAACGTTGCAACAACGTATAAAGGTCGAAATTAGAACGGGATAGGAATGGCAGAGACGGGGGAAAAGCGACATCTTCCTATATGACCGTTCGTGCCGTTCTTTCCGCGTTCGTCTCACGTTGCCGTTATGCCTTGGCAGATTGAGTTACGGCTTCCTTTGGGCGTTCGTAACACGTTCTTAAGTTTATTTGCGTCCGTATCACGTTCTTAAAAAGTATCAGTGTGTCTACACGCTGTTCTCGGTGTTTTCAGCTTTTGTTCATTTTTCGCGGTCGTATTACGAACGCCATGCTAGATCTCGTCTAGGTGTGACAGGGGCTTTAACTGTCAAACAAAGGCAAATATTTAGACAAAGCAGACAATCTATATGTGTTACACTAATATTTAAAACATTAAATTTTTTAAACATTATAATGTAACATATGTACATTGACATGCATATATAATATGTACATGTTTTAATTAATGTCCGATTTAATAGTTCCTTTCTTTTACAACCGCACCACTGTTAACAAATTTGTACACTCATGGTACAGCCCACAGATTTAGAGTAACAGTATATTTTTAACTTGTTCAAATAGTTTTAGTAGCAAAGACAAAATGCGTCTGATCTTCTTAATCAAGCAAACCATATTTTTATTCACATATATACTTTTAATTCTATCTTAATTTATCCATTTTGTGTAATGGGATTCTTTTTATGCAGAGGACGGACTTTCAGTGATATTATAAAAAGAAGTAGAAACATCCGTTAAAAGTAGTTTCGCAGACTGAAGAGTTCTCTTTACTTGTGTAAGAGGCTCTTAAGGGAAGCTAGTGAGGAGAACGAAGGAAAAAGTAGTTTTTCACTGGGTTTCTTCTAAATAAAAATTTACCTAACAATTTGTATCTTAAAATGTTTTAAGATATTTGCAAGTAAAGAGGCAGGATTTAATAAAAAGATTTCGGTTTTATTTTTGCTAACCTCCTTCAGAAAAAGATAACTCTTCGTGAGACTTAGTTTGAAATGGCTGTTCGAAAGCAATACACCAGCTGTGTTCCGATGCATTTATTCGAGTATTTGCGAATTTTCTGTGAGGTTGCCATGAATAGTTAGGTATTTGATTAATCTAACAGGTAAGTGATAAGTGTTTGTCATTCCGTGTATGCGATGCAATGACCCAGTTTTTATCGGCAAAGTTTTTCTACACAAAATATGAACCAAACATTAGAAACGGTGATGGTGAAGTATGAGCCCTGAGGAAATTAACCAAGATGAAGAAGAATATGATGTTTACAGAGGTATAGAACTATGAAGAGGATCGAAAGATCTGGTATGGAATATGCGACGGAGAATACTGTATACCCATCCGAACGTACCGGAAAAAATGTCCGTTTCGTATCAAGATTTATGTAAACACCGGCATCCGGTATGGCTGAAAACGTGGAAAAGGGAATGGAAAAGATTAATATTTCAGACAATAAGGCATGAAACTTTAAATTAAACTGCAACATTATTATGCTTTCGAAGTCTATACTTTCACGTTTAACACAGAAGATAGGAAACAGACTAGTTATCCCAATGGCATCCGTGGTGTGTTATGGTGCTTCAACTTCTTGTCGATATTGATTTTCCATTTCTATAACCAAAAATTTTCAATCATGATTCTGTATTAATAGAATCTTGCATGATAATTTCACCTGTTGACTTATTTTATGAAACTGTGTTATCTGTATGTGAATGATGTAACCGTTAGAAATGCCATATAAATTTATGCTCTTACAAGAAAAACATTCGAAGTCTGTATAAGGTCCATGCAATAATGTGATTGCATCATCCTTCTTGGTTGATATATCATTGATGCAAAAGCAGTGTTTAGACACTGACTTGGAGTGATTTATATCCGTACATCATCACTGTTGTCATGGATGAGGTATTTATAACTTCTTTTGTGTTCTTGTATTTGTATATTCTTGAATTATTTTTCATAGTAGTAGTATAGTACTGGCATTCTGAAGCTGTTCAAAACCCATCAATGGCAATTTTTTTTTCTTTCATCTTAATTTGCACCAAAAAAAAATATTGTTAAGTACTTATCCGATTGGACAAGTAATTTTTCTGTAAAGAAGTTTCAAAATTTAAAAAATAAAACTAGATTGTAATCCTTTTTATCAAAATTCATAGTCAAAAGCAGTGAGAGAACGACGATCAGGAAGTTGATTCTCAAACCGCAGGGCTTGAAACTAACTTTTTCAAGCACTAGTCTGGCGGACTAATCGGTTACAAAATCCATTCGTCCGCACATAAATCTATTAGTCCGCAGAAAAATAGACTATTTATTCATTTTGAACTGATTTAATTTCACATTTCATTTGTCAGATTTAACATTTCAAGACACTGTGGGGCGCACATATGCCTCTAGCTCCTTCTCGGTGGGGGGGGAGGGGGGTAGCGCCCACATAAAGGAGCCCACATCGCGAATTATAGATTTGGTAAGTTACTAAATGCAAACCCTGAGGGATTTTAGTAGTTGCGATACTCCGTATTGTTACTTAAAATAGGTTACGTGATTTCCAGAAAAATAAGTTTCAGTCGTTTGCAGGGCGGGTGAGAGGATTTGAGTGGGTATCACAGAGTTTTCATTAATCTGTCGGACTTATACAATGAGAAATCTGTTAGTCCGTGGCATAATTTATTAGTCATGGACTTACGGACATATGTTAATTTCGAGCCCAGAAGCGAGGTTGGCAAATTTAAAATCAAGATTGAAGTTCACTTGTTAGACAGTTTGGTTGTTATTTTTCTGTTATTTTCTAATTTTTCAATTACGGGTAGTAAATACCCTCTGACCCTTATCAGGAGTTCTGTATATTCGTTAATAAAATAACTTAACACAATGAGTATATTGTTAAAATTTTATTTTATTCATTACAGTAGTTATTGAAGTTCAGCATTGACAAATTGTTGGACATGTAAAATTTATTTTTGGACAAGTAACTTTCATGGACAAGAAGGAAAAAATTTTAATGTCAAGCCCTGGCCTATTGAATTTAAAAAAAATATCAGTTATTGAAATTAAATTTTTTTCAGCATTTGGTCCGTCTAATTCAAGTAGCAAGAAAAGATCTATTTCTATGGTGCTTTTCATTGCCAATCACTTGAAAAATTTTCAGATATATCATAGAAAAAATCCAAATTTCATTGTGTTCAGTGGTAAATAAGTCAGATTTTCTATTGAAATACACATGTCAATTGTAGCCAAAATATTGCTTACATGTACATGTAAGTACAGTATAAAAACATACAGTTTAAAGAAACTTTCAGTGAGATTGATTGATTTTTGTTTTACGTCACACCACGAATATTTCACATATATGGTGACGGCATCTGCCTGATGCGGGGCATACAAATTTTGACCTTTGCAACAGACCCACCCGAAGCAGTGAGGGATCTTTAACATGCCATACATACCACAACACAGGGCCTCGGTTTTTACTATCTCATCCGAAAGACATGACACCGGCATGACCAGAGCGGGACTCGAACCCCGGCCTCCCGATCAGGAGTCTGACACGATACCACTAGGCCACGCAGGCTGAACTTTCAGTGAGAATCGGTGAATGTACATGTAGTATTAATATACATGTACTTGAAAAGAAGTGAAAGAAAGGATGTGTAGTATTTTAAGTCATGGAAAAGTCCTATAAAGAACCAAAGGCAAAGAAATCAGTCCTCTTTATAAACATTCATATGTGAAAAGAGTTAATTGAAGATGGGCATGTTCTCTGAATATTATCACACATGTACAATGTTGTTGGCCAGTATGCCATTGCCCATGCTTTTATGTGTTGCATATGCAGTGTACATAGTTACATTTCGTATTGTATGTTGTGTCATGGAAATCTTTCCTACATGTAATTATTTGTGGTAAATGACATAGAAGAAACTATTCATTTTTTTTTTACATTCAGAAGAAGAAAGTTCAGAAAAAATCTGATGGTGGAGGAGATTCAAAGAAGTTAAAAGAGGTAAATGTGTATTTTAATCTCTTAAGTTTAAAGTAAAGACTTACAATGCACAATGTCTTGTCTGGAAAGAAAATTTCAAGTTGATAAAGTTTTGTTATTTTAATTAGACCTACTGGTATGGTAATTGATTTTTTTAATAAAATTTGTAAGATCAATAATATTTACATGTAAAAGTATTTTGGTATTTGTTCTAATTTAGAACAAGTATTCTTTTTGATGGCAAAATTTAGACTGTTCTTGGTATTGACAATATTTACACTATTGCTTTGGAATTTTTAGTTAGTACCTCCACCAGAATTTTTAGAGCATAGGCAAAAATTATGGGATAAATTAAAGAAGGAGCGTGATGAATGGATAGTAGCTCAGACCCCAACACCCATAAAAATTACTTTACCAGATGGTAAAGAGGTTGACGCTGAGGCCTGGCGTACCACACCATATGATGTTGCTAAGGGCATCAGGTGAGGAAAATTTTGTGACTGAATTTTGAGATGTATTCACCAAAATGCTTTGAGCAGTGTCATGTAGCACAGATTTCACTTATTCAAGAATATATACATGTACATGTAAAGACCTTGTGTGGACACATTTCATGACATTTGGTCAATAAAACCAGCATAAGAATTATTTCTGTTCCTAGTACACAACCACACATCTGAATTTGGGTAGATTGGTGATTTTTTTTTATATCTGGCAAACTTGAATGGACAAACATGAGTACATACTGTATACAATTACTTTATCCAGATGCCAGATATTATGTAGAATAAAGAAAAATATTCAATAACACACAACTTTGTGTTTCTTTACTGTCTTGGAATCCATTTTTCTTAAGTGTGGTCTCGGTTGTAGATAGTCTTAAAAATCTGATAAACCATTGATTTTTATTCAGACACTTGGTGGTAGGATCATGGTCAGCATGATTGAAAACATGGAATAGGGGTTTCACATAGTTTTAAAACAATTAAACATTTGCACAGCAAACTTACTGTATCTCAAGAAAGAGATCATGTACTTATCTGTTTTTATTCATAATTTTAGGAAATAATGGCTTTACTGGTCGGTAGTGGACAGGTTTTAGAAGTATTTACAAAGTTAAAACTGTAACTTTTGACATAAGAATATGATATTTTCATAAAATACATTGTATATTAGGACACAATACTATTGTGTGTGAAAATTCATGGAAATTGAATTCCAGGAAAAGGAATTCGGATTACAAAACAATTCTGTAGTAAGATGCTCATGTTAAGAATTAGTAGACATATTATTACTAGCTTCTCATTTTTCTGGGGTAAATTGTGTCAATGTCATATTGTAGTAAGAAATGATACAATCCTTTGATAGATTGGGGAAATTCCCTGCTGTCATACAGGATTGCATTTTGACCAGAACTTTCTCATCACCAGCATTTAACGATCAGCTAATTTATGTCGGATCTGCCACAAATAAATTTGATGAAATTTACACTGTTACAAGTGAATGGTAAGCCTTGTTGGAAAGATTTCTAACTATAGCAGATGAGTATATGAGGAAATTTTGTCAGGTTAATAAATTATTTAGAGCTAGTAACAGCCAAAGACTTGCTGGAGTTGGGCCAATGTTTTCAGGTATTGTGTGAGGTGAAATAAACAAAATTGTACTCCATGCCTAATATTTAAATATATTTCAACAGATTGGAGTTTGTTTGAAAGTTCTTAAGCAGCTTCATGTGTTTGGTATAAAGCTTTGTTTTAGGCTTTATTAGTGATCAAGCACTGGGTATTAAGCGTAGGTAATCCTGATTGGATGATTTGGATTGATTTTAATAGTATTATTATCATCTAATTTCTGACTTTCACATATTCCATCGTTTTATTTATTTTGTTATTTTTATTATTTGCAGTCAGGGTTTAGCAGATAATTGTGTTGTAGCAAAAGTCAATGAGGAATTATGGGATCTAGATAGACCATTTGAAACCAGCTGTAAACTTCAACTCATAAAGTTTGAAGATGAAGAAGGTATATTACAATGTCATGTTCTCATATGTTTATGAAAGATATCATTTAATATAATTTTCATTTTCCCCAAAAAATTTTGGGGAAGCATATAATTGCTGTCATGTCCGTGTGTCTATCAGCCCCTCCGTCAGAGCTCGTATCTCCTATACCTTTCATCAGAATTTGATCATACTTCACCAAAATGTTATTGATGTGATAGGACTTTGGACAAAGGTCACTCAACGTCATTTCTGAAAGATCAAGTCAGTTATTAACAATGACTTAAAGTACCATGAAGTGCTTATATCTCCTACACCTTTCATCAGAATTTGATCATACTTCACCAAAATATTATTTAGGTTAAGGGCTAGGGGACAACAGTCATTCAAGGCCATTTCTGAAAGGTAAAGGTCACATTAACTCTGACTTAAAATACCATGAAGTACTTATATCTCCTACACCTTTCATCAGATTTTGATCATATTTCACCAAAATATTATTTAGGTTAAGGGTTTTTGGACAAAGGTCACTCAAGGTCATTTCTGAAAGGTCAAGGTTACTTATTTACTATGACTTAAAATACAATGAAGCACTAATATCTCCTATACCTTTCCTCAGACTTTGATCATATTTCACCAAAATGTTATTTAGGTTAAGGGCTTTTGGACAAATGTCACTCAAGGTCATTTCTGAAAAGCTAAGGTCATTTATTATCTATGACTTAAAATACCATGAATACTTATATCTCTTACACCTTTCATCAGAATTTGATCATATTTTATCCAAAATGTTATTTAGTTTAAGGACTTTTGACAAAGGTCATTCAAGGTCATTTCTGAAAGATCAAAGTCACTTATTAACTATGACTTAAAATACCATGAGGTACTTATGTCTCCCACACCTTTCATTAGAATTTGATCATACTTCACCAAAATATTACTTAGGTTAATGGCTTTGGACAGGGGTCACTCAAGGTCATTTCTGAAAGGTCAAGGTCACCATAAAAAGTTATATGTCATAACTAATCAAGGTCAAGCTTACTCATTTTGGTTTAAGATACTGTGATCTCTTGTTGTTCTACATTTGACTCAATTGGATATCCATATGATACATTGAGATTTGAAATTGTCATCAGTTAATACAATGATTTCCTATATTCTGAGTTATTCATTTCCTTCATTATTGCTGTGCTCCTTGGAGCATCCATCATTTTTACTGATTTTTAGCTCACCTGAGCCAAAGGCTCAAGTGAGCTATTGTGATCAATCACCATCCGTCGTTAACTTTTCACATTTTCGACTTCTTCTCCAGAGCCACTGAACAGAATTTGATGAAACTTGATAAGCATGTAGTACTCATGGTCCCCTACAAGTGTTGTTGTTTTTCGTCCGGATTCATCAACAGGTGGCGCCACCACAGGCAAAAGTAGGTCAAAGAGGGTACCCTCCTTTGACAAACTTCTTCTTCAGACCGGGGGCATACAGAGACAAACCGAATGCATAGGAATGATCTAGAGGGATGTGTGAAGAAGTGTTGTTATTTTTGGTTCCATTCCGAAATCAAATTTTTGACGTTTTTTTGTACTTGGTAGTTTTAATGCAGAAAAGAGGTATTTTTTTCTTTAAGTAAACATTGATGCATTAATTTGGTTTAATTTGATCATTTTGATGGTAAGAAATACTACTGCGAAGAAAATTTTTCAATATTTTATGTTTTGGATTTTTTATGAATTTTTTAAGACTTTCAAGAAAAAGGGGGGTGGGATAATTGGTGTAAACATTTCACAGTTTGAACTTTTTCTTCGGAACCACTCGCTGGAATTCAATGAAACTTGGCATGCATCAAATACTCAAGGTCCCCGACAAATGTGGTCATCTTTGTCAGGATCCATGAACAGGTGGCACCACCACAGACAAAAGTAGGTCACAGAGGGTACCCTCCTTTGACAAACTTCTTATTCAGATCAGGCGCACAGCGACAAACCGACTGCATAGGAATGATTTAGAGGCATATGGGAAGAAGTGTTGATATTTTTGGTTCCATTCCGAAATCAAATTTTTGACGTTTTTCCATTTTTATTTTGGACTTTGTTATTTTAATGCATTAAAGAGTTATTATTTTCTTTTAGTAAGCATTGATGCATTCATTTGGTTTCATTTAATCATTTCTGTGGTAAGGAATGCTGGTGCGAAGGAATTTTTTCAATATCTCGATTTTTGAATTTTTTATGAATTTTTTAAGACTTCCAAGAAAAGGGGGGGGGGGGGGACAATTTTTCATATCTTCAACTTGATCTACAGAACAACTTGAAGGATTGTAATAAAACTGGGTAGGATGCAAGTACTCATAGTCCTTTTCAAAGGTTTTATTTTTTGTGCGGATCATCCAAATTGGTTAACAGATAATGCCACCATGTCTAAAAGTAGGTCTCACAATGGTACATATACCACTTGGTAATTGAAATATGGAGAGTAGCGGTTCAAATCCAGCTGTGGTCAAAAAATTTTTTTTTTTTTTTACCACATCTAAATAAGTTTTTAGATGTTTCTCAACACTCAACATATGAAATTAGGAATTTTACGTTTAAGACTTCCAAAAAAAAAGGGGGGGGGGGGTTGGCCATTTTTCACATTTTCAACTTTTTCTACAAAACTGTTTGAAGGATTTTAATAAATCTTGGTAGAAATAAGTCACTTATAATCCTCTTCAAATTCTGTGTTTTCGTCCAGACCTCTTTACAGGTGGCACCACCATAGTCAAGAGTAGGTCACAAAGGAGTTCCCTCGTTTAACAATATTCTTTTTCATACGGGCTGTATACAGAGACAAACAGAATGCATAGAAATGATCTAGAGGGATGAGTGAAGATGTATTGTCATTTTGGTTCCCTTCCAAAATCAAATTTTAGAATTTTTTTCGACATTTCTTTGGACTTGGTGATTCAATGCAGAAAAAAGTGTCATATTTCCTAGTTAATTGATAATGATGATTTCTTATGGACTATTGTGATCATAATTATGGTAAGGATTGTTACTTTGAAAGAATTTTGTCAATATCTCAATTTTTGGATTTTCTATGAATTTTTTAAGACTTCCAAATGAGGGTGCATAGGAACAATTCAATCACATTTTTCACTTCTGCTGTTATACCACATGAAAGATTTTAATGAAACATGGAATACATGAAGTACTAAAAGTCCTCTATCAATGTGGTAAATTTCATCCAAATTGGTTAACAGATAATGCCACCATGTCTAAAAAGCAGTTCTCACAATAGTACATATACCACTATGGAGAGTAGCGGTTCAAATCCAGCTGTGGTCAAAAATTTTTTTTCATTTCTTTACACATCTAAATAAGTTTTTAGATGTTTCTCAACACTCAACATATGAAATTAGGCAATTTTAAGTTAGATCTGGACAATATTTGAAACAATTGTTGTTCATGACCCAGACTTGAAATCAGTCAACAAAAGGCCCCACCTAAAGAAAATGACTAACTTGTTGCCCTGAATGACTTCTTGCAGAGACAAAGGAAATGCTTAATATCAAAATCACCTGAATGGATGTGCAAAAAAGTGTTGTTTTTTATTCTAGCCTGAAATAAAATTTGACATATTTTCAACATCTGTGTTGACTTAGTCACATTAATGCAAAAATAAATGAATTCTTCCTTCATGCATGACTGATAATCTAGGTACTCAGGTGAGCGATATAGGCCCACTTGGGCCTCTTGTTTTGTATATGAATTGAGTCAATTTCCTATAAGTATGATTGCCATCCGGGGAGTATCCATCAGTGTAACTGATACTCTTGTTATTTAACTATTCATATTTGCATTCTGGATTATAATATCTTGAATTAAATGTATTGGATTCTGTGTTATAGTTTAAGGTCTTATGAGTTCTGGATATATTGGTATTTTGCTCTTTAATGAGTTGAATATAATTCATTTTTATTTTTCCAACTTTTTGTAACACAACATCGCAATGCTGAGGAATAACTCCCTTCCTTTGTGTTATACCACTCCTTTATTTTACCTTTAGCTGTCATTACTGGTAACATGTTTGTTCCTTGGAAACACTAATTAATACATAACACTGTCATCCATCCTTATACTAGATATTACTATTAACGTTCACACTGATCTGTTACAGAGGGACTATATTGAATATGTAGCATAGTGTGTAGTATAGATCTCTGTTTGGCAATCCAATCCATCCAAGTGGCCCCAAAATTTTCACATTTTTTCATCTTTGATTAAAAAGAGAAATCTTCATAAAATGGAAGGTCTTGTACAGAAGGAATGCCTTTTTATTTGGCTTTTGTTTCATTAACAAAGCATTAGAATTTTTTGATAGAATTTGGTCAGATTTCAAAGCAATTCAGTAGTTTAATGATGTCTGTCAGTCTGGTTTTCTGTCTCTTTGTCTATCAATATTCTTACTGAGTTCCTGATTAAAGCAAAATTTCAGAACTAAGGAGTACCATAAACTTGATACTTTACTTGTGAATTGACTTTGATATGCACTTTTCATTTCAGTTGAAACTAGATTTGTGTAACATATAATTTACAGTAGAGTATTCTCTATCTGGCATAATATAAAACAGGTACATCTGTAACCCACAACCCTTATGTTTATTCTTCACAGTGATGAAAGTAAGAGTTGTGCTGGTGTAATTTTTGTTTTGTTTGATTAAAATGTATTCATGAATTATATAGACATTTTGTTTTACAAAATTTTGCTGTTCAGTAATACCTTATACCATGCCGGAAATTTGATGCCTAACATTTCATGGAAAGTATAGTGAAATTCAAAGCACACACACTTTGGCCGGATTGAAAAGCAGTTCCAGTCTATGGATTGGCGATGTCGATCCATCTGTCTATCTTTCTGTCAACATTTAGTTTTTAAGTTTCTGGTTGAGGCAAAATGGTTAAGTTTCTAGTTGAAGCAAAATCTCATCAACTAAGAGGAGTATAAACATAAATTCTTCACTCATAGGCTTCTTATGACCAGAACTTTCATATTATACCATGACTTTTGACCTAGTTACCTTGACCTTGAACTTAGACCTACATAAATAAAATCTTCATTTTTGCAGTATCTTTTGAATAAATACAGGTAGGGCTTTGATACTTTATACTTAGGTTCTTTATGACCAGAGCTTTCAGTTGATACTGTGACTTTTGACCTTGTGACCTTTACCTTGTTTCGAATTTGCTTTGCAATTTGGCCATACTGTCTCTAGCAGTTTCTTATTCCATATCTAATGTGAATACCTAGTCCTTTTTTTCAACTGTAGGCAAGTATGTATTTTGGCACTCCAGTGCGCACATTCTGGGAGAGGCCATGGAGAAGCTGTATGGGGGACATCTGTGTTACGGTCCTCCTATAGAGGGTGGCTTCTACTATGACATGTTCTGTGAAACGTAAGTAGAAAATCAGACTACTTATATCTCATTGAGTACTCTTAGCAAAATGTTAGTAACAGTAAAAAGTAGAAAATTCAAATTACAACCAATGAAAAATGTGTGTAAATGAAAATTGCTTTACTCAGTGTGAAAATTGTTCTAAATGTTTTTTACTATGAATAATGTTTAATTTCATTTGAGTTTATATGATATTTTACAATAAGACTTTGTGTGATATTTTGTCAGTGCCTGTTTATTTGTCTTATCCTTATTTTTTACAAATTTAGACAAGTATCCAGCAATGATTTTTCTGTGATTGAAACGTCTGTGAAAGGAATTGTGAAGGAAAAGCAACCCTTTGAACGACTTGAAATGAAGAAAGAAGATCTACTAGAAATGTTTTCAGTATGTGAAGCATTACATTACATTTTCAACTACACTAAGTTCTATATAGACACTAAGAACATATGACATAGTATTAGTTTAGGTTGTTGCTTATTAAGTAGATTTTAAATGTTCAGGAGAAGGTTATTGTAATGTTGTAATAACTTTTGCCTACCGGGTAATCCTATTTCATGTTATCAGAATGAAATAAAATATGTTTAAACTAAACTATATGTTCTTTGAAACCAGTGTGGATAAGTGGATGAGGTGTTTGACTGATGACTGAAAGGTCCAAGGTTCTACTCTGTTGTGGGCACATCAGTATCTTTTCTTTAAGAAGAGACAATAAAAGTTAAAGTCACAGAAGTGTGGCATGTAAAAGATCCTTCACTGCTTCAGGAGGGTCCATTGCAAAGGATTTGTATGCATTGTATCAGGCAGATACTGTCACCAATGATATACGTGATATAATTGTGAAGTGATGTAAATCAATAATCAATCAATCTGCCAATATGTGTTCTTTGGCATACAGATGAAATTTAAGAAATTGAATTGTTGATTTAGACTGATTTACTTATTTACATGCAAGATTTGTTAACTTTTATTATTGCAAATCAAGATCTTACATTATGTGATTTTCAGTATAATAAGTTCAAACAGAGGATTTTAAATGAGAAAGTCACAACTCCAACAACTACTGTATACAAGTAAGTGAAAAGTAAATTCTGCAGAATAAATATGTGTTTACAATTTAGGAAATTCATACAGGGAAAAACAAATAACGGAGATTTTGACACAGTATTTTTCACAATGATTAGGTCATATCTTATCATTGATACCAAGACATAAAGATCAGAATCAAAGGCAAGAAGACAAACTTAAAACTATCATTTCATATGCATTTTATAGGGAATAGGTTTTTATAAGATCATAAGATGCAGAAAGGTATTTTGTGAGAAATGTTGGTGCATTTATTTTTACTTTGTTAGATGTGGACCCCTGATAGATCTTTGTAGAGGACCTCATGTCAGACATACAGGAAAAGTCAAGGCATTTACCGTTACCAAGGTAACAAATAGATTGTATTTGCATTCATTAGCTTAATACTTTTCATTTTACTATATAATATACAGGCATGATTCTGATCAGCTTTAAAGCTGATTTCAGCTTTTTTGTTCAAGTAAATTTTCTCAAAATGTTCTAAATTTACATGTAGTTGGCATTATTTAAAACTGCACTTTTTGTTAAGGGGTTTTTATATAATCAGCTTTTCTGAAAGCATTGTCAGCTTTTTTCATCACTGATCAAAATCATGTATGAATATAGGGCTGTTTATTTAATAGATAAAGTCGAGGTCAGTGTCACACAATTGTTTCCTATCTGCTATAGGACAGAAGTGAAAATGATAAAGTAGCTATTATTTTTGTAGCTATATTTGTTGATCTTTTTTCCAAGAATTCATCTACATACTGGGAAGGCAAAGCCGATGCAGAATCTCTTCAGAGGATATATGGTATTTCATTCCCTGATCCTAAACAATTGAAGGAATGGAAACATTTCCAAGAAGAGGCAGCAAAGAGGGACCACAGAAAAATAGGAAAGGTTAGATTCATTGATTGATTTCTTTAGTGCACTGGGATTTTTAAGGTATTTAGTGGTGTTTTGGGGTATTTTGGAAAATTTTGATGCTACACATATGTATACTATCAGTTTAGACAGATAAACAGCAATACAGAAAAGAATCAGATTTTCTTAAAATTTTAATTGCTATAAACTGAACATTTTTCAAAAGCAAGGAAGTAATTTTTCCTTGCTGCATAACCTGATCTGGCTGATGATTGTTATTGGATTCTGGATCATCATCTGAAGCAGAGTTTTTATAGCCCAACACTGTTTCATCAATGATGTAATTTGAGCATTGGAATTGTCAGTGTGACCCTCCTTTGATTCAATGCCATTGGTGTTCTGCTGTTCAGGAGTTAGGTGTGGGGGAAGGGTGGGTCAGGTGACCTGGATTACATGTAGATGCAAATAACAATGCTTGGCAGAAAAGAATGCCTATCTTCCGGTTTCTTTTCTTCGCAAAATATTTACTATACTAATTCACTTGTTTTGTTTTGACAATTCTGATTTGTCAACACGTTAATGTTCAGACATGTATAACCTCCATATACAGTCCTCAAATGTATTACTATATTGTACTTACTCTTTGTCCACATTGCCTCTGACTCCATCTTTCAAAAATACTGTCTATAACAACTTTGTCCAGTGCTCTTAACATCCATCTTGAACCTTGTATCAAGGACAATTTCCAGCTTCTAATTCTAGCATTCATGTGCACAATTATTACAATTAAGCTGAAACAACAAAACTGACAATGTACAGGATGTACCACCATGCAACATGCTTTCTAGCATGTTATTTCATCTTGTTTTGCTGCAGCAAAACTGCCTGTTGAGCTGTTTATGATGCGATGTCAAGTCACTTATGTGTGAATCAGTTTTAACTAGTAATTTAATCACAAAATTTTGAGAATATGAAAATGAAGAAAATTCTTATGTCAATGCAATAATTATCAATTCGTTTCTCGGAATAATTTGAAACATGGTGCTATCCATCCCTTAGCAATGAAGAATTTGGGACAGTTTCAAAGAGAGAAAACGATGGTTGTGTTACAGTGAATTAGAATAGGGATAAAGGTAATGTGTTTGATTGTTTCTGACAGGTATACTGTTGGAAACCACCTTTTTTCTGGCTCAGCAAGTGTGACCAGGAAAACTCTGTTTCCACGTTATACCTGTCAGAAACAGTCAAACACATTATGTTAATCCCAAATTGTGAAACATTTTGTTGTTTATTGTTTTGATGTTCGTTTTTAAGTTACAACTATGCCAATGTACATAAGGTGCTTGACACTAAATTCATTGAAAGGAACTCGATTGTTGACAATGTCAGTCTTGACATTTTTTGTTACTGTTGATTTGATAAATTTGCAAGTGAAAATCAAACCATCTGGATGAATTTTATACAACTGTACAGAATTTCAGCTTTGTCAGATTGGGAATTTTAAGGACTGAAGTTCAAAAAGGAATACTATTTTCGATTGGGAATGGGGCCGAATAACAGCCCTCCAAAATTTGCAAAAACTCCTTTGTGCATTATTATTGTTTTGGCACCAGTACCTCATTTAGAGTTTGAAATTTATGCTGTTTCACTTTCGTAGGAGCAAGAATTGTTTTTCTTCCATGAATGGAGTCCAGGAAGTTGTTTTTTCCTACCTAGGGGAGCACATATTTACAACACCCTGGTAGATTTTATCAAGGTAAGAATATGATATTAAGAACATGTTAATAAAGGTTTTATTGTTCTGACATTTGTATATGATTTATTAGTTGTAATCAGGGAAGGACTTGACATAAAGCAATAAAAGAATAGTATTTGTCTTTATTCTATTATTAAACCATATTTTACAGTACAAATTTGTACATTTGATTTCACATGTTCCAAGAAGATGTTTGTGTTTATTAGTTATTAGATCTTTTATGGGGAACACTGAGAAAAAAAAATCCACTGGCATACAGAAAATTATATGTATGTTTACTTGCAATAAGAGGTTTTTTACGTAATGAATAAAATTTGCTTAATTGTTTTCATGTAAATTACAATGGTAAAAGTGATGTTCTGAAATATAATGAAGTGATGCTTCTCATGTGACAGAGAATATAAATATCCCTTCAAAGTTTTCAGTCTTCCCTCATCTTTACTATGGTAATCATGAAGGAATAACATATAATTTTTCAATGTAATTTTAAACTTGCTAGAACAAATGTCCCGGAGAACTAATGTCATATCCTCAGTGTAGTTGTTAGCATTGGAAGACAACCAGGTTAAAGATGATGATGTGAAATATGGCTTTACTGTATAGCATCTGTATTCCTTGTCATTATACTTTTTGATTAGTATCATAGTTTCTTTTCATCCTTTACTTTAACACAAGAGTCTGTTTTAAAGATTTAACTCTAGCCATAACTTCTGAATAGTATATTTAATAGTAAGACAAATAATGCTTGGGAAACTTTATTTTTGTATAGAGTCATGCTCTCACTTTCACATTGAAATAAAGTTCTCTGGAACAGAAGGTTCTTCACAGTGTTTTTACCAATTCAGCAATCTCTGTTGTATTTTGACAACTTTTCTTTTTTCACTAATAGAGTGAGTACAGGAAAAGAGGATTTCATGAAGTAGTGTCACCAAATATGTACAACAGTAAACTGTGGGAGAGATCAGGACACTGGCAACATTATTCAGTAAGTTAAATAATCAGGTATCAGGTATCAAACAGAATTTGGGGAAAGGGGCATATAGGAATCATCATGTCTCTGTCTTTCCAATTTTTTTTAGAGTCCATAGAGGGCCGAAATTCAGCCTTAGTCCTATAGTTTGCCAAATTTCAGAATAGAAAATTCCCTAGTTATTGTTCATTTACTTCAACCTGAAAAAATTACATGAATTTTAATTGCAATAGAAATTCAAAAGTATATCACAGATCAAAGGTAAATGTATATTTACACACTCAATCTAAAATTGGATCACAGTTAATCTAATAGTCTCTATCATACACACAGTGGGCTTCATTCTTTTCCCTATAGTTCAAAAAGGCTCGACATCTGATTGATAGAGACTACCCTTCTATTCACATGCAGTTTTGTTCCTTTGTTCACATGGGTAAACTGATCGGTAAACTGTCAATGTTCTTTTGTGCGTCTAAACGTGAAACTGAAATATATGAAAATGACGTCTCTGTCTCTTCTCCGTTAACTTCAAATTCTAAATAAGCCTTCAGACATGTATAACCACGATATACCATCCTCAAAGGTATTACTACATTGTACCTACTCTTTGTCCACATTGCCTCTGACTCCAACTATCAAAAATACTGCCTGTAAGAACTTTGTTCAGTGCTCTTAACTTGATGTCCATCTTAAGTATCGTATCAAGGACGATTTGCAAGTTCTACCATTCATTTGTACAATTATTACAATCAAGTTGAATCAACAAAACTGTCAACGTACATGACATGATGACGTACCACCATGCAACATGCTTTCCAGCATGTTATTTCATCTCGCCGCGCCGCAGCAATTCAGCTGTTTACGATGCGATGTCAGGTCACTCGTGTATGAATCAATTTGTGATTAATAATTTGATCATAAAATTTTAAGAATATGAAAATGAAGAAACTACTTGTGTCAGTGCACTAAATCTCAGTTCGTTTTTTGGAAGAATTTTATACATGGCGCTCTGCGTCCCTTAGCAACAAGGAATTTGGGGGCAATTTCAAAGAGAAAAAACGATGTTTGTGTTTCTGTGAATTAGAGTGGGGATAAACGTACTATGTTTGATTGTTTGCGACAGGTATTCCGTGGTTATACCTGTCGGAAACAATCAAACACAGTACGTTTATCCCCTTAACCAGAGCAGTTTGATCTGACAAGTGGATGTTTTTATAAAAACATCAGTATTGAAACTAAAAGCTGAAAAGAATAAAATGTTACATATAATAGTATAAGAAATTTTCCCCAAGCCCCAACCCTGGTCACAGGGGTGACCTTACATTGAGAAATCCCAAGACCTAATCCCACAGATTTTACTGTATATCTTCTGACTCGGTTACTTTCTTAATCAAGTTAATGGTATGTCCCGAGAGAACACGAATGATGCGTTGCTAGGAGATTTGCTGCGGACTCGGATTAAAGGACATTGCGGCGTTATTTATAGCACGATGTATCCATTAATGAAATAATCGTGCAAAAAAAGATGGATTATATGGATAAACAGTAACAAAGTGTATATATACAAAGAGAAGAGACTCTCCCCGATCAATCGGTACCAGGTTTTTGTCAAAGTGTGCAAAATTAGTGGAGATATTGAGGTTTGATGTTCGTAACCCTGTGATACGAGTCTTCCCTTTTACCTATTGACGTATTACTAGTCTATTATGGATTACGTCTTGGGAATTTCTCAATGTAAGGTCACCCCTGTGCCCTGGTTTCAGAATCTAAAAAAAGGGATTACTAAAAGTTTTAAAGGCTCGTATCTGTAGTAAAGATGTGAATAGGGCTTTGATATTGTAAACATTGGTGTCTATGATAAAGATAATTTAACAACACCGTAATGGTTGACATTGGAGGTTCACCTTGATGTTTAGATCTTCTTAACCTGTATAATGTTTTCACTGATAAGGGTTAGAGGTTTAGTATTTTACACATAGATTCCTCAAGATCATAACTTTAATATGGTGCAGTGATTCTTGACCTACTGACCTAGACCGTTGACTTGTAACCTACTTAAAAATAGTAAGACATAGATTTCTTATTTCAAGTGCAGATACATTATGACCAGGGCTTTAATTTTAGGTTACGACTGTTAACTTAGTCTCCTTGACCTTTATATTTGACCTACTTTTTCATGGTAATAAAATTATTTTATTTCAAATATAGACATGATCTAGACATGATATAGACTCGATATGAAACAGGTTTTCAATTTAGATCACAACTTTTGACTCATTGACTCTGACCTATTAATTGATAGTGAATTCCATAGTGATAGTCTATTCCAAATTTGTTGCCCGGGGGGGGGGGGGGGGGGGGGGGGGGGGGGGGGGGGCTATAGTCCCATTCACAAACAAACTTTAATTTAAATTATTAATATCAGATTAATATATTTAAGTGTTTTTGATATTCTCATTTGCTTTGTCACTAATAAGGGAAAAATGTGAGATTAGTATATCTATTCATATTTGCAGGATAACATGTTCAAATTTGATGTGGAAAAAGAAAAGTTTGGTTTAAAGCCTATGAATTGTCCAGGTCATTGGTAAGAAGAATATTTATTATATTATTTTGTTTTATTTTTATATATGTTGTTTATCAACCTGAAGGGGTTCATAATCCACATTTTTATACGCCCGTCATTAGACGGGACGTATTATGTTATGGCGCTATCCGTCTGGGGTCATGTTTTCCGGACTTTTTTTGCCTTCTTTCAAGATATTGAGTTGAAATTTGGTATATAGCTTTATTTCAAGCGGCGTCAGTACCAGTTCAAGTTTTGTTATCCTACTTTTGACGGACTTATAAATTTCAAGATTTTTTCAAAAATTCATTAAAAATCTATTTTTTGTCAAAACATTATGAAATTTCTCATGAAACAAGTAAAATATACCAAATATCACATGTTACGGGTTTTAATATCTTTTTCTTCATTTTTGAGAAATTTATAATTTTAGGGCGGGTTGGTGACCATATGTCCTAGGTCATGTTTTGTGGACTTTTTTTGCAGTCTTTCAAGATCTTGAATTGAAATTTGGTATATAGCTTTATATATAGGACCAGTTCTGCAGGAGTTATTGCCCTTGGACTTATTCCTATGATAAAATGTCAGTAAATGTCAGATGTTTCTCATGAAAATCATGCCAAATGCGAATTGATCCCATCCGAATTAAGCGACGGGCGTATTATGCCACGCTAGGCGTTGCTCTTGTTATCAATTATATTTTGAAAGAAATTATATTGCTTGAACATTTCAACAAACAACTCATTCATGTAATTTTTTACTTAGAATATTAATGTGTTCAGCTCGATATGTAAAGAAAATGTAGAGATACTTTTACTCTTTTCCACACATTTTAATTAATTTGAATTCAGAGATTATGGATATAGTATTTCTTTTTGTTTATTGTTCTTATCTTCATGTTTTTAACATTTCTCATTTCAATTAATAAAAGTAATATACATATTTTGGATGCATGACACAGTGTTGTGATGTCATTTTCATTTATTATAATTCTTGAAAATTCAGTTTGATGTTTGACCATCGATTACGATCTTGGAAGGAGCTACCATTAAGACTTGCTGATTTTGGTGTATTGCATCGTAATGAATTGTCTGGTGCACTCACTGGTCTGACCAGAGTTCGCAGATTTCAGCAGGATGACGCTCATATATTCTGTCGTACAGATCAGGTAGAACATCAAAACATATTTCAACTTTATAAAAACTGTCTGTCCATTCGCCTGCAGAGCTGGTACCTTCCATTAAATGGATATACTTGCTTTGGTATGATAGATACTGATTGACTTAACACAATCTGTTATACTTTAATTAGATTTGTGACATGACCTTGGCTCAAAGCTGCATTGTCAAGGTCACTTAAGTAAGACTGAGACTATATTTGGTTAAAATCACCATGATAACACAATAATATGTCTTTGGCCAATATTTCAGCTAAAATTAATTTCCGTATCTCCAATTAATAAATGGAGCTTATTGTTTTATCACTTTTCTGTTAAACTACTCCTATGTCTATCTGCATTGTCATGTCTGAACTTCCCCTCTTAAGAAGAAGCCTAAAAAGAATCTAATAGAACAATTCATAACTTGAGCTTAAGCACCTGTTTTCCAAAGTGGTGATATTGCTCCTAGAGGTGGGGTTCATAGGTGTGGTAAAAATTTGTGTCTGTTTTTGTCCTCCTTATTCAGAAGGTCAAAAAGAATCTGAGCATGACATATGACAGTACATGAGTTGAAGTTATTCATCTGGGTTCCAAAGGAGTAGTATGAATAAGCATGGATCTCATAGATTTGTGGTCAAACATCTAGTCTGCACTTTCCCTAAATCAGAAGGCCTGGAGAGAATCTGACAGTGATAATTACAGGACAAGGAAGTGGTACTCCTGGATCCAATGTTGGGGTCTGGACCTTCAGGGTGGGGCTTATGTATATATGATCAGAAAATCTTGTCAGCAGAAATTCATTACAAAAACGTATTATTATAGCAAATAGAATTTCCCTTCATTGTTGAACAGATTTGTTATTGTTGTCCTGTCCCCTGAATCACTCAATAGTTACATCAAATAAACATGACACAAATACAACTTTGCAAAACTTGAATTTTCTGAATGGCCCTTTCGTAGTGAAAGATGGCCAACTGAAATTGAAAATGGCATGTGGAGAAATCTTGCCACTCTTCTTATTTATATTCATGATGCGTTGGTCATGTGAGCTAATTTGCATAAACATGTCACCATCTATACAAGACATCAGCATGTGTATTACATAAGAAAATATATAGATCTAATGAGAAGAATTATTACGAAGAAGGTAATCTTGTCAATTTATAAATGATGAAGAATTAATCATATACAGTAAATATCAAAATACGCTGACCTATCTTAGCTACCCGGCTACCCATCAAACGTGTTAGGATGTCTTCAGCTGCCACCTTCGACATAAACTCCTGTTTGTATAAATTAATAAAATAAAGTCACAGACATGGTATCATAAAGTGATACTAAAGTTTTGTTTTATGTACACATTTTCAAATTATGCCGCAACGCAACTTCAGAAATAAACAGCGAAGGACCTTTCTGCATGGCGAAGTCGGTGACGCACCCATGGTGTTAAACAAAAATAAAAAATCATACTTGTCATAAACTGCATGTGTGACGTACTTTATGTGTCATAACTGACCTACATATTCTGGAAAGAGTTTCAAACTTGACGCTTATTTCATATATATGTTACGTAATGTGTTGTCATATTGCATTTTGTGGGATTGGAGAAAAGGCGTCACTTACATATTAGAACACCATGGGAACCTTCAAATTCGGAAAGACATCCAAATGCATAGAAGAATATCATATTCATTGATCTGAGGATGCTGGCAGTATGCCCGGAAATGTGATGGTCAAATTAGAAAAGGGGAAACAATGTTCCCAAAGTTGCCAAAATCGCTGTTTTTGGCCATTTTCTCTTAGTTTTGTATGGAAGTATATATATATATATGTAATTTTCGACTCATGTTTTAAAATCAATTGAGAACCGTGAATATTTCATGAAAAATGTTGCTGTATTGTATATTCATATCTGACAACATTCAAAAATGAGATCTGATGCCCGGAAGGTAGAAATGTCTTGGAATAAATGCTGTATAAGATGCTTATTATTTATTTTGTATGAAAGTCTATAGTACTGATATACAGATCGGTGGTAGACTGTGACGTCATTTATGCAAATGAGAGTGGCAAGATTTCTCTATATGGCCCACCGAAGTCTGAGCAGGGGGGGTCCATAATCCCATTGATCCAGTTTGCTTTCCCGATCACTGCACTGTTACCAAAAAATGTCTTTATGACCTTACTTGAAAGTATCCCTAATAACAAAACAAATGCAAATGGCGGGGTTAGGGGGGGGGGGAGAGAAAGATAGCTTTTTTCTAAGCATTAAAGTGACCTTTAAGGAAGAAGCAGTCATGCAGTGGATGATTCTTCCATTTGTAAAAGATACATCACTTGCCCAACTAATAAAGGATGTGTTGTCAAACAAAGATCAGAAAATTCAACCGCACGCAAATCCTGAGGAAACACTTTAAAATAGTACTGTTTGGTGAAAAAATACAAAAACTAAATACCCTACCTACCTTGCCACTTTTTTGAGACCCAGTTATCTGAGAAACATAAAATTAATTTTACATGGCCTATCTAAGTTTTGTCATAATATCTAATCTGTTTATACATATGACAGGTCTTTACTGAATGCATTTGAAGAATTTGTTGAATTTGTATTGTATAATTAGGATTATCATTTATATACAGATCCGTCAAGAAATAGCTGGATGTTTAGATTTCCTTGTGTCAGTGTATAAAGTTTTTGGTTTCACTTTTCAACTTGTGCTTTCCACCCGTCCAGAGGACTTCCTTGGAGAAATTGAAGTATGGGACTTTGCAGAGAAGGTAAGGAGTAAATTAGAATTAATTCAATACATAAACTAAGGTATAAATTTTAAGACTTTTGCTTTTAATCCAGTAGCATGCTTGGCTTTTAGGCCAAGAGGTTCTGGGCAGAGACCCAATGGTGTCTCAAAATGTCCTTTCTTTCAGATCAGACAAGGAAAACCAAAGTTTTATCTCATAATAAAAATTTGCAATCCAATGATCCCTCACTGCTTCAGATGGGTCTCTTGCATAAAATCCAAATTTCTGTGCATTGATAAGACAAATGTAGTTGAAGGAAATAACCTTGACCTGATATAAATTTATAGAAATACAAAGAAAGAAATCTTTCAATTATCACCTTTGAATTCTCATATCACTGCCACATTTTGTTGAACTGTACATAATTTTAATTTTCATTTAAATGTATTTCTTGGAGAAAAAAAACTAAAATTGAAGTTGACAGCTAAAATTTATCTGACTTTACAAAATTTCATTTTTACAGCAACTGTCCGAAAGTCTAGATGAATCAGGAGAGAAATGGACCTTAAATCCTGGTGATGGAGCTTTCTATGGCCCAAAGGTTAGTAATTAACTCAGAATTGTTCTTTTTAGTAACAAAATCTATAACCTGGTAAAAATTATTATCTGACGATACACAAAGAAAATATCCTTGTCGAACTATAAGTGATGTACAGTTAATTCTCAATTTGGAACCCGTTTATCTTGAAAATCCACTTTTTGGACAAGAAATTGCAGGAACTGATTTCCCAAATGATATTTTGATCCGATAATACAAAAATCCACATTCCAAATCCGAACAAAAAAAACAAATATGGAATTATATTTAAAACATGCACATAGTATAAATTTATCCGGACACAAATTCTTTTCAATGCTAAATTTGTATAACAGCAGAACATTTGATAAACACAATCGATACCATACCAGTTCATATCACAATGGTGCTATACATATCATAATAATACAATATATATTATAATGATTAAATACATGTCATATTACATAAATGAAAGCTCTGCTCATCACATAACTCCTTAAGTTCAAAAATCCCATTTAAGTTGACTTCTTGTTCAGATATCATTCTCACGGAGAGAGAAAAAAAAACATTGTTACATTTTACTTCCTGTGTAAAATGCACATCTTTGAAATTGACATCAGAAATTTTTGAAAAAAAATGTGCATTATACAAGGATGATTACAGGATATATTTACCCACATGCATTCTTTGCTTACACAGTGTTGGCAGAGCATTCATTGATTAGGGTTTTTATAGGCTGCCATTGTTATTATCCCCTTGCAACAGCATTGCAGAGGGGAAATAGTAAAGTTACTATATGTGTGGATGCATGCATGTGTCAGTAACAAAACCTTTTAGACATTCTAGAAGTCACAGTTTTGGCCCTATTGGGTACCTCATATAGCTGTATTGTAAGGAGAGAAAAATCCCTATTAATTTTGGGGTCAAATGGTCAAAGGTTAAGGTCACTAGAACTCATCATAGAAAAACCTTGTAGACACTCCATAAGCCACCATTTTAGCCCTATTTGGTTTATACTTCACATAAAGCTTTAGTATTAATAGAGGAAGAACCCTCTTTATTTTGGGTCAAAAGGTCGAAGGCCAAGGTCAATTTAGCACCATGGATTTTACTGCTGTGCAAGGGGATGCCATATTTGGTGTTGCCCTTGTCTATTTTTCTAACATAGGAACAGACTAAAATTTACAAATATATATATATAAGAAATGATACAATGCACATAATTAATTGTGCATGCCAATGCACCATTGACAATTTGACTGTATCACAAACCAAACCGAGTATTGATACTCCATTATACCTAGCAGTTACTAAAAAGAAAAAATCCTTCATAGTAGAAAAGGTCACCTACAATTCTCATAGTTTATTTCCTGTGATAATTTACATTATTACACACTACAACAAAGACCATAACTGTATATATTATATAAAGGTATTTTTTGTTGTACCTGCACAAATTTACCTGAATACATTCTAGAACAAAGACCTTACCTGTATAAATTATCTGCCTATGTATTTTGAGTTGTACCTGCACAAATTTATCTTAATACAAGCTAGAAAAAAGACCATACCTATATAAATTATATAGCTGGATATTATTTTGTGTTTTACCTGCAGACATTTACCTTAATACATGCTAGAACAAACACCTTTAACTGTAAACCCATGTATTTTTTAAGATTATACAACATGTATATATTTCTCAAGATAGGATATGTATAAGTGGTGTGAAACCATCAGAGGTAAAACTAGCTTCATCTTCTTGAGTCAAGTTTCCGATTTGTCCTATTCTTGAGTTATGTTTTTATACCAATTTCTGGTGTATGTTATCTGTTAATTAATGTAAATTATGAATGTAGATATATAAAAAGGAATTTTACAGATCCAACTCAATGAACTTTTACAAATGGTTAGCTTGAACAATGGTTAAAGTTTTGGAGCAATCACATCAAGTAGATCATTTGCACAAGGACATCAGAGAAATTGAAAATTCCTATTTGATAATGTTCGTCAAAATTAGTCAGTATTTCATTTCTCTTGTATTTTGAATCAGATTGACATCACAATTTTGGATGCATTGCGTAGACCACATCAGTGTGCTACAATTCAGCTTGATTTCCAACTCCCTATCAGATTTGACTTGAACTATGTAAGGTGGGTATAAATTTTCTTACATTTTAAATAAAATTTTCAGATGATTATTTCAAAATTTTATCCCTCCGGAATTAAAGACTTGGGGACATTTAGTTTTTGGCCTGTCTGTCTACATATGTATCTGTTTCTCTGTGGCAAAAATAGTTTAACATTGGCTATAACTTCTGAATTGTAAGAGTTAGGACTTTCATATTTCACATGCATATTCCTTGTGACAAGACCTTTCCGTCGGTACCATAGTTTTTGATATTGTGACCTTGATTGTGACCTTTGGCCTACATTTCAACAACTTAACATTGGTTATAGCATTTGATTAGTAAGAGGTAAGGCTTTCGTATTTTACATGAGTATTCCTTGTGATAAGACCTTTCCATCAATACCATATTTGACATCGTGACCTTGATAGTGACTTTTGACCTACATTGAAAAAATTTGCCTTATTTGCACCTCATTGCTGCCAGGAACATTCATGTTTCACTAAAACGTCTCAGATTCTTCTGGGTTTTTAACTCACCTGAGCCAAAGGCCAAAGTCCGTCCGTTGTTTACTTTTTCACATTTTCGACTTCTTCTCTGGAACTGCATTGCAGATTTGGATCAAACTTTGTGTGTATATATATATATATATATATATATATACATGATGTACTTAAGGTCCCCTTCTAAAATTGTGTTCGGGATCCAGATTCCCTCAGTGGTGGATCCAGGACTTTTGGCCCAAAACGGTACTCCTCTTCAAAAATCTTCTCCTCCAGAACCAGTGCATAAATGGGGAAACTAATTGCACTTCAACAGTCTACAAAGATAAGTTATCAAAAACTGTGTTCGAGGTTAAGATATGTCACATAGAAATTTACGCTTTTTTGACGTGTTTTTCTGCACTTAGTAATTTCAATGCAGAAAAGTGTCATGTTTTTCAGTTAATTGATATTGATAATTTCTTAATGACTATTTTGATCATAATTATGGTAAGGAATATTATTGTGAAAGAATTTTGGCAATATCTCAATTTTTGAATTTTTTATGAATTTTTTAAGACTTACAAAAAAGGGGGGTGGCCATTTTTCACATTTTCGACTTTTTCTGCAAAACTTTTGCAAGGATTTTAATAAATCTTGGTAGAAATAAATCACTTATGATTCCCTTCAAATTCTGTAGTTTTTGTCCAGACCTCTTTACAGGTGGCGCCACCATAGTCAAAAGTAGGTCACAAAAGAGCACCCTACCTTGACAATATTCTTCTTTATACTGGCACTATACAGACGACAAACAGAATTCATAGAAATGATGTAGAGGGATGAGTGAAGACGTATTGTCATTTTGGTTCCCTTTTAAAATCAGATTTTAGATTTTTTTTTTCCACATTTGTTAGGACTTGGTGATTTCAATGCAGAAAAGTGTCATATTTCCTAGTTAATTGATAATGATGATTTCTTATGGACTATTGTGATCATGAGTATGGTAAGGAATGTTACTTTGAAAAAATTTTGTCAATATCTCAATTTTCGGATTTTCTATGAATTTTTTAAGACTTCCAAATGAGGATGTATAGGGACAATTCTTCACATTTTTAACTTCTGCTGTTATACCACATGAAAGATTTTAATGAAACATGGTATACATGAAGTACTATAGGTCCTCTATCAAATTTGTACATTTCATCCAAATTGGTCAACAGATAATGTCACCATGTCTAAAAACTAGGTCTCACAATGGTACATATACCACTTGGTAATTAAAATCTGGAGAGTAGCAGTTCAAAACCAGCTGTGGTCAAATTTTTTTTCATTTCTTTACATATCTAAATAAGTTTTTAGATGTTCTCAACACTCAACGTATGAAATTAGGCAATTTTAAGTTGGACCTGGAAATGTTGTTCATGACCCAGGCTTGAAATCAGTCGACAAAAGGCCCCACGTAAAGAAAATGACTAACTTGTTGCCCTGAATCACATTTTGCAGAGACAAAACAAATGTTTAACATCAAAATCAGCTGAATGGATGTGCAAAAAAGTGTTCTTTTTTATTCTGGTCTGAAATAAAATTTGACATATTTTCAACATTTGTATTGACTTAGTCACATTAATGCAAAAATAAATTAATTCTTCTTTCCTGCATGACTGATCATCTAGGTACTTAGGTGAGCTAATAGGCCCACTTGGGCCTCTTGTTTTTTCCCCTTTTTCTTTTTTTTTTTCTTTTCTTTTTGAAAGTTCTATTTACCAGGTGAAATGAATATGATTTGAATAAAAACATTTTATTTCAAGAGAAACAAGTTTCAGCATTTGACCTTCTTAGCACACGCATTTGCCAAATAAAACTTTTTTTTTCAGTGGTGAAGAAAACAATGAGAAGAAACGTCCAGTAATTATCCATAGAGCTGTCTTGGGATCCGTGGAAAGAATGATCGCAATTCTGTGTGAATCTTACGGAGGCAAATGGTAAAGTTCATGGAACCTTTTATTTTGTATGGCCAGGCATCAATAGACCAGCTACATTATATCATTAGTTTTGTAGAATTCTCTATTTTTATTTTTTTTTTTGTAGTCTTAGTAAAGGTATTTACTTTAAAGTAATTCTAAGATCAAACTTCATCCCTATATTTCATGTGAAATGCTTGTTTATTGCATCACATATTCAAATTACACATATTAGTTATAGTAAACTGTTTTTAGATATTCATGTTTACTAAGATTTGATATTATGCACCAGTCTAATTCTTCAGTATAAATCAAACTATTTTTCTTGATGATGGACTAAGGCCCCCTTTTATGGTATACAAGGGTAGGTTAAAGAGTCTTCACTACTTGAATTTGGTCTGTTGTTCAGGTAAAATTATAAGACTCAATAGGTGATTGAAATAATCTTGATATGGCATAAAACAATTAATATTCAACAAACTCTAGTCATGATTTTTTTTTTCCAAGACACCAGTAATCTTGTAGTCTTCAATTTGTATTTATTTTCATTGCAGTATAAATCACTTGTATTCACGAAACAATTTTCATAGAAAGCCATGTACTTTTTTGTATTTGAATATTCAACAATTATTGCTTACCGGGTAATTTTAGTGACAACTTTATTTACACATGGAGCAATACTTAAAAATATATGCATAATTTAAGTCACAGCAAATAAGATGCGAGTTACGTGTACATTAACTGCAATGTATACTGCTGACATTTATGCTCACACTTATTCCCTTTGCAGTGTGGAGCTGGTAAAAAAGTTCCCAGCGGAGGGTTTAACTCAAGTGTTATTATACCCATTTTCCTGATGTTATGTTGCTGTGGCACCTTCTACACAGTGTTTGTTCACATTCATGTATATATACAGTGCTGAATTATCTTGTTTCGTCTGTATGTCAGGGCATTCACGGCAGATGTGGCCAGACAAACAGGAGATGCTCACTCCTCCCGGTCACCTGGTCTCACCTCTGAATTTCAGGGGTCAGTGACTGTCCACTGTGGTACATTGTTGGTAGTGCCATAGTCATGTGATACCAGTTATTTTCGTATTTTACATGAACGTCACACTTATTACCTTTGCATTGTGGAGCTCATAAAAAGTTCCCCGCAGAGGGTTTGACTTAAGTATTATTATACCCATTTTCCTGATGTTATGTGGCTGTGGCACTTTCTACACAGTGTTTGTTCATATTCATGTATATATACAGTGCTGAATTATATTGTTTCATCTGTATGTCAGGGCATTCACGGCAGATGTTGCTAGCCAAACAGGAGACGCTCACTCCTCCCGGGCACCTGGTCTCACCTCTGAATTTCAGGAGTCCGCGAATGCCCACTGTGGTACATTGTTGGTAGTGCCATAGTCATGTGATACCAGTTATTTTCGTATTATACATTAATCTTGATAAAATATAGACTTTTTTCTACCATTCAGATTCCACTTATGACTTCATGCATTTGATATTGAGTGTAACTTGAGACATATAGAAAGCATGAGTTGTATTATAATTTTGATTGAAATATATTCCCATAAAGTAACTGATCTGTAGTTGCATCATGACCTTTATGGTCACCTAAGGTGATAATTCTAATTTCAAATCAGAGTAAATCTAATAGTATGACAAAATTTGTTGTTTTACCGCTATGCTGCAAAGAGGTTATATGTCTTAATAAGGCTAGTATAATTAAAGTACCTTTGTAGGCAATACATATTGTTCCTTGGTATACTACAAATTGGTGTTATTGATGCTACAGACTCCAGCACTGTCATTGATGTATATATGTATTTCAGGCCTTTTTGGTTGTCACCCCGTCAGTCTATAGTGATACCTGTTGCTCCTCCTTTCATGGAATATGCTCAAGAGGTAATCAATTAATAATAGGTATCAGTATGAGATAAAATAAAAAGAATAATACATCGTTAAAGAATACTAGGTAAAGTTGACTTTCATTTCCTCAAACATCAATGATTCAGATTTCCTGTAACTAAAACTAATTCTAAAGTTCAGATTCTAATTTCTCTATATGAATATATATCCCTACTCAAAACCTTCCTTACTTGAACAGTAATACATGGTTCCTTTCAGTTGGAGTTAAGAGAGCCTAATGAATCAGTATCTGCAGTACTTTAACAATGCATACATATGTTATCATGTTATAGAAATCATCATTGAATTGTTGCTATCGATGTATTTGTATGATTTTTGTGTAAGGGATATGTGTTCTGTATACGTTAGAATGCATCAGATTTCTTGTTTTGATCTAGTTTGTCATGCTTAATCTTATTATTACGCTCCTGAGCTGTGGAATAGTATGTCTTTGTGTTAATGAATATGTAAAGCCGGTGTGGCCTAGTGGATAAGGTGCTCAGCTCGTGATCGAGAGGTCCCAGGTTCAACTCCCGCCTTGGGCACACCGGTGTTCTGTCTTTCGGATGAGACAGTAAAAACCGAGGTCTCATGTCACGGTAGGTGTGGCATGTAAAAGATCACTCACTGCTTCCGGTATGTCTGTTGCAAAAGTACAAATTTGTATGCAATGCATCAGGCATTATACGTGAAATATTCGTGGAGTGACTTAAAACAATATCAAATCAATCATATAAATATGTATATATACTTATAGGTTCGGCAAGCCATCCATGATGCAGGTATTGTGTGTGATATGGTCCCAGACTCTGGCAATACTTTCAACAAGGAAATCAGAAATGCTCAGCTTTCACAGTATAATTTCATTCTTGGTATGTATAATCATAATCATCAAAGTATAATTGTGTGGTACATATTTGACAGTTTATATGTAAATAATTTAAGTTTTTAAACCAAACAGAATGACCATGTAGATGAAACTTTAAAAGAGAATGGGCTTTACGTCACTGCTATATCTTCTCACTTCTCTTACATTTAAGTTTATTTGATTGTCCAACAGTGTACCTTCTGAACATTTTAAATAGTTTTCTACTCACGAATTTTCCTCTGTTTAATGCTGGCAACTGCTATATAGCTGAAAAATACACAACACCATTGCATTTGCTTCCCTCATAAACTAATACAGTTACATGTAAGGTAGTATGCTTGGTTTCCTTTGAAAGGATTTGGATAAAAACAACAAAGATTCTACATGTATTCAATAAAACAAAGGAAAGGAAAAAGCCTGAGCTGGTAAAGCTTAGTGGATGAAATGCTTAGCTTGTGACCACAAGGTCCCAGGTTCTACTCCCACCATGGGCACACCAGTGTCCTGTCGTTCAGATTAGACAGTCAAATTTGAAGTCAAATGTCACAGAAGGCATGGCACATAAAAAATCCTTAACTGTTACAGTTGGGTCCATTGGAAAGGTATAAATTTCTGTGCAATGTATCCAGCAGATTTCTTCACCATATACCTGAAATAATTGTGGAGTAATGTGAATCAATAATCAGTCGATCAAAACAGAAGTATTGTTAAATATTTCAGTTGTTGGAGAAAAGGAAGCTACGAATAAAACAGCCAATGTCCGAACCAGAGATAACAAAGTTCATGGAGAGTTCAGCATACAGGAGATCATTCAGAAATTCAAGAAATTTGTGGAGTTTAAAAATATCGATGCAGAAGAAAAATTTGATTGATTATACCAAGCTTAATTTATTCTGTTGACTTTATTTTTTATTGATATGAGCTTAAGTGCTAATAGAGATCATGAACATTTTCAATATAAATATGCAGGGTGATTTAGTAGTCAATTTTAGTAACATTACATAAATATCACAAAAGATCTATGAACTCTTTATAACATGCATGATCATCTCATTCTCTTTACTATCGGTTCTTTGATCTCTATATTAGGGAAATGATTAGTGCAGCATGACATTTGAAGGAAATAATTGGGGTGAGGTTAAGGATTACGGAAATCTGATCAGTGTGTTGCTACTTAATTGGTCTAGACATGATGTTCTGGAAAGTAAATGTCCTCCAGCTTCAGTGTCAGGATTCTGATGTTGGCTGAGATATTGCTGTTGAATGTGATGTTTAACTCTTTACAAATCAAACAAAATCTTCGATCACATAGAATTTCTATTTGTAATCAAACATACCCTTATGTGTACATACTTGCTCTGTCTATATAAACTTGATGTATTACCACAATGACTTTATTTATTAACATCATATGAAGCTGTGAAATTTGTTGTAAATTCAACATCATACTGCTTTCCATTCGTTATTATACAATTGTACTGTGCATTTGGTTCGTGACTGAAAAACTTTTGTATAACAGTTATCAAATTGATTCATGTACATGTGTATCAATAAGTATAATGAACTTATAGAGCACTGAAAATTTAATTTGTGTGTGAAATTTAAAATAAACTTCACTTATTAAAATGTCCACCATGGAGCCCTAATTGTTGTAAATGATATGGCATCCATTACTTCATATTTTACTTAATCCTCATGATAATGTACCTGCTTATTGTTATTTCTAATGTCACATTGATATAAACTTCTTCACATGAATTATAAAGAAATTCTCTAGATCATCATGGTATTACTTTATCTGTTGCTTTTTCAGTGACTGTTATGTAGAAAGTAGATAAGGTAATCTACAGGTGGCAATAAAGTGGTTTATTTGTGTAATTTCATGGCTTATAATGGAGAGCAAAATGAACATTTGACAGGCTTTAACTGAAATAAAACTGCAGAGAGACATTTTACCGATATACAGCAATATACTTAGTGTAATACCAGCACACAATGAAAAAATGGCATGAAATAACATACCTTTCAGTTTGCTTCTGTGTATGACATTTAGCAATCAGAGATGTGTGCATTCATCTTCAGGTTCATAGTCTACATCTACTGATATAATCACAATGTAAAACTTTTTTTTTTTTACTGTGGTGTTGCATTTCAATAAAGAGGTTATTTAATAAAAGGCCAACTTTTTCTTTGAATTTTATATAATTGGTAATATTGCAGATCTTTTTTAAATTAGAAATTAATATGAAAAGAAGTATGAGGTGCTTAGTTTGCCATCCCAGCATGCTTTTTGACAATCGTGGTTCTTTGATTTGGTTTTTTCTACAATTTCTGCAGCATAAAGAGATGTAAAAGATACAATTCGAACATAAGACAGAATCTGCTTAAAGCATGGCATCAGAAGGACACAAGATTTGAAAAGAAGCACTTGTTTGTCAAGTATATGCTGCATTGTGATTTTTAAAACTTCTAGCAATAGTATATTTCTGGACGAGTGGTTTATGTTTGTTTTTAGCTCACCTGAGCCGAAGGCTCAAGTGAGCCATTGTGATCAATCACCGTCCGTTGTTAGCTTTTCTACATTTTCAACTTCTTTTCCAGAACCTCTGTGCAGAATTTCACCAAACTTTATAAGAAGTAAGTACTCAAGGTCCTCTACCAAGTTTGTGTTTTTCGTGCCCATCCGTAATCCAGGATGGCCGCCATTGGCTCTGATTTGTTGACACATTTTCGACTTCTTCTCCAGAACTGCTGAACAGAATTTCACCAAACCTCATAGGAAGTAACTACTTGAGGTCCTCTACAAAGTTTGTGTTTTTCATACCAATCCGTAATCCAAGATGGCCGCCATTGGCTCTGATTGGTTGACGCATTTTCGACTTCTTCTCCAGAAGCGCTGCACAGAATTTCACCAAACCTCATAGGAAGTAAGTACTCAAGGTCTTCTACCATGTTTGTGTTTTTCATGCTGATCCGTAATCCAAGATGGCCGTCATTGGCTCTGATTGTTTGACACATTTTCACTTCTTCTCCAGAACCGCTGCACAGAATTTCACCAAACCTCATAGGAAGTAAGTACTCAAGGTCATCTACCAAGTTTGTGTTTTTGGTGCCCATTTGGAATCCAAGATGGCCACCATTGGCTCTGATTGGTTGACGCATTTTCGACTTCTTCTCCAGAAGCGCTGCACAGAATTTCACTAAACCTCATAGGAAGTAAGTACTCAAGGTCTTCTACCAAGTTTATGTTTTTCATGCCCATCCGTAATCCATGATGGCTGCCATTGGCTCTGATTGTTTGACGCATTTTTGAATTCTTCTCCAGAACCGCTGCACAGAATTTCACCAAACCTCATAGGAAGTAAGTACTCAAGGTCCTCTACCAAGTTGGTCTTTTTAGTGCCCATTGGGAATCCAAGATGGCCGCCATTGGCTCTGATTGGTTGACACATTTTTGACTTCTTTTCCAGAACCGCTACACAGAATTTCACCAAACTTCATAGGAAGTATGTACTCGAGGTCCTCTACCAAATTTGTGTTTTTCGTACCCATCCATAATCCAAGATGGCCACCATTGGCTCTGATTTGTTGACACATTTTCGACTTCTTCTCCAGAACTGCTGAACAGAATTTCACCAAACCTCAAAGGAAATATGTACTCGAGGTCCTCTACCAAGTTTGTATTTTTTCGTGCCCATCCGTTATCCAAGATGGCTGCCATTAGCTCTGATTGGTTGACACATTTTGGACTTCTTCTCCAGAAGCGCTGCACAGAATTTCACCAAACTTCATAGGAAGTAAGTACTCGAGGTCCTCTACCAAGTTTGTGTTTTTCGTGCCCATCCGTAATCCGGGATGGCCGCCATTGGCTCTGATTTGTTGACACATTTTCGACTTCTTCAATACGACTGCATAAAATATCACCAAACCTTAGAAAAAATCTTGTAAAAAAAAAGCAAAATTTTCTACTGAAATTAGCTGTCATTTTATTGTAAATAAGCAATTTGTGCTCATGTGAGCGATATAGGCCCATTTGGGCCTCTTGTTATATATTGTGTTGTTTATTGGTGGTAAGTGATATATTACATGCACTGCATAGATCAAACTTCTAGTAAAAGTATATGGTATATGGGAATCGCCTTGTCTGTCTGGTTAAGAAGTTAAAGCAAATTTCTCAAAATGTGTAAGTGGGACATCCTTAACACTTGTACCATCGATGTATCTTGAGATGAATTATTTCGTGTTTCAACTTTGTTGCCGCGGGGGTGTTTGTAATGTTAGGATAGCTCTAGTGTTTAATTGTGGTAAGCATTTAATTTTATTTTAAAATTTATCAAGCGTAAGATAAATGATTATATTAATATTACTGCACAAAGTTTTTGAACAATAAGAGCCTTCATAATGACCTTTAATATTGGCCATATCTAATACACTGTCACAGGTAGAGCTTTCATATTTAGCATGTGTGTTCCTTATGACAGGACCTTTCCGCTGGTACCAAAATTTTTTATCGTATGGCCTTGATGGTGAACTCTGACCTGCATTTGAAAAAACTTTAACATTGACCATAACTATTGAACCGTTAGAAGTAGGGCTTTCATATTTGGCATCTGCGTTCCTTATGACAAGACCTTTCTGCTGGTATCGATGTCAAGGTCATGGTGACAGGCATCCTGAGGGGCCCTTCTGACTATGCAAGTTTAATTTACAAATTATTTTCTTGAAAAGGAAAAGGCTTTAACCAGTAAGTTTGTATTGTGAAATGATTAACGGAATATAAGAACATTTTGCAGAGACGTTTACATCTAAAATATTTGTGATAATTTAAACCAGAACAATGTATTACAAAAGTGGCATATAGTAAGTGAACAAGTAAAATTTCAAAACAATATTGATAGCTTATGTTTCACTTCATTATGAATAAGGCACAGTTTTGTAGTGGGTTCACGTCTGTCTTGCTAATAACTGAGAAGAATAGTATTGCATAACACTTCCGCTAGGTGTTGTATAAGCTATATTTAGGGTGTATATAGGGAGGTGGATTCAGGTGGTACGTGTAGAGCAGGGACATGCGTCTTCTAGGTGATGTATAAACTATATTTGGGGTGTATATAGGGTGGTGGATTCAGAGCGTACGTGTAAAGCAGGGACATGCGACTTCTAGGTGATATATAAGGGGACAACCATTTGATTTTTAATAAGGAGGGGGGGGGGGGGGGGGGGGGGGGGGGGGGTGGGCGGGGGGGGGGGGGGTGGGGGGGGGGGGGCGGGGGTGTGGGGGTGGGGGGGCAGGAAGACTTTCACCGGCCTGAATATTTTTTTTTGCCAAATTTCAGAGCCGAATTATTTTTTTTATTTATTTATAGACAATTATTGTGGGATGGTGGGTTGCCGGCCCTTTGGGCCGGATTATTTTTTCTCCCAAAATTTGAGCCGGACTTCTTTTTTGTAGTTCCCCCCCCCCCCATAAAAATCAAATGGTTGCTCCCTAAGCTGTATATAGGTTGGTGTACGTACAGAGCAGGGACATGCGTCTTCTAAGTGATGTATAAGCTATATTTTGGGTGTGTATAGGGTGGTGGATTCAGGGGGTATGTGTAGGACAGGGACATAACACGTCTGCTAGGTAATGTATAAGCTATATTTGGGGTGGATTCGGAGGGTACGTGTAGAACAGGGACATAGCACGTCTGCTAGGTGATGTATAAGCTACATTTTGGGGTGTATATATAGGATGGTGGATTCAGAGGGTACGTGTAGAATAGGGACAGGTTGATCCACATTACCAGCTTTTAAGAAAGTGAACGTTCCGTCCTTTCCAAAATTACAACAACAAAAAACAATTACAATACTTGGTATTTTCTAAAACAGACTAGCAGCACAGTGATAAAAACAAGAGGCCCAAGTGGGCCTATATCGCTCACCTGAGCACAAAGTGTATATTTACAAGCAAGCAAGAAATTCTGTGCAGGAGTTCTGGAGAGGAAGATGAAAATGTGTCAATCAAACAGAGCCAATGGCGGCCATCTTGGATTACGGATCGGCATGAAAAACCTATACTTGGTAGAGGACCTTGAGTACTTACTTTCTATGCAGTTTGGTGAAATTTTGTGCAGTGGTTCTGGAGAAGAAGTTGAAAATGTGTCAACCAATCAGAGTCAATGGCGGCCATCTTGGATCACGGATCGGCATGAAAAACCTATACTTGGTAGAGGACCTTGAGTACTTACTTTCTATGCAGTTTGGTGAAATTTTGTGCAGTGGTTCTGGAGAAGAAGTTGAAAATGTGTCAACCAATCAGAGTCAATGGCGGCCATCTTGGATCACGGATCGGCATGAAAAACCTATACTTGGTAGAGGACCTTGAGTACTTACTTTCTATGCAGTTCGGTGAAATTTTGTGCAGTGGTTCTGAAGAAGAAGTTGAAAATGTGTCAACCAATCAGAGTCAATGGCGGCCATCTTGGATCACGGATCGGCATGAAAAACCTATACTTGGTAGAGGACCTTGAGTACTTACTTTCTATGCAGTTTGGTGAAATTTTGTGCAGTGGTTCTGAAGAAGAAGTTGAAAATGTGTCAACCAATCAGAGTCAATGGCGGCCATCTTTGGATCACGGATCGGCATTTAAAAAACACCAAAACTTGGTAGAGGACCTTGAGTACTTACTTCCTATGAAGTTTGGTGAAATTCTGTGCAGCAGTTCTGGAGAAGAAGTCGAAAATGTGTCAACCAATCAGAGCCAATGGCGGCCTTCTTGGATCACGGATCGGCAAAAAAAAAACACAAACTTGATAGAGGACCTTGAGTACTTACTTCCTATGAAGTTTGGTGAAATTCTGTGCAGCAGTTCTGGAGGAGAAGTCGAAAATGTGTCAACCAATCAGAGCCAATGGCGGCCATCTTGGATCACGGATCGGCATAAAAAACACAAACTTGGTAGAGGACCTTGAGTACTTACTTCCTATGAAGTTTGGTGAAATTCTGTGTAGCGGTTCTGGAGAAGAAGTCGAACATGTAGAAAAGTTAACGACGGACGACGGACGCTGCACTATGACAATAGCTCACTTGAGCTACGCTCAGGTGAGCAAAAAACTGGAAGAAAAGAGAGAGTGAAAAAAACCTTTCTGAAACATTTGATGCTTTGACAAATCGTCAACTCGAATTCATCAGTGATCTAGAAGGATATATTAAGAAGTGTTGTTTTGGTTTCCATTTCAAAACACATTTTACGTTCTCTTGGACTTTTTTTTCATTTTAGCTTTTAATTTTTAAGCCCCGGCCAGGTATGTCAGGGGCATTAAGTGTTTGCTTTGTCCGTCCTTCCTTCCTTCTGTCCTTCCGTCACACATTTGTTTCCGGATAACTCAGGCACCTTTCAACATATTCAAACCAAATTTGGATATACTAGTATGCTAACTATCAAATGAGGACGAATCCTATTAGTTTTGGGGGTCAAGGTCAAAGTCACAGCTGAAAATGTACTGTAATTATTGGTTTTCTGATGATAACTCAAGTACCTTTCAACATATTCAAACCACATTTGGATATATATTTACTTATCAAGAGAGGAAGTTGGTTGGTTGATTGGTGTTTTACTTCATTTTCAACAATTTTTCAGTTATATCGCGACATGGAAGCAGGAGGTAACCAACCTCTTAAACATAGTGGCGCAATCCGGGAATCGAACCCGAATCGTCCGCACCGCAAGCCAAGCGCTTAACTACTACACCAATCCTGCCCCCTCAAGGGAGGACGAACGCTATTGAACTGTGTGTTAAAATGTCAAAGGTCAAGGTCACAACTGATGAAAATACACTGTAATCATTGGTTTCCTAATGGTAACTCAAGTACCTTTCATCATATTCAAACCAATTTTGGATATATGCTTACTACCCTATTGATTTTGGGATCAAAATGTCAAAGGTCACAGTTGATGAAAATAGTGTGTTATTATTGGTTTTGGGGTGATTATCCAAGTATCTTTCATCATATTCAAAACAAATTTGGATATATGTATACTTATTATTAAGAGAGGAAGAACCCTAAGAATTTTTGGGTCAAAAGTCAAAGCTGATGAAAAAAGTCTGTCGTTATTGGTTTTGGGGTGATTATCCAAGTACCCTCACCACATTCAAAGCGAATTTATATATATGCTTACTTATCAAGAGAAGAAGAACCCAATTGATTTTAGGTCAAACGGTCAACGGTCACAGCTGATGAAAATAGCATGTTATTATTGGTTTTTGGATGAATACCTAAAGACCTTTCATCATATTCAAACCAAATTTGGATATATGCTTACTTATCAAGAGAGGAAAAACCCTATTGATTTTTGGGTCAAAAGGTGATAGTTCCCAGCTGATGAAAATATACTGTTATCATTGAATTTTAAATGATTACTCAAGTACCTTTCAAATTGTTCAAACCAAATTTGGATATATACTTACTTATCAAGAGAGGAAGAACCCTATATATTGATTTTAGGGTCATAAGATCAAAGGTCAAGATCACAGCTGATAGAAAAGGCTGAAATCATTGGTTTCCATGTGATTATCATATATTATTAAATTCTCATCAGAATTTTATCATATTTCACATATTTTATAGGTCAAGTTCTTTTGAACAAAGGTAATTTAAAATGTTATTAAAAGGGAAGGATGCCTATAGGTTTGAGAGTCAATATGTCAAAAGGCAAGGTCACTACTGGTAATATTTATAGGAGTTATGGCCCATGAAACTTATAATTTAGGAAAGTTTGTCGCTGCAATGATATAAGCCCACGCGGTGGCATATGTTTTACAAACATGCTCTGGATTTATGTAGTTTTTATTTCATCGTGTTTTTGCTAGGCTTCTGACCGGTAATTTTGTAAAAACTGTGCTACTTTTCATCGTATGCAAGGCATATATATTATATACGGCAGTACAGTGTGTTTAATTTTTCAATTCGTTTTCATACTTTTTATATTTGCCAAACCAGGGGTTTAAGAGTCCTTGGCGAAACACTTCAATTTCTTGACCTAAGCCCAAAGACCTGACTTCTCTTCTTGGATAACAATTACGTATAGTCTTTACCAACGACGTGACCTTCTCTACTTCGCACAATACACTTTGATACACTTGGGCCAAGCGCGCTCCGTACCCCTTGTTACTATTAATATACGCCCATCGTAGATGACGTATTTTGTGTGGCTACCCTTACCGCTAACTAATTGATTTTGTTTGCCCGTGGGTCTGTCGGCACCGTATAAACAAGATACAAACCATACCGTTTAGACTAGGACTTTCAAACTTTGTACATGTACATTTGTTTCTTATGACAGGAGGTCACAGCCCATTGATTTTCGATATCAAGGTCAAAAGTCATTTTGGGGGCAAAACTTGACCTTACATCATTTTGTGGGTAGAATCTTGTCTGGGACATAACATTTTATTGCCTTCACGGTTTTATGTAATATTTTTGAATTGTTGCTCATGACTCAAGAACGTATAGTGACCTTGACCCAAGGTCATATTTCCAAGGTCAAAGTTACAATACATTTGATTTGGTTTAATCTTTTTAAAATATACACATCAAGATATCTATTGCGTTTAAAATTAATATATGACGGGCGTATTATATGCTATGTTGGCGTTGGTCTTGTTAGAATAGTAGTAGGGATTACTGAGCGCACTGGGCCCCTGTGATATATACACAGACTTAATGCTGCTCGATAGGTATCGTGATATCTTGACATTTTGTCCAGTCTGCGTATCTGATCGTTTTCACATTCCAAATGTGTGTGATTACACAGCGAGAGCGTTTCGGTTAAGTTCTCCCTCTTTTTTCCTTCCTCCTATATTTTCGTTAAGAGAAAAATCTCAATTTTATTTCAGCAACAAGTAAACTCTACTAGTATTCTGTTTAATTACCGCACCTTCTCTCTCTCTCTGTTCTTCTACCCTTGTCTCCTTTCTTCGTTCGTTTTTCTTCTCTCTTTCTTAATTTGTTTCTGAGTAATAATAAAAATATACTGCCATACTAACTATTGACTAATACGACAGTGATCCCAGCGTGAGTACTCAAAAACGGATCAAGGTTTTGGGGTTTAAGGGAAGTCTGGCGAGGGGTCTGGGGGCTGCTTAGGTCATCAACTGGTCTAGGACGAAGTCCTGGTGGGACCAGGGGGTGACCCTGCCCTCCGCCCGCAGTTGGAGCTCGATTTCACCGTCATAAGCCAGTCCTGTAGCTGCCGTATAATCAAAACCTATTGTGATGTTATTTATGCCTTCTCCATACCTTGTTATGCTGGTTGTATTTGTGGTAGTTTTTTTGTAGTACAGCTTACTAGCCAGATTTGATTTTCTAATAAATCCGACTCGGCTGCATCGCAAAATCAGTTATCATAACTCACCTAGCTTTCCCCACGCACATTTCTTCTAGTGAATAGTATAGTAGCAAGAGATTTTTGAAAAAGTGATCGCGATTTTCAGTGAATGCTTTTCAGTCGGTAAATGAAGGGGTTGGTTTGAAGCCTTAAAACTTACCAAAATGTCCTTGAGAATTCGAGTAGGTGTACGATTATAGGATTCATACTACAGTCTGCCGTCTGTCGTGTAGACAATTATTGATGATAGTCTCTCTCGTGTTAAATATCGGGAGAGTGCAAATGTTCTCTCCGCCCCCTCTGAATCCGCCACTGATGCTGTTATATACATGTACTACCATATGTTATTTCAATTTATATACCCATGCATCCCGATCTCTGCCACCCAAATGGCCCTCCTACCCTTTTCTTTTTCCTTGTCCAACTCTCTAAACCTACTTCGCCTAGACGTGCCAATCTGAAATTCAACTTGATATGGCTACCCTTACCGCTAACTGATTGATACGTTTTCGTGTAAGTCGACATGACGTTATAGTAGCATCTTGACTGTGTATTTTCTATACCAGATATAAATCTATTTATTGACTGATATTTCTTTTGGTATTTTAAAATCAGATGCTACATGTATTTCGATCCCGCGTTGGGTTTTACTTCAGTGTTATTATACCCCCTTTTTTCCTGGTGTTATATGGCAGTGACACATTCTACGCCATGTTTGTTCACATTCATGTATATATACAGTGCTGAATAATATCTTTCGTCTGTATACATGTAAGGTCATTCACGGCGGGTGTGACAAGCCAAACAGGAGATGCTCACTCCTCCCTGGCACGTGGTCTCACCTCTGAATTTCAGGGGTCTGTCGTCCATGATCGTGCACATTGTTGTTAGTGCCATTGTCATGTGAAACTAGTTACTTGCAAGCGTATTTTTCAATCGAAACAGTTCGACACGATATAGGTTTTAATTTAGTTGTCTAGAAGCACTTTCCTACTTGATAAAAAATGTCTCGACAGCGAAACCTAGTATGTAGACTTTTAGTTAAAGACAGTTTTGGACCTTATGCGGAAAATGTTGGAAAAGTGTTATTAGAGAAAGGAACTTGCTCCTTAAGATATATTTTGTCAGAGTGTCAGGAAGACCCAGAACAGGTGTGTCTTGCTTGAATTTTATACATTACTTATTTAGCTTAACAATGGCCAGTGCAAACTGAACATGTCGTGCCTGTATTTGGATCATGTTTTAAACAGTCCCGTCCCTCTATTCTGATTTTAAATTCCATCCCAGATGTTTTTCTTCGAGTGACACCTGCCATTTGACCGAGGAAGCGTCTAATTTGTGGGCTTTTCATTTATTTGGCTTTGCCCCTGGACAAACTTTACCCACCAAGTACCCGTGTTGTCACAGTCAGGGTCATATATACAGTACAGAGAATGTGAATGGTCCAATTCTCTGTGTATCATGGCTGACTATTTTGACGTGGGCAGTTAATTGCGTTCACATCGCTGCAAAGCACCACACTGCACTCTACCACCGCAATGGTCAATAGCTGTGATTCAGCGCAACATAGTTGTGGATTGCAGGTATACATCATATAACTATGGAACATACATATAAGCATCTTAAAATGTCTAAATATTGAGGTGTAACATAAGCAGTTTTATTTGAGGGCTTTTTATTTTGCGCCATTTCTCTTCATTTAAAAGAACTTTTAATTATCAAAATATTTGCGAGAGTCATTCTGAATTGTTATCTACGTGTATTTCTTTTATATTTTGAGAAGCAGTATTGCTTTTGATGAATAAACTACAGTTTAGCGACAGTGTGTAAAAAAAAAATATACGCTTTCACAGATGTCATTAATGAAAGAATGCTTATACAAGATAATGTTTTTTACTTTTATTCATCTCACAATAAAGGTATTTGATTGCTGACCAGAGTGATAAAGATACAAACATCTGTCATCATTTCATTGAATTGCTACATGTATGCACATTTTAAAAATATTTACATGTAAGCACAGTCTACATATTCGTAGATAGTAGGGTCACTGTGGATTGCCGCAATGCCGCGATGATTCACCGCTATCGTAGCGGCGATTCCACATTAACTATGGACCAGTTAAACTTAAAAAGCCCAGATCTCATGAGATAAAAAAACATGGCAGCGATGATATGACAACTGGACAATAGCTGTTCTCTATAGTGTATGCTTTAAATGTCAGCAAATGAACCAGTGTTTATATAGATCAAACATTTTACAAAGTTTTTCTCTGAATCAAAATTTCAAAATTGCAATATGGGGCTGAAGCATTTGTACCAGCTCGGTACTCAATCATATTGGACATTCTTGAATTTAATCGGTTTTGCAGAAAGAGCTGAAAGATTTCAAGAACTCTGCTACTTTGATCGAGTGGGCTAGGGCGTTGTGGTGGAACTCTCTGTAACCGTAAAGGTTTGATTATGATTGGAATCCTCGTCAGGGCAAGTGAAAAAAATGTACCAGGCAGCATGCAGCAGCAGTATTCTCAAAGTAGGCGTGATGTCATTGTCTCCATTGGTTTTTGTAGATAACGAAAAGTCTGAATGGTCTTGGGGTTAAACTTTTGGTTTATTGTAAGTGACAATACAGCTTAAGTTCCTCTATATCATTTATAAAGGGTTTTGCTCTTAAAATATGATTGAAAGTGAGGAAAACTGTATTCAGAATTTACTTGATTGAATGATGATATATTTTAATTATTCCTTATTACCAAAATTTCTCCAGGAATTTGCATTGGTGTCTATGAAAAAGGTCGATGCTTTACCCCATATTAAATGTTCTGAATGCCAGTTGTCAGATACCCACATGTCCAACTTCGAGCATACACAGATATGTACATTGGTACTTGTTTTACGTTGGTGAATCAGCTTCGGTGTTTTGCTTTATTTTGGGGTTTTTTTATTTTGTTCACATTGAAGGGGTTGGTATTCTATTTTCCTTCATTGGCCATATAAGTAGAGTTACAAAATCATGAAAATGTATCTTCATGATCTTGATGTGTCATTAAGGAAAATGCAAATAAACAAAACAAACATCATATTCATAGCATTCTAAACTACTGAAAACACCTAGTAAGTGTACCAAAAACACCATTAATACTACTTAAAGTATTATTTGTAAAAGGTTGATAGAGCAACTTATTGATAATTTAAATAAGTTTATCCAAATCGGAATGAATATTATAGGAGATTTTTATCATTATCCTCTAATGTATAAGTATCAATCGCTGACTTACCAATACCATTATAAAGTCCTACATGCATAAATTAGCAAACAACAATACTTTTTTTTTAACCTGTATACATCTGGATGGTATAGATTCGTTGTGGTCCTGTCGTGGTGTTGAGGTGTGCCGACTGGGGTGATCAAGTCCCAGCTGTCCTTATTCACTTCTTGATGTTCATACTGCAGCACAATTGGTATGTCTCTAACAGAGTGTCCACACGTAAATGATGTCACTAGTGTTGCACTTTCCACTGTTCTTCCTCCACAGCCACAGAGATGCCATCTCTGCTTCCCTGCCCAGCTGTCCTATGAGATGACCCGAAGAGCCCTCCACATAGACTGCCCCACGAAGCCTCAGCATCCCACCTCCAAAGGAAGGCACCACACTCGCCATCCACACTGCTAACAGTCTGCCATCAGATCCTGGTACTTGCTGCGCTTCCGTTCGTAGGTCTCCTCTATTCTCTCCTCCCATGGCACCGTCAGCTCCACCAGAATAGCCTGTCTGGAAGATGGAGACAAAATGACAATATGTGGCCTCTGGTTGGTGACTGCTTTTTCCTGTGGAAACTGCATGTGGCCCCTGAGATCTGCTTGCATCTGCCATTCACTGGAGGTACCCAACAGTCCATTTACTTCAACTCGACCTTTTGCACTCTGCTCCCCAGCCCTGACAAAGTTGACAAATCTCAGGCTTCCTTTGTCTCTCCTCGGCTTCTTCCTGCTCTTCTCAAATGCATCTGCAAGGACAGACAAAACCTTGTCATGTCGCCATGTGTACCGCCCATCAGTCAAAGCAACTGAACACGAAGACAGGATATATTCCGAGTTGGCTGTTCTTCCACAAAGCTTGCAATGTGGGTTATCTGTGGTACCCTAGGTAGCCAGATTGGTTGGAGTGGGCAACATGTATACAGACTTCAGTTGGAATTGCAGCCTTTGGGGTTCCATGGACCAGATCTCACTCCATGTCTCCCAATCTCCCTACTGCTACACTGCCCACGATGTCTCCATGTCTCTGCATGACTCTGCATCTTGCACCGTCTTTTTCGCTGACCATTTCCAACCAGATCTGATGTTCACTCTTGCCTCTCGTACTTTGACGTCTTTGCTGTCTCTGAGCATCAGGAGCTGTCTGACATTTGTTACATTGTATTCCTCCACAATTGATATAAGGGGGAGTTGTAACTTGGCTCCCAAGCTGTATAACCCTACACTACTGAAGCTTCGTTGAACTGCAAGCCATCTTCTTAAGTAGCCACTAGCCAGCTGCTCCATAGCCTCAACCGTTGTCATGGGTAGGTCATACACCAGTAAAGGCCACAGGACTCGAGGAAGTACTCCATGTTGATAAATCCAAGCCTTATACTTTCCTGGTAAAGCGCTTCTGTCTATGGTGGCCATCCAGGTATCTAGCTGCTTGGTTGTGTCACTCACATTCCTGGTGTCACCCAACGTGTCATCAAAGTACTTTCCAAGGCCTTTCACTGCCTTCTCTGAGACTCCAATCTTGAACTTCTGCTCACTGATCTTTCCTTTCTTCAGTACTAGGCTCCTGGACTTCATTGGTTTGATATTCATGCGAGCCCAGTTAATGATGTCCTCGATCTCCTTGAGTGTCCATCTTGCCTCAATAATGGTCTTTGTACTGACTGTCATATTGTCCATGAAGGCTCTAACAGGGGGTTGTCTTATGCCTGCCTTCATCCATGGTCCTCTGCTCTTCTTCTCCAGATTTCACCATCAAGTTCATGGACGCTGAGAACAAGATAACTGAGACTGTACATCCTGTGACGATCCCAACCTCCAGACGCTGCCACTAAGTTGTGTAGTCTTCTACTGTGAACCTCAGCTCCAGTCTGTCGAAATAGCCTTCCGGCAACCTCTGTATCTTCTCTGGCACATGATATCGCTGTAGCATCAGTTGGAGAAGTTTGTGAGGCATGGAACCATAAGCATTGGCTAGATCCAACCATATGACTGCCAGCTCTTCCTTCATCTCCTTGGCCTCCCTTATTACGGTATCTGCTTAAGAACGCTAGTGTGTTCAACACATCCTGAAATGCCCGGCACTCCTCCTTTCTGCACGGCCATATCTATGTACTTGTTGTCTAGCATATAGGTTGTCATCCTCTTTGCCAACACTGCAAGAAACATCTTCCCTTCGATGTTCAACAGGGATATGGTTCGAAACTGCTTGAGCATCTCAGAGTTCTCCTCCTTCGGTATGAAGCATCCCTCTGCTTGGTGTCTGCCAAACATCTTCTCCATACCAGTCTTAGATGTTTCCACATCTAATCGTCTTGTTAACCTAGGATAATTCTTGTAAACTTTGTATGGAATTCTGTTTGGTCCTGGTGATGATGCTGCCCTTGCCTTCCTGATGACATGATTAACCTCTTGCAGCTTTGGTTCTGATCCATCAAACTGATGTTCTGGTTCATCTGGTTGGATCAACTTCTCGTATTCTCCTAGATCCTCGTTCCTCCTGGGGTCACTATGCATATTCTTCAAATGTTGTTCAACTTCATCCTTCCTTGCTTTCAATGTTCCTGACCCTTTCCTTGCTTTCAATGTTCCTGACCCTTTGCTGCCTAAAAGATGAGATGTAAACGGGAATGGGTTTGCGGTAAATCGTGCTCTTGCCCTTTCCTTCCACCGCCTTCTTTTTCTTTCTGCTCTTCTCAAGATCTTCAACCTCTCTCTAATGTTGTTTCTCAGTTTTGCCAATGCTAGTCTCTCTTCATCATCTGCTGCTCTGTAATGTCTCGTTAGCTGTCTCAAATCTCGTCTCAAACCAGCAATCTCTCTCAGTCTGACTAAAGCCAGCCCCTAATTTCCACTCGCTTCCCATCAGTCTGACTAAAGCCAGCCCCTACTTTCCACTTGCTTCCCATCGTTTGCAACTTTGGTTCTGATCCATCAAACTGATGTTCTGGTTCATCTGGTTGGATCAACTTCTCGTATTCTCCTAGATCCTCATTCCTTCTGGGTCACTGTGCATATCCTTCAAATGTTGTTCAACTTCATCCTTCCTTGCTTTCTCTCAATCTCTCTCAGTCTGACTAAAGCCAGCCCCTACTTTCCACTCGCTTCCCATCGTTTGTAAACGATGGGAAGCGAGTGGAAAGTAGGGGCTGGATTTAGTCAACGATGGGAAGCGAGTGGAAAGTAGGGGCTGGCTTTAGTCAGACTGCAGTCTCTCTCTGCCTTCTGTTCTTATTCACTGTCCCTCTAGGTCTTTTCTTCTCCTCTGCACCATATCTGTCAAGGCCAACATTGTACATGATGGTCGCCATGCCTTCTATCTACTTATCAACTCCTGCTGATGTTGCATTAAGAATGTTGTCTACATCTTGGTCGAACCTTTCCCATTCTGCCTTGTTGCTATTGGATGGCCATTTAATCTTCACTTTCCTCTGTGTTGCTTCTGCCCATTGTTCCCTGGCATCTATCTGTTGGCTGCATTTCTCTTGTGATGTTACCACCTAGTTCTGGCTGCCCTTCTCGTTGTGTGACACCTCCTCCTCCGTCTCACCAGGTTGCCCTGTGCGTTGTGTCAGTCTCAGAATTGGTGCACACTCCATCTTTCCCATGTGAATCTTCAGCACCCGCTCATTCTTCAGAGTTTTACCGCAACTGCATGTGCTTGCAGTGTTCAAACTCACAGTCCTTAGTCGGTCTGGTGTCATATCCGTTGCTTCATCGTGGATGGGTCACTCATCCTCCCCCACTCTCGCGCGACCCTGGGGGAGACTTTCTATATAATGGTCTATAGCGGATTCAAAAAGGTTCTTCCTCATGGAAGATGTGCTTTGGCCTGCTAAGCCTCCACACCCTTGGTTGTCTGTCTCTCCAGACTGCCTCCTGTCTATCCAGGTTGTCACTGCCCTATTCACAGTCGTCATCCAGACTTTCCTGGCAGTCACTGGTTACCCAGAAAGGAATTGCCTAATAAATGTTAAAAAAATATAACTGTTTTTATTCAGTATTAATCTAGATATCAAATGACAAAATGTCATTAGAAAGAGCATAATGATCAATATATCTACCATATACAGATAGCCACGCAGAAAAATCATTAAAACTGCCAATAACTATTGTTATTATCTATTCTTTCCCTTTTAGTCGTTTAGTTTAAAATTTTGCAATGTTCTTTCCTTTTCAGATCAAGAAAATTTTGTGTGTGTTTATCCAGCAAAATATTTTGACTTTTGAATACAACAAGAAAGGTTTTGTGGAATATACATTAGACACTGCTGCAATTTTGTGCAGAATCAGGTTCATGAAATATATTTACAGTGCAAAGACTTTGTATGGAGATGCTGCAGAACTCTTGATTGAAGAATTATTACAGAAAGGTCAATTGCTTATGAGTGAAGTTGTAACCTTGGTTACATGCAAACTAAATGAAGCACTAAAGGCTTTAGGTAAACACTTTATATTTAAGTTCTTAAGGGAATATTGTGATTGCTGTAGTCAACTCGTCACTGAAACAACTCCTAACAAGATGACTTGTCACCAAAAGGAGACAACTCATCACTGCTCGTAATTGGTGATGAGGTGTCTGGTCATCAGGTCACCAATACATGTACTTAGATTTGTTCAAGATAACCTGCCAACAATACTTCGTACCATGTTATGCAGACAGTAAAAGAGAGACTGATCACTAACTGATGTGGAAAAATCAACGTTTTGGTGATGAGGTATCTTGACAAATTTGTGGGAAAAGTCTAAGTAATTTTGAAAAATTTGTTGGAAATATTAGTAAAACTGTGTGGAATAATCATTATGACAGTTTTGGTGATAAGTCATCTTCTGAAATTTGCGAGGAAAAACAGAAAAAGTTGTGTGAAAAATTTAAATTTTGTTGACAAGTTATTTTGATAAATATGTGGATAAGTGTAAGTTTTGGTGATGAGTTGACCTGACAACGCGACATCAATTACGAGTGGTGATGAGATGTCTTTATTTGATGACGAGTTATCTTGTTTCTAATATTATTATGTAGTTATACATGTTTTGATAGTGTGAATAATATACTTGACGTAATCAGAAACATATATACACAGTAAGTATATATGTCTCTGACATAATGCAAGCATAATTGAATATTGAAAAGAAGATAAAAAGATGTTTCATATAAAGCGAGTATTATACCACTTAAAAAGATTGATCATATTAAGGAAGAGAAATGTGCACATGAGACAGAATTTATGAATTATACAGTATTATACTGACAGTGTATTTAAAAATGAGATGTATTAATTTTGAATTTTTGTTGGTTTGTTTTCAGGGCAACCAACTATAGGAGAAAACTTTGTGGAGGACAAATTTAGTAGTCTTGCTAAAACACACTTTCTGAAACGCTGTCCTACTCCAGTATGTAAGGATGAAAAAGTTATTTCCATGGAGTTTACTGAAAAAGAAGAGGACCTATTTAAATTGCCTAGTTAGTTATGTGAAACCTATTGTTCATGTATAATAAGGATTATTCTATTCATACTGTTGATTGTAGTAATAGTATAAGGCTTTAAGGGACAGTCTTATTTCATACGCAGATGAAGTAGGGTAGTGGTCTCTTCATATGGATAATGTCCTATAAAGTTTTTACCCTCTGTTCTAGCAACCGAAAATGAATTATACAGGTTTTGGTCCCAAACTTTGATAGGCTTCCTATGCCTCTGAATTTCATGTGATGATAATATATTAGGTATACCGGGTAGATTTTAATTCCGACTTTCCACCGACTGATGAGCATTTTTAGATGGTCTCAAATCGTTCATAGAGCCATAGGAATGCCTACTGTAACTGTAATGAATATATCCTCAGTAAAGTTGTAATTTGTAACTGGCTGGTCCTATTAAGAAGTTTTAGCTAGTTGTACTGTGATTAGCAAGTCAAAACTGAACCATTCGATGGTAATTGTAGTGACAACATGATAGAAGTAAGCATTCTTTTAAAGCACTTCAGATTACATTACATTAATGAGGACTTTAAATTCACATAATTTTGTGAGTATACTTTAAAGTGAAAATACAATCTTTTCCAATAATAAGTAATCTTGGACATGAATATTAAAACTGAAAAATGGATATTTCTACTAATGAAAGTTGTCTAATGAATATATCTTCAGATCATTCCAAATGTAGTGTATTACATTAGAATAAGATAAGATGCTACGGTAATAAATTATCACATGAGCATTGCTGGTAGTATTGGTGCATTTAATTTGTACACATATTTTGCAAACTACAGCTTAGGAATTGAAAAGATATAAAATGGCATTTTCATTACAAATATTTTCATATTTCAGCAGACACAAGAAAACGAAAAAAGTCAGTTAGTGAGGATGAACCATCATCAAAGCGTCTAAAATCTGACAGGAAAGGCTCCACATCTGAGGTTTCTGTGCACATCTACTATTTTGCTATTTATGACTAAAAAATAATCATTTTTTTCTGTAGCAATAACATAATACATGATATCTTGGAATGGACTGCATTTAATACTTCATTTAGAATATACCTCAATTCATGATTTACAAGTATTAGTAATGGCAAGTATGGTGACTTCAGTGTTATCAACTTGTTGATTTTGTATTCTACAGAAATCACTCCTTATGTTTGCTACCTTCATACAACTGCTACATATTTAGTCAGAAAATGTTGACAGTTCTATACAGTTCATGGTTAAAAAATAAGTTACTTGGTAACGATTAGAAAATATTCATGCTACTATGCCAAGGAACTGTATGAAATTGCTTTATCCAAGGATTCTATTTCTCAAGATATTATTTGAATATTGCAAGCTGTTGTCAGTAAATGAGATAGAATTCTTTAATTTGATTTTCATTTTATCATAGGTACCTGGAGATAAGGGCATTTTCTGGCAAGTCAATGTTCATCGATTCCATCAGCTTTTAAGAGATCAGGTCATTGTCTCGGCCATCACCAAAAAGGTTGACCAGGTTGGTTTTCTTATATATTTTGATGCCTCCCGAATTGGAGATCCATGGGCATACAGTTATCTGTCTCTATGTTTGTATGCAATTTTTGCCTGGTTAAAGATGGGGCATTTTTCTACATGTGTGTTCCTTGTGATAACGCTTTCCTATCGGTACCAATATTTGATTTTGACCTTTCAAAGTATATTTGGATATTGTTGCCAACCAGGGGCACCAGCATTTCACATACATATCTTTTTACATTAATTATTGTAAATTTGAAATTTAAAAATTTTAGAGCAATAAATATACCTTTATAAATGTGTATATGTAGTTTCTTAATTGTTTTGATTAATTGATCCTTTTAGAAAGCTGGGGAAATCCTGCGTACTATTCTTCGAGTAAGTGAAACAAGAACTGATCCAAGCTCTCCAACAACGAATGCAGTATCTGTGACAGAGGTTGTAATTTCTTTCAAGGAATAGTTATTAATTCTATTGATATTCATGGTCATCATATAATTGTTTTGATTTAAAATGTTTATTTCTGAATTAGTGGGATAAAAACTGAATTTTGAAAATGGAATCATATATGTTTTTTTATATACATGTACAAGAATAATTCTATAAATAGTGGCAAACGCCTGATAACGTCTTCACGATGTCAAGGCATTGCGATTCTGAAACTCCACTTAAACGTAGAGTTTTGGAATCGCAAAGCCTTGACATGGTTACATTGTAACAATAATTGCTAAGCAACCAGGGCCTGTTTCATTAAAGAACTTATGACAAATAGTGATCATATCACTCCTGAATTTAAAAAAAAAAATTCCGTAAATACTCCAAAATAAATGCAGCATTCGCAAAGGAATTAGCAAAGATAGACATATTTCAAGCTGAAATCAGTCATTTCTTCAAAATTTATACTTTTGATTTGTCATCATATATTTAAGATTCGTCTTAAATTCTTTTGTGAAACAGAATCCTATGTCTAACCTGTCTGGTCACCTCCTCATCTGTTTCTTCCAGTTATCAAATCTCATTGCCCTGAGTATTTTGGGGTCAGATTGGGATGGCAATACTAGACCTATAAGAACTGTATGCTTGAAAAATTCCGGCAAACACTGGAATTTTGTGCACTACATGAGGGTTTAAAAAAAAAAAACCCCAAAACTTTACTCTGACTCTGATTGTTATACTGTTTAAATAAAACCTATTAGAAATGAGGATAGTATAAAAGAAAGTCAGACCACTTTGTTTTACAAAAGTTTGTTGTTATGGTTGTACCCTATTTATACCATGCCGGAATTTAATGCCGAACATTTCATAAGAAAGTATGTGAATTTCGAAGTGGATGCGTATCTTGGAGGTCCCGTATTGATGATGTCATTTAATTAAGAAATTGATATCATCATTGGATTAGATGGTAATTTCTCTGTGTATTGTGTTGATGACATTACTTATTTTAGAAATTGATGTCATCATTGGATTAGATGATAATTTCTCTGTGTATTGTGACAATTATTTAATTCTTAAGATATCAAACTTACTGCACTACTTATTGGATAACCTTCATAATGTGTAAAGCTGCTGCATCTCCATAGATAAAGTGCTCAGCTGGCAACCAAGAGGTCTTTGGTTCAACTCTCCCCATTGGCACACCGATGTTTGGTCTTGGATGATACAGTAAAATCCAAGGTCTTTTGTAATGGTAGGCATGGCTAATAAAAGACCCCTCACTATTTTAGGTGGATCAGTTTTAAAGGTATAAATTTCTCTGCAATGCATCAGGCAGACGCCATCACCATATACATGAAATAATATTTGAGTGAAGCAAGACAATAATCAATCAATCAGTCAATATAATGTATTTTTATTTTAGATTCACAATGCACTTCCTAAGGAGTTGGGTGTTAACAGAAAGTTATTAGAAACTTATCTATCAATTTTGGTGGAGGATTCGGTAAGTTTTGTTTGTAAAGCTTTATTTTCATTTCATTATGTATTTGTTACTAAGGACTTTCAAAGCTAATTATTATCTCTTTGGAAACCTCGTTGCCAAGGAGACATAGTCATGCTGTAGTGTTATCACCTACATGCAGCTAGTTTCCAAAAGAATATAGTAATGTAGCTGTGTACCTGTACATTGATGAATTCATTAGTGTATTAATTCCACTTAACTTGTGGACATTTTAGAAGAAACATTCTGTAACAATAGTCCATCAGATTCTGTTTACTTATTCTGTATAATGTGAGGCATTATAAAGTGCTAGTAGATACTATCGTAAAAACTATTTATATACATTGTACATGTTTGATTTTGTTTTAATTGTTTATATTTTTCAAGATATAAATCATGCTTAAATCATCATTTTTTTAATATTTTTTTTTGTATTAGACGCAGTTTGTGATGCGTGTGGGTGATAGTGGTGGTGGAATGTTCAGTGTTAGTATCCTTTTTACAGCAAACTGATTAAATCACCACAGATATACACATAACATAGTCTCAAAATTGATGGCTAATGAAATGAGAAAATTAAAGCTTCAGAATCTTATACATGTACTTACTTAATCATCTTTGTACTAATTTGTGCATAAGGCGGTGATGCTAACCATCATATGTCCAGGTGTCTAGAATGTGTCAATTCTTATCCCTTTCTCTGATGTTGGTTTCTGTAGCAAGCAGGGTTTTATAGGGTAGGCCTGCTTACCCTAAGCCCAACCCTCCTCTTTTCCCATCTAGGCTTGGGACCAGCCATGGCAGAGTTATCTCTAATACATGTACCAGAAGAGAAGACATCTTTGTCTAGTAATAAAATATCTAAAATACATCAAATATGGTAGACAGAAACACAGAATAGGTTCTTATTTTTTGATGCTGATCAACAAATTGGTTTTTGTCTGTCTGTCTGACTATAACTTTTTATCTAGAGGATAGGGAGAAAAAAAACTCACTTAATGAGGCTCCTTCAAAACAAACTCACTTAATGAGGCCCCCAAAATCAGATCAAAGTTGTTGATCTTGACCGGCAAACCAAAGAGAGCTCTGAAATGTAAAATATTAAAGATACATGTACTCTGACAAAGATATATACGTATTCTTCAAAAACTATTGTTGCAGTATAAGCCATTGTGTACTTTAACAAACAAAGATATCTATGAGAGTTTATTACAACTCACTACAGCACATATTGAGTCTGTGGTTCAGGAAAGGTAAGTCTACTTTTAAGCTGTTATCCAGGTAAGGTAAATAAGTACATTGTATGTGGCCTGTGAATCGTATGTATTATGATCAGAGGGAAAGATCTGTACCTGTCTGTTAGTCTTCTATAAGGAACAATAATCTCAAACCTAAGTCTGAAGAGAAAATACAAATAATTGATACATGTATGTTAGTTTAAAGATAAAATATCTCACTTGTAGTTAAATTATCTAGGCTTACAGAGATATTATCTCAGATGATAAAGCAATTATCTCAGATTAAACAATATGATCACAGTTTATAGAAGAATAGCCTCAGGTTGTTTGAAAATTATCTTATCTTATAGATTTACCAGAACTCGGTAAAGTCTAGTTTTGATTGATTGCATGTCTTTTTTGTCTTGCAGATTTGGCTCTAAATGTTTACGAATATTTAGGTTACTCATTCTCAAGAAGCACTTAGAACAAAAGCAGGTAGATATTTTACATTTAATCATATCAGAATATGTAAGAGGCATCTATGATACCTCAATCCTTATTTCATATAGTTTATGCCAGATTGTATTTGCTATAGTTATATGCCATATTGTATTTGATATAGTTATATGCCTGAGTGTATGTGATATAGATATATGCCAGATAATATTTGATATAGTTTTATGCCAGATTGTTTTTGATTTAGTTGTATTTCAGATTGTATATGATACAGTTATATGTCAGATTATTTTTGATATAGTTATATGCCAGATTGTATTTAATATAGTTTTATGCCAGATTGTATATGATATAGTTATATTTGATATAGTTATGTGCCAGGTTGTATTTGACATAGATACATGCCAGATTGTATTTGATTATAATATCAGTTTTAACTGTCTTTACAGGTGACATGTGTGTTCTAGGTCACTACACTCTGGTGGTATTGACCACATGTCTTACCACTTTAATTCTTGTTAGACATCACCCAAACTTGGAATGGTATATTGACCCTTCTATTCCCTTTGCAGATTGAAGATTTAGCTATGATATCTGCCAAGGAAGCCAAAGAATTGTTGTATATCATGTTTTCACAGAACTTTATTTCTCTAACTGTAAGTACTGGTACTTATCGTAGCATTGTGCCCTCATTCTTGCCCAGTCTAATTGATATAATATCTTTTTCACTTTATCATGATGTTCTAATCTAATGGTGTAAGAATTTTCACTATTATGATTTTATGTCATTGAATTGTTATTCAGTTGTGTATGAATTGTTCAGTAATTTGTAAATTCTCCTCTCTCGTATTTGTTTAAATTTTTCTTGAGACTTAACTCATCAGAGCCAAAGATTCGAGTGAGCTATAGTGATGATGCATTGATCATTGTCTCTTTGTTGTACTCCAAGGTTTGAACTCAAGAAGCCCTTGTGGCAATAAGTGAATTAAATAAATGAAAAAGTATGCACTTATACTAACAATCTTGATGAAAGCTTGAATAGGGTAAAAGACTTAAATTTAAAATGGTTATTTAAACCATATGAAAAGATTTATGACAACATTTTTGCACTCCGCCATTACTTCTTCTTCTTCTTTTTTCATTATGAAGTGAGCTCAAAAGTTTGGTGGTATACCTCATTTTGTCCTTGGCATTTGAAATGAAAGGAACCAAATAATAATCCCCTAGTTATTGTAACAGATCATATTTGGGTTTCGTGAGATTTTATTAATCTTTTACTGATTTATGGCCCTTTATTGACTGAAAACTAAAGAAAATTCTATTTTTCAGTGTTATTTTAGGTTGAACTCTAAGGTATTTAATTGAAAGTGGGTACATTATTCTATATAGCAGAGTTACATATCAAGTTCGTGTTTTGTGGGATTTTGTTAATTTTTTTACTGAATTATGACTCAATATTGATTGAAAATCAATGAAAAATCTGTTATTCAGAATTATATAAGGTTAAACTTTGAGGTATTTGATTGAAAGTTGGTACTTGTACACTGTTCTGTAAAGCAGAGTTACAGATCAAGTTTGTGTTTTGTGGGGTTTCGTTAATTTGATACTGTATTATGACCCCTTACTGACTGGAATGGTTTAAGCAATACTCTCAGAATGTTTGTTGAGTTTTAAACAAAAATCTTTATAGATGGACATTGGTAGATAAATAAAGTATCATAGTTTACTGTAAAAGTAATACTTGTGTAAAGAGTTGTCTTAAAGAATTTTGCTCAATAGGTTGGCATTTCAATCCATACACATGAACCAAGTTGTAGACTAGATTGTGGAAGTTTGTTCCATATTGATGCTCTCAAGATAAAATGATATGCATGTTTGAGCATGCAGGCATACCCAGGTGTATAGTAGCTATCACACCTCTTTTTCTTTTTTTCATAGATTATTTGCATCTCTTTATTTATAGGAAATATCAAAGACACCAGATCATGCACCCTCTAGGACATTTTATCTTTTTAATGTTGACATTGATCAGGTAGCAAGAATGGTATTGGAGAGATCTTACAAGGTAATTTTGCAGAAACTTTAGTGATTGTCTTTTTTTATATCTGAGTATTTACAATATGATCATGTGTCCTACTCAAAGTCTAATTATATAAAAATATAAAGGTTTTGATGGAGAGGTTCTTATAGTCCTTTCCTGATACTATTACTATCAAAATAATAACTTGGTGGGGCAAATCATATTATTAAAGTTAGCAGAAGAGTTGATTGAAAAGTTCTCACAACCAACTTCTAACAATTATGACTGTCAAAATAGCAACAAGATGGAGGGAAAGGCATGCAAATGATAGGGTCTTATGGTTCTCCCCTAAGACTACCTGTTTAATTAGCAACAAGATGGGGAAGGCCATAGTACCGTAATTATAGGAGTGTGATGTAAGTATGGGAACATTTTTTGTAGGGGTTCACTGTCAGTGCAGCTTAGTTGGATTGATTTGAGGACTACTGTACATGTGTTTATTTTATCTCTACTAAATCTTAGAGCAAAAGCTTAAAAGTAAAGGTTTGTGATGTATTAGCTTAACCATGAATTTGTGTCATCTGTGACTGTCCCTCTTTGTATTTTTGAATATGATTTAATTAACATAGTCATAAATTATGTTTCCAAAAGACAAAGACAGCAAAAGATCTGCTAACTATGAATCGTTCTGAAATGAGTACACAAACAGAGACCAGCACTGTGAGCGAGAATGGTGTCTGCTTCTGTATTAGGATTTGACTGAAAAGTTGTTGACAGTAGCAGATTTTCTCTTGAGAGAGGAAGCTCACTGATACCACAAGATAAATATTTTTCTGATGCTTGGTATCGATTATAATAGTATTAAAGTGTTTAATTAATTAGAAACTATTGTTTTGCAGTAATAAATCCATTATATCAACAGAAACCAAAATTCTTATATCAAAGTCTACACTTACTTTGCTTTACTCTTACTGCATACTTATGTAACATGTTTCTATAGGTCATTGTATTCATAGTTGAAAAGGTATTGATAAAGAGAATAAAATTATAACTATCAATCTTAATGCCTTAGAAGCTTTAAAAGAATAAATGCTGAAATAAATGAGACATTTCAATGAAATCCATTATACAGCAATGTTTGATTTTGTTAAATTGTAAATTAATTTTTAGCCTATCTGTAGTGTGTACCTTAAACACATGTACATACCAAGTTGGCATAGTGAGGTGATTGGCTATAGACCAAGACATCTTGATGGCTTGATGTTGTCCTGTCTTTTGGATGAAGCAGGAAAACTGAAGTCCAATGTCACAGTAGATGTGGCAATTAGGAGATCTATGGGTTGTGCCCCCTTGCTTAGCTCTAAATCTCTGGGATTTCATCAGGCAGGTGCCATCATCATATTAGTGCAATATTATCTTTATGGGAAATAATGAAGTATGAATCGAACCAAAAAAACCCCAAGCAAATTCAGAGAATTGTGGTCCCCCACTTTGGGGGGTTATATCAGTAAGGGTGCAGTTATCTTTGACATATTGTCATAGTTGTGCATGTATCTGCAGCACCATTAGGGACAAAAAAAAATATGAAGGCTCCACGTCTTACGGTTAAAAAGTTACATTAAAGTAGGTCAAAGGTCACGGTCAAGGTGACATGATAAAAAAATTTGGTACCAACGGAAAGGTATTGCAATTAGGGACACACATGCCAACTATGAAGGCCCTACTTCTTATGATAAAAAAGTTATGACCAAGGTTAAAGTTTTTGTGACAGATGGACAGACAGATGGACGGACAGATGAATGAGATTTAATGTCCCCACACTTTCGCGAAAAGCAGGGGACAAAAAAGGCCCACAAGCAAATATACATTGTTAGATATTTCACTTTGGATATTTAATTTTAAAACCTAATGTACAACCAAATAATATGGTGAATTGTTTGCAGGCTCTTTATAATGCCATGCTACGAAGAGAAGCTGAACTTCAAGAAAATAGGTGAAGAAGAAATATGTATACATATATTATTCTAGAAATATATTTAATTTTATTAATTCAGAAACATTCAGGCATATTAAATTTCATAGAAAATAGTGTTTATTAATTTGATCGGTCTCATTTAATATTCTGATTTAGCTTGCCATCCTAATAATGTTATCGTTGTTGATAACATGTCAATTATTCATGGCTGGGGAAAGAACAAAATCGAAGTATAAAATGTCTGTTCCTGTTCATGCTTTAAATGGATAGATATAAGGGAAGTCTAAACATTAAGAAAAAGAATTGTTGCCATAAAACCTTTCTATTAGGAGGGATGAAGATTAATGGAATTTTATTATAATCCTATTATAGGCGTGTACTAGAGAAACAAGAACGAGTTGATGCTATCATTGCTTCACTTATCCCAGGCGATGATACGACTCAAAGAGAGGAAATAGAACAAACCATTACCCCCCATGAAAAGGAACAGATAAACAAAGTCAAACATACTGTACAGATGTAAGTAGCAAATAATGAGAAATAAGTTCTTGGATTAAATATAGTGAATACCACAGAAAAACTATTCAATTGGCAAGATAGGATCAACAAAATCAAATGTTTAGTACACGTCAGAAGTCGATGTTTAGGATGTAGAGTCAAATATGAGATGAAGTTGATGGTAGTCAGTTATATGACTTGAAGGTAAAAAGTTAAATTATATGTATAATAAAAAAGTGTATGTGTTGTAACAGATTAAGAGAGCAAACACATAAAAGGAAACAAATATCACTTATGACAATACGGAATCTATAGAAAAAAAAACATTCATTGACTCTACATACATGAGTTATACCGGGGTATTTTTCATTATCTGTTGACTCTATATACATGAGTTATATTTGCAGGTTGGATCAGAGCGAGATACAGATTGATGAAGCAATATTTGTACTAGAAACATATTTATATTATGCAAAACAGAATTTGATACGAAGAAAGTGATCATTTAAAGTGATGCATTATGTTCAAAATTGTACATGTAAACTCTTCATCATGTTAATGTTTATATTGTACTACATGAATGCAATAAAAGTACATGCATTATTATAGTCATGTTTAATAAATCAAAGAGTATCAGGAAGTTTAACGTTCTGTTGGTTATGCCCCCCTTCAAAGAAGAGGGGGTATATTGCTTTGCTGGTGCCTGTCAGTAGGTTGGTATGTCTGTAACTTGAATAATTTCTGTTCATTATCTCTGCAAGGGATGCACATATTGAAATGAAATTTGATATACAGATACATCACGAGAATATCTATGTCAGGATATGCTTTGGTTACCATCAAAGAATTTTTGACAGAGTTACACTTTGAAAATTTCCAATAATTCACTGTTTCTGTTCATTATATCTTCAATGAAAGCGCATATTGAAATGAAAATTTTCATATGTAGGTTGGTTATTACCTCTATTGATTTTCAGGTCAAAAGGTCATAGTTTACCAAGTGCAATGCAGTACTGTGTACAATTGATGTCTACCCAATATCTTGAGAACCCTTTGCTTGATAGTGATGATATTTCATATGTGGGTTGGTTATGAGTAGTAGATGACCCCTATTGATTTTCAGATCATAAAGTGAAAGGTCACTGAGTGCAATGCAGTACATTATACAATCATTGTCCGCCCAATATATTGAAAACTCTTTGCTTGATAGTGATGATATGTGAGTGGGTTATGAATAATTGATGACCTCTATTGATCCTCAGGTCAAAAGGTCAGAGGTCACCAAGTGCATGTAGTACTTAATACAATTGCACAGTATTGTACGAGAAGGGGGGGGGGGGATATGTGCTTTGCTGAATCTTTTGTTTTATATTTTATGCCCTGGCAGGGTGCATTAAGTGTTTGCTTTGTCTGTATGCTTACTTATCAAGAGAGGAAAAACCCTATTGATTTTGGGGCCCAACGGTCAATGTCACAGCTAGTAGAAAAAACTGAAATTACTGATTTCCAGGTGATTTTCATATATTATCGTGTATCATTAACTACTTAACCGATTTTGATCATATTCAACATATTTTACTGGTCAAGTTCTTTTAAACAGAGGTACATGTAATTTAAAACCTTACCAAAGGGAACGATTCCTACAGATTTGAGGGTCAATATATCAAAGGGCAAGGTAACTACTGGTAATATTTATAGGAGTTATGACCCATGAAACTTCTAATGAAAACATTAGTTAGGACAGTTTTGTTGCTGCTATGAAATAAGCCCTCAGTGGGGGCATATGTTTTACAAACATGTTTTAGCAAACAAATTTGGGAGGAAGGGTATATAGGAATCACCCCGGGCATCTGTCTGTCTGTCAATCTTGTCCAGGCCATAACTTCTTCTTTTTACTTTGTAGGGAGATAATATTTTACACAATTGTTGTCCCAGACCCAGGGTATGTCGTGACTTTGAACCAAGATCATATATACAAGGTAAAGGTCACAGTGCACACACAGTCAAAATTCTTGTCTGAACCATAACTTCTCCCGGTTAAGTTAGAGGGAGATTACATTTTACACAATTGTCATCCATGACCTAAGGATGTGTCATAACCTTGAACCAAGGTTATATCTTCAAGGTCAAAGTCGCAGTGCACACACAGTCAGAATTCTTGTCCGGGATTATATTTTACACAACTGTTGTCCATGACATAAGGATGTGTCATGACCTTGAACCAAGGCCATTTCTACAAGGTCAAAGTCACAAAGCATAGAATTATTGACCATACCATAACTTCTTTCTGTTTCATTGCAGGGAGATTATATTTTACACAATTGTTGTCCTTGGTCCAAGGTTGTGTCATGACCTTGAACCAAGGCCATTTCTACAAGGTCAAAGTCACAAAGCATAGAATTATTGACCATACCATAACTTCTTTCTGTTTCATTGCAGGGAGATTATATTTTACACAATTGTTGTCCTTGGTCCAAGGTTGTGTCATGACCTTGAACCAAGGTCATATCTACAAGGTCAAAGTCACAAAGCATAGAATTATTGACCATACCATAACTTCTTTCTGTTTCATTGCAGGGAGATTTTATTTCACACAATTGTTGTCTTTGGCCCAAGGTTGTGTCATGACCTTGAACCAAGGTTATATCTACAAGGTCAAGGTCAGAGTGAACACTTAGCCAGAATTCTTTTCCGAACCATAACATCTTCCATTACAGGGAGATTTTATTTTACACAATTATTGTCCATGACCAAGGAGTGTGTCAAGATTTTGAACCAAGGTCATATTTACAAGCTGAAGGTCACAGTGCACACATAGAATTTTTGTTCTGACTGAAATTTCTTCCTGTAACATTGGAAGGAGCTTATATATTTGGCAAATTTGTTGTCCATGACCCAAGGGTGTATTATTACCTTGAACCAAGGTCATATCTTCAAGGTCACAGTGGACAAAAACAGAATTCCTATTCGGGTCACAGCTTTTTCCTTGTACATTGGAGGAAGATTATATTTTCACAATTGTCCATGATGCAAGGGTGTGTCATAACCTTCATTGGCAGATTTAGAGGGGGAATTGTATGGGTTGTAAACCCACCCCCTTTGGTTGGAAAATTTTACCAAAAAAGGTAATTTTTGACCATTTTTATGGCTGCAACCCCCCTTTCCAGACCGAATAGTGTAAAACATTGGTCATGGGAGACTGCAACCCCTCCCTTTTCAAAATTTTCTAGATCCTCCTACGACCTTGAACCAAGGTCAGATCTACTAAGTCAAGGTCTGAGTGCATACATACCAGAATTCATGTTTTCATTGATTATACCTTAAAATGTACAAGTGGGACATCCATTACACTTATACCAGTGATGTATCTTGGATCTTGAATTATTGCATGTTTCAACTCTGTTGCCGTGGGGGGGGGGGGTTATTTGCCCTTTAGGACACCTCTAGTTCAACTCTGTGTATACTAGAAGCTCTCTTAACATGTTATATGTCTCTGTTGGAGCTGATGAAGACTGAGGCTTGCTCTCATTAAGTAGCTGTTTTCTGTATAGGTGTGATATTTGAAAGGGAACATGGTAGATGTCGGTTTAAGTTGTCTAGTATGTGTGATACATTTTTGTCGTCCAAGAGTGACACTTGTTTCTAGGCAGTGTCCTCCTTTCTACCCAGACAAAACGTGCAACAAATCGTAAGTAATTGATGATTCATTAAACTATGGGCGTATATATCTAATTAGAAATATATATTTGTCCCTGATTAAACGTAGATTTATGTAGAAATAAATGATTTTTGTCTTCATGTAAGTTTACTCTTGCTAGATTTTCGCAAAAACTGGATTTAGTTTCAGATCTACTAAGTCAAGGTCTGAGTGCATACATACCAGAATTCATGTTTTCATTGATTATACCTTAAAATGTATTTTTGTCTTCATGTAAGTTTACTCTTGCTAGATTTTCGCAAAAACTGGATTTAGTTTCAGATCTACTAAGTCAAGGTCTGAGTGCATACATACCAGAATTCATGTTTTCATTGATTAATTGATTGTCACGGTATACGTTGAACAATATCGATATTCAAGCAAACATAACTGAATAGGTGTAAAGGCAAGGCAAGTCATTGCACATTTAACACATTCCATAAATCAGACGGATAATATATGTATAAGAACGTTGAAATATGTATAGTATCTAAAAGATTTTATTCACATCATTTTGTATACAAGCCATGCATGTGTTGTGAAAATTACATCATCATCAAAGTCATTATTTTGAAAATGTTTCAGTCTAATATCACTATTCCAATCAATATATTCATCGTCACCTTCGTCATCATCAAATATATCTTCTTCGTCTTCTTCCTCATTTTCGTATGTATCTTCTTTTCCTCATTTTCGTATGTAACTTCTTCCACATTTTCCCGTAGTCTCCATCGGCTCGGTTTCTGTTTACTATCATTTCTTACTTTGAGAAGATTTCATTTGAGAAAGTCTTCATAATGATAGATTTTAAATGTACTGATTCTTAATGTATTTAGGTGTAATGACGTTCAGGTATAAATAAATCAAGTCATTGTACATATTTTGCATTCCCTGCAGACTCGTTGCACCTTTTAAGCACATTGCACTTTATGTACATATTCGAAATACAGTACCTGTACAACAACACAGAACGATTGTAGTAGATAATCTCTAAAACGCATTCTATTTTCTGTGCACATTCAAAGCACATTTCATTCAAAAGAGATAAAACAATTAGCCTATAGACTGCAGACTCTTTGCACCTTTGAAGTACATTGCACCTTATGTACATATTCGAAACACATTTCCTGCACAACGACACAAAATGGTGATAGACAATATCCTTTCACACACATTTCTCTTTCTGTTCACATTTGAAGAAGCACATTTCGTACACAACGACATAAAACAACTATAGAAATTAATCACTAAAACGCATTGTACTTTCTGTACACATTTCATGCAAAACGAGATAAAACAATTAGCTCATAGAAAGTAAGCAGTTTGAATATGTATCATTGCTGATTTATTGAAAATGGAAATATCAGTAACTGTGTATATGGTATGAGCATGCGCTACCCGACAAATAGAAAATGACCGAATAGTAATCGTCTTGATATCTGATTGCTGATATATATAATATCTATAATATTTATGAAAATACATTCGTCGTCGTTTTCGTCGTCATCAAATATATCACAGGAGTTTGAACTAATCTGAACATGCACGTGTCTGGTCAAAATAGAAGCGTGGGGTATGTAAAAAAAATATGAGTAAAATATTGAAACTGATCATTCACAGTTAAGAGTGAAAGGGAGGGAGGAGGGGTTATTTCCTATTCAGGTTCCGTCCTTTTTCCTGTTTCTTCATTTATAGTAACACTCGAAAATGGAAAACGGGTGAGATGAGAATGAAAAACTTTAGAATTGAGCAAGGCTCTCTCCACTGAATTATTGATACATTGATTCTTGTTTAACGTCACTTCACAATTATTTCATGTATACAGTGACTGCGTCTGTCTGTTACATTGCATGACAATTTATACCTTTTCAATGGACCTACCCGAAGTACTGGGAGATCTATCATTCTTGGTCATATGAAATAAATTACTGAATTATACTATCCTTATATTTAATCTCACTCCTAAATCTCCTCCTTTATTGCTATCTAAACTCAAAATATATAACAAAATCGAAGACAAGTTTCCCTAATTTACACATAAAGTTCTGATTATATTCATGCACTTTCCATATGTATTCAGAAAAGTTGTACAGTGGATATTTATATGTATATATTTTGTTTTCCCCTTGTGTCGTATAGCTCAAGGTAATAAGGAACTTGAACTTCTTAAATGGATAATTATCAAACAAACATCACCGAGGAAATAACACAGTATGCGATATATGGAAGTGATAATGTAGTTGTGTAGTTGTATGGTATATAGTTCTTATGTTTAATAAAAACAATGTATCGTTAGAATATACCAAGAGAAATTGTAGTACTAACATATAATAAATAAATTTAAAGGAAGTGATTTTGTAGGTCCCTAAACCTTCATCTTATCGAAGTTCGATTGTGGTATACATTTCAAACACATTTGGTCAATATGTTACCCAATATATATATTACATTGCACAATCTTAGCATATTTGAATTATACATCAAGCATTGTGCATTTCTTAAGTTTAAAACAAATGATGTGTTTTCAAAATATCAAATAAGTTGTGTATTTCTTAAGTCTACAACCGATGATGTGTTTTCACCGCACTGCACATTTGACCATTGAGCACAATTTAAAAAAACTATTTGACAAACACATTTCTTTCTAAAACAACACTAGTAGTGTACCGATCCCCGATAACGCATTTTGCACTCATTTCACCCCTGAGTGTACTGCGTTGACCTAAACGTACTATAGTAGGTTAAAGATGAACTGTTATGAGTACTGAGTTGACCTAAACGCACTGTAGTACGTTAAAGGTGAACTCCTAGGAGTAGTGTCAAGTGACCTTGACCTTGGTTTGAATGTAGAGAATGTCGTTATTGCACTTCATAACCTTGAGTTTACTTTTCTAAAGAAATGGCTGGCCCTTAAAAGGGTCGTTTTTTTACAGACTGTCCCTTACAAACATAAGGGGCAGTGACGGTTGGCTTTTCTTCTCTCACTCTGTATTGGCTGATTGTTCAACAGTCTTTCTACCAGATGTCCCACGCGGCAGGATGGTGTTCTTCTCCTACCGGGTGGTTCTTGTCTCTCTTTAGGTTCTCTTTTGACTTTTGGCTCTCTATTCACTTCTGGTTCGATTTTTACTACTTCGACGGACTCTCCGTCTTTGATTATCACACGGCTGATGGCAGGCTCGTGGATCGTATATATCATTCTCATCTCCCAATCATTACTGATTTTGTTAGTCGCATCCATGATTTTGTTGTCGAAAATAAAATTTTCAGGTAAAGTACTTAACATATTCTGAAGTATATATACCATTGAAAAAGCGGACCTATAGAGAAGCGCTCAATCCCGTAAAATAAATAAAGTCTTGAAAACGCGGACCTGTAGGGAAACACCTATTTTTAACATAAACAAACTGTTGAAATATTAACGGACCTGTAGGTAAGCACCCATTCGTCACCTAAGTGTACCAAGACAAACTATTGAATATTAGCGCACCTGTAAGGAAACACCCAGACATCACTTAGTCATGCCTAGAAGAAAAAAAATTGAAGATTTAAAGGAAAATATTTAAAATGATTTATTTACAAAGCAATGGTAGAATATTGTATTTTTACACAATTTTACATATTTTGACATACAAATGTTTACACAGTCACTGGTCTTAATCTCATTAGTTTATCTTTCACTCTGTCGAAGGAGTCTTTGAACACATCGTTTCCGAAAATGTTGATTTCTGCTAACATTTCTCTTCATTGCAAACGTCTAAGGATGGTTAAAGAGAACCAACCCGCCACTGTAGCAGTCTCGACAACATGACGATAACTGATCGAGTTTCTATTACGACTGTGCCTTTTAAGAGAGCATCATTTCGTTCTGATGTATGGCTTCGTTGTATCTCCTACACTTTGGACAGATTTCTAACATTTGCTGATTCAATCGGGATGAACGGCGGTGTATTCCACTCGGGACGGTATATCGTCGACTTCCGAATCGGATAGTTCTTCTTGATTTTGCGGTTTGCTCATAGTGACATCGTTTTCTTCGTCGTATCGATAAAGTCTATGCATAAATATGATCGTCAAATCTCTTAAGGTCACGATCATTTCTTCCCAAGCGTCGCATACCACATCGAATGCCTTGCGATTGTTTTTCGTGTTGAGACATTCTAACAGTGGTTTGAAGTCCACGTAACGCTTTTCCGGTTCGAACTGTATGATGTCGTGTGCCAACATCCAATCAACGAGATCACTGGCACTCTCGGTGTTTAGTGAACGTGGCGAACATCCATAGACGAACTGTAATTTGATCTTTAGGTGTCGGAGCCCCAGTCCTTTCAATTCCTGATTCAAGGATTGCAACATGTGTGCGAATCTCATCCTGGCAACGTGAATGTATTCCACTCGGGACGGTATATCGTCGACTTCCGAATCGGATAGTTCTTCTTCTTCTTGATTTTGCTCTTTGCTCTTAGTGTTATCGTCTTCTTGGTATCGATAGAGTCTGTGCATGGATATGATCGTCAAATCTCTTAAGGTCACGATTATTTCTTCCCAATCGTCGTATACCAAATCGTATGTCTTGCGAGTGTTTTTGGTATTGAGACATTCTTTCAGTGCTTTCAAGTCCACGTTACGCTTTTCCGGTTCGAAGCGTATGATCAGCCTCCACAACATCCTTTTGTAATGAATATGTCTGCCCGGATTCTCCACCATGTAATGAATATGTCTCTCATTCACTGTTAGTTCCCAAGTAGAAATAAAGTCCAAATATAAATTCAAAATTTATTTGTTTGAATATAAAATGCAATAATTCCAATTATACAAAGTTGTCCTAATTAAAGATGATCCAAAAAGCTAACTCTCTAAAAATGCTCTCATTCATTTTATATAAGTTGCATGTACAAAATCATTTACATGTACGAACTCCGCCTTCATTACAAAAGTACAGCCAATCAGAACATAGGTTACATATCATGTGTGTACAACATACTGAATTTAAATGAAATCAATACTTAATTAAGTAAATGACAAGCATAAGAACACAAAAAGGTGTGTTCAACAAACTGAATTTAAAAGACATCAATTCTTAATCAAGTAAATGACAAGCATAAGAACACCAAAAGGAATGAGAGACTTTGAAATCAGATAACTCAGAACAATACCCCTCCTATGCTTACTTTGGAAACCTGATAAATGACAGATTGAAATATGTACCATATGTGAACAGAATTAACCAATTTCATTTGGTAGCATTCAAAGAATGCATTTCACCTGATACAGTATTATATCCCAGTAAATGTGAAAGTATTCCAAATCACTAAGAAATAGAAAAGTTAAATCTTAACTATTAATAAAAAATATAAATAAATCCAAAATTACTTAATTTGATTTTTGTAAACTCATATCATTATACATATATACAACATCCGCCCCATTAAAAAAATTGAAATTCAATTTTATATTAGAGTATAGAAAAATCAAATAATATGACCGAAAAAGAAATCAGTTCAAACATGACATACATTCTTATGAAACTCACTTCATATAATTATGTTGTAAAAGACACAGTGCATATAAAATTAAGAATCATGTCACAAACGATTTACATACTCCTTACATATAAGTGGTATGATTATTAAATACCCGTGGAAACGTAATTATAACAATGAAACGATTAAATTCACACATATCCATCAAATGAAAAAAAAATATATCTATCAAAAACGCGTACAACGCAACATTGCCTGTAATAAAACCCGTGCGGTTAAATAATACAATGTGCCTGTATGCACAAAAAGGTCAACTACACCTGAAAACATCTTGATTGTACTGTGGTATCACCCTTGCGACGTATACATCTTGGTGAGAATGAAGTAACAATCGATTTCAGTCAATCATGAAAGTACAATACCCAAACAAACACAAATCTGCCAGTACAACCCTTTGTAACCCTCAAGATAAAACATTGTGACCGACTGGTTTAATCAAAACCAACTTGATCAACACATTTCTATCGCACCGTAATTCATAGTATAACCCTGGTGGAATAAAACATCCTTGGTTAGTTTAATTACAGGTGAAAAATGTGTTATCAGAATCACCATTGTATAATTATGCAGGAAAACTGGTTTAACCAAAACCAACTTGATCAACACATTTCTATTGCACCATAATTCATGGTATAACCCTGGTGGAATAAAACATCCTTGGTTAGTTTAATTACAGGTGAATAATGTGTTATCAGAATCACAATTATATAATTATGCAGGAAAACTGGTTTAATCAAAACCAACTTGATCAACACATTTCTATCGCACCGTAATTCATGGTATAACCCTGGTGGAATAAAACATCCTTGGTTAGTTTAATTACAGGTGAAAAATGTGTTATCAGAATCACCATTGTATAATTATGCAGGAAAACTGGTTTAACCAAAACCAACTTGATCAACACATTTCTATTGCACCATAATTCATGGTATAACCCTGGTGGAATAAAACATCCTTGGTTAGTTTAATTACAGGTGAATAATGTGTTATCAGAATCACAATTATATAATTATGCAGGAAAACTGGTTTAATCAAAACCAACTTGATCAACACATTTCTATCGCACCGTAATTCATGGTATAACCCTGGTGGACCCTGTGGTCAACATGTTTAATTAACAAATTTCGTATATGCATTTAATATGTATTCATGTTTTCAGTGAATCTCAACACATGTTCATCATATTACATCTCTCAAATCGCTCAATGTGTGATATTTTTGTCTAAAACACCTCTGTTGATTATGTATTGTGATTACTTTTTGAATATATATAATTTATAACATTGTCATATCATGTTATATGCATATAAACCAGATGGTTTTTTGCCAATAAACTATACTATACTAAAACATCCTTGGTTAGTTTAATTACAGGTGAAAAATGTGTTATCAGAATCACCATTGTATAATTATGCAGGAAAACTGGTTTAACCAAAACCAACTTGATCAACACATTTCTATTGCACCATAATTCATGGTATAACCCTGGTGGAATAAAACATCCTTGGTTAGTTTAATTACAGGTGAATAATGTGTTATCAGAATCACAATTATATAATTATGCAGGAAAACTGGTTTAATCAAAACCAACTTGATCAACACATTTCTATCGCACCGTAATTCATGGTATAACCCTGGTGGACCCTGTGGTCAACATGTTTAATTAACAAATTTCGTATATGCATTTAATATGTATTCATGTTTTCAGTGAATCTCAACACATGTTCATCATATTACATCTCTCAAATCGCTCAATGTGTGATATTTTTGTCTAAAACACCTCTGTTGATTATGTATTGTGATTACTTTTTGAATATATATAATTTATAACATTGTCATATCATGTTATATGCATATAAACCAGATGGTTTTTTGCCAATAAACTATACTATACTAAAACATCCTTGGTTAGTTTAATTACAGGTGAAAAATGTGTTATCAGAATCACCATTGTATAATTATGCAGGAAAACTGGTTTAACCAAAACCAACTTGATCAACACATTTCTATTGCACCATAATTCATGGTATAACCCTGGTGGAATAAAACATCCTTGGTTAGTTTAATTACAGGTGAATAATGTGTTATCAGAATCACAATTATATAATTATGCAGGAAAACTGGTTTAATCAAAACCAACTTGATCAACACATTTCTACCGCACCGTAATTCATGGTATAACCCTGGTGGAATAAAACATCCTTGGTTAGTTTAATTACAGGTGAAAAATGTGTTATCAGAATCACAACTATATAATTATGCAGGAAAACTGGTTTAATCAAAACCAACTTGATCAACACATTTCTATTGCACCGTAATTCATGGTATAACCCTGGTGGAATAAAACATCCTTGGTTAGTTTAATTACAGGTGAAAAAATGTGTTATCAGAATCACAACTATATAATTATGCAGGAAAACTGGTTTAACCAAAACCACTTGATAAACACTTTTCTACGGCACCGTAATTCATGGTATAACCCTGGTGGAATAAAACATCCTTGGTTAGTTTAATTACAGGTGAATAATGTGTTATCAGAATCACCAATATATAATTATGCAGGAAAATGACCATATAGCATCAAAATAATCAATCAAATATATGATTCTTGAAAATGGCTAATAAAACTATACTGAGGAAGATCTCATGGACCTATATATCAAGTGAATACACATGCGATTATCCACTGATTATAGTTACTTTACACAACAAATTATTTCAAATAAAAGCATCAAAAATTTCTAGATAAAATCGTGATAACCTAACACTACTTATTCAATGAAACTATTTACATTAATTTACAACATGGGTGGTGGTCTGGCGATAATTGCACGCTTTGCCTTAGCGTTCAGTGCATGTCCCGGCACCCATATGGCATTGTCAGCTGGCTTTCCGACTATTTGCACCAAATAATGTCCAGAGTCACGCTTGCCTATCACTCTCTTTATCTTATGATGACCGTCTGTATCACTTGATACAGAGAATCTTTGAAGATCGTTTTCCATGGTCAGTAATTACGGTACTTCACACCTAAACGTGATAAATAAACGAAAAAGCGCATTACTTACTGTCGATGCATCTTTATTTTTGATCGGTATGGCAAACACATTCTTCGAAAACATATCGACTGCCGTAAATATATACGTATTACTGTCTGGTGTGGTTGGTAATATTCCATATAAATCCATTTGCTATACTTCGAAAGGTTTCTATGTCAAAGGATAGGATGTAATGGGTGTTTTTATTACATTCTGAGTCATTTTACATTTTTTGACAGAAATCGTTTATCATCAGTTAGGTTTTGAAATACACAATAGGATTCAAATTCAGATAAAAACTTATGTCCATTTTCACTACTAAATCCCGAAAACTTTTCAATTGGTACTTTGTCCGAACGATTTTGATTATATCGATTGTTCCATTTCTGCCTCTGAATATTGGAGTTTATCTAATTCCATATCAATGACTGTTGCCGGTGTAGATGTTATTGGAGTGCACAATGTTTTAATATTGTCTTTAAATTTAGATTCTCCACCATGTAATGAATATGTCTGCCCGGATTCTCCACCATGTAATGGATATGTCTCTCATTCACTGTTAGTTCCCAAGTAGAAATAAAGTCCAAATATAAATTCAAAATTTATTTGTTTGAATATAAAATGCAATAATTCCAATTATACAAAGTTGTCCTAATTAAAGATGATCCAAAAAGCTAACTCTCTAAAAATGCTCTCATTCATTTTATATAAGTTGCATGTACAAAATCATTTACATGTACGAACTCCGCCTTCATTACAAAAGTACAGCCAATCAGAACATAGGTTACATATCATGTGTGTACAACATACTGAATTTAAATGAAATCAATACTTAATTAAGTAAATGACAAGCATAAGAACACAAAAAGGTGTGTTCAACAAACTGAATTTAAAAGACATCAATTCTTAATCAAGTAAATGACAAGCATAAGAACACCAAAAGGAATGAGAGACTTTGAAATCAGATAACTCAGAACAATACCCCTCCTATGCTTACTTTGGAAACCTGATAAATGACAGATTGAAATATGTACCATATGTGAACAGAATTAACCAATTTCATTTGGTAGCATTCAAAGAATGCATTTCACCTGATACAGTATTATATCCCAGTAAATGTGAAAGTATTCCAAATCACTAAGAAATAGAAAAGTTAAATCTTAACTATTAATAAAAAATATAAATAAATCCAAAATTACTTAATTTGATTTTTGTAAACTCATATCATTATACATATATACAACACTTTGAACGAGATCACCTGTATACTCGGTTTATAGTTCTGCTGGCGTCATATCATAGACGAACTGTAAATTGATCTTTAGGTCATGGAGTCCCTGTCCTTCAAGGATTGCAGCATGTGTGCGAATCTCCTCCTGGCAATGTGAATGTGCTCTGAGTTTGGTCTGTCGAACGAAGTATTCATGATGAATGATGATAATGGCGAGTCTTGCTTTCTTTCCCTTTTCATGTATCTGGTTTCGACCTTGAACTTGTACTCGATGACCTTGACCTTGAACTTGTACTGAACGACCTTGATCTTGTACTGAACGTTCTGGACTTTTCCATACGACCTTGAACTTGTAATCTCGCATTATATAGAATTACGATTGCATGCATTGTAGGCAATATAGGCATTGATGCTAAACATACATCTCATGGAAACTACTATTGTTGTTATCCCCACCTCACCCCCAAAAAAGCAAAAAAAAAAAAAAAAAAAAACCAACCTATATATTGTATCCGCGAAGGATGGACTTAATGTTTCAAAAACTGTATCCCCGCCTGTCACGCGGGAGACACGGGCTCGATTCCCCGCCGGGGAGCCAGGAGAAAGAGTTCGTTATTAATAGTTTTATAATTATGTGTTCCCTACGGAACTTTATGGACAATTTAATGTTTCAAGTTAAGAGAAGTCCCTTAAATTTGTTTTATACATCAGAGACATATATAATACACTATTTCGGTATTCAACATTCATATCATCAAAAGTAAGGAAGTATAAAGAAAATCACGAAAAAGTGATAATAAATATGTTGTCATCGGTATTCCAGTGTATTTTAGATATATATTTTGCATTACCAACTTATTTCCCTATAAAAGTGCTAGTGCGCGACATATTCATTCGAGTTCAATAAACGCACTTACATGTAACCTTGCAGTCGCGAATCACATGACCTAAACATAGGCGGATGAACATGGATCTCAGTACCACGAAGCGGTTGTTTACATTCTTGCTGTGTATGGTAATGGTGAATGGCAATTCACAGGAAGGGTTTAAATCAAGATATTCCTTCACTGCAACAAAGGGACAACCATGGCCGTTGCCACAGAAATACGCCACAACACTGAATATCTATAACATTGACAGTGCCACTTTCCAATTTATCGCAACCGGTGTTTCTTGTGACACTCTAAACATTGCCTTTAAACGTTACATGTCTATCATTTTTGGCCATGTGGACACTAGTCTGCGCTTCCATCCGAGGCAAATCTTACGTCATGCTGCAGAATCTTTGAGTGATCTACAAGTGAAAGTGCAGAACTCATGCGAGGAATACCCCTACCTCGGCATGGATGAATCGTGTTAGTTACAGAAGTTTTGTTATTTTATGGGATTAGTATTATACCACATGACTTTCTGTGTACTATGATCAGTGTACTCTTCTTGATTTTTCTAAATTATAACCGTCAGCTTGGTATTTTTCTGACAATTGGTCTGTATATATATAATTGAGGCTATTTAATGATATATTAGATAGTTCTCGAATGCATAAAATTCAAGTGGAGTTACTTCCTATTTCTACCATATTGGAGGTAACCATATTGTGTAAGGAATTTCTCCAAACTAAGGATGCTTCTTGAATTTTTGCAATTGTTATGCAATAGTTAAAACACTGAACAATGTCAAAATGTTTTCAGAGGAGTGAAAATATAGATAACTTTCTCAAATTAATTCAATGTAAATGGGATGAATATGAAGCAAAAACGCCAGCTTCACCTCCAAAATGGCGGAAAAATTAAGCTTCATGCATTAAAAAACTATCTATATATTGAATTACATATGTGTTGTGTTAATAATTAGTTTGCATTTATCTCCATAGATGAGCTGATGATTCCAGGTGCTGATGGCCATGCTGTGCTGTCATCTCCTAGTGTGTGGGGTGCTTTAAGAGGTTTAGAAACATTCAGCCAGCTCCTTTATCAAAAAGATGATCGAATGGTATATTTTAAAATATTTTATAGATGTACATAAGTGAAAACATCACAAGGATATGCTTCAACTACCAATGATGTGTTTGTGTTTATTTGTATCTATATTGCATGAAGAGCAATTGCCTACCAAAGATAATGCTGTATGAATATATACTGGGCAAATCAGTAATTTTAGTAAAATTTGTAATTTTCAAGAGTTAGCAGTGTCCTTTTTATGCTTATTCATAACTAGGCTAATACGTCACAAACTTCTGCTTTATATTTTGTGTTATTAAAATGTGACCATGAAAAATTTGAACTACAATCACTATTCCTGCAAAATGGTGTCAAAGACAATACATTTTTTTTACTATTTAAAACATTTTACAGGAAATGAAACTTACCATTTGCCTCCCAAACTGTCAGTCTTGCAGTTTTAAAACATACTCATAGTTTTGCTATCATTGTTTTCCTTTTAGTTTTTGGTGAATGGAACCACTATTTCTGACTTTCCTAGATTCCAACATCGAGGACTCCTCTTTGACACCAGTCGTCATTACTTAGATGTTGATGTAATCCTTGAAAATTTGGTAATATTGTTTATCTGTCTCACCTTTAAAACTCATGTGTGTTCAATATTGAGAAAGAGCAGCTAAAATAGTCAGAATCAAATAGAAATTACTACATGCATATAATAAAAAGAATGATACACAGTCAGACTTCAAACTGGAATATATTAAGCATTGAAGATATACTATCTCACTTTCAGCTGGTACATGTATTTAATTTCTGCCCATTGTAAGTGCAAAGATCTGCCAGTACAAAGTACAAATTGTACGTTTGTGCTGTTTGACTGGGGTATCTGGTCTCAGCAGTTAATATTGACCACTATCAAGTTAATGAAATAAATCTTAGTGTAGAGCATAACAGTAATGGAAATATTTTGAACGGCATGAATCTAAGAGAATTTCGATAATATGTCATTTTATTTTGCTGTAAATAGTTATTTCATCAAATTTATCTCTAATTTACATGTATCTGATATTCTTAATTTTGATATACATTTGTCTACACTATTTAAAATACTATAAAATGATATTTAAGATAGATTCCAGTGATTAAAATTGTGTTTCTTTTAACCTATTTAGGAAGCCATGTCTCAAAGTAAGATGAATGTTTTCCATTGGCACATTGTGGATGACCAAGCTTTTCCTTATGTCAGTAAAACATTTCCAAATATGAGCCAGATGGTAAGAGTGAATATTACTCATTAAGTAACCTTTAACATGTCATTTGATAGGACATACTATGGTGTAACAGTGTCTGTGTGTAACTTTGTCTATCCTTTTCTTTTTCATGACTTTGTCATAAAGCAAAATGTTACCTTGTTGATTAAGCTTAAAGTGTGTATTTTAACGTACCTACAGTTTGTTTCTGATTTATTTTCAGGCTGCCTTAACTTCAGTATTTTTGCATTTTTTGTGTCATAATATACCAACTTATATCATAAATGGTGTTTTGATCTTCATTGTTTATTTCTAAATCGGGTTTTTTAAGTTTGTCATCCTGCCTTCAAATTTTGTATAGAGATTTGCTCTTCAGCTGCCATATTTACATGTTATCTTCCCTGTGATCTGTATTTTACATTGGTAAACTCACTTACTCACTAGTTAGATACCACCTTTATAGTTTAAGTAATCATGGTGTGCCAGTTATCAGTATTCAGTCCTTTGGTGTGACATCACCAGCATATATTATCTTACACCTAGTTTGGAACCACAAGGACCAGTGCCTTGTTTATACTATTCCTCACAAAGACTCATGAAATAAATTAAATTTTACCTGTGTTTATAGGATATGATGAGAGAAAAAAAGATTAATAGATGTAGCATTGGTTTTTGACTTTGCCTACAGGGAGCATATGATCAGAAACATACATATTCACCTGAGGATGTCAAAACTGTGATTGAATATGCCAAGCTTAGAGGAATTCGAGTCATTCCAGAGTTTGATACACCAGGTATCGTATTAATTGCTTATTGTTTTGAATCATCATGGTATTAGTATACATTTTGTTGTTTGTAGATGCACTATGCATGTAGATGTTGTGCTTTAAGAACAAAAACATTCACCATTTCAGCTTGTAAGAGCTAGAAGAAATATAAAATTCTTTAGACTGAAACTCATTTCCCATACCGGTATATATGTATATAACTGTGAAATACTTTACTTTTGTGAGCTCAAATTTTCATTGTTATAACAAAATATAGAGGTTTATATGTTCGTAATTTCATAAACAAGAATTGTCAGAAGACAACAGAGCTCACAGCAACCATATTTAAAAATCGCAAAAATTGCTTGTATGTAGGTTAATATTCAGGGTAAAAGTCAAAATGTAAAAAAAATTTGATATGTAATGAAAGGTTTTGTCATATAGAATACCCGCATGAAATATTTAAGCCCTATCGAATACTGTTCTTAAGTTATGTCCAAGGTTAAAGTTTTAAATAGTTTGCATAATGTCTGTCTGAAACTTCAACCTTGGGTTTGATGTCTTTTATATCTTAGTGACAAATCCTTTTCCATTTATGATGGACAGGTATCAGCCCGAATAGCTCAGTAGTGAGAGTGTCTGATAGCGGAAGGTTCTGGGTTTGATTCCCAGGTCCAGCCTCATTTTTTCTCCTGCCTGTTACATTTAATGGCATGGCCAGCCCTCATGAGTTGCATGTGCACTGTGAGGGTTACAATCTTTGGGTTGTTGTGTGTTTCGGTTTCCAGGATTGGAAACCTCTGGCAAGGGAGGAGTGTGATAGACAGGTATCGGCTTAGATACCTCAATGGTGAGAGCATCCGTCTGAATAGTGGAAGGCTCTGGGTTTGATTCCAATGTCTGGCCATATTTTTTTTCTCCTGCCTGTTACGCATTGATGCAAACATTTTTTACTTAGTAATCTTGACCTTAGATTTAAATTATAAAGATGTTTTTGGATATTACTGCCATCCATTGCATTGATCAGTGTTTGACAAACGCATCCGAAAGACTACAAGCCTACAATGGTTTCAGAGCTGCAGGTTTGGTAACAAGGCCTCTACTATTAAACGCACCTGGCCATGATCTGGATGTCTGTAGAATTTGTTTCATTCCATAAAATGCTTATCAATAAACCCATTGATTTGGCAATTATTTCTTATTCCATCATAGTTTCTGTGTTATTAAGGCTTTAATGAACATACATCTGTTACAAAAGTACAAGTGTATCATAATGGTAGAATTATTTTATTTTTGAACATAAATGCTTTAAAACCATTCTATTTTCTCAATAACAGAAAAATCAGTTATATTCATTTGAAGTTTTTATGTCTTGAACATGTGGCTTCCTTACAGCTATTTTATTGTTAGAAATTGTGTTTTAAATACATTGAATACCATATGGTACACAGAAACTAAAAGCTTTAAAATCAATTGAGGACTTGCTTCATTGTTGGTCTCTACCAGCTTAGCCAGAGGGGACTTTAAGTTTCCCTTTGTCTGTTTATCTGCCTGTCAATCATTCATTCCATCACAAAACCATTTCTGATGATTACATCAGAATCAAACGAAATTTTCATATTTACATGTACTTTGTTATAATAAGAGGGTGATGTCATTTGATTTGATGTCAAAAGTTCAGAGGTCAGTTTAAGTGCACATTATCATAAGTTATGTGAAAATACATGTACATGTATAATAAAAACATAGATCAGGATAATAAAACAGGTACCATATGTAAGATTCCAACAAACTTTGGTAAATAGTTAATTTTGAAGAGAGCAAGATGTCTGTCGGTTCTGAGATCAAAAGTCAAGGTAGCATCTGAACTTTTAGTGAAAATATTATGGTTAAAAAAATAGAATTTTTGATGATAATTGAAGTATCCTGTATCAGATTCAGATCTAATTTGAATTTGGAATTAGTTATGAATAGAAAAATATGCCTTTTGATTATTTTAAAGTTTAATTTCACAGTCATAAGAACTTAAGTGTCAGAAATATCTAAGATTAACCATAGAAAATAGTACATTTGTATTAGGTACACAGGCTGCATAATAGTTAAAACAACTTGGCAGAGCATTTATGCTACAAACATTTTCAAAGGTCACTTGTTTCACCTACTTTTTGTTATGTCACTGATGCATAAAATCCAGTTTTCTTCACTTTTTTTCAGCTTTAAAGTTAGATATGTGAATGAAAATTGGTATATGGCTTTTGCTATCATAAGTTACAGATCAAGTTCAAGTTGTGTTCAAGTCAAGCTCAAATGTAATCTACTTTTTGGGAGCAAATTTGCTGGCTTCAGTAGGTGACATGTTTTGCTTCAGCAATACTTTCTTAATATATTTTCTTTTCAAGGTAGGGTATTATGGTACTGTAACATCTTGCATGATACTTGCATGTATATGTAATCATCTTTTAACAGTCTCTGCTTTTGTTAGGTCCATAAAAAAATATAGTCCTTGTCATGTCCATCCATCTGTCCCTCCACCCATCTGAGCTCATATCTCTTAGACCACTAATTAGAATTTTATATTTCACACAAATGTTTCTTGGAGCAGGGACTTAGGACAATGGACACTAAAGGTCATTTTTGCAAAGTCAAGTTCATTTAGCACATATTCCAAAAATACATATATTTTGAAAGGCCTCATATCTCTTAAATCATTTATCAGAATTGTATATTATTTCGCACTAATATTCCTTGGGACAAGGACTTTTAAACAAAGGTTACTAAAGGTCATTTCTGCAAAGTCAAGGTCACTCAGCTCTATTCACTAAAATACTGGAAAAGGCCTCATATCTTTTAAACCATGTATTCGAATTATATCATATTTCACACAAATGTTCCTGAGGACGGACTTTTGAACAAAGGTCATTTCTGCAATGTCAAGGTCACTCAGCACCTATACCTTAAATATTGGAAGAGCACTCATATCTTTTAAACCATTCATCAGAAGTGTATCATATTTCACACAAATATTCTTTGGGACAGAGACGTTTGGACGAAATAAAATACTGAGAAAGGCCATTATCTTGTTGACTGATGATCAGAATTTTATCATAAATTTTCATGGGACAAGAGTGTTTTGGGCCAAGGACTTTAGGACAATACTCACTCTATTTGGAAAGTCAAGGTCACTCAGAATTAGAACTTAAAATATCAGAAAAGGGCTTCTATTTTAGCGAAATTTCAGCAAGCAATGATCATACTTCAAATAAATGTTAGGTAATTGTCACTCTTGAAATGGGCTTTGACATATAGGTCACTCAGGTCATTTCCAAAAGGTCCAGGTCCTTCAGCAACTTAGGCCTGAAATACCAAAAAAACATTGAGGTTCATATACATGTATTTGCAAATTTTCACCAGGATTTGTTCGTACTTTGTTTTAAGGATGCATGCAGCCCTAACTTTTGATATTCCCTGATGACTTTTGGAATATTAATGGTTTCCTATCTGATAGAGTCATCCACTTCAGGTGCAGTTTACTGCAGTTCAGGGAGCATTCATCAATTTTACTTATTTTCTTCTTTTCCCAGCAAGTTTGAACTGTATTAACTCAAAGATTATTGTATTAAATTGCCACTTTTATTGTAAGACAGTGTTTTAACCATAAAATAATTGCTATCATAATATATAGCTGCTGAAACTTTCAGATTTGTATTTAGGAAACATTCAAAGAATTTTGAAATAATTTAAGTTGTATAGAGCTTTATTGGACAGTTCATTGTCTACTAATAGAGTCAGTGTTTATTGAAGGATTTATACTTCATGCGTTATTGTATTCCAGGACATTCTCAGTCATGGGGATTGGGCATCACCGATCTGTTAACCAAGTGCTACAGTGGGGGCAAACCTACGGGAAATTACGGACCTATTGACCCTTCATACAATACTTCATTCCAATTTCTTAGGAGATTCTTCTTAGAACTGAAAGATGTTTTTCCTGATAAATATGTGCACTTGGGAGGGGATGAGGTGTCTTTCTCTTGTTGGTGAGTTTGAACCAAGTACATGTAATAAGTAGTAAGAAATATGAAAAAATGTATATTTCTAAATGTATTGAACACAGTATTCTGATACTGGGTTGTAAATGTCCTGTTTTTATACTCAGTCATCAATGTCCTGTTGTGTATATTGGGCCGTAAATGCCCTGTTCTTTATACTGGGTGGTAAATGTGCTGGTCTTTATAATGGGTGGTAAATGTCCTGATCGTTACACTGGGTGGTAATTGTCATTGTCTTTAAATTGAGTGGCAAATGTCCTGTTTTTATACTGAGTGGTAATTGTCTTGGTCTTTATACTGGATGGTAAATATCCTGTTCTTTATACTTGATGGTAAATGTCCTGTTCTTAATACTGGATGATAAATGTCCTGATCTTTATACTGGGTGGTAAATGTCCTGTTCTTTATACTGGGTGGTAAATGTCCTGGGCTTTATACTGGATGGTAAATGTCCTGTCTTTATACTGGGTGGTAAATGTCCTGTTCTTTATACTGGGTGGTAAATGTCCTGGTCTTTATACTTGGTGATTAATGTCCTGTTCTTTATACTGGGTTGTAGATATCCTGTTCTTTATACTTGTTGGTAAATGCCCTGTTCTTTATACTGGGTGGTAAATGTCGTGTTCTTTTTACTGGATGGTAAATGTCCTGCTCTTTATACTGGGTGGCAAATGTCCTGTTCTTTATACTGAGTGGTAAATGTCCTGTTCTTTATACTGGGTGGTAAATGTCCTGTTCTTTATACTGGATGATATATGTCCTGCTCTTTTTACTGGGTGGTAAATGTCCTGTTCTTTATACCGAGTGGTAATTGTTCTGGTCTTGATACTGATTGGTAAATGTCCTGTTCTTTATCCTGACCTTTATACTGGGTGGTAAATGTCCTGGTCTTTATACTGGGTGGTAAATGTCCTGGTCTTTATACTGGGTGGTAAATGCCCTGTTCTTTATACTGGATGGTAAATGTCCTGATCTTTATACTGGGTGGTAAATGTCCTGGTCTTTATACTGGATGGTAAATGTCCTAATCTTTATTCTGGATGGTAAATGCCCTGTTCTTAATACTGGATGATAAATGTCCTGTTCTTTATACTGGGTGGTAAATGTCCTGTTCTTTATACTGGGTGGTAAATGTCCTGTTCTTTATACTGGGTTGTAAATGTCCTGTTCTTTATACTTGGTGGTTAATGCCCTGTTCTTCATACTGGATGGTAAATGCCTTGGTCTTTATACTGGTTGGTAAATGTCCTGTTCTTTTTACTGGATGGTAAATGTCCTGTTCTTTATACTGGATGGTTAATGCCCTGTTTTTCATACTGGGTGGTAAATGCCTTGGTCTTCATACTGGATGGTAAATGCCTTGGTCTTTATACTGGTTGGTAAATGTCCTGTTCTTTTTACTGGATGGTAAATGTCCTGTTCTTTATACTGGATGGTTAATGCCCTGTTTTTCATACTGGGTGGTAAATGCCTTGGTCTTTATACTGGGTGGTAAATGTCCTGTTCTTTATACTGGATGGTAAATGTCCTGGTCTTTATACTGGGTGGTTAATGCCCTGTTCTTTATACTGGATGGTAAATGTCCTGGTCTTTATACTGGGTTGTAGAAATCCTGTTCTTTATACTGGGTTGTGTATGCCCTGTTCTTTTTACTAGGTGGTAAATGTCCTGTTCTTTATACTGGATGGTAAATGTCCTGTTCTTTATACTGGATGGTAAATATCCTGTTCTTTATACTGGGTTGTAAATGTCCTGGTCTTTATTTTGGGGGGTAAATGTCCTCTTCTTTATACTGGGTGGTAAATGTCCTGTTCTTTGTTCTGGATGGTAAATGTCCTGGTCTTTATACTGTGTTGATACCCTATATTGTAGAGTACTTAATTTTTAAAATTACTTGACCAAACACTTGTTTTCTTTTTTAAGAAATAATCAACACTCTTTAAAAGCTGACAGAATCTTGAGGTTTTGATCTAGATTTTCTAGCATCATAAATCCATTTTACAAATCAATTTAGTGAACAAGATATTTTCCATTTCTGATATTTAAGTTATGTTGCTTTTTGTTGGAATTGCATATTTATAGGGATCACATCATTATACTCCATTTTGAGCGTGAACCGTGAACACAAAAAATATCATGTTACCTTTACACATGCAAAGAACAGCATTTTATAATTACCACACTTTTTACAAGGTGACATTCCATTTTTTAACCCACAGGAAACTTTGTCAGCCGAGGCAGTGTACACATGCGATTCCAATTCTCATTACTTTTCAGGTCTGTGAGACTTGAAGTAGTTAAGCACATTGTTTTTAGTTTAGGTTATATGGGTTCAATTCTTGGAATATGCAACTGTGTTTGAGAGTTTGATAGCCTTTTGATTCCATGGTACAGTATAACTTAAAAAAAGCTGAAAGCCACCAAAGTGAAGCAATCAATCATTAGTCTTTTGATTTATCTGTAGGGAAAGTAACCCTAACATAACACAGTTCATGAAGCAGAAAGGGTTCGAAAAAAACTATGCCAAACTAGAGGAATATTATATGCAAAGGTAGGAGAAAGCACTATTAATCTGAAATCTATTGTGACAATCTGGTAAGTGAACTAAACATGGTGTGATTGACGGGTAAATGATAAACATAGAATAGTATGTAGAAGGATGCTGGGCCAGATATTGCTGAACACTTGGTCACATCAGATGTACGTTACAGAGATAGTGAAAAAGCTGCTTATTTCTAGAATTAGCTCTGTATAACTGTCATCATAGTACTTAGCAATAGGGTAAATTATTGTATACTAAAATAGTTGCACTAAAAGTGGAGAAGTAGAACAGAATAATGCATACGGTAAATTAGTACAGACAAAGCTATGGTTTTCTATAAATCAATATAATGAAATCTAAGGATTTAAGAGTATTGTTTCCTGATATCATTTATTGATAAAAGAAGTGGATGTTTATGTTACGATAGATTTATTCTATTTATGTACATGTATTCTATTTTAAAAAAATCACATATGCATGTATGTTAGGAATAGCATGGTTTGCTGCCTTAACTCTCAGCCATGCTGGGATGACTGTCTAGAAGACCTATTGTCATATGCACGATCAATGTTGAATGGCATAGATGGTAAAGTCATTTTCTTTTCTTTGCAAATGAGCATAGCTCTTCTACTGCTTGAGGGATGGTGTTCATATTGTATATGCTTAAGCTTCATATAAAGGTCACTCAGATGACATGAAACATTTGACCTGCTCACCTTAAAATGAATTTTCAAGAAACTTAAGCTTTCTTATATCTTATCATTAATAAGAGATAGAGCTTTCATATTCAGCATGTATATTCCTTTCAACTACATTTTTTCAATGTTACCATATTTTTGGTAATTTTTAAGCCATGTTTTAACCTAAGCTTTATCATTTGTATAGTCAAAGCGAGGGTTTTCATAATCAGCATACATGTATATTTAAATTCCATATGAGCAGAATTCTTAATTTATAAACTAATTCTTTTTATTATTATTTTAAAGGGAGTTAGCATTGTGACTCTTGTATGTGAATTTATGACTATGCTATTAAAAAGTATGCTAAAAGAAGTGAATAAGGACAGTCCGGAATAACCTTTTTGCCAATTTTACATGATGTAAGGGGCAGTACCGGACAAATGCAAAATTACCGCTTAGATTTGCATCAAATTATTATGACGTCATATTCCAAGCGTTAACGTCATAGTGAAAATTCCGGCAAAAAGTGGTTTGTCTGGTGTAAGACCCCTTGCATCATTTAAAATTGGAAAAAGGTCTATTGCCAATTCTTGACAATGGTAATATACCACAAACCTCTACTTTCAACATTTTGCATTAAACTTTGGCTGAACTAAAAATAAATAGGCATTCAATATATAGTTCTTGTAATTAATTTATTATAGATTGATAGACATCATGAATGACCTTGGTAAAGGTTATGTTATCTGGCAAGAAGTAATAGATAATGGAGCCAAAGTGAGTACTTTAAACATTTCACTGTATGAATCCTTTATAAATGTGAATGAGAATACTTCTTGCATCTTCTTGGGATATAATATTTGGTAGGTGTCATCAATTACTATTACTGTATCAGATTTACTCGAGACACCCCTTCAAAGGTTATGTCACAGAGTGAGAGAGTTGAACTGTGTTTATCGTGTTACCACAGTTTTCATTTTTATAATGAAAGCGTAGACTCTAATGGATTTGGATTCATATCTGCATATACTTAACGATTTGAATATTAGATATGAGAAATGTTCTGCAGTCATCATAAGGCTTAGTCCACCAGTAAAATGTACTTTATTGGTGCTGAATGCATGACATGTATAAGAGAGGAATGAAATTCATGATGGGTTAACCCAAAGGCAAATTTGTAAGTATTTGAACATTACACTACAAAGAGTACTCAAGTGCTCAGATGCTGTAGAAATGATCATGTTGAATGATAGCTTGAGCATTATTATGTTTACATAAATGTATGCTCAACACTCCCTATAAAGGGTCATCTCAGATTGACATTTCTAAATACATTTTTATTATTTCTGCAGCCTTGTAATGAGCCGTTATTGAATGCTCTAATTTAAATCTACAAATTAAACATACATTTCCAAAACAATACAACATTTTTAGTAGAAAGCATTAATTTTTATTAATATTCTTTATCTAGCGAAAGCTATCGTTGTGTCAGACTAACCCGGCCGATCACTCATAAGTCAGCATAAAAGGTCAATCTGAGATGAATTCTTATGGGGAGTGTGGAGATCTTCCATTGCGACTCAGCCAATAGTATGCTGTAGGATTTTGAAAGATCAAATTTAAATGAAATTGGCTTAGTTGTCCTTGGTAACCCATGGTCAGTGTAGTGTTCTGCTCTCTAGTAATGCCCAACTTTTCAGCATTGTCATTGTTGTGTTATTCTATTTGCTTTAATATGTTTTAAACAATACATTCATTTTTCTGGCATTTCAAATAAATGCTCATTTTCAATACATTTGTCTTCCTTATTATTTACCCCAAACAACCTAGAATTATTTCATAAGTGTTATACTTGCATTGTAGTGACTCATGTGTTAAAATGTTTACCACGTTAGACTTTTTTAAATGTGTGACAGCATTATTGTCCCCTGCTTTTCACGAAAGCGTGGGGACATTAAATCTCATTCGTCTGTTTGTCTGTCTGTCACAATGTCCCCTTGGGAACATTAAATCTCATTCATCTGTCTGCATGTCTGTCTGTCCATCTGTCACAAAAACTTTAATCTTTGGTCATAACTTTTTAATCGTAAGATGTAGGGCCTTCATATTTGGTATGTGTGTCCCTTATTGCAATACCTTTCCATTGGTACTAACATTTTTATCATGTGACCTTGACTGTGACCTTTGATCTACTTTAATACAACTTTTTAAGACGTAGGGCCTTCATAGACATGTGTGTCCTTAATAGCAAAACCTTTCCATTGGTACCAGAATTTTTTTTCATGTGACCTTGACTGTGACCTATGACCTACTTCATTGTAACTTTTTAACCGTAAGACGTAGGGTCTTCATATTTTGCATATGTGTCTGTAGAGGTTCACAACCATGACAATATGTAACGGATCACTGCACTCTTACTAATAGAACCCCCAAAGTGGGGGAACATTATTCTCTGAACTTGCTTGTATGACTTTGTTATCTGAAATTGCATCCAGACATTGTGTATTTGCTAATCTGTACACTTGATCACTAATTGTACATTGTTGTACAACAACGGACACTTGAGGCATATTATGAACATTAATTACTGTAATAATACAATGCATTTACTGTCAGTTTCTTCTTTTTCTCTAGGTGCAAGCGGATACAGTTGTAGAAGTATGGAGAGCAGGTTATCCCAAAGAGATGAGCAAAGTGACAGGTCTTGGTTATAAGACACTGCTCTCCTCATGCTGGTATCTCAACTACATCTCTTATGGTTCAGACTGGACAAAGTATTACCTATGTGATCCTCACAATTTTAATGGTAGGACTTTTTCACTCCATTTTGTAATAATTCTAGCCACAAATAGTGGCCCTATATGAATGATAGGGCCACCATTCCATACATTGCATAAAACAAACTGGCAATTTTGACACAGGTTGGGAAAAATGTGTGTGGAGCCTTCAGACAACAGATTGGGAGTAAGTTATTATTGCCGATTGTTTGCTTAATGTTTATATATGTTAGATATTTGCTCCATTTGATGCCAAATGTGTAGAATCATGCCGGCCATTCCATTTATCAAAATTGCAAGTTTAGGCAACGCCAGGAATTGTGGCCCTATCATTCATATAGGGCAACTACTTGCGGCTATAATAATTCCAGTACTGTACATATCTTTTTTGTATGAGTAAATGCGAGTTTTATTGATTCCTTTGCTACTTTAATCTTTCTTGAATTGAGAATTTAAATATTTTTAGAATGTTGTTAATGATATTCAGTAACAAAAGTGCACCCTGTACTTGTCAGGATCTACACATAAGATTACACGTTGATGCACCCTGTACTTGTCAGGATCTATACATAAGATTAAACGTTGATGCACACTGTACTTGTCAGGATCTATACATAAGATTAAACGTTGATGCACCCTGTACTTGTCAGGATCTACACATAAGATTACACGTTGATGCACCCTGTACTTGTCAGGATCTATACATAAGATTAAACGTTGATGCACACTGTACTTGTCAGGATCTATACATAAGATTAAACGTTGATGCACCCTGTACTTGTCAGGATCTATACATAAGATTAAACGTTGATGCACACTGTACTTGTCAGGATCTATACATAAGATTAAACGTTGATGCACCCTGTACTTGTCAGGATCTATACATAAGATTAAACGTTGATGCCCACTGTACTTGTCAGGATCTTTACATAAGATTAAACGTTGATGCCCACTGTACTTGTCAGGATCTACACATAAGATTAAACGTTGATGCCCACTGTACTTGTCAGGATCTATACATAAGATTAAACGTTGATGCACACTGTACTTGTCAGGATCTATACATAAGATTAAACGTTGATGAACACTGTACTTGTCAGGATCTATACATAAGATTAAACGTTGATACACACTGTACTTGTCAGGATCCATACATAAGATTAAACGTTGATGCACCCTGTACTTGTCAGGATCTATACATAAAATTAAACGTTGATGCACCCTGTACTTGTCAGGATCTATACATAAGATTAAACGTTGATGCACACTGTACTTGTCAGGATCTATACATAAGATTAAACGTTGATGCACCCTGTACTTGTCAGGATCTATACATAAGATTACACGTTGATGCACCCTGTACTTGTCAGGACCTATACATAAAATTAAACGTTGATGCCCACTGTACTTGTCAGGATCTTTACATAAGATTAAACGTTGATGCCCACTGTACTTGTCAGGATCTACACATAAGATTAAACATTGATGCCCACTGTACTTGTCAGGATCTATACATAAGATTAAACATTGATGCACACTGTACTTGTCAGGATCTATACATAAGATTAAACGTTGATGCACACTGTACTTGTCAGGATCTACACATAAGATTAAACGTTGATGCACACTGTACTTGTCAGGATCTACACATAAGATTAAACGTTGATGCCCACTGTACTTGTCAGGATCTACACATAAGATTAAACGTTGATGCACACTGTACTTGTCAGGATCTACACATAAGATTAAACGTTGATGCCCACTGTACTTGTCAGGATCTACACATAAGATTAAACGTTGATGCCCACTGTACTTGTCAGGATCCATACATAAGATTAAACGTTGATGCCCACTGTACTTGTCAGGATCTACACATAAGATTAAACGTTGATGCACACTGTACTTGTCAGGATCTACACATAAGATTAAACGTTGATGCACACTGTACTTGTCAGGATCTATACATAAGATTAAACGTTGATGCACACTGTACTTGTCAGGATCTACACATAAGATTAAACGTTGATACACACTGTACTTGTCGGGACCTATACATAAGATTAAACGTTGATGCCCACTGTACTTGTCAGGATCTTTACATAAGATTAAACGTTGATGCCCACTGTACTTGTTAGGATCTACACATAAGATTAAACGTTGATGCCCACTGTACTTGTCAGGATCTACACATAAGATTAAACATTGATGCCCACTGTACTTGTCAGGATCTTTACATAAGATTAAATGTTGATGCACACTGTACTTGTCAGAATCCATTCATAAGATTAAACGTTGATGCAAATATGTATATAACTGATTGTGACAATGTCCTTCTATAATTTTTTATTGGTCTCTTTGTCTGTCTGTCCTACCTTCAAAATCTCACAGCAGTTTTCAAAATTTTTAAGAAATCAATCAAGCTTAGTCTGTCATAGAAAAGGATACATAAATTCATTAAGATAGTATCAAATTTTTAATTTTATTTTCAACTTTCAAACTCTACTTTGTATATGTTTATAGCAATAGAAAAAGGTCTAATACATATTGCACTACATATTCTTCAAAATAGGAACGGATGATCAGAAGAAATTGGTGATTGGGGGAGAAGCATGTATGTGGGGAGAATTTGTAGACAACACTAACGTCATCTCAAGAACATGGTAAGCTTATCTGTGTAACACAACAAATATTTAATCTGTTTTTTTTCCTTTATTGTGCTACAGTTTATATATATATGGTCATGAAATGGCACCAAAACGTGATGCACTGAATGGAGAACAAATGGATATGAACTATGATAAAGATGTTGTTCTTAAAATGTATAATAAAACATAATAAGAACTCAGTATTCAAAATAGTCCATACATAATGTGACAAAATCGATTATATAGTCATAATGCAATATTACAAAAACTACAAAATAATAATTTGCACAACAATGACAAAAGTATTGATGTACATGTACCCCAAGTAAGGAGCATCATGACATACAAGTTTCTGTCACACATTCTCAAAACCTTTATCATCTGGTGAAATTTAAAGAGACAAATATTTACATGTATCACCATAACATATGCATCATCATCTATTGAAAACATGTGCATTCAAATAAATGGAACGTTATCTCCTGTACTGCACACCATACATGACTTTCAAAACACTACACACAATATTATATCACAGACTCTCTGAATTCTTGAAATAATACATTTTGTTATTGCAATGTTCAAAATATTCAACCAAAATTCCACAGTAAAGATAAAATGACAAGAAAATATGGAAATTATACAAAATTCGTTAAAACCTATCAAAATATCAAAAAATGTCTAAAACTTACTGATAAACAACCTTTCATCAGCCTCCTTTATCGGAATATGCAGAGTTTGCAGAAATTTGGATAAATGAAAGCTTATATCAAAAATGGTTGTTACTTCCAAGATGGAGTCTATTGTTGTGAATTGTTATGAGTTTACTTTTTGATATGAACCAATAGAATTACAGATATGAAAGAAATAAATAAATTTTAAATTTCATTTGGCATTATAATATGATGTACAATGGAATTAAATATTGTAATATGTACCAAAAATACTTTTTATTTACAATTTTTGAGAAGCTAATCATGTGTAAATAATTTCACCCCACGGGCATTTAAATTAAACCACTAGCCGTAATGAACAGTTCCAGTGGCTCAATGGATAAGGTGGCGGACCAACAACACCAAGTGCGCAAGCTCGACACCCAGCGCCGGCAAATCGCAAAAGTTCATCATAACTTTTTTTTTATTTTGAAAGGCATAAATTTCCATCTCTTACATCTGTATAAAGGTGTATATTAAGAGAGGCATATCAAGGTTAACATTAATTGCAAGGCAAGGTCATTCTCTATTACATATCAAGGTGACCATTAAATACAAAATCAAGGTCACCATTAATGCCATATTAAGCTCATTAGAGATTACATGTTTCTTAAGCATTTATTTGCAGACCAATACTTTAGACTCTAAGCTATAAAGTTCTTTAAATATTGAAAACTCTTACAGTTGAAAAGTGATGTGGAATGTTAAAATATTTTGCCACAGACAAACGGACAAAGAGACAGACAGGCCAAAAACTAAATGCCTACAGATTCTTTGATTCCAGAGATATAAAAATCTGTGTGCATGATAATTTATATATTGTTGAATATACGTAGTCACATTCTCACGGTGGGTTGGTTTTAAGAAAGGGTCAGTGTACAGTTAGAATTACTGTATACATAAAAAGATGAGGGTCAGGATTCAATTTTTTCATGAAAGATAGGTCAAAGTTAATTATAGTGATCCCTAGTTTTAATTGTTTTGTATTTAAAGGTCAAATCTTTGTTTCTTGTCAGGGGAATTGAAATCCCTGGTAAATTTCATTAGTGGGCTACTTGTTGCACTTCAGGATATGTAAGTGTTAGGATTATGAGCACATGCTTACATCTTTATAGGCCAAGAGCATCTGTAGTCGCTGAGAGGTTATGGAGTGCTCAGTCAGTAAATGATAGTAAAGCTGCTGCACCTAGGCTTGAGGAACATAGATGTAGAATGATACGGTAAATCATTTTATATGTATAGAACATCTAATTACGTACGTTTTTCGACAAAAACTTGAAGATAAATTTACTTGTTTATAGGTTGTGGTCCTTTTGTCCTAGGACACGAGATCCAATTTGAGTAAAAACACTAATTAGTTCAATTACATTCAATGATTACTTCTACCACTAAACAGAACCCAGCTGTATTAAACAGAATGAGATCTCTTCAAACTTATGTAATACTTTGAGAATTTAAGGATTGAAGAAAAAGAGCAATAAATACAAAATAAAATTCAGTGAAATCATATTGTATAAAAGTTACAGAGAAAATAAGATTTGTAACAGTGATATAGCAAATGCAATGCAAGGACCAGTATTTGACAAAAGTTTGACATCTGCTTATGTTTATTGTATCATTGGTTTCGTTTATTTTCAGACGTGGTTTTCAGGCAGAACCATTAAATGGCCCAGGATTTTGCTTGAAGGAATACCATTACCCGAGACTTTAACTACATGTGCAGTTAGTCATAATCAGAGCCGTAGTTTTGAGGACAGTCACTATGTAGTCTTACTCAACAGTTTATAGCATATCATATAATGATATTTTAAAGAATGAGCAACTATTATAATTCAGCACCTTGATTTTGTAGTGATTGAATTTATACTTGTAATGTAACATTAACAAACTGTAAACTGAAATAAAAATGAGATAGAGGAATTCAGCTATAACATTGCGATCAGAAGGAAAACAAAGTGAATGTGGTAAAACACTTTTCTCTCAGTACAGGAAACATGTTTTTGATCCATAATTCATTATATTTTCAAAGATAAATAACATCCTATTGATTTCATAGTAAAATATGAGTAAAAATTGGTAATAATGGCATTAATCCCATTTGAATTAAATTGATATTAGGTTTAGGTTTATGCAAATGAAATCATAGATATTTTAATCTAGTGCTTTACATGTAGATGTAGAGTTTTTACAATGTATTTTAAATTATTTTTCAAATATGATCTGAAGCATGCTCATACATTTCTACATGATTTCCATAGATGGATGATTGCGAAATTTTTCTCAGTTTATCTCATGTGAGCTTAAAGCTGAATTGAGCTGTAGTTATAGTCTTTTATCCAGTACATGTATTATCTGTTAACTTATTACATTTTCAACTTCTTCTTTTCGAATCACGGATTTTAATGAAACTTGATATAGATTATGTAATCAAGGTCTTCTGTGGGTTTTGTTGTTTTTGGACATATTGTCAATGGTTGGGTCCAGAATGGTGCTACATAGGTTCCAGATGGTACACTTCCTTGAAAAACTTCTTCAAGATGACTGGATACATGTTTCATGTAGGTTGATAAAGCAAACCAGAGTGATGTAGAAGGGTGTCTTAAGAACTGTTGTTGTTTTAAGTACCATTCCACCATCAAATTTTTTGTTTTTATCTTGCCTTAACGAAGATTGGAGGAGTTTATGCTATACCCCCAGTATCTTCACGTCTGCATTCACATCTGCATCCGCTTAAGTAGTTTGGGGTAACTCAGAATTGGAGAAAGTATAGTTGCTACAATTACCAAATTTGCACCTTGCATTCATCTTGGGGTGCTGACTTAATGGAATCGGAAGACCCTTCTGTTATTGTGCTGATTTTTCTTTACATTTATTATTATTAATTTTTTTTCTTATTTCTATACTTAGCATTAACTTTTTCTTATATTTATTCTTTGTACCAACTTTCACTGCATTATTTCCTTATTTTTAAGAAGCAGCTTGATCTTTATCTTTAATTTTATCTTTTCACTGCTGACACTCAAAGTCAAAGCGACCAGTTTTACAGCATAAAAATTATGTAGCAATATTTAGTTTTCAAATTGTCTCGTATGCAGCATTTATTGTTTATGCAAGAATTATCAAATCTTTGCTGTGATTTCCAGATATTTTTGTTTCATTGTCATCATGTATTAAATAAAGAGAAGCAATTATTTGTCTCTGTCTTTAGAATATATATGTATATTTTTCAAGTTTCATATTGAAAATTCTTTTTCACCAAAAAAATTTCATTTTTATACCCCGGCTCGATAGATCAAGGTCATGTTGTTTTTGTCTGGTCTATCTGTTTATTTGTTTGTCTGTTTGTGTATCTGTTTGTGTGTCTCGTGAACTTTAACCTTCACTATAACTTTTGAACTATGAGAAATAGAGACTTCATATTTGGCATGCATATTCATGCTTTCATATGTATTTTTATTTATCATTTATACATTTTGTATAATTATCAAATATATTTTACAATAAATTATGTATCAACAACATGTGAAACACATCTCTCAATTCTAAAAATAAAGAAAATTATGTAATAATGAGATTATGATTTAATAATCAGTATCAGAAGAAAGAAATCAAACACAGAGAACTACCCCCCCCCCCCCCCCTTCCCCCCCAAAAAAGAAACGACACACACAGAAAAAAAAAAACAACAACAACACAACACACCATGCGGGTTGTTTGTTGTGTTGTGTATGGGGTGTTTGTTCCAAAGTGGTGAAAAGAAAATAAAGATATGTATTCGCGTTTATATCTAAAGAGTACATTTATATCTAGCCAAATAAAGCTGATCTCACGGAACTTTGCATCAAGAAATATGTACATTCCCATAATTTTGTTTCAGTGTTGTTCGTTTTCTCAAACACTTATATTTCACGAGGTACATGTAGGCAGTTCAAAGAGACTGAATTGGATTCTGTGTGTCATACTAGTAAATGCCTCAAAACATTGCTTTGGAATTCTGTTTCTCTTTCAACTTATCCTCAATATATTTATAATTCTTAAGTGTATAAGTAGCGGGAAAACCATGGTTTTGGTATAGATACCTTAAAATAGATCCTTCCAGTTACGTGATTTCTTGAAGAGAAGGAAGTATGATTTCCATAAGAGGAGGAGTGATTCCTTCGGGCGGAGGAAAAGAACTGGAAGGAAACTGGTCATTTGGGGTCATTAGGTGTAAAATAAAAATGTAATCAAAAAGTATAGTGTGACCTATCAAAAAGTCTAACTGTCGATGGGGGGCTACACCGTGTTCTCCTCGTCAGGAAGCACCCTCATCCTCAGCAGGTATTAAAAATGACCTATGATCTTTATTACTGCTGAAGCAGTATCTGATTGGGTCAAATTCATATATCGTTTCGCATCAATACTTTGCATTCAAAGACAGTTACATTCGTACTTTGTATTACCAGGGACGTACAGATATATACGTCCCTGGTATTACGAACATGGCACCATTAAATTCTGGTCCGTACATCAACCATCATCAATTACCTTGCGCCTACAGGACGGTATAACAAATAGCTGAATATATCGCAGTATATAGACGTACAAATCACAAACGTTAGAATAAGTTTATCATGGTCTTCGAGACGTTCATACCATCTTTGATACACCCATGCGGAACTGCTTAATTTTACCCATTTGCATCGAATGACCCCGAACCGCCCTTGCTGAGACGGTCATACTACACCTTTCAAGTACTTTTTTTATTTGGAACTGATAACATCGAACCACCTCGGGATGAGTTCTACTTGCCGAGACAGTTGTTTTTGTCGCACGATACGTTTCCGACACGTGTTTTACGGTCACTTTTACCCCCTCCCCCGGGCGGGTGTCCTGATTAGGAATGCTGCTGACTCATTCCTTCTTCGACCGTCGAGGTTTGCACATCGGTATCTTGATAAGGGATACTGTCAACTCATTCCTACTTAGTTTAAACAGTATTTATTTAAAAAAAAATTACATACCAATATATAAACAAATAAATCATGTTAAGGATTGAGCAACAAGCAATAATGCTTATATAAAGCTCTATCTTGGTACACCGTTTTAAAAGATACAATTTTATAATGCCGACGTACATATATAAAGTCATATCATATTGTTTGGGAGGAACATTTAATGGTCACAAACATATACATACATACATACACATTCAACCATTTACACTCATATGTTTTATATATACACTTGCACATGCATGCATACAAACATTTACATACATATCTACCGGTACTTCGTTCCTACTTCGACCGTCGATGCGTGCACATCGGTGCATTGAATGCGAAATGTGTGAGCATCGATGTCTTGGTTGGGATATTTTTAACTGATTCCTACATCGACCGTCGGGGCGTGCAAATCGGTGCCTTGATTGGCGATTCTGTCGAATCATTCTTACCTCGACCGTCAAAGCGTGAAAATTGATGTCTAGATCGGGATCGTCGAAGCGTGCACGTCGGTGGTTTGATCGCGGAGATTCGGTCGAATCATTCCTACTTCGAATGTCGAGGCGTAGACGTCGGCGCCTTGATTTGGAATACTGTCGACTCATTCCTACTTCGACTGTCGAGGCGGGCACATCGTTGCCTTGACTGGGGATATTATTGACTAATTCCTACTTCGACCGTCGGGGCGTGCAAATTGGTGCTTTGATTGGGGATTCTGTCGAATCATTCCTACTTCGACCATTAAAGCGTGTAAATTGATGTCTTGATCGGGATACTGTCGACCGATTCCTGCATAGATCGTCGAAGCGTTTACATCGGTGATTTGATCGGGGATTCTGTCGAATCATTCCTGCTTCGACTGTCGAGGCATGGACGTCGATGCCTTGATTTGGAATACTGTCGACTCATTCCTACTTCGACTGTCGAGGCGGGCACATTGTTGCCTTGACTGAGGATATTATCGACTAATTCGTACTTCGACCGTCGAGGTGTGCACATCGGTGCCTTGATTGGGAATTCTGTCGCCTCATCCCTTCTCCGACCGTCGAGGTGTGCACATCGGTGCCACGAAATCGGACCAAGAACAGACTTTTCCATCTTAACACGAGGTCATGTAATAGGTTGGGAAGAAGTCAAAGGACAATCGAGAGAACGAGATGTCATGACGGAAGTCGTGGGTTCAAATGACTGACCATCGGATAATGTCATGGGGTCATCTATGACGTCATCGTTAGTCTTAATCTAAAGACATTTACTAGGAGGCTCCCATGTTAAGGTATCTATGTCATCAACCTGTTTTTTTTCACTAGTTATAATATGATCAGAAAAGGTGTTTCCTTAGATATATTGACTTTGTTTAAATGAAAACAAGGGGGATAAATGCCACAAATGTGACGAGGTTATCAAATGCTAATACATCATCTAAATATCCAACTGTCGTACATGTCAATAATATCGACACGTTTTGATTTTTGAAGTCGAAGCATAAAAAAAACCCCAAAACAAAACAAACAAACAACCCCCCCCCCCCCCCCCCCCCCAACATACAAAAACGCCCCCTTCTGAAAACCCAGTTTATGAATTTATATATACATGTACGAAGTGAATGATACGTGATTTCCCCTCGGTATACTTCCTTTTTGAACTGATAGGAAAACTAAGGATACAGGGCCAAACGCATACAAGCTCACGACTATGTCACGAAGTGGTAGTCTTCAACACTGCACTATGTACCGGGATTGTTTGGCCGAAGATCAATGTTTAGTTACAGAGGAACTGGCATGTAAAAGGATGCATTAATCGAGTTCGAGCATGTCACTTTCGCCAGTCTCTGGTTGTGCTGTTTTGTTTGTTTGTTTTTATTTTCCTTTTAAATTTTTGTGAGATATTTTGTGACAATTTGGAGAACGCTTTGAACAGTCAAGTATGCTGCAATTTGTGCACCTTTCCTCCCTTTGACATGATCGCTCATGATGCTCAAGAGGATTGGAACGGGGGTCTAGACCCATCCTGAGATTATGCAAAAATTACCTTTCTTGTTACTTATTTTTTTTTTTTATGTAAAGGCAAAGAAAGTATAGAAGTCATCACAGATAGAAAAGTATAGAAGTCATCACAGATAGAAAAGTATAGAAGTCATCACAGATAGAAAAGCAAACAGTAAAGACACATTAAAGGTACCGACTTACTTGAAATAACGCGTTACTTAAGTGATGTGGTTAGAATGATTTAACATACTAAAAAACTCCCCACAAATTTATTGGACCCACGCCTACGTGGAGAACCATATCTTCTTACACATTGCATCACACGAGTGGATCTAGTTAGTGGCTTAAGGAGGTTTGGATTGGGGAGGGTAAAGGTTGTAAAGATACTTTTGGGTTTATAAATACGCTTCTGGAGGAAGACACCATAAGGCCTAAATATATGACGCAGTTATTCCTAACAATTAACGTAGTGTTACTTTGAATTTACCGGGGATGCTAAATACCCCGAAATTAAAAGGTGAGATATAGCTGTAGATAGTGAGGATCGAGGGGTGGGGGATAGTCAATTATATTGTATTGCTCATTTCCCGGCCAGGGTTAAATTAATCTATTCTAACCGTAGACTTTATATACACAATTTCTCAGGCTGTCCTACATATGTAACATAAACCAATATATTTTAATTATTCGCCCGTCTTCCGTTTCCGTGCCTTAGTAATTCACACAAAACTCTTGAGCGGAAAAAAAAATCAGATAATATACGAAGTATGATCAGGGACGCATATAACACATATAACACATCTGATATACGTCCCGATCCCTGGTATCAAGGACTTGTAAACAAGAAGTCCTTGCTGGTATTATGATTCATGATAAAGCCTCTGTTGGTGACACGACATTTTTAAAGTTTTGTTTTGCTGTTGTTAATGCCTATGTGTTTAATTGCCAAGAAAAATGAGTTAAACTGTATTGCTTCTTAATTACAATATCAAGTAAATAACTGTATTCAAACTTTTTTAATGCCCCCCTCCCCCGTTTTCCTACTATTTGACATGCGCGAGATCGTGACAGTGAATCTACTTCCGTGTTTTTATTTTTACAGGAGATTGTGAGGCCCAGAGTCTTGAGTCATGTATCTGTGATAGATGATGAGCTAAACATCTGTGAAATAGAACTGATCCATTTTACTTACAGGTATTTAGACACGAACCATTATATTGTATCCCGATTTTAATATATAGTTCGAATTTCCTCTGAGTTATACTGTATGACTTCTGTTTTATCTTTGTCGTGCAATGCAGGTGTGAGGCAGTCACACACTGAAGGGCACTTCAGCTGACCATGAAATTTCAATATATTTCATGAGCATTTGTTTAATTTTAATTCTCTTCCTATGAAGTCATAATTTTATAACAGGGGCGTATTTAACACATTATATACCTACCTGTTTAAAATCAGAAACTAGATTTAATAGTTTCATTAGTTTTAATAGTTTTACTTTTAGTTTACATGATCAAGTTGTGTCTTTGACTCATTGGCCAGCTGACTCATTCAAGTCATTGACGTGGATATGCGCCACTATGTTTAAGAGGTTGGTTACCTCCTGATTCTATGTTGCCATATAACTGAAAAATTGTTGAAAACCATGTAAAACACCAATCAACCAACCAACCAACCAATCTGATTAAAACCATATCTTTATTCCGCTTCTCTGTTTGTCCCACTCTGTTGACGTATCAGTCAGTGTTATTTCCCATAGCCAATCAATGACTCGGTTAGGCACATGAAAAGGACGCGGTATGTAAGTTGTAACATACACTGTTCAAAAACTATCTTTGTGGGTCATGCACGCTGGGGATGTCAATTTTATTCCTAGGAATTTAAAACCAATCCACTGATTGACTGAAAATCAGAGTTCACCAGAACATGACCCCTTACGGAGTTTCGCCAGATCTTTAACCACACTAGGACAAATAGAGAAGTGGAATAAAGATATGGTTTTAATCAGATTGCCAACCAACTAGACTTTTAGTACAGGGTTTCCATAGGGTCTTATTGTAGTGAGTCCCTTGGACCCACAAAATTAGATTTTACAAGTCCCAAGGTAAATTTGTGAGTCCCATTCAGCAAAAGTGGCTTAAGTATTGTCACTGAACCTTCAACAAATAAACTAGCAAGAATAAATCATTTACAATGTGCTCTTAATACACGTTTTAAACATTAAGTTGTGTCATGATTTCGCCTTTTTACCGCTGAAATAAGTGGTTTTCGAGCACTGTATAGACCCTTTCATGTTTACTGCGGGACTAAAGTTTGGGAGGAAGAATAATTATTTTCCTGTAATATTTTTTAAGTACATGTACTTTGAAATCAGAAATTGATTGTGTCTTACATTATTTTGCATTATCATTTCTTTGCCCAAGATGTCAGTCCCGCAGTTATTGTGAAAAGGTCTGTGATTATTGGGCAGAATGGAGCGTCATATTATACCCCAACAACACGTAGAGATAGCCAATGTAAAGTAGTCTTTATTGATTGTGGAGTTTTTTTTTTGCGTAGGAAGTTATGCACATGTGAGCAATTGCAGAAGCAACCATGATATAACAGGGTTCATTAGGGGTTTCTATGTATTTGACGCTCGGAAATGAAGTTATCATTTTGAAAAAGGTAGAATGGACCTCACAACATATCGGTAATTTTACAGATTCATTTCAAAACTAGGGTATATTGCATCCCCAGTACTCAGTTATAATTATTTTGTGCGTCCTAAAGTGGTTTTATGCTTCAGAGATGCAGAAATCATGCATAAGGGAAAACCCCGTTAGTACACTACAGAGGACGGCTGTTGACATTGTCCAGTTGTCATATAATTGCCGCAATATTTTTTTCAGTCTTATCTACTAACCACCCCCATCTTTGCTGTTTAACTGACCTATTGTTAATGCTAAATCACCACAACAATCATGGTGAATCACCACAGCATTGCGGCAATCTAAGGTGACCCTACTATCTACGAATATGTAAAATGTGGTTAAATGCTTTAAAAATGTACACACATTTCATGTATGTATTTTGAACCATTTAGCACTCTGGATAGCTATCAGATGTCTTTGTTAAGAGATGATTGAAAGTTCAAAACTTTATCTTATATAAACATTCTTTTGTTAATGTTCATAAATTTAAAATGTGTAAGTGTATTTTCCTTTGTAAACACACCATTCCCAAACTGTAATATACATGTAGTATAGTTTATTCATGGAAAGCAATACTGTTTACAAACAAGATATACATAAATAACATACAAGATCAAGTATATGAATGTTTCACACTACATGTACAATGTAGTAGTGGTACAAATTATATGAATTACAGCAAGTAATGAATTATCTAGGCTGATTCATATATTTGCTTAAGCTTTCAGATTTTAATCATTTTAGAGCCTTTTGATGACAGTCAGATTTCCTTTCTAATAAGTCTAAAGGGTACAGTCCTGGTGTTTTGTAATTTTTCCACCTGCCACAGTGGGCCACATCCAGGTGTCAATTCAAGAATTATTCAATATGCTGTATAATTTACAAAGATATTAATGAGTAAAGGTAAAGTTCCACTTGGATTCCCACTGTGGTTTTGGGAACACCTGAGGTAAACCGTAGAATTCAATGGGATTTCCCCACTAAATCAAGGGAATAATCACCTGATGGATATATACATGTGTGCACATGAATATTTGGTTACAAAATTTATATAAATATACATACGGGAAGTGCATAATTGAATATTATTATTTGTGTTTCCAGTTTCTGTAATGACACAATTTTTACAACAGTTTTTCAAAACATGAAGCATCTTTTCTGTATTATGTATCGGCATAGATTTAAAGATAGATCTACAGTGTATACTGTCAGGTCATGCAAGGCATGATAATAGGCTGTCAGACACATAACTGTGCAATGGACCTGTCTGAAATTGACTTATAACTGCCCCATGTGTAATTGCTACAAAAAGTTATCTTTGATATCTTAACAATAGAGAAGAACTGCAAGAGTGAAGATAATGAGGTACATTGTACATGTACATGTAACCATTTCATGGTTGAAATTTCATTCCAAAATTTTGGATATATATGAAGCCATTGATGAAAAAATGCAGTACATGTTATGTACATTTTGTACATGTGACCATTTCATGGTTGAAATTTCATTCCAAAATTTTGGATATATATGAAGTCATTGATGAAAAAATGCGATGTTTAGCCAGAAACTGGTGCAGTACCAGTAGTCTGTATAACAGATTATGACTTAGTGTAATCATTTACAAGCAACATTTTTGAAAATAAACTTACTTCACTTACAGTGCCAGTGGTTTTTTTTTTCAAATCATGTCAGTTATAAGGACTGTTCCTAATGGAAATTTCATTGATTTTTCCCAAATTTTGTCTAAATTTTTCCCAAACATTGATCTTTCAGCCTTATACACATGGGACAAAAAAAATTCCAAAGTCAGTGCTTTCTTCACTGACCATAGTGGACTACATCCAGGTGTAAATTCAAGAATTACGGCACACAATACACAATGTAATAAGCAAAGATGATTAAACCCAGGTAAATTTCCACGGGGGTTCCCACAGATTTGGAGTGTTTTTCTCACTGTGTTCTGTGCAATTCCTTTAAAGCACCTGGACTGTACTGTACATGTAGATCACCACAAAATAAAAAATAAGTGTAATAAACCTTTTTCCTATTGATCTTACTTTTCATTCCATGCATGATATTTTTGGGCTTAGGGTACATCCATTTTATAGGTCTAAATTTTCATGCATTGTATCAGGTCGTTATGTAAATAATCTTGATGTGATGTACATGTAAAAATGAAAAAAGAAAGAGCTTTGATGTACTTGTGGCTAGATCAGAATAATTCCACATAGGTTATGGCATTTTTGTCAGTCTTTTCTACTTTGAAATTGTTGCCTTATTTAGACTAGTGGTTGCTGCCAGGTGACACTGTTCCTGTGTCTGTTTAGTATATGATTTAAAAAGATTCCTGGTCATTATCAGAAACTTAAGTGCTTCTGAAGTACATGTATGTGCATCTCTTCCTTCATTGAGGAAAGAAATAATTAGAGGCATGTAGTATAATTTGAATACCTGTTTAGTGACTTAAAGTGCCTTTTGAAGTATGTATTCCAGATAAAGCAGACTACAGTGTTGTATATGACTATATTAGTATATGTGACTTTAGGATTGTGTACCATGTTTACCCACATTCACATCAAATTTTTACAAAACTTGATCCTAAATTCAGAACACAATCATTAGATCTAGATGTATACCATTTCAATTTTCCAATGTCTTTGATTTCAAATCCTGCTTTTTGATACTGAAATTGTCCAGGTGATGATGTCAGGTGCTGATGCATACATCATTCAGGGGCATAACTGGTGGACTGTGAAAGAACTGCATTATGTACTAATTTTACATATGTACATATACCTCTGATTTTATTACATAAAGTTTTCTACTCCTTCTAGTAGACACAATATTGAATGCAAATATTTGTCTTCATGGAATTTCAAACACATTCCTCCAAACATATGTTTGAAATACAAATCATATGTATCTAGTTTGATTAGACTTGTGATGTATTGCAGTTTTAAAGATGAGGATTTTGTGAATTTAATGCAATATTTGTGAAATATCTGAAGAGATAGCAAAACTGTGAACAAGCTACTGTCTACTAATTAATTCTGCCATGGTTTTTATAGTAATTTAATTTCACCTGTAACTGAATTTTAATGAGAAAAAGAGTGGATACTGAAAGGTTACACATACTGAATAGTAAAACTTTAGTGAGAATTAAATGAGTTAAATGACCACCACAAAAAAGAGTTGGTCAGGTAGCTGTCCACCATGTAATAAGGACAGTCAGGTAACTGGTAATACATGTACACTTATTTTTCTGTTTGTCTTTATAATTTTATTTGAGTATCTTCAATGAATCAACCTTTTTAATTGAAGCATGGCTTCCAATCATAAGCACAAGAAGAAGAATGTACGGTCCTCAGAATGGTCCAAAACAGGAAGTTTTATGCATAAACCAGATCGAGGTTGGATTCATCCAGATGGCCAGCTTAACAAAGAAGGAGGAATATGTTATGGAGTGAGGGTATGTTGCTCAGGCAATAATTTGTTTGATCAAAATTGTTCTTTAGCATCTTCATCTTGCCTTAGAAAACCAGATTACTTGTAGGGTACACAGGTGAGTTTTGATTACTTCCCAGCTACTATTACTGTTGAGCCAATAACTTGAAAAATGTGTATTGGACTTTATACATTGCATTATGAAATATTATTAAATTAAGTATTATGTTCAGGCATATGCAGAATATATGTATTATAAGTCATACAGTCATATAGTATGGTTGAATGGGATGATAAAGAGTCAGTAAATCCTTTTACTTTTAAGTGTACAGATGCTATTGTTACATTTTGAATTACAATTGATCACGTTAGTTAAAAAATAGAAAAAGAATTATTTTATATCAGGAAGTAATATCCTTGTCATTTACTCTTTAGTACATTGGATGTATTGAGGTGAAGGAGTCAATGAGAGCTTTAGATTTTGACACTAGAACAGCTTTAGCGAGGTAAGGTTTAGAGAGCTGTATACATTATGACACATATTTTATACTATTAATAGTAATACAGTTATAAAGATACCAGAGGAGTTTTAAATTCTGAAGAAGTTTATCTTATCACAGAGTAGTAACTCATTTGCATGGGGTATATATATATATTGTATTCATTTAATTCTGTTATCTGATAGAATTTATACAAATTGAAGAAATGCATACCTCATGATGAAGATTGTGAATTTGTAAATGAATCCTTTGGATTTGAGGTGAAAAGTTGAAATTTAAACATCTTTGAAATTGTATACTACTTGTTATTGTATGTTAATATAAATAGACATACGTTTTTGTAAATGGAAAATATGATTTATATGTATTAATAATATGATTTGCATACATTAATGATATGATTTTACCTCTTCTAAATTATTATATAGTTGTTCTTTTCCTATTCGTTTTGTTTTGATAACGGTTCAGTTGCGCTTGGCATCATACCGCAATAAGAGACAAATTTTTTTAAAAAATTGTTTATTTCTGACCTTTAAACGTATCTCTGCACCTCTAATGATATTCTGTTGTAACAATGAAATGTATTGCACCCTAGTACAGTTATATATAACTTTACAAACAGAATTTCTGGCATTATAGGGGAGTCCTTTTTTCGGTCAGGCTGACAGACATTGTAATTCCAGTACATTGCTTTTTGGTCTTGCAGATAGGTGGTTGGTCATTCAGTTGACATTTCTTGATTTTACCAAAATTTTGATATTTTAGATCACAAGGAAAAATGTACAGAGAGCTATTGTCATACCCCCGTTGTGGTTGTTGTCATCCGCAGAGAAAAAATTTAACTTGGATCATAACTTTAGAACCATTAGAGACAGGGCTTTAATATTTCATATATGTTCTCCTTGTGCCAGAGCCTTTCATTGGATCCCAATATTTTTTACCTTGTCACCTAGACCTTGACGTTTGATGTACTATTAAAACACTTTATGCTTGGTCATAACTAATTAACAGTAAGTGATAGTGTGCATTTCTTGTGACAAGACCTTTCATCAAGTATTAAATTTATTTACAGTTTGACCTTGAAGATTGACCTACTTACAAAAAAATTTTGCTATTTAAATTTGGTTGTCACCAGCAAGCTCTATTGTCTTCTGTCAATTCTTGTTATACCCTCGGCAAAAGAAGTTTGGGGCATAGGAATCAACTTTTCGATCTGTTCATCTGTCTGTTTAGTTAAGAAGCTCTGAATGCAGATTTCTCTTACAGTATATAGGAGAGGGCTTTGATATTTGATACACAGTAACCGTAACAAATACTACATTTTGATACCAAGACTTTTGACTTAGTGACATTGATGTTAAACTTTGGCCATATAATAATGGTTAAGAGGTTTTGTAAGCAGATTTCTCTTACAGTAGAAGCAATATGACTTTCATATTTCACACACACATGCTCCATAACAAGCACTACATTTGGATACAGAAGCATTTGACCTACTTACTTTCACTTTGAACTTTGGTCTAGTAAAAATAATTGAAGTTCTGTAAGCATATTTCTCTTACAGTATAAGAGATAGGGCTTTCATACTTCATACACAGATTCATCTAGTACTACATTTTGATTCTGAGACATTTAAACTAGCCACCTTGAACTTTGGTCTTTTAATAATAATTTGGTAAATAGTATCGGTGAGCAGTTTTTTTTTTACAGAGTAAGGGATAAGATTTCATATTTCACATACTTATTCACCATAACAAGTCCAAGTCAGTTGACCTTTAACCTTGTAATAATAATTTGGTTATGAAAGAAGATTTCTCTTATGTTTTATGGGACAAGACAAGAGTTGCATATTTCACATGTTGTGAATCATGTATTATTCACCATAGTATGTACAATACATACACTTATCCTATTCCAAATTTTTGTTGCAGGTTGGAGAAGGGGGGTTTACTAGTCCAGCTCAAGGACAAACATCTAGTTGTGTATGAATTAGGGATAATATGAACTTGTATCCCTGGAACTTTCATACCATTTGAAGGATTTTTTGTTTTACCTTAAAGAATTTTTATTGGTGATTTGATCTTGATTTGTAATTAAATCTTCTTTCCTTGTAGAGAAGCTATAGCTAGAGTTTGTGAAGCAGCAGGTCTTAAAGCAGCCAAGAAAAGAAAGGTTGAATTACAATTCACTAATTTAATATATAATGATATGTGAAAATAAAGTTAAAAACAGGTAACTATTGAAAATAAACTATTTAAAAAATATTTTTTGGTCGTATTTGAATAGAACAGATCGATATACTTCAGTAATAGATCAACTTCTTTTTAGATTATTTTTTCTTAAATATCATTGAATGGTTTACCTTTTCTTTTATGCAGACTGACAAGAAGTTGTTGAAGATGCTTGGAGATGCTCCCATTATGCGTTATGCTGGGTCAAATGTTAACTTGACTATAAATACAGAGAATTTAAGCTTGATGATCATGGAGTCTGGTGAGGTATGTAGCATGCCCTGGTAGGAATGATGGATACTGTAAATGTATCAATGTAAGTAAAAAAAACTGCATTGATTATAGTATTAATTTAGCAGTAGAAAACTTAACAGTTTAGTCCTCACTCCTGGATTTTTGTTTTTAGGAAATACACTTACCAGTGACATCTGTATTGTCTTAGTCTTTCTTTACTAGCTTCCACTTGTAAGTTAACCTGGAATAAATCAGGTTTTATTTCAGGAAAGTATGACTTGCATTTAGATAGCACTATAGAGACATGGTCAGAAGTTAGCTTATACTGCTAGCAGTTTTTACTGTATTCCAGGTTAATCAATATTATTTAAGCCTTCTGTTTTCTCCTAAAGTTATAAATAGTAAAATGTTTGCTGAAAGTGACATAAAGTTATGTCATAATTACTTGGGTTCAGATCATTAAATAATCACCCACTTAGGCTATTCAAATAAGGAAGCAAATTGCTAAACAAAAGGGAAGTTGAACTACATGTTATAGGATTTGGAAAATGTATAATGGTACATTACATCACAATTTATGGAAGTACACTTTAAAACACTCAGTCATCAGGAAGATACAGATGACTCTTTTCATACACTGATAATTCCAACTTCAGACTTCCTGTGAACTCAAATTAACTTTAATATTCTGATTCTAATTTCTATGAAAAATTATACTTCCTTAAATCTAACTCTGCTTAACTCATACTGTTTTTCATTGACCATGAAAAGGACTGGGAAGATTTGCTATTTCTTAGAAATGTTTTGTACCATACTAATTAAGTTCATCTTCATATTGATTGTAGCAAGATGTAAATAACTTTATGTGAAATTAAATATTGAATATAGTTAGTATACTAGAATTGGTATGTTCTCTAGATTTCCATGATAAAAAATATCTATTAAAGAATTTGGAAAATTAATTTTAACATTTTGCTTGAAAAAAATAAGACAACTGTCCATGAAATATTTCATTTATTTGTTCATTACAGATAATAGCCACTCATCAAATGCCAGGAATATCTTTTGCTTCAGGAGGTGATTCGGTATGTGTGATAAATCAATTACCATTATTTTTTTGTTGGTTTAGTTGGTGTTTTCAACAATTTTCATTCATATGCATCGTAGGAGGATGAGATAACCAACCTGTTCAACATAGTGATGCAATCTGTGTTTCAACATCATATATGGAGTATAGGTTGAGTGGATTAAAATAGGGTTTTTCCCATAACTTTGTCCTTAATAGGTTGGACCTCTGTATATGTTGAAGAGCTACTTGTATAACAGTGTCATATTCCAGGTTTACAGTAATCAACAGGTCATTGAGAGTGAAGGTTCACTAGTAGATGCTGTTATTTTAAATCTTGTATCATAACCTGGGTATGCACCTGAAGATTTCTTTGAAGCCAATATCGCGGGACATAAAGAGATATAAACATGACATATTAAGTGTAAGCCTGACCTGCATGTTTGAATACCTGTGCTTAATGTAGCATGAATTTCTTGCTATATACATATACATACATATATATGAATATTATTAAGATCAATGTGGAAGGAACAAAAGTTTGGTTCTTTCAAGAAAAAAAAAAATATGGACATTTAGTTAATATTATGGTATTACATATAACCATTATACATGTACATGTATACAATTGAGGCTGGTGTGGCCTAGTGGATGAGGTGTTCGGCTTGTGACCTAGAAGTCCTGGGTTCGATTCCTGCCCTGGTACACTGATGTTTTGTCTTTTGGATGAGACAGTAAAAACAGAGGTCCGGTGTCATGGTAGGCGTAGCACGTAAAAGATCCCTCACTGCTTCGGGAGGGTCCATTGCAAAGGTAGAAATTACTGTGCAGTGCATCAGGTAGATGCTGTCACCATATACGTGAAATAACCGTGGAGTGATGTAAAACAATAATCAGTCAATCAGTCATGTATACAGTTGAATAAAATGTATTTATATTTTGATTTTTCATTAAGGCGTCGAGCATTTGCTCGACAGTCTTCTAGCAATCGTAAAAATTTTACCTCTGCACCGCCTTTTTAATTCACGCAACAAAGTAGTACCTTCCTTAAAGTACTTAAAGTAGTAAAAGTTCTTGCAAAACCGGCTTTGTTATCCTTGTTATTGAAATTTCATTGCACAGAAATAGGTTTAAGCATAGGTATGCTTAACTTAAGTTATCAATATATTGCCCTAAAACTCCTATTACTCTGTCGCTTATTGTGTGTGTTAAAATATTCATTCGCCATAATGACGCAAGCCGATTATGAATTACAATCCTAAATATAGACTAGCAATGCGTGTCACAAAGATCTTAAAATTTCTAGACAGGTGACCACTAATTCATAACGAGGCTGACCTAGGTTCAAGTGACGCTTTATCGGTTATTTTTATCTCACTGGATTTTGTTTTGTTTCATTCATTTAACCTAAAATCAACAAATATCGACAAAATTAATTACAGCCTCAAGGCTAAACATCACCAGCCTCTTGTAACGTACATCAGGTACTGTATACCTATGCTGTGTATGCTACGGAAGACGAATTTGAAAATATCTACACACAGTGTATACAGCTTCTTATCTACCCTTACCGCCTGTGCTACAAATAACATTTGCTGGACAGGGAATAGCCTCTACAAAATGGCGGTGGTCACTTGTCTCGTGCAGCAATAGCAAGTAACTCCAGTCTCTCTTAAACAAGCATAGCTTTTTAAAAAGCTTAGGTTGCAATCGGAATAGCATTAAATGTTCAAGATGTTGGTCACAAAGCAAAATAGCTTTATGTAAATAGGAATTATTTGTTTTTGAAATCATCTTTATTTGCACAGTTGTGAATTTTCCTGCTAAAATTTCTAAAGCCACACCTCATTTTTGCCTTATTAGGGAACTAGCATGTGTTTATATCACATGGTCTTCCCCATAGTTGGAAAAGTTCCCACGACGGTATCAAAATAGCAGCCGAGAAAGTTTTCAAATCGCTTACAAAATTTAATGCGGATGTAAAAGACGATAGCATGGATTAAGACAGAATTTTAGATTGAATGCATGAAAAATTAATTAACTCACATGTGAAGATTTTATTCCAAATCAACTGATAAAGTTTGATTGTGATTCACAATCGGCTTGCGTCATTACGGCGAACGGCATGGCGTAATTGTAGCCCTTGCACGTGCACATACAATAAACGGTCGAATAATAACAGTAAACTAGTGTGTTAGGACGATATTTAGAAGATGTTGGCCCTAGTGTCAGTGTTAGTTGCGTAGACGAAAACTGTAACCTAGAGCATATCTTAAAACAAATAAAGCATAAGGCTTCCATATTCTACAGGCAATTGTAACAACTCGTCCATTTCTATCTTTGTAAAAAAATGGCAGTGGTGTTCGATTGTTTTTACATGTACATTCTTTGTGATAAGACATTTGACATATTTCTGCAAGAATGATGTAAAGAACATAAAATGTTATGATGTCATAATCAATACCACTTATAACTCTCGACTTCCTCATGACAACGGACCCCATCAAGAAACTGTTTACCATACATCTTACTTTATGACAAAGCCCCACCGGAGAGCTATGTTGCCAACTGACAACTTTCATTCACATTTGATATTATATGATATATGGCTGTTGGTCCTTAAGCTTTTATTTTTACTCTATTCTAAAAATTATCGGAATTCAACTAAAAAGATGAACACAACTGGTCAATTTCTTCTACTTTTGACAGCTTTAAATCAAATTTAGCGCGACGCCTTTGTGGCTTTTCAAGCCTTTGATCTTCATTAATACAAGAGTAAATGTTAAAACATGTGGTTCTGTTAAAATTCTGAATTCTTGGAGATATAGTTGAATTACAAATGATATAGGTAAAAAAGTATAAAAATCTTTTTCTTTTCAGTTAATCTTTCTATACTGCAACAGTATGTAGTACTATTATTATTATATTTCAGGAAACCCTTGATTTTGTGTCATATGTAGCAAAAGACAGCATAAATGGTAGAGCTTGTCATGTGATTGAATGTGGAGGTGGGCTTTCAGAAGATGTTATAACCACCATAGGGCAAGCTTTTGAATTGAGGTTTAAGGAGTATTTGAAGAATCAACCAAAGACAATGGAAATCCCTGATAGGTATCAACATTACTTTAAATGTAGTAAAAAAATCTGCTTCTTTTGAAAGTGCATGCAGCTAGACTATTTGAGACTTTGGTAACAGAGTTATTTCCCATTTTGGTAGGTATCTGATGTATTAACTATTGTGACAATTTCTAAGGTGGTTTCATTTCTGTACCTTAGTTTCCCATAATGAACCCCCATTACGAAGTAGGGAGGTATACTGGAATCACCCTGTCCGTCCATCCGTCCATCTGTCCGGCACATTTATTTTCGGGACTTTTTTCTCACATGCTTTGATATATTGAACTGAAGCTTGATATATATCTTCAATGTGATGATTTGCAGAGCGAGTTTTACTTTTGTTGCCATTGACCCATTTTTCCAAATGTTATTGCCCTTTGACCAAAATTCATTTTAGTACTTTTTTCTCATGTGCTTTGGCATATTGAATTGAAACTTAGTATATAAGTACAATGTAATGATCTACAGATCAAGTGTTACTTTTGTCGCGATTGACTTACTTTTCCAAGAGTTACTGCCCTTTGACAGAAATTTGTTTTTCGCTCTTTTGTTATGTGTGCTTTGACATACTGAACTAAAACTTGGTATATGACTCCAATATGATGATCTACAGATCAAGTTTTAACTTTTGTTAAGTTTCTTGTGACAAAACCCCTTAATAAGCACCAAATATTCAGCCTCCTATCAAGCTATGTTGACTTCTCTTCTTTACTGTCTTGTCATTAAGGGATGAATTATTGCATGTTTCAAGGGTATTTAATGTCCGATTAGGACACTCTAGCTTTACATTTGTTTCCATAGAACTGGTTTATTTCATAGTTATTTTACATCAGATACCTACTCAAAGGGTAAATAACTCCATTTTACCAAAGGACCAAATATGAGGTTGCAGTACTTTTAAACTTTACCTTCCTCAGAGGGAAAGTGTAGCCTGAAGCCAGAAATCATTAGCATGATAAAAAATTAATATTTTATACAATTTCTTGCACTTTTAATTTCTTGAGATCTGTACGTGCATGTACATACTCAGCACATTACCAAACACATAGGTGATAGAAGTGAAAGTGGAAAAATTTGGGTGGGGATTTGTTAACTTTATTGAAAAGTAAATTTCAATTTATTTCAGTTTCTATTGTTCATACTTGATGAATTCTCACATATTACATTATCATGGTTAAACAACTCCATGTACCCTTTAAGGGACTTCAGATACTAGTTATTATGACCAAAAGAAAACATGTCATAATAGCTGATTTGATTGTCACACGTATGACATATTTATCAGTTCCCCATAAGAGATATTTAAATGCATTAATGTATCATTTTTTAACCAAGACACTGTTCTGAATGCACTAATTTATGACTGCTAAAATGTTGCTGACCCCTCTTTTTAACATTTTGTACTAAAATTTGCTCTAACGTGTGTATACATACAGTAGTTCATGGCATGTAAATTTACAGGTGCATGCATCCATGAAAATTTGATCCCAACAAATAAAAAATTATTCCCCAGTGAACTGCAGACTTGTTTATCTCCTTGCAACAGTGTTACCGTGGAAATAGTCACGGCACTGTTTGTGTGTGTGTGTGGCTGTGTGCGCCTGTAACAAAACCTTGTAGACACTCTAGAAGTCACAGTTATAATTCCTTTGGGTTCATACTTCAGATACAGCTTAAGTATGATGAGAAGAAGATACCTAGTGATATGGGGGATAAAAATTTGAAAGGTTAAGGTCACGAAGGGCCATTATAGAAAACCTTGTAGAACCCTAGAAGCCGCAATTTTTACCCTATTGGGTTTATACTTCACAAATAGCTTTAGTATAATGAGAGGAACTTCTCTGTTGATTTTGGGGTCGAAAGGTCAAAGTTCAAGGTCAGTTTAGTACCATGGATTTTCCTGCCATGGAAAGGGATGCCATTCTTGGCATTGCCCTTGTATTTTGTGTTGACTTGTTGATTGTTTGGTCGAGTATATATATAACAGAATCTGATGTTGGGCCATGCATGATGAGAAGAATATGTACCCATTTTTGTGCAGATTTTGTCAAAAACATCTCTTTTAAGGGGTTTAAAATGGGATTTTTTTTTTGGCTAAAACAGAAGCCAAATGTTTATATTATTCAATTTTGACATTGTATCTATAGAGGTATGGTATCATGTAATGAGTATTTATGAAATGTTTCAAAATTTTGACTGATTTAGAGAGGTCAATGACCCATGGCCATAACATGATAAAATACATGCATAATAGGAATGCAACCCCCCCCCCCCCCCCCCCCCCAAAAAAAAATAAAAATTAAAAAAAAAAACACACAAAAAGGAAATTGTTTATAAAAATAAGTGTCATTAATATTTTTTGCCCCCAGATTGGAGGCATATTGTTTTTGTTCATTCACGTTCTACTGGGATAACGCTGACAGGAATTTTTTTATTAACACATATACACAATGTATGTATACGTATATACATGTGCATTTGACTTCAGGCAAGTTCCACAGTTCATGAATATTTTGCATGAAGAAAACATATATGATAATTGTGAAGATGATGATGATGATGGTATTTTACACACAGTAAGTGACTGGAAACCACACCATCCCATGTATTCCTATGCCATTATAATGCACAGCTTAAAGATTATCTAGTTTCCTTCCTGTTTGTTTCCTAATCATGCATTTTTGAGGAGAGGACTTAATTCTTTTGCTCAGTTTGATTAAAGTGTGAAGTTAATATGTATTATTCTCATTAGATGTTAGGTCACAGTTATCTTGTTCTATATATACTTCAAAACTAGCAACTTCTTTTACCTTTTTGTAAAGTGGGTAAGAGTCTGGCTGAACAATTAGGCAATCTGCGTATGATTCACAGTTTATGTCACCATGTTAAAGACTTTGATTACCTTCTATTTCATGTCAAGATATGATTTGAAATTGTAGAAAGAAATGTAAAACCCTAATCCACATGGATAGTAGAGAGAGATGTAAAACTCCAGTCCATGTGGATTGTAGGGAATGATGTTAAAGCCAAATCCACATGGATTGTAGAGAGAGATGTAAAACCCCAATCCACATGGATTTTAGAGAGATGGAAAACCCAAATCCACATAGATTATAGAGAAAGATGTAAAACCCCAATCCACATGGATTGTAGAGAGATGGAAAACCCAAATCCACCTGGATTGTAGAGAGAGATGTAAATCCCAAATCCACATGGATTGTAGAGAGAGATGTAAAACCCCAGTCCTCATGGATTGTAGAGAAAGAGAGATGTAAAACCCCAGTCCTTATGGATAGTTGAGAGAGATGTAAATCCCCAATCCACATGGATTGTAGAGAGAGAGAGATGTAAAACCCCAGTTCACATGGATTGTAGAAAGAGATGTAAAATCCCAATCCATGTGGATACTTGAGAGAAATGTAAATTCCCAATCCACATGGATTGTAGAGAGAGATGTAAAACCCAAATCCTCATGGATTGTAGAGAGAGATGTAAAACCCAAATCCTCATGGATTGTAGAGAGAGATGTAAAACCCCAGTCCTCATGGATTGTAGAGAAAGAGAGATGTAAAACCCCAGTCCTTATGGATAGTTGAGAGAGATGTAAATCCCCAATCCTCATGGATTGTAGAGAAAGAGAGATGTAAAACCCCAGTCCTTATGGATAGTTGAGAGAGATGTAAATCCCCAATCCTCATGGATTGTAGAGAAAGAGAGATGTAAAACCCCAGTCCTTATGGATAGTTGAGAGAGATGTAAATCCCCAATCCTCATGGATTGTAGAGAGAGAGAGATGTAAAACCCCAGTCCTTATGGATAGTTGAGAGAGATGTAAATCCCCAATCCTCATGGATTGTAGAGAAAGAGAGATGTAAAACCCCAGTCCTTATGGATAGTTGAGAGAGATGTAAATCCCCAATCCTCATGGATTGTAGAGAGAGAGAGATGTAAAACCCCAGTCCTTATGGATAGTTGAGAGAGATGTAAATCCCCAATCCACATGGATTGTAGAGAGAGAGAGATGTAAAACCCCAATCCATGTGGATAGTTGAGAGAGATGTAAATCCCCAATCCACATGGATTATAGAGAGATGTAAAACCCTAATCCATCAACCAAACTTTAGTTATAACACAAGTTCAGGAAGTAGCAGTTGCTCTGTCCATACTGACTCCATTCTCACTGTTTATATCGTGTCTCCTAGGATAGAGGGGCCGATTGCAGATGGAGATGCGTGGGGTGAAGATGAAAGTGAATATTATAATGATCGACCTGATGCTCAACCACCCCTGGCAACTGCACCTCTCCCCCTCACAGAATATGCCACACCTAAATCTAACCTTCCTGTGAGTGAAATATAGCAAAAATTATTTACTTATGATTATTAGTTTGTTGTACTTTACCACATAAACATATATTTGTAATTTTAGAAATTTGAATGCAAAATGAATTCTCTGAGGACTTTAATAGTAAAAGAATAAAATAAGCAAAATTAACTTAATTTTTTTTACCATGAAAGATGATCTGAAGGACTATACATTAGTATGAATAATTATAAGAATGTTGCTTATCATCAAAATTCAATTAGTGATTTTATTCAATTTTATATGCAATGAAACATACATCTTAGTGTAAAATTGTGAAATTTGACCTTTGTTGATCTTGAACATTGCATGACTTTTTTTCATGTTGATGTAGATAAGTGATGGTGTATACACTTCTGTAAAGGATCCAAGCCATTCAACGTATGATACTCCAAAAGAACAACCTCTGATTGACCTCTCTGAAAAAAATATCTATGACAACGAAGGTAGAGGATGATAATATTGAAAATTGAATAAGATTTTGGGTTGATGCCTGATTCAGAATGATTTAATATTGTTGTATTATATATATTGTTTTATAGTGAGTTAGAGGTCATACCATAATTTTTATTGCAAATATAGTTTCCTTAACCAGAAATAAATTATTAGATATATGGTAATAAATTTAAGGACTAGAAGCTCAATATACCAATATACCAAAGGCTCTTTATGTTAGTTATTTTGTTCTTGACGACTGTTTATGTTATAACAGCTATTGTTTTATACATAAGGGCTAGGGTATCTCAGTGGATGAGGTGCTTGGCCTGTGACTGCAAGGTGCTTGGTTCAATTCTTGCCATGGGTGAACCTGTCGCCTGTCTTTCAGATGAGACGGTCAAACCAGGGTTCTATTTCATGGTAGGCATGGCATGTAAAATAACCGTCACTGTTTCACATGGATCTGTTGCATAGGTATAAATTTGTATGCAATGCCTCAGGGAGATGCCGTCACTATACACGTGAAATAATCTTTGAGTGATGTATTACAATAATCATTCAGTTTATACACTGGGATTTGGTAAAATCAGTAAAGTTAAAATGGAGAAATAATGTTTGTAAAATTGAAAAATGAAATGCCCACATTAAAATAAAAAATTGCTTATATTTGAAGGTGGCAAAGCAACTACAGGTCTTCATGACAACATGTATGACAACAAGGAAAATGTCTTATCGGATGAACCCCCACCCAGAACTAAGCCCAGTGAATCAAAAGATCCATTTGATATGGGTATGTAGTAGTGGAAGTTGATAGATCTATGATTAGATGTGGAATTGAAAAATAATGTGGTATATCAGACTCAAACATAAAATATTTGGGGCAAATCTTCTAATAATGAAAACAGTGGACTGCAGCGTTTATGAGGCCTATAAAAAGTGAAGTATGCAGTGTTGATAAAGTCAGTGTATTATGATGAGAACAATGAAAGTTGTAAAATGTAATGAGGTAGTAGAAACTTTAGATTACCGGTAATGCAGATGAGGTCAATGAAAAGTAGTATGCAGTGTTGATAGAATCAGTAAAGACTAAGATATATATTGGGCAATAATACATGTATATAGATTCAATTATGATTGTAATGTGCATGAAGCAACCATGAAACCTCTAATATATAACTTCATTTGATCAGTGAAAAGTATGGCTTGAAGTGCTAATAAGCCTATGAAAACAGTAAGGTGCATTTCTGATCAGTGAAAAGGGTGAGATGCAATGTCAGTAAGGTCAATGAAAACTTTGGAGAGGAGGCTATACTGTCCTTCTATCCATCCATCTATGGTATGCAAACCAATTTTGCATGAATTATTCATTTGAGAATCAACATAATACAGTGTTTGTTTTGGATGCTGTATTTGATCTATATTTGACACATCGGTAATTATGGTTGACTTTGGATTTAAGTCAGTTCTGAAGTAACTACAAGTGGTGTTTGATGCTAAGTTGCATGTATGGTTAATCTGAGGATGAATATTGTGATGTTTGCTGTGGTTGACTTAGTCAGATTTGAGGTTACAATAAGTGGTATACTTATAGATTATTGACTGAATATCGTAATATATTTCGCACGACGAAGGACCGAGCAAAGACCGAAGGCGAAAATATATGACAATATTCAGTCAATAACCTTTTTATTATAAATCCTTCTGTCACATTTAATAATAAAATGGTGAAAACAATTTTTTAACAAACTTAATACGACATAACTCTTTATTTTTGCCAACACTTACACGCAGCAATGTGTGTAGTATTCTGACGTGTTTAATACAGTCAGTGAGTCATGTGTAGTTTTTGAAGAGGGAACATTCAATGTTATTTGAAATTCATAGTGATGTTCTGGATTTTGCCTCCGCTAAAAAGACCAGAAAAGGAATGTGATAGTGTTTCAGGATTATTTCTTTTCTTTTTCTTCGTTGTTATCTGGTGGTATACTTATTGTGCTGGATACTGTGCATTTGCATTTAGGATTAGGAGCATCAAGATCTAGTCTACTGTAATGTAGGCCTACTTCAGCATGGTTATTGGATGATAGAAGTGTACATACATAAATTTTTCTGTTCTTTCGGCATCAACTTTGAATCATATATTGAAAAGATAAAGAGTAAGTTAATTAATTAGTAATATATTACTAAGAATTATTTATGTTTTTCTCTTTCAATATTTTACTTTTTGTAGAACCGTTTAATAAAGATTTACCACCACCGAGACTGGGACATCAAAATGGTTTACCAGTGAGAAGTGACCCTCCTCCAGAACCTGCTCCTTCACCTGGTCATTTGACAACTGAAGAATTAGCCAAAAACATAGCCCCTCTTTTTGAAGAATGGTATCATGGTGCTCTTTCGAGGAAACAGGTTAGTAAATGCTGAAAAAATACATTAAACTTGAAGGTAACTATTGAGAGTATTTTTATATTGTTTTTTACATAAATCATCAATTGAATTTTTTGATATTTATGCATTTAAGGCAGAGAAACTTCTACAAAAAGACGGAGACTTCCTTGTCAGGAAAAGTTCAACAGACCCAAATCAGTATGTTTTATCTGGCAAACAGCAGGGTATGATCAAACATCTATTATTGGTGGATCCAGATGGTGTGGTGAGCAGATTTTATTTCTATAATTGTTTTGATGAATATTCATTCTTTCAAATTCATGGAAGCTTTATGAAATGTAAATACAGTCAAACTTCGATATCTCGAACACTGATATCTCGAATACCCGGGATATCTCGAAGTTGGACGTTGGTCCCACAAAAAATCCTTCATATTATGATTAAATTCACCCCGGATGTGTCGAACACTGATATGTCGAATACCATGCTTATCTCGAATACATTTTCAAGTCCCAAAGTTCTTATTTACCCAGTTTATCTCGAAGTTGGCAATGTTCCCCGTGCCGTTTACCCTAAATGACAGGTTGCTCATGTGGTGTGATCAGTTGACCGTGTCAGTGTACAAAGCCCCAGTAATTACATAATCGATCGTGTCTGTGTGTACCCTATTATTTATACCAAATATTAATAAATGATGATAAATTATTAAACTCGACACAAAATTAGATAATTATCATTAACTGTAATTAATGCTTTTTCATACCAGCGTTTAAAGAAATTTCTTTACACTGTTCATTAAATATTACTATTTCCGATCCGTGTGTATGTTTATGTATTTTTATGCAAAGTAATAGTAATCAAATTATCACGTATGTCTTTATCTTGTCTTACGTGTTAGCCCGTTCTCGGCTTTAGGTATAGTATAAGACAGTTATATCCAGTATTGGATTTAAATTACGATGTTACTGAAAAGGAAACATGACGTTTTCAGTTTTGGAGTATATTCTCTATCTATTCATAAAATATAAAAGGTATGACGAGATTTAGATTAATTATTTAGGAACAATACAATATGCACATCTTCATGCGTATTTATTGATAAATACATGTATATCTCATACATCTACTATAATAATCACAAATGTCAAATGAATCGGCATACATTAACAACTGCAAGATTTGTGATCCTAAACTAGATATTTGGATATCTCGAACTACGGATATCTCAAAGTATTTTCCACGGTCCCTCCAACTTCGAGATAACGAGGTTTGACTGTATTGAGGTTTATCTGGTGATGTGTATAAATGATGTGGTAGTGTTAATGTTATAGCTTGAAATTACATAGTTTGAGTCTTATGACATAAGGTCATTTTCCGTGTATGTATGTATATATGATATATTTGATGTTAAGCTGGAGCCCCAACATAATAATTCAAAAAGAGGGTTTGATGGCAATGTTGGCTTTGGTGCTGCCATGATAACTGTGGTTTCGTATATCTATGAAATCTGAGTGAAAATCCAGGTTTGTACAGTTGAGAAGATCCGACATAGTACATGCTGAAGGTTAATGTCCTCTATGGATACTGTGGCTTCCCACATTACAGAGTACTGGGCTTCACTATGTAGGGGAAAATAATTCTTGTGTGAGTTCAACATTGAACAAATAAAGTATGGATCTCTAGGGGTTCATAACAAGGATTCCTCAGAGTAATTACCAAATTGACCTATTGATTAATGAAAGCATCATTTTTTAAGTAGTTTTATTGAAATAAGTGAATAAGTAATTCAGTAAAACACATGTACACATATCAAAGTAAAGCTTATATTGATACAAATGTTGCTGTATAGATTAATACATTATGACTTACATTACTTTGAACGTGCATTGAACATGTATATTTTGATATAGACAGAAATGTTTGATTAAAATAATCAATGAAAAGCTTTATTACATTTGATATTATCATATTAAGGTGAGGACCAAAGACCACACGTTTGAGAGTGTCCCCCATTTGATCAAATACCATCGGTCTAACAATCTACCAATCATCTCGCAGGAAAGTGAGCTGCATCTCATTCGACCAGTCAGCAATAATTACACAAACTGTTAACTCTGCCCACAAACTGTCAAGGACCAATCAACTAGTCTGCAAGTAAAACCACTTGGCTCTGATACATTGTTTTGAAATATGATACTGTATGGGTAGTCTTTCATCTGAGATGTGTATAATGTTATGGATCTCCACTGTATTGTGATACCATACTTCTTTATTTTTGAATTTTTTTACCAAGACAGTCATAATATTACTAAGGTTTCTTAAGGCTTTAAATAAAATTTCTGGTACAGTTTTTTGCAGTATTGGCTTGTTGTATGAACAAAGCGAACAGTAAGAACTTATTACATTTGTGTTCTATTTCTCTAGTTCTCTAAGAGCATGTCAAACTTATTATTCAGTAAAATTAATGTTACAAGTTTCTTTACGTATTTTGCTCAGAACAAAGTATCCATGTATGCTTATTATATTTTCTTACAAAATATTTGTTTTCTAGTGAAATACTCATTACAGTAAATAATTTGATCTTTACAGCATTGTTGCAGTCACAGGTAGCTTTATAAAAGTAACATGTGCTTTTTCTACTAATTTATGTAAATGTTAAGTTTGTTTTATTTGTATATGTATATTTTGTAGAGTTTGAGTGCTTTGATTTGTTGTGAAAGGTTACAGAATGTATGAAATACCCTAATTTTTGGAATATAGTTCATTGTCAAGAATATGTTGAAGGTGTGAAATTGGGGGTGTTGTCTAATCTTGGTCTATCATAGGTTTCATATTGTTTCCTACACACTGGAATTAATGTATGGTTTGGAACAATATAATGTGAAAAAACCCACTTTAATACATATAAATTGTCAGCAGTTGCCCATAAAAGATAGTAAACTTCAAGATTATTGGCAGACATCATTCTTATTGAGAGAAGGAAGTCATATAAATTGAAACTGTTTGTGTAATATGCACCTAAAAACATAAACAGTCTATTTTTCATTACAAAAGGTAAGATCTTTGATAAGCACTGCACCAGTAAATCATACAAGTAAATAGAACAAATACTTGTTAAATAACATTATAAGGGAAATATATGTATAAAGAAAATATTTGGTATATGTATGAATTATGTATTTTTAACTTTCCGAATAAGATGTGAAGAGGAAAATGCAATTGATATAGCAAACTTTAATCAATCGTTTTCTTTATTTTTATAACTCCATATTTTTATACCAAATAAAAAATTTAAGTGTTTGTTTCTAACCAAATTTCTTGATCAAATTTTTAAAATTTATTTCGAGTGGAAAATCACTTAACAAAAGCTAATACGACCTCTTTCTGACATTAACATTATCATTTCTCATTTTTGATTCTGTTTTATGTACTCTCTACTTTGTTGCTAAAACAGTTCAAGAAAGTTTGCATTTTCATTTATTTATTTTTTTTTTAAATTTTTTGTGTGAAGAGCTTTTATGCGCCACATCACCATGGAAAATAAAAACGTTATTATTAGTACAAGTGTGCATTGGTTTATTGAGATATAAGATGGAACTATTGACATAGATTTTGGTTTAGTACTAAATTTGAGATTTTTTTTTCAATTTTGACCAGCAGCTGTAGTTAAGTATGTTACACTTTAAATAGTTTATACACAAACAAGATTAGAAACTTTCTACTATTTATTACTACATATATACAAGCTATAATTAACTATGAGCATAGAGCAAAAATCACACAATCTGATCTCAGTTAAAACAAGAACCATTAAAACACAACATTAACATGGTAATACAATATATTCTATTATAAACAAATTTGGCTTCTTGGGGCTACTCGACCAGAAATCCTATTTAATTCTATTTTTGATACCCTGGGAGGAGCCCAGCAGGGTAAGCAGAAACCTGGGGGGAGCCGGCAGGTAACTGTTGCAGATAGGAAATAAACCAAATGTAATGTAAAAGGTTATTTTTTGAACCCTGGGGAGAGCCTGGCAGGGTAAACAGATACACGGGGGGGGAGCCCGGTAGGTAACTTTTGCCAATAGATATACATATATATATTCCTGTATGTATATGAAGTTTAGAACTCTGGGGAGAGCCCAGCAGGGTAAACAGATACCCGGGGGGAGCCCGGCAGGTAACTGTTGCCAATAGATATATAAATTTCTGATTGTATATAAAGTTTAGAACCCTGGGGGGAAACCAGCAGGGTGTTCAGATACCTGAGGGGATCCCTGTTGGTAACTGATGCCAATGCAACATGGTTAAAATAATGTCTCTATAATAAACTACCCCAGAAGTTGACAAAAACTAAATAAGAAAAAGTAAATTCTGTAATGGACGTTTGGCCAAAAGTCGAGTAACCCAAATTTTAAGCAGTACATGAAATGACATGCAACATATATAATGATTTGATCATTTGTCAATGAATAAACCAACTAACATACGACATCTGAAAATCATTGTTATAAGATTACATAATTCATCAAGCACCCCTCAACTATAAGAGGCGTAGATGGGGATGGTGGGTGGGTTAAGTTGATATTTCTCTATAGAATGAACACGCTTTGCACTGTTACGCTCCAAGAATTGCAATGGCTGACCAAACACTAGACGTGATAATGTGGTCAGATAGAATTACTGATCACCATATAAGGATTGTTCTAAAAATAGAATAGTGGTACTGCCCGCTCTGTGTAACAAGATATGCCAGTAGATAAGATTATTATATGTGTATAAACTATTATTACATAAATATACATTTTATGATATCTTCCAGTCGAAATATTGCCATATATGTTCATTCCGAGCTTAACATTTTTGTTTTGTACAATATATTGTAGCACCCTTGATATGAAATTATGACATTTTATCAACCTAGATAAAAGTATCATTCAAGTCATGTCATATAACTTCATTGGCTATGGTCTTTTTGTGATGTACTTTGATATACTGAAGATGACTGATGCCATTTTTCCAAGCTTGTTTTTGTACTTGAAATTCAAAACAATCCACACAATATCATAATCAAAAGCTTATTTGACCTCTTTCTGAAGTTAACTTTATCATTTCTCATTTTTGATTCTGTTTTAAGTACTTTCTACTATGTTGCTAAAAACAGTTCAAGAAAGTCGAGGACAAGTCATAATATAGTTTGCAGGGTCAATCAAACAGAAGTCGCAGCTACAAATATATATTTGTTATATACAAAGGGAAAGTGGCAATAAAATTGTATGGAAAGATTTATATTAGGGTAGAAAGAAAAATATCAAAGTATACTGCATAGAGGTAAATAAATGTACACAGTTATATTAAACACATTCAAAATCATAGAAAATATATAAATGTGTGTGTAAATTATAAGTTTTGGGTGAAAAACACCTCATGTTTTTATAATTCAGATGTGAGTGGAAAGTTAGAATAAATTTTAGATTACTCCTACTGATTAAATATAGAAAGCAGTACAGTGTGCTGAGCAGTGATTTTTTGTTTTTTTTTGTTTTTTTTTTTTTAATTGTAAAGGAAGGAAGATATTAGATGATATCCTGAATTTTAAGGTAATACAGATTCCTCATCCAATATATATACATGTTGAAAGCCATTGATTCTCATATTTTTAACACACACACATATACATATATATACATGTATATATACACATACATGTAGTAGTTTGAATTTTCGCATATTGATTATTGAACCAAAGTAAATACATGTAGTTTAGTGTATGGAAAAGCTTTCTTAAGGCTGTACAGCGATGTTAAACATTTTTGTAACTATTGAGATTAGTTACATGTGGATATAGTGTATAATATTATAAGACTGTATATAGGAATTAGAAATGTATCATTTCCATTTATTTTAATTTTTTCATTAATAATCAAATGAACAGTTTCTAGTAGAAGATAATCAAATTTATGGATGAAAAACAACATGAAATTTGTTAAAAGAATGTAATGATCGAGTCTGTTGATATGTTGTCATAGAGTGGCATATTTGTCATTATATTATTGGCATATTGATTATCTGAAAGCAATCTGGCCGACTCTGTCACCAACTTTACCTCTAGTTTTTGGTTTACTTTGTTTCCAGCTTAGAATACCATCACATAGCCCAGGGATCACTTTGTCTGACATTGCTGTCTGTCTGTGGGTGTCTGACATTGCTATGTCCGTCTTTGGCTGTCTGACATGGCTATGTCTGTCTGTGGGTGTCTGGCATGGCTATGTCCGTCTTTGGCTGTCTGACATGGCTATGTCTGTCTGGGGGTGTCTGGCATGGCCATGTCTGTCTGTGGGTGTCCGACATGGCTATGTCTGTCTTTGGCTGTCTGACATGGCTATATCTGTCTTTGGCTGTCTGTCTGTGGGTGTCTGACATGGCTATGTCTGTCTGTGGTTGTCTGGCATGGCTATGTCTGTCTGTGGGTGTCTGGCATGGCTATGTCTGTCTTTGGCTGTCTGACATGGCTATGTCTGTCTGTGAGTGTCTGGCATTGGTATGTCTGTGTGGGTGTTACACTTTTGGAAAGTGGATATGAAATAGCACATGTATTCCTTTGATTACTCTTGTATTAAGTGAGAGATAGGTATTGTTATTTGGGTTGCATACTCCAATTTGTGATGCCCTTGGAAATTAGGTCAAGGTTGGTGACATCTTGATACTGCCTGCTTGCTAAAAATAAGCCGTCTCATTGGAAATCAACATCATAGTTTGAGGACTTATATTATAACTATAGAAATGTTTGTAAATTTCTACATTAGTTGTCATGATTAATTAATGTACATGTTTGTAGCAAAACAGAATTTATTAGTATGAGAAAGTGGTATTTAAGATACAGAGATTGGATGAAAGTGCCACTTTATTGCTGAATGCAATGCTTTACTAAATATTTAATAAAAACACAGGAATCACATTTTTGTCAAAATACTGAAGTCGAAACGTCTCCTATATAACTTTAGAGGCTTGCCTTTGAATACAACTTGAATTGGTTAAATGTAGACATTTTATTCAGTGCATATTTTAATTATTTTCTCTACAGTTATAAGCTTTTTAATCAATGCCATAATAATTATGACCTATCTTTTATATAGTTTGTAAATAATAATTGAATTTTATATATTTTGCACTTGTTAATTTACATACTGTGCTTAAAGTACATGTAGTACATTTGCAATGATCCATCTTTGCATGGACATTGAAGCCATGGAAAAACAATACACCCAATCCTGTATCAATATAATGAATTATATTTTGATATCATGTTTTAATATGTAATTGTTTTGTTTCGTTCCTTTCATTGTTTTTGTTGATTTTAAATGTTTATATCACAATACTAATACTTCTTAACAGATTTTAGGAAGGTGTTCTTTGATGTCATAAAAATCAGTATTCAGAACTGATGGAAACAAATCATGAAGTCAGGCTTGTTTGATGTAACTTCTGCACATCTTTCATGTATATTGTACTTCTTACATTGCAAGTTGGTGTGATCATATAGAATTTAACCTTTTCTTTAAAAGTCTTAGGTAACTAATGTTAGCAAGTATTTAACTTACTTATACATGTACTTTATGGAAACAGGGTTTTGCTGCAGAAAGACTGGGTTTGAAACAGCAACTCTCTTTAGATTTAACAAATCTACAGCAATCCACCTTATGTATTCTCTGCAAAGCATAGCAGTGCTAAGGATAACTTCGTTATTTGTATGTCACACCCCAGTTTTATAGGTCAAATGCAAAGGTATTTTTCTTGTTTTCTCTTTTCATTTGACAGTGTTTGTCATATCTTAAATCATTCAATGTTAGCATGATAAACACAGCATCAAAATATATATTTCACATTTTACATAGCAAGAAGGCATAGAAAGAAATTCAGCTTGTGATAACTTTAACATATTTGTAGGTTTATATATTTCATTTAACATGAATGTCTCATTCTGAGATGACGCAGGTTTAAGAAATGTCAAATTCATGGACTTTATTAAAGCAATGAAGCTCTGCAAAACTGACATCAATACAGAAATATTTTCGAATTCTTGTTAAGGTATTTACATACTACTTTGTTAACTTACTGGTATGTTTGTCAGTGTTATTGTTATCTTTGCATTTGACCTTTAATTATTTTACTAAAGTAATGTATTCCCTTTGAATATTACACTGTAGATATGATCCAATTGGTCTGTTTCTCAGTACTTTACGTAATATCAAACCACAATTTAAATGACACTGTATATTTAGCTTCACACATCAATTTAATATAAAATAATCCCCTCTTAGTAAATGTCCTTAATCACCTCAAAAGTTCATGGTTGTGAAGGCTCTGTTATAGTTTATTAGCAAATAGATTTTTTATTATATTTATTACTTTTAATTAGTCTTTATCTTAAGGGTTACTAAATATCATTTCATAATTGTAAGGAGTATAGTCAAGAAAAATATTTGAAGGTTTTTTTCTTTCCACATTTTCTGCTGTACAGATTTTCAAGCATTAAATTTAATTCAAAGTTTGCCATACTTGTATTTAGACTTTGTTTACTTGTATAAATTTTGAGATAATGAATTATCAACTTAAATTGTAACATAACATATTATTTTCATCATAGAACAGGAACAAGACTGGTAATGGGAAGATTTTAATTGCATACTTGCATGTGATATTGTAGATTGCAGTACCTAGACCATGTTTTTTTTTTTCTTTAATTGTATGCTGGACATTATGTAAAGAATTTCACATTGGTTTGCTATTATTATTTGTTAAGTTTATATCCTTATTTCAGAAAATGACATTCAAGGCACAGGTTTCTGCAATGATTTGTATAAAGAACAATGGTCATAAATATATATTTCTCATCAACAATTTCTTCTTTTATTATTTCTATTGGCAAGAATGTGATATACCCCTTTGGGTCAATTGTATAAGACTGTTGTTCTTATTCGTCTCAATTTGTCCAAGCAAATCAGATCAAAGGAGCTAGAAATTATTATTAGAAGAGCATATATGACATATTTTCATAATACCAAATCACCATATTTTCTTTACAAACACAGCAAGTAAGCTTAGGATTAAAGAATACTAAATGATATTAATACATCAAGACTTCCTACAACCAAACCACATAGATTGGTTTACATCCAAGGACAAAGTAAAACATATTTCTATCCCTACAGTTTTACAAATTTAAAGAACATGATATCGGTTTTGTAATATATAACATACAGGAAATTCATCAAGATGAAATCCAATGTCAGAAGAGTAGGTGTTGCTCAGTGGACGAGTTGCTCCGCTGATGGCTGAGAGGACTCCTGCCATTGGCACATGGTGTCCTGTCTGTACGAGACAGTGAAATGTAAATTCCTGTGTCACGGTAGGCATGGCATGTGAAAGATCTCTCATTGCTTTGAATACCAGTAGATAGGTTGCAAAGGTATAAACTTCTATGCAATGCCTCGGGCAGATGCCATAACTGTATATTTGAAGTAATTGTGGAGTGATGTAAAACAATAATCAATTGATGTTATAAAATTGTCACAACTACTGTTGATCAAGTGAGAGCTTTAAAGTCAATATGAATTTTTTTTTTAAAACTTCAGTGATGATTCCAACCCATTTACAAATTTGGTGTATATAGTATTGTGTCTGTTACACAAGTGTTAACTTTTGAACTAAAAGGGACAGACATTTGTTATGTATTCTCTATTCCTATTGTCCTTTCAACTAGTATGTTATGATCTTGACCTTAGTAGGAAAATTTCATCTGCATGTTTCCAAGGCTTACATCTTTGAAGTTTAAATCTTCCAAGATTAATATCTTCAAATTCTGTTTATAATAGTTTGATGAAACTTCGACATTGTACCCATTACTCAGAATTAGCTAGAGTTATGAAATATCTGAAGAGCAAATAAAATGTATCAGTTGGTGTATTTTTGCCCTATCAATTTTCAAATGGAATTGTATTCATCTCAAAAAGTTTCAGGAACATAAGTTGTTCCTGTCCCATAAAACAAGAGCAATGCCTTACGTTGCATAATAAACCTGTCACTTAAACTGAAGCAGGAAACAAGCAATATGATCTTGATCTTGCGGATATAACCTTTATTCAATGTCACGACACACTTGGGTGCTGGGCAACAATTCTGTGAAATGTTATTCAAATCCATGCATGCATAAAAAATATGGCTTGGACAAGAATTTAACAGACATAAACACTGTGACCTTGATCTTGCAGATATGACTTTGATGTTAAGGTCATGACACACCTATGGGTTCTGGACAACGATTCTGTGAATATGATTCAAATCCATGCAAGGGGTAAAAAGTTATGGCCCGGACAAAAATTTACCCATTGTATATACTGTGATCTTGACCTTGCAGATATGACCTTGGTTTAATGTCATGACACATCCTTGGTTCCTGGGCAACAATTGTGTGAAATATTATTTAAATCCATGCAAGGGGTAAAAAGTTACGGGCGGATAATGATTTACCCATCATATGTATTGTGACCTTGACCTTGCAGATATGACTGAAATTCAGAGCGGTAAATTCTAACTCTATTTATATTCTTCAGTACTAAAACGTCTGTTGGGGCCTCTATGACTGAGTGAGTTAAAGGGTTATAAATGTACTTGACCTTGCTGAAGCATCTTGTACCTGTCCTGTATAGATTTCATACCAAGTTTTGCCAGTTGAGAGGGTCCACAAATGTTCCTGCTCTAGGTACTCTAGTTTTTCTAATCATTAATTTCTGGCCTCCGTCATACAGGAATATACCAGTTATCCTGGTATGACATAAAACATTTGTCAGATATATGTAACATTTTACTAAAAGTTGATATATTAGTTCCTTGACACTACCAGTAATATCAATTAAACCTATTAGACCATATATGATACCTGTTTCATCACAAATAACACCAAGCTTAGTTTTTATCATGTCATTTATTAGAACTTTACAATCTTTGGACCTGCTTTTTTGGGCAGTGTTGGTTTAGATATTGCTTCCTCCAGCTCTGCATCAGCACTTTCCCATTTTCCTCTGGTATGTAATCGGTACCCACCAATACCTACAAGACATATAGCTCAGTTAGAAGGTAGGATCAATTCTTTTCATTTAAAGCCATTCCCATCACATCATGAAATTTGTGTATATGAAAGATATATACAATCAAACTTAATCAAACAAGCCTTTTATTAGTTCACACGCAATAAATGTGCTTAATACTTTGTAATTATTCAATATTCAGGGAAATCTCTGGTTACTTGAAGTAATGATATGCGTTATTGGTGTCCTCTTAAACTCATTTCCATGTGTTTACTATACCGGATATCCTTATTTAAAAGTGAATAATCAACACCTGGCTAACACCTGTCATCAATAATCAACACCTGGCTAACACCTGTCATCCATAATCAACACCTGGCTAACACCTGTCATCGATATCTTTATGATACATCTATGTGTCTGATCTCTTTAATACACTGACATCTCAAAGGTACAGAGATACTGAAGATAGGGAGATCACAAATCAATTATAATGATATGCAAATAAAAGAGTGATTGAGGTTCATAAGTAACAACATAAATGTCTCACCTTGCTGCTGTTGTTGTTCTGGACAATCCCTCTGATAATGTTCCACTGATTCGCAGATTTTACAACATCCCCCTACAAAATCAAAAAACATAAATACATGCATGTATATGGAATTACATATATTTTTTCCACTATGAACACACAAAAAAATATGTTCTAATGTCTTGTGAATTTTAAACATTGCAGGTGTACTAGATTCAGATTCCATGTAATTACATGTATATATAATGGTGAAGTACACAAATTGAAAGATCAGTAATGAGTTAATAATTTATATCACTTTTTATGTCATTTGTGCTGCATGCTTGTATGTATTTTGGATTTTTATGCATGACCCGTGACTTTGTTGTTTTATATGTCATTTATGTTGGTGAAAAGCTCCTGAGAGCTTATGTTTATATGTTATATGCCATGCTGACTTGAAATAAAATTTTCTTATCTTATCACTTTAATACATTTAAAATCACATACTGATCCTTTCACTTATCTGGTAGTTAACTTAATATGGAAAAGAGAAATTAACTGGAAAACACTTGGGATGCATAAACAAAAACATCATACCTGGTAACCCTGAGGAAGGAATTAAACCATCATACCAGGTAACCCTGAACAAGGAATAAAACCATCATACCAGGTAACCCTGAACAAGGAATAAAACCATCATACTGGGTAACCCTGAACAAGGAATAAAACCATCATACCAGGTAACCCTAAAGAAGGAATTAAACCATCATACCAGGTAACCCTGAACAAGGAATACAACCATCATACCAGGTAACCCTGAACAAGGAATAAAACCATCGTACCAGGTAACCCTAAAGGAGGAATACAACCATCATACCAGGTAACCCTGAACAAGGAACCATCATACCAGGTAACCCTGAACGAGGGATAAAACCATTATACCAGGCAACCCTGAACAAGGAATAAAACCATCATACTGGGTAACCCTGAAGAAGGAACCATCATACCAGGTAACCCTAAACAAGGAATAAAACCATTATACCAGGTAACCCTGAAGAGGGAACCATCATACCAGGTAACCTTGAAGAAGGAACCATCATACAAGGTAACCCTGAACAAGGAACCATCATACCTAGTAACCCGGAACAAGGAATTAGACAATCATACTCATACTAGATAATCCTGAAGAAGGAATTAAACCATAATACTAGGTAACCCTGAAGAAGGAATTAAACCATCATACCAGGTAACCCTGAACAAGGAACCATCATACCAGGTAACCCTGAACAAGGAATAAAACATACCAGGTAACCCTGAACAAGGAATAAAACCATCATACCGGGTAACTCTGAACAAGGAATAAACCATCATACCGGGTAACCCTGAACAAGGAGTAAAACTATCATGAGAGCAGTGGCACAAGCGTGTACTTCAATCTAGGAAGTCCACTCAAAGTCACTTATGTATAAATACCCTATCTAACATGCCCCAGGCATTTAGTTACCCAAGTTTAAACAAAACTAAGAATTGGTCCAATAGTTTTTATAACTGCAGTGCACATTATAAATGGGTTGGTAGGTTGGTTGGTTGATTGGTGTTTTATGTCCCTTTCAACAATATTTTAGTTATATCGTGACATGGAAGCAGGAGGTTATCAACCTCTTAAACATGGCGCAACCCGGGACATTATAAATGGGAATTGTACTAAATGCACTACTCCTGTATTCTATTGTACAAAATATTTGTTGTATTGAAAACTGTAATAATACATACCCATGGGATAAAGACCTCTTGGATTATCTGGACACTGTTTGGACAAATGACCAGTCTCTCCACACACAAAACACTTGGCATATGGGTACTGACCTGAAGCAAAAATCATTTATTGTCATGTATTTGTATTAATTTACTCCAAAACATCACTGTAGAAGGACAAAAAACATGCTACTTTTATCTTATTTCTTTCAACTAGTTTTTTAACCGAAAAAAGGCTCATTTAAAAGATCACAATATTCAAAAAGTCAGAATCTTGTTTTTATGATAAGACACTTAAATCAAAATATTCTATTTCTTACTGAACTTATCATAATCTCAGTATGGAATTTCATCCTCTACTTTTGTTTCAGATTTCCTGTGTTTATTTTATTTGACTGATTAAAGTTCTTATTTTTTATAATAACAATATTACCTTTGGGTAATTTAACAGAGCAACTGGCAGACACATGTTCTGTGGAGCCACATTTAAAACATATCCCTGTTCCTTGTTCCATATCAGTTTTAATGTCTGGGCATTCTGACATCTGATGTCCTGATTCTCGACAGTTATAACAAACCTATAATAAAATTTAATGTACATGTTTCCATCAATGTGACAGTAATTTCTTTGAATCCAGAGGTATCTTTCATATCTTGAACTATTTCATTGATTGATTTTTGTTTTACGTCACACCAGGATTGATTGATTTTTGTTTTACGTCACACCAGGAATGGTGACGGCTGAACTATTTCAATTTAGGTAAAGATTACTAATTTCATCAATAATCATACCAGCTTACCACTTCATTTTCTCTTTTTTTCACCCTTTTCAATCTGCGCTGTTCACTTCTTTTTTCTTTATGAAGTACTTTTCGTAGATGCTCCTCTTTTTTCTTTTGATAGCTCTTCTCATTTGGTTGTAAATCACCTTTGAACTTTAAACTTCCTTGCTGAATATTTGTATCTTTTGAATGCTTAACTGTTTTCTTATAATCATCACTACTAGTGCTACTGCTTTGAGAACTGTGATTTCCATTTTTCACTTGCTTGGTTTTGAGTTCACTCCATGATGAAGCATCTAGGGGTCTTTTCTGGTTTCCAGAAGCTCCTCTGGCAAATCGTGTCATTTCAATGTACAGAAGTTACCTTTTTTCTTGGGAAAAGAAAGAATAAATATAAAAAAAATTTTAAAAGTCTAGTCCTGTGATGTTTGTTCTACTGTATCTAATATTCTATGTAAATATCAGACAACCTTGTGTTAATGCTAATGACAATGGTCTATCTAATTTTTGAAAATATTGGCACCCATTTTAATATATATCAATTATCATTCTCATAAGCCTCCAAACTATGATTTAGTCAAAATACACTTGTACGGGTCGTACTTAAATACGCCTGCGTACGCCTGCATACGCCTGCAGAGAAAAGTATACGCCTGCAGCTTTTAAACATTATATTATGTTATAAGATTGACATATGTGAATAAAGATGATACATATTTATGCAATTACATACTTTTGTTTTGATATGAACGGTATAACACAAGTTATCCAGGTTTATATTATCATGACATGCACGCCTGCTAAATCCGTCGCCATTTTGTTTGTTATTGTTTATGTACAGATTAAGCCTGCTACAAGAAAATACGCCTGCAACTTAATAGCGTTTTTTTATTGTTTAATAAAACCATATTTAAACTTGAATTATATAACTTAATGACATATAAAAGTTTTATATCATAATTATTGGTGTGACACAAGATATCAATGATTAAATATTCGGATGAAATACGCCTGCATGATCGAACACCATTTCAAGAGTTATCTTTCTTTACATAAGTTATGAGTTATATAAAATAAGAAATTTTTTTAATTTAGATTGGCAGCTCTGTCATATAAGAAAATGAGATAAGTAAAAATTTAACTTAATCCCTAACACAACCGTCAAGCGGAGGAGGAAAAAGTCAGTTAAAGAAGTTCACTCAAATACAAAATCATGAATATCTCACACTAATACATTCACAATGTATTGAAACTTTGAAATTTTATTTAGACAAATGATACAAGTTTATACATGTTAGTATTATAAATCTATCTAGCGCTATTAAGTTGCAGGCATATTTTCTTGTAGCAGGCTTAATCTGTACATAAACAATAACAAACAAAATGGCGACGGATTTAGCAGGCGTGCATGTCATGATAATATAAACCTGGATAACTTGTGTTATACCGTTCATATCAAAACAAAAGTATGTAATTGCATAAATATGTATCATCTTTATTCACATATATCAATTTTATTACATAATATAATGTTTAAAAGCTGCAGGCGTATACTTTTCTCTGCAGGCGTATGCAGGCGTACGCAGGCGTATTTAAGTATGACCGCACTTGTACAGGGGTCCGTACATGTACTGCTGACGTGCTGTAGATCGCTCGTATTAAAAGGTTCAGTTATCTTTCACAGACTATAAAATTTCAAGTTTGTACTTATTCTGATGTAAATATCAAATATAGCCTATTTATAACACATTATAATACCGGTATATGCTAAATGCAAGAGATAAACGACCTGTAGGAAACGCAATATTACCTAAAAGTAAAACGCACCCTGAACACAAAGTAGGAAATTTTTTAATCCTTCTACAATACTGAGTCAAAAACGGAAAATTGATATCCGGAAAGCTCTCTTTCACGAGAGCGGCTAATGTTTATTACAGTATTATATATATGCACACCGACTCTAAACAAAGATCATTTGATTTGATTTGATTTATTTGAAAGATTCAGTGAGTTGTTGTACTTCATTTTCCTCATTTCCAAAATCGTAGTATGTTCTTGGAAATTATGTCGCATCGCCTGTAACTTTTCGAAGATTTCCAGCCCCGTACCCAGGCAGTTGCGTCCATATCACCATTGAGACTGAGAGAGAAAGAGAGGAAGAGAGCACAGGAATAAAGGCTGCCCAAACCCCCGACCGCCTTGAAAATGCGCTGTCCACATCTTGGACCTATAACGCTGTTAAAATACGAAGCCGGCTTGGCCTAGTACTTAAGTGGTCGCTTCCTGATCGGGAGGCCGGGGTTCGAGTCCCGCTCTGGTCATACCGGTGTCCTGTCTTTCGAATAAGACAGTAAAAACCAAGGCCCCGTGTCGTGGTATGCATGGCACGTTAAAGATCCCTCATTGCTTCGGGTGGGTCCGTTGCAAAGGTCAAAATTTGTAGGCCCCACATCAGGCAGGTGTCGTCACCATATACGTGAAATTTTCGTGGTGTGACGTTAAACAGAATGCTTACTCTAACCAGAGACATAGACCTAACTTTTGACTGAGTTTATTATTTGTTGGTATTTTATGACTATGGACGTAATTGGTGTGCAAACATACTCATGTCATCTGTGCCATTTGAGCACCAGTGCAGGGAATGTTAGTGTTGTATTGAGGGAAATGTACTAGATTTATAGGAAATGATTAAGCTGAACATAAATGAAAAATCCTTGCTGCTTTAGGGTTTTTGGTGTTACAACCCTGAGCTCAACTGTTACCCCAGTACAGCATTCCTTATATTACGTCCATCCTATTCACTTTATAACAAATAAGAAAAAGAGGAGAGAAAAAAACCCAAGTAAAATATTCCAGTATGACAAATTAAAGATACATTGAAATCATAAATCGTAAGAGATTTGTAACGTTATCATGGATTTCACTTAGCTGAGATATTGATATTATTTCATTTAATAAAGAACAAGTAGGCGACCATTTATTAAAAGAATGTCTTTTATCTATTAACAAAATATGTCTGTGCATCTTATAATAGCAGTGGCGGGTTTAGGGGGCGCAGAGGGGGTGTCCGCCCCGCCCCCTTTCCGGCAATGACCCGTAGTTTTTACCAAAACGTTAACCCTGTATTTTGACCAATTATTTTCTGTCAAAGCTGCCAAAATTCGCCCCTCGACCGCCCGGCAAAGGGGGTGCTAGGTCTGCCTCTGAATAGTGTAACCATGTTGTGTCGTGTGCAATCCCGACAACAACTTATCTCATAATGAATATAAATCGCACAATATTAAATAAGTGACAGATGCCTTTATTTTTAAATTATGAAATCATACGAAACAGAATGAGACCTTTTCATTTTGTTAAGTGCAGGATTAACGATTCAAAACGATTCAAAAATTCAGCTTTGTTTTACAAATGTCACCTCTAGATGCATTATGAAGTACTATTTCTCTCACTCTCTAGTTATCTCATACCAGTTTAGTGCGATGGAAGGTTACGGACCTATATCTGGTGTTATAGCACTGTGACCATGTATCATCGCAACATATTTATCATTCATATACATGGAAGACAGATATGACGCCAAATGCCATGTAGAACAAATATTAATCGTCTCCTGTTTGGCCTGCTACATCTACCAGAAATTCCAAAACATATACAGAAAACAAAAATTGCGCATAATTAAACGCTATATATCTAGGATGAATTTGGACTTACGTTTCAAGTTATAAAAAGTGATACGCGTATTGCAGCGTAATGTGATAAATAATCAGTGGCAGATTCAGAGAGGGGCGGAGGGGACGTTCGAACCCTCCCCACCTAACCACATAGAGAGAGAGAGAGAGAGACTGGATCTGCCCCTTATAATGATGTTATAACAAAAAGAAAATGTGGTTATAAATATTAAGATTTTAATCCAAAACATTCCACCCACTCTGCAAATGCTAGATCAATGAGCAAGTCCGTTAAATTCCTCCTTCGTCTGATATGTTCATCCATAGTGACTAACACTGGCACTGTACAGCCCGAAGATCAATTGAAATTTGTAACTGAGAGAGAGATGGGGGGGGGGGGTTTAAATTGCAGGTGTGAAGCGTGTGTTATCCGGGGGAGGTAAAGACAAGGGGTTGGGTGAATGCACGTTATCAAGGGAGGCAAACCCCAATTACTCAACCCAACCGCTTTGTGACGTGTGTTCGCCCTCCATCATTGTTGGTGTGGAGTCCATTTTTAAGATATACAACAGATAATCATCAGGTCAGAAATCTCTTAGTGTAAAGTTGATTTTGCAAGGATCTGGTTTCAGAATAAAAATTATGTTTTAACTGTGTTCAAATTGTGTTTGTCTACAAAATTAATTGTAAATAAATGACCGAAATTTATCCTCTTGTTTCTGTTTTATTTGGTCTGCTGGCCAGAGTTCAGCAGAGATTATGTGTTACCATTCGTCGTCCGTCCGTCCGTCAAAAAAAAAAAACAATTTGTTTGTTATCGCTGCTCCCCTGATATTTCATTATACATGTATATGGGCCAGAAGCATTCGACTAAATGATCTAGTGCATGTGAAGCTGAGTCCAGCCCTCAGGAGTGGGAAATAGACGTGGTCTTGAAATCCTGTTATGGTTTCTCTTCCACTATAAATGTTTATTATTGTATACTCTAATATGACCTGATTTCCTTTCCTATTTAGTCAATAGAATTCATTCGAATGACAAAAATCGAATACAAACCATCGTTCAATCAGCTACGCCTATCCGTTTTATGAAAATTGTTAAACCACTAGTAGATAGGGGTGCAGGGTTTAACCTCTTTGGTCGATATTGCCCAACAAAGGTCATTTTGGCTAGGTTCAGGATTTCAACCCCAACCCCACTCTTTCCTGACTGAAAAACATTCGTGACAGGTTGCAACCCCCTTTTCAAATGTTCTATATTCGGCTAGTGCAGATGCCTCGATTCTGTCAACTAAAAGTAATGATGGTGGATTTTGTTATGTAGCTGAATCAGATCATTAGAAAATCAGGTCTGACTCAGTTGTATGACAAAATCCACCACATATACAACAAGAATAACAAGGTATGAATAAAACATATATAACATCAAAAGAAGCTTCGTTTGCCCGGCAGCTGCGGTACCGACAGAGAACGGTCAGTTGAAAATGCGCAATTTTTAGTCCCAAAAAATGCCAAATGGCGGGAGCTTCCGGAGGGCTTCGCCCCCCCCCCCCCGAGGTCCTCATACCAAGTCTCCACCCCTCGTCTGACTTCGCCCCCAACTTTAAAACCTGGATCTGCCCCTTATAATGATGTTATAGCAGAAAGAAAATGTGGTTATAAATATTAAGATTCTAATCCAAAACATTCCACCCACTCTGCAAATGCTAGATCAATGAGCAAGTCCGTTAAATTCCTCCTTCGTCTGATATGTTCATCCATAGTGACTAACACTGACACTGTACAGCCTGAAGATCAACTGAAATTTGTAACTGAGAGAGAGAGAGAGAGAGAGAGAGAGGACTGAAATATTCACAACTTATTTGATCATTTTGGCTTCAGCAGAAAATTTTTCTGAGAAAAAGTTAATTTTCTTAACCCCCCCCCCCCACCCCCACCCCCAAATACCGTATGGTGGGTGCAAGTCGTGACCTCTCCAACCCTCTTGATCCATCATTAGTTACATAAGATTTAAGATTTTTAATAAAAAAACCCTGCTGATTTTTAAGCGTTCAATAAACACCGTGAGATGCTGCTAACTGCAAATACAAATTAACTTCTCCGGCTTGAATGGATAAAAAAAATCAAGGTTACGCACCCTGTCCGCTCGAAAGAATGTGCCAAAGAAAAAGGCAAAAACTAACACAAAGATGCTGCTTCTAGATAATTTTTACATTCAGTAAAGTGATAGCTGAACAAACAAATACCAAAGGCGTATGGTATGATACGCACACGATATATAGAATATGAAATTGAGATAATGAAAGGTACATTGATCGAATACGCTTGATGTTTTGATCACATGACCAAAGATGGCAGAGAGCGATGAGAGTAGTCCACCCTCCTCTCCAGATTTTAGGGAAGATGATCCTGGTGGACCTCGAGTCGTCACGATAACAAAAACAGAGACAGGCTTCGGTTTTAATGTGAGAGGACAAGTGAGTGAAGGTGGTGTTTTAAAGTCTATAAACGGAGTTTTGTACGCACCCCTTCAACATGTCAGTGCAGTCTTGGATGGTGGAGCAGCTCAAAGAGCAGGAATTAGAAAAGGAGATCGAATCCTAGAAGTGTAAGTAGTACATGTATGTCTTATAACCATGCTTACATATACCAGTACATTTATCTGTACATTATAGTCATATTCTTTAATAATGCAGGGAGCAGCAGAATCAGATTATGTAGGAAAAACTAGAGTGTCACTGTCAGGAAAAAATTGTTATTACTACATCATTTACATGTACATGTAGATCTACATGTACATTAGTTTATAATAAAAATTCTTCTTCTTCCAATACAAAGTGTACTCAAAAGTTGAGCGTTATACTTCATGTGGCAGTCAAGATAAAAGCCTCACAGGGTAATATGATACCGTTAAAAAATTAAAATCCTTGATCCTCACCTTAAGCTGAAGTGGGCAGATGCTATGTTGCCCATTGCGGTCTGGTAGTCTTCCAAAGAAAATGCTGACGTTGTTGCTGATGTTAGTCTGTTCCAATCCCTAATGGTATGTGGGAAGAAGGAGAACCAGTACACATCCTTTTACGTTGTTGGGATGCGAAAGTTATCTAAAATGTTCCTGGTAATCCATTTACTAGAGGACCATACATGTACCTGGCTCAAACCAGTTTCCGGTTTCTATGTGATTTCGGTTTTTCGAAACATGAATTATGAGATATTTGTCATGATTGTCTGCATGCTGCAATACATGGGATACTTACCATAACATTTGAAAATTATGTCAATTCATATTTCGAATACTGTTAACAAGGTACATGTAGTAGTCAGTAACTGGTATTAGCTTGGAACTGGCCCTTGCCCAACAGCCTGTGTCACATCTGTTGCAGGGGAGAGTTAGGGGGTGGGGAACTCAGAAATATGCTAAATATTCAAAACAATTGATTCTATAGTTTTGTCTGTAAGGAACACTAAATGATATTACATGTACATATAACCCAATTGAGACATTTGACCTAGGGACCTTGACCTTGAACTTCGGCCTTGTAATAATGTTTTGGATAATAAGTTCTGTACAGAGTTCTCTTACAGGTACAGTACAGGCAATAGGGCTTTCATACATTGTATTTCACACACATTCACCATAATAAGTTATGAAGTACTACATTTTGATACCAAGTCATTTGAACTAGTGATCTTGAAATTTGGTCTTGTATGAATATTTTGGTTGATAAAGTCTGTGAACAGATTTCTTTTAAAGTATAATGGATTGGGCTTTCATATTTTACACACTCATTCACCATGACAAGTTCCACATTTTGATACAAAGTCATGTGACCTAGTGACCTTGACTTTGCACTATGACCCTGGAATAACAATTTGGTTGATTGTTAAGAGAGCAGATTTCTCTTATAATGTACGAGACAAGGGTTTCATATTTTTTTCATGGATTATATCTTTTGAACAGCGAGGGTTCAGGTGTTAATATAGGGTACAAATGTATATCATGACCTTGTTGTAAACAGTAAACTCACTGTTAGTCTATGAACAAATTTGTTATAATTCAACTTTGCTGCCATTTGGGTTATTTGTCAAAATAGGACAGTTCTAGTTTTTAATCATCTATATCAATTCTCTCTTTTGTAGCTTTGAAAATATGCAAATATAAAATGTTTTGTAGGTTAGATAACGTAGAGGAAAAAGAATACAACATACATGTACAAAATCATATTAAAAAATGATGGAAATTTTGGTATACAGTGTTAAAATATAATACCGGTAGATGTAATTTGAAAATTGATATTATAAAAGAATTTGCAGAACTTCTTTAAAATTGAAAAGCTATATGAATGTCTTATATATATCTCTACAGAGTGCATTTTGTATTTTGCAGTATGCAAGATTTAATATCATTGTTATGACATATTCTGACCTGGGTTATGTCAAAATTGTATACGGGTTTTATATAATGAATAAAAAATTATTAAAATAAAATCTATACATGTAGATAGTTTTCTAATACTTGAAATATAATCTGAGTTACTTCCCTTTTCCACCATTTTGAAGATGAAGCTGGAGATTTTGCTTAATATTCATGCAAAATTTTATTGCAAGTTTTTGAGAATGTTATTTATATTTTCACTTCTCAGTCCTCTGAAAATATTTTAACATTGTACTATGGATTAATTATTGAATAATAAATACAAAAAATTCAAGAAGCATCCTTCGTTTGGAGAAATCTCCTACTGTATATAGTTAATTTATGCAGTAACAGTCAGCCATACACCTCCGAGATGGCGGAAAAGGGACGTAACTCCTCTTAAATTTCATGCATTTCAAAACTATCTATATCAGTTCTATTGCAATTCTTTTTATATATCATCTATAGTATTGTAGTCTTTAACATTCCAGTCTTCTTTAGCTCACCAGAGCCAAAGACTCAAGTGAGCAATAGTCATAGTGTGCCGTCTGTCGTCCGCCCGTAAACTTTTCACATTTTCAATTTCTTCTTGATAACCGTTAAACAGATTTCTTTGAAACTTGATAGGAAAAAAGTACTCATGGTCCCCTACAAGTTTTAATGTTTTTTTCCCAATCCGTCAATAGGTGGCGCCACCACAGGCAAAAGTAGGTCACAGAGGGTATCCTTCTTTGACAAACTTCTTTTTCAGATCGGGTGCATACAGAGACAAACTGAATGCATAGGAATGATCTAGAGTGATGTGTGAAAAAGTGTTGTTATTTTTGGTTCCGTTCCGAAATCAATTATTTGACATTTTTTCGACATTATTTTGACTTAGTAATTTCAATGCAGAAAAGTGTCATGTTTTTTAGCTAATTGATAATGATGATTTCTTATGGACTATTTTGATCATAATTATGGTAAGGAATATTATTGTGAAAGAATTTTGTCAATATCTCAATTTTTGGATTTTTTATAAATTTTTGAAGACTTCCAAAAAAAGAGGGGGGGGGGGGTGTTGTGTTTGGCCATTTTTCACATTTTCAACTTTTTCTGCAAAACTGTTGGAAGGATTTTAGTAAAACTTGATCCCTTTCAAATTCTGTTGTTTTTGTCCAGACCTCTATACAGGTGGCGCCACCACAGTCAAAAGAAGGTCACAAAAGAGTACCCTCCTTTGACGATCTTCTTCACACTGGCTGTATACAGAGACAAACAGAATGCATAGAAATGATCAAGGGGGATGAGTGAAGAAAACTTGTCATTTGGTTTCCTTCCAAAATCCAGTTTTATAAGTTTTTTCGACAGTTTTTGGACTTGGTAATTGGAATGCAGAAAAGTGTCATTCCGGGGGTATTTCCTAGTTAATGAATTTGATAGTGATGATTTCTTATGGACTATTTTGATCATAATTATGGTAAGGAATGTTATTTTGAAGGAATTTTGTCAATGTCTCAATTATTCGATTTTCTATGAAGTTTTTAAGATTTCCAATGAGGGTGTATAGGGACAATTCTTCGCATTTTTAACTTCTGCTGTTATACCACATGAAAGATTTTGATGGAACATGGTATACATGAAGTACTATTGGTCTTCTATCAATTTTGTACATTTCATGCAAATTGGTTAACAGGTGATGCCACCATGTCTAAAAATAGTTCTTACAATGGTAAATGTAGCACTTGGTAATTAAAATATGGAGAGTAGCGGTTCAAATCCAGCTGTGGTCAAATTTTTTTTTCATTTTTTACCCATCTAAATAAGTTTTTAGATGTTTCACAACACTCAACATATGAAATTAGGCCATTTTAAGTTGGATCTAGACAATATTTGAAACAATTGTTGTTCATGACCCAGACTTGAAATCAGTCAACAAAAGGCCCAACCTAAAGAAAATGACTAACTTGTCGCCCAGAATCATATCTTGCAGAGACAAAGCAAATGCTTAATATCAAAATCACCTGAATGGATGTGCAAAAAAGTGTGGCCTTTATTCTGGTCTGAAATAAAATTTGACATATTTTCAACATTTGTGTGGACTAAGTCACAGTAATACAAAAATAAATAACTCCTTCCTACCTGCATGACTGATCATTTAGGTACTCAGATGAGTGATATTGGACCACTTGGGCCTCTTGTTTTTGTGCTTTTTCGGTTTTACAGTCATTTCGACTACCAGTAATAGGGTGATTATGGTTATTTTACAGTACATTCCAGGTGTTTGGTAATTTTTCCACCAGCCACAGTGGGCCCCATCTTGGTGTAATTTCAAGAATTACACAATTACACTGTGTATTTTATAAAGGTGTGAATAAGCACAGGTAAATTTCCACCTGGGATCCCACTGTGTTCTGTGCAGTTTCTCCAAAACACCTGGATTGCACTGTATGTTGTTTGTCCTGGTAACTGAATTATTTAGTAACATCACCAAACATGTTGGTATATATCATGATAAACAAACAAAACAGCACATGGCTAACAAAAGAACAAAATAAACATCTATATGATTACATTTACAACAACTTTAACTAACTTAAAAAATTGGGGTACAAGTCGGCACTTAGATATGGTACAGTATAATACTAGTCATGTACTTCAAACAACAGCATAGAATTCATTTCTAGAAATTATGACTGACTTACTTTTTTTTAACCTTTTCATGATGTAGCATAAAAAAATCATTTTTAATTAAGAAATAACATAGATGTCTGCACTGTACAACATTATCAGGATGTAACAGTTTTTTATAGTGATTTACAATATTTTCATTAATGTTACACAAGATAAAGTCAGATGTCATTCTGAATGATTGATATAAAGGGTAGTTGTAGATGAAATGATATTTGTCTTCAGTAAGAGTTTTGCTAGTTTAACAGAAATAAGTATCTTTTATTGGTTTCTGATATCTACCACTACCAGTTTCAATTTCAAGAGGATGAGCATTTATCAAGCGATGCTCTTAATGATTTTTGGAATAAGAATTTTATGTAAACTTGCAGATTTTAAAACAATAATTTGCCACTGTTGTTTGTTTTTATATTATCTAATTCAGTATTCAATTTTTATGTACATGGTGCAGGCATTTGGACAGTTACAGATTCTGAAATTATTTGTGGAAAGTATTCTACTCAAAAAGGATGAAATGAATTCAGTTGTATCAACTAACAAAAATCTTGGTCTTCCCATATCATTACTGTACAGTATCATTATACCCCAGATGAAGTGGACATATTATGGTATGGCATTTTGGGTCTGTCCGCACCTTGTAAACAAGATACAGACCATACCATTTAGGCTGACTTTCAAACTTTGTACATTATAACTTATGACATAAGGATGCAGCCTTTTGATTTTAAATATCAAGATCAAAGTTCAAGGTCATTTTGGAGAAAAAAATAGCACATTTCTGATAAAGCACCTTGTAAACAAGATACAGACCAAACTTTGTATGCTAGAACTTAAAGACTTTATACATGTACATGTTAACTCTGAGGTCTGTATGGTCAGAATTTAAACCTGAATGAAAACATGGAGTAGACCCTTTCATGATACATGTAGCTATGGGACTGATGTTTGGCTAAACCATCACTATTACTGCAAAGTAATGTCAGAGACAATCAGACACACCCATTTTTATGGGAAATGTTACCAGTTTTTTTACGAAAAACTTCAGTTCCTTATTTAATATAATACTATTATATATAGTGTTAATGGATTAGGGTTCAACTGCTTCTTTAAAAATTAAATGCATAGACTTTGGGATCTGTATTTCAATGAAGTGATGATTTGCCTGCTCACCATATCAGTTTTCCATAATACATACATGCTTTGTTACATCCATGGGGAGTCTGTTTATATTCATGAAAATTGTGTAATTCCAATGGTAAACAATATGACACCACCTACATAGTATCATACAAAAACTGAATGCTCTGGATGTTACAGCATTTAAAAGGTTAAAGGAGGAAGACTGAATAAGATAAATTACTCTTAAGTTTCCTGTAAATTTTGTGGTTTAGGTAGATCTGCCAGGAGTAGATCCAGGGAGGTACCTTCTTTTGTAAAGAAATCCTCAGTAAAGCTGCATAGAATGATAAGCTAGATATATCACAATGGTCTAGAAAGATGAAGTGCAGTTTTAGGTAGATTCTGATGTGAACTTTTTACTTGGATGAAATTTAATTTTATAATGTGCTCAAAGCTAAGTGTTACAGACCATTTGGACCCCTTGTTTTTGATTTGTGTGAGATTTGCCAGGTTGATTATACATATTTTGAATCACACATTTTTCTTGTCATGTAATTCGACCAAAGCGAAATATTATGAGTTTTATATTAACATTCAGGTGTGAAACTGTCCAGCACAGTACAACCCAGGGCAAACAAGATCAAGTACAGGATGGCCATTGACTATATAAACACATTGATATTAGCTAGTGTCAGAATATTGATTATTACTGTTACTATCATGGTATGCATACTTGTCAACTCTCCAAATATAGAATAAGATGTGAGTTAGACTCTGAAATGTATATCCTGTTTTAAGATTTGATTTTGTTTAAGGTTTTTCTAGACCCAAATTCTATGATATTATTTGTGTTTGCCTTTTAGTTAAATTCCTTTTGACTTTCATAATATATATGAAGGATAACTCTTGTCCCCTTTTCAAACTATTGTTTATCTCTGTATTTACATACTTACTGAACATAGTTACTGTATCAGCTGTTTGTTTTCATTTGATGTAGGCTATTATATCATGCTAAGCCAGTTAAGGAGTTGTTAGAATATACAATTAATAAATATTAGAACATATATACATTATAATTTTGTGCATCAGATGCACATTTCGACAACTTGGGTGACTTCAGTGATGCTCATGGCAGAATGATTGGAATTCTATTAATAGATAAGTATTTGAAGAGCTAAAACCAAAGTGGTCGAAAAAGTGAGCCAAAGAATCAATCTAAGGACAGAGCTATGCATGAGGGAGATACTTATTAGTTTTAGTAATATGGAATACATTCCATGATTTCAAATAGACATACACATTTATAGTATTATTTTGATGCAGACTGTGACCATCTCTTCTTAAGGATTTCATCAATCATTAACCATGGTATGATCATATAATGAAGTTATGAATAAATTTTGAGGATTGATCCTTATAAACAGATGAAGAAATGATAAATGGAGAACACTAGCAGAGAAACAACTTGCTAACATGGTTATCTGTGTATCATGCCTCATTGTACACTTGTCTTGTGAGGCATTTTTTGTTACTTTTAATGCTGTGAATTATTTGTTATACAATTGAAATGTTTTCATACTACTTCAGAAAATTTGACTGCTTTCACACTATGAACCAAACACCTAGCAACTGTCAAAATGTTGAATTTAATTTTCACTAGACTTATTTTATGTAATTTTTCATTAAAAACATTCACATATACCATGATTTTCAGGATATATATAATTAAATGAGAGGCCTACATGAGCTATTAAACTCAGTAAATGTTGACTAAATGGTTTTGACCTTTTAAATGTGCTCTTGGAATCACCTTTACATAGAATTGATTTTTTTTTTTGACAAGCATTAATTTTTCATTCTAACAGCTTTAACCAGTTTCATAAAAATTTAAGCAAATATCATAAAAAGAAATGGTACATATTATTTACATCTTTAGGCAGGTATTATCATATATAAGCTATCTGGAGTTTAAAATTGCCCGATCTGAAGACGAGGAGAATTTTATGTCTACTAGACAGCTTGTATAAGTCTAGAGCTAGAATAACAATTATGTGATTCTACAAATTCTAACTGTCCATTATGAAACTGGACATATAATGGGCCCAAAAAGGAAAGGATCAAATTAAATGAATTTTGATTAGTTTATTCTGAAAGTTCAGAATATTCGGAAAGAATAAACTGTTAATTAAACCAAGATATTGGATGAATAGGGACATCAGTTACCCGGTACCATTGCACGAATGAAATTTATCATGACATAGCTTAGTTCTGTAGTGTTACAGTACTGATGAGGAATCAGGTTGGTCAAGTGGTATTGCACTGGACTTAGAATCTTAGGCCCAAGGTTCAATTCTGGTGGTGAGCTAGAATTTTCATATAGTAATTTTTCACCTTCTGTTTCCCTATCTGTCTTTTCGATGAGATAGTATACACATGTACTGCATCAAAGTATATGTTGGCATGAAAACCAGAAAATCATCCCTCACTGCTCGAATGGGTCCTTAATATAGGACAGTATTATGAAGCCGTTCACCAGACAGAGCAATAAACTTGGGGTGGCATAAAACAAAATTGAATAAATTGAATGCCCCCTCCCCCTCCGCAAAAAAACCCCCCAAACAAACAAAAACTAAAACAAAAACAAAAAAAACTAAGTAGTGATGACATAACATGATTTGAAATCACTATACTAAATGTCATTTATAACTGCTTTTTGAGGATGTCAAAGGTAATTTGGAGATTATGATTTGGTAGTATTTATAGCAGTCATTTATGATTTGGTAGTATTTATAGCAGTCATTATTTTCAGCTCACCTGGTCCAAAAGGCAGTTTTAGCCATCATTGCCATCACTTGGCACTTGTTATTATTCATCGTCCATAAACATTTTACTTTTTCATTGTCTTTTCGGTAACCACCCATCTGATTTTAACCAAACTTTAACCTAATGTCCTTAACATACAATCCACTTTTTATTCTAGTTGAATGAATAATACGGTCACCAGAAGCTTTCTTAGATTCTGATTGGCCAGATTTCAGAAATCTTCTCTGAAATTACAAGGCAAAATTTTTTATACACATACTTTGTATGAATGATAAGTGGCAGACTTTCTATAAAAAATCCATTGTACATGTAGTGTTCAGTTTTTGAAGACTTACATATCATTCAATTAGTCAACTTTTGCCCTAGTGACCTTAACCTTGGACTTTGACTTACTTAGACCACTTGAGATACTGGTTGGTCATTAATATACGAACTACAGATTTATCATGACCACAGATATCCATTGATATTATGACTTTTTACCTACAATAGCCTATGACCTTTACCTTGAACTTTGATCCGCTCTTAAAAAGCTTTAATCGAAGTTGTATAATTTCAACCGTGAGGAATAGAGTGTTAATATTTCAAATATGGATTCCTTGTGATCAGGGCTTGTATTTATATACAGGACTTGACTTCCTGACCATGGCCTTGGAGTTTGACCTATTTTTCTTTTTTAAACTTACTCAGGGCTGTATCTTTTAAATGTTAACGATAAGAGTTTTACTGTAACTTCTGACTTATTGACCTTGACCTTGAAATTTGACTTTTCAAAAACTTTAACGTTGGTTAAATCATTTGAACTGTAAAGGAAAGGAGTGTTCAATTTCACATATGGATTTCTCATAAATTAGCAAGGTGAGCGATTCAGGCTCTTGTGAGCCTCTTGTATATAAATATGTTTCAGATATGTTAGGTTAACAAACACATCTTACTCTTATGCGAATAGTTATACAAACTGAAATTAATCTTAATATATGGCCTTATGTTAACAGTGAACGCTTCACTCCCCTAGATCTACTCCTGAATAAATCTGGTTCAAATGCAAAAATAAATACATTTTGCTACCGTATTCACTTTTACAAGCTTAAGATGAATAGTATGGATTACATACTTGTAGATAAATGACATTATTTAAATCTGATTCAGAAAAATAACATAGTTTCGCTTTCAAAAGTTGTAGATCATTGTAAATTGTGTTTTGTAGGAATGGTGTCAGTGTGGAAGGAGCTACACACAAACAGGTTGTAGACCTGATAAAGTCTGGTGGAGATACACTCACTCTTACAGGTACAGAATTATCAGTGATATAGTCAACAATTGATGACTCAAAGCCAAAGGGCTTATGAAAAACATTGTGAGTTAAGCAGAATTCATGTTACAGATGTTTATTGATATGAAGAGATTAGAATCAGAACTTGGAAATTAGTTTGAGTGAATGGGAAATTCTAGTGAACAGTATCAGAGTAAATGAGAGTCAACTGTATAAGCAGATGTCTTCTTTTGTTCCAATGACCCGGGACACAGATGGTTGGCATTCCTAGTTTTCTAGTTCTACTTTGTAATGAACAAAGTGTCATTTTCTGGAAGAAGCTAAATTTGTTTTTTTATCTTAATTTTAATGAGAACATGCACTTAGAGCCATTGTGGAATAATTACTGTTTACATGATTTATAAAATTTTTCAATGCATTTCTGTTTCTGTATTTTTATGCTGAAGCAAAATACAGGTACATCATTGTTTCTTTGCTACAGACCCTATTTCTATTTATTTTGAACCCTCCTAAAGCATTTCTTATTTACTGTGACACATGATTCTAGAATAATTGATAGATGGCGTTATGAATTTAATAAACCCTGAATCCTGTATTACTACATTTACAAACTCTACATTAATTTTAAATTCAGTCCCCTGTCGCAGGTGGTGATAAATGCAAGCATAAAATTGTAATATGAATCACAGCTTCAAATGTCTTTGGATAAAAAAATCAAATTGTTGTGAAATCAATTTAGATGTTACTGTATTGTATATTTGTTTATAATATAACAAAAGAAAATGATAAACGGTTAAAAAAATGATTGATAAATAATAACATTTTTCTAAGTAATCGTGCTTTGTCCTATCTATCTAAGTCAGGAGTTAGGAATCAAGTGTGAGATTAATTTGGCTTTTTTTTTCAATTGATTTGAATTATAAATTAGAAAATGTAAATAGCAGTATACATGTATTTCAGATATTGTGTGTAATTCTGATACGGCACAACAACTAACCAATTGTCAAAAAAATTGTGTGACACAATGAACAGTACAGTTGTATCTGTTTTACAGACTAACAGTGTATGTGATTCACACTGAGTGGCACTTTTTATTACTTTGTAGTGATATCAGTTCCAGAGCAGGTAGCTGAAAGGCTAGAGCCCAGTGATGACTCGTCTGGACCATCGTATATAGACTACTCAGAAAGAAGGTCCTTACCTATTTCAGTACCAGATTATCAGACTGTAGAAACAGGAGGAGAAAAATTTGTGGTAAATTTCTTGTTATGTACTAAAAAGAATATATATATATATGTACTTGATTTGTAAGCTTTTTTGAACATGAACATGTAGAATGTACCACTATAAGAGGATCTGGTGAAGTTCCAGTGTAAAGGTATATGCATGGTATGTGGTCTTTATGTTGAAAATCTTTATTGAAAAAAATTATATGTAGATGTGTTATCAAACATATGGTGTCACTACTTGAAATTGACTTTAAATTGTTTTATCTCGATACTATTTATAACCCCCGCAAACAAAGTTTGGGGAGGTATATAGGAAACATCCTGTCTGTCTGTCTAACAATAATTAAAACCTTGTCTGGGCCATAACTTCTTCCTCTGTGCACAGATTTCAATAATATTTCACAGAATTGTTGCTTAAGATCCAAGGGTGTGTCATGATCTTGAACCAAGGTCAACGTTCAAGGTTATACTAGTCCAAATAAGTAAAACATTGTCCGGGCCATAACTTCTCACCTTGGGCACAGATTGCAATAATATATAATATAATAATATAATACAATTATTGCTTAGGATCTAAGGGTGTGTCATGACCTTGAACCAAAATTATAGGTCAAAGGTCAAGGTCATAATAAACACAATAAGTAAAACTTTGTCCTAGCCATAACTTCTCACCTTGTGCACAGATTTCAATAATATTTCACAGAATTGTTGCTTAGGATCCAAGGATGTGTAATGACCTTGAACTAAAGTCAAGGTCAGAATGCACACAAACCAGATTGTTTTCATTCATCATTATACCTCAAAATGTACAAGTGGGACATCCATTACATTTATACCAGTGATTGGGGGGGGGTGTATTTGTCCTGTTAGGACAGCTCTAGTTAGATTTTGTGTGTAATTTGAATTTCATTTACTGCAGAGAGTGTGCACCTTTTATGGTAACTTAAAGAGTACTAAGCTGGTGTTTTCACTGAACTTAAAAGTGCAGTTTATTGATAATTTCCATACAGGTATAGTAATTTCTGAAAGGTGAAGAAACTGTTTTTTAAACACACTTGTAATCAAACCTGGTAACTGTAAGAGTACATACCCCGGTACCTGAAACTGTAAACAGCTTCTCACAGATTTAACCTTATGTTTTGAGATAGTATTTGTTATATCCCCGCTATGAAGTAGGGAATCACCATGTCTATCCATCCGTCCGTCCCTCTGTTTGGCAAATTGGTTTTCTGGACTTTTTTCTCACATGCCCTGACATATTGAAGTGAAGCTTGGTATATATTCTTGGTGTGATGATCTACAGATTGAGTTTTACTTTTGTTGCGATTGACCCACTTTTTCAAGAGTTATTGGCCTTTGACCAAAATTCATTTTCTGGACTTTCTTTTCACGTGCTTAGAGATACTAAACTTGAACTTGGTATATAACTTTGGTGTGATGATCTACAGATTGAGTTTTAATTTTGTCATGATTGACCCACTTTTATAAAAGTTATTGCCCTTTGACCGAACTTTGCTTTCTGCACTTTTCTCTCGTGTGCTTTGACATACTGAACTGAAACTTGGTACATGACTTCAGTATGATGATCTACATATTTAGTTTTAATTTTTGTTTAAATTTCTTGCGACAAGAACCTTTTATAAGCACCAAGTGTTCAGCTTCCCATCAAGTTATATTGACTACTCTTCTTTATTGTCTTGTCATAAAGGGATGAATTATTGCATGTTTCAGCTTTGTTGATGCGTTAGGTGGGGGGGGGGTGGAGGGGGATGTATTTGTTATATTATTATTAATTATTATTATATATAATTATTATTAATGGATTATTAGGACAGCTCTTGTTATTAATTAGTCCCCTACTGGTAAAACTGGAGGGGAAGATAGATTTTCCCTCTGTCTGCTTTTCTTTCAATCTGTCAGTCCCGTTGTCTGACACTTGGGTTTTCCAGACTTTTTTTTTTGCAACCATAGAAGTTATTGACTTGAAGATTGGTATGCAGCTTTGTATCAATAGGTCACAGGTCATGTTCGAATTTTGTGATTATTACCCATTTTTTGTAGAGTTACAGCCCTTAAACATAACGGTAATGAATTTATGGAAACCATTATCAAAAAGTATTTTAAGAATTTCTTTAGTATGTCTTACAAGAATCATGGCACAATTCTGCCTATTTATTTGGAGTGTAGCATTTATTTGTATTCAGTCTTGATTTTACTGAAAGGAAAGAACTCCTGCAGTATTGGGTTCCAGCCCAAACCATCATATGTAGGCAATATAGGCCCTCTGCACTTCCCTTAAATTACGAAGTCATGTATATTATGAGATAGTAGAAGGATAGATCAAGCATATAGTATATTGATCAAGCATATAATAGATAGTAGGATAAGGGTCACCAGACCATCTTGTACTGTAATCAGTCAGTCATTGTGACTCCTGTAGGACTCTGTAGAATTATAGTTTTGATCAGAAAGGAAAGGAATTGAACAGACATCATACTGATCAAATTAGTAGTGAATTGTTAAGAGATGTACTGCAAACAAGAATTAATGATGGAGGAGAATCTGATTTCTATCAGGAGATAATCACTTCTTTCATGTGTGGTATAGGGCGTATTATTGATGAATTTCATAACTGATTATGTTACTGAGTTTGAACAAGTTACCAGAGATAAATATTGATTGTATGACAGTGGCTCTTCATTTGAATATTTGATATATGAATTGAAATGTCAGCTGTATGTGAAATTCAAATGAATGCTTTTGTATTTAGTTGCAAAGATTGTCAGGAATTGATTGTGAAATGAGCAAGTCAAAGAGGCCATCAAGGACCATTTTGGCTTTCAGTTTATATTTATGAAGTGTATGTTCCTTTCTTGTTTGTAGATTGTGATATGATCGAAAATGTTTGTAATGTGATGCAAAATCACAGAAAACAAATTTAACTAAAACCTAGAAAATTTTCAACAAATATGATAAAATTTTTCCTAAAAGTGTAAATATATTATGATTTACAAATGATAAACAGCATTGTCACGCCTGAAACATATTGGGGAAGCATAATACATTATAGTTGCCACATTTTCAAGCTATCCATTCATACATGTATATTATTCTGGCTGAATTTTGAAAGTCATTCTTAGAATGCGACAATTTTGATGTAGGATAACTTAAGCTTTATATAAGCTTGACCTAAGATGCATTTAAAATCAAGACCATTTATTGTATTTATTGTATATTACCATGAATGTCTCTATCACAGTCAAGCCAGCGTGTGTTCAATGTCGAAGACTCCAGGATACTTGGCTACGTGCTGTTCTCTCTCGTCCAACTTGCTGAAATTAAATAATTGAATTCCTCCGGACATACATTGATTATCGTAAACAGTGTGTGTGATGTAGTTTGTCTACCGTTTTATTTGGTTATTAGAAGTGTTGTATTCATTATCTTGGCACATCTTCGCCCTCTTACCAGTCATTAATGGTATCTATATCGATTGTGTAACTTTTCTTCGCACATCATGAAAATGTGCTTATTTATCACTTGCAGCTATATTAATTTAATTTGTTCTGCACTATAACCCGTAACGCTTATTTCGGTATTGCACAATTTTTCATGATTTGTTGACGAACATATATTTATTCACCGAATATATATTGAAATTTGTTGTCAAAATTTTAATGTTCAGGTCACCTCTGTTGATTGTTTTTCATCATACATCCAGTACTTTTTATGTAGGACTTTCCATAATAGAGAATACAGTGTTATATAATACATGTGAATGCTTTAACTGGGTTGAGCTATATGGACTAAGCCAAGGACTTATAAACAATGTTTATAAGTCCTTGACTAAGCCAACTGTTAGTCAACATTAAGTAGTGAAACTGTTGGTAGAGGCAGTTGTGATGTGAGTTATTTAGTCAATAGATTCATTCTGAAACGTCATTGATACGTGTATATAATGCCTATGATAAGATGACGAGTGTGCTGGTGACATTTAGTATATTTAGTTCATAAGTCAGACATCAGAATTTTATTTACCCTATTTCATACCCGAATTTGAATGTGGGATCATACATCATTACATGATGTCGGAATTGGATAGTCGACAGAAGTTTTCTCATCCTGGGTGTCTGACATCATTTCACGATATATGTTTCCACTTCCCGTGACCTTTTTCGTTGATTTTGGTTTTTATACGCCCGCATTTAAAAATGTGGGCGTATTATGCTATTCCACTGTCGTCTGTCCGTCTGTGGTACCGTCCGTCTGTCCATCTGTCCATCCTTGTCTGGGCTTCTCCTCCTTAACTGAAGGGGGAACAAAACTTTTGATGGTGTTATATGAAAGGATGTGGCTTGTAGTTGTGCTTGTGGGTTTCAAAGTTGGGGCCAGGTCCCTGGGGTGGGGAAAACGGGCGGGGTTTGAAAAGCTTGTCCTTGCTTCTCCTCCTTAGATAAAGGGGGAACAAAACTTTAGATGGTGTCATATGAAAGGGTGTGGCTTGTAGTTGGACATGTGGGTTTCAAAGTTGGGGTCAGGCCCCTGGGATGGGGGAAAATGGGTGGAGCCGGAAAGTTGTCTGGGCTTCTCGTCCTTAACTAAAGGGGGAACAAAACTTTTGATGGTGTCATATGAAAGGGTGTGGTTAGTTTGAAAACTTAGTTCTTCTTTCACACATCCATTACCACCACATTAAAACATGATGCGGCGGGCGTATTATGCACCCGTTAGCGGTGCCCTATTTTTCTACGTGCTGTGCAGGAGGGTAATGTTGTACCTGGTTATTACCCTTATAGCTTTATATAATATATTTTATTAGCTGTTGGACTTCGACATGAATAATGAGTATTTAAGTTTTTGTTTTAGTTTGAAGATTTAGCGATATGCATGATTCCAGTTATATAATTCTTTGACGAGTTTATTTCAAGGTTTTCAAGTGTGAACGCATTAATTCGAAAGATTTTAATTTAGGGTAATTCCTTCCACAGAAGAAGATCTTGATGTAGAATTGCGATTTTATCTTGGGTTAATAGCAGTAATAGCATGATAATGGCAAACAAATCGTTTACAATATAACAGTTGACATTCTGTGTCCTCTACGACTTCGTTTGATCTTCATCGATTGAAGATACATGCAAGTATAGAGTGAAATCAATTTATATGTAATCCTCGTCCTCTTGAATGCCTTGTATGTCTTCAACAACTGCAGACCGCTTCCCTGCCGAGTAGGCGCTAACGACCTGGACATATATCGAAGGTCAAAATATTTCATATAACCATACGTAGTAGTCTTTTAAACATTGTTCCTTACAGGAACTGGGGTTTTTCAGCTATATTCTTAGTCGTATGACTGTATTGACAATGACATGTCATTTTTTAATTTTTGAATTTACTTGGGGTGGTAAATACAAAAATGAAGACATGATTGTCATGTTTTAATTTTTGTATTTACCACCCCAGGTACATTCAAAAATGAAAACATGACAGATACTTCATCTAATCAAAGGAATATGAGAGGGTCCAGAACCTTTTAGTGGATGGATGAATTGCGAGTAAAATTTCGACTTCCCCGTTTGAATCTATAGGAAGGGAATAATGTTATCATTTCATAGTTGGCAGAAATTCCTTCTAGAATGGATTTTAAGATGGTGAAATAAGCAGCTATCCTCCTATCACTAATTTCTTCCACAGCTGTTAGCCCTGATATGATTTTCAGCAGTGTGACGGACCATAAAACATAGAACTGCCTGGATTATTGCCGGTCTAAGATCACTCAGGAGCACTATCGATCACGCTCACACATTCATTTTAGGAGAAATATTGTAAAAGCATGTAAAGCAGTCAGTGATTACTTTTATTGGGTAATTTTCATCTTCACTGCCAGAGCAATCATGATCTTATGTTTCTCCATTTTGTCTGAAATTTGTTTTTTATTTATTGGCTAAGTAAGAGATTCAATAGAGCAGAAGACCCTTTCACATAAAGTTTGGTTTTATGGAGTAAATTGATCTGATGACCCATATGTGCAATTTGAGATATTTTATATTCGCATTGCGTAATTCTGTGAACTAAACTGTTCTCTAGCCAGACTAATTTGATTATCAATCTTGAATTCATTTGCAGTGACATTTGGTTTTGTTCTCATATAATTATTTTTTTTTTGTCTCTGTTTACATCGAAAAGGTTAAGATATCTTTAATACATTTACTGCTGTACATTACGATAAAAATGAAATAGAAGCCGAGAAATTTTGATATCCATAAACGGGACGAAAATCTTAGAAAAGACATGAATATTAGAACAGGTATACCTAATATCTCCAATACAGCATTGGGTGATTCATTTTTCAAATATATAACATGCATTTATGTACATCTTTTAACTTAAGACTGAAAAAAGCAAGATAATCACTATATGAATGTAACCTGAAAAACCAATATTTGCTATACACGCGTATTAATACACTGTTTAACAGCATACATGTCACTATAATAAACCATATATTTACAAATGTACTTGAAAGGTCCGTGCCTATAATAATTACTCAAGTAAAACAAGCGCCAGCGGCAAGGGCTTTGGTAGTTAATGACAAGACCTATCAATTTGTACCAAAATTTAGAGAATAAGATTTTATTTGTTTCACCTGCCTAATGCATTGTACAGCAATTTAGACAAATGCAATGGACCCGTCCGAAGCGGTGAAAGATCTATGACGCCATGTCTGCTGTGACACAGGCCCTCGATTTCTACTTTCTCATTTCAAAGGCTGAAGATTGGCTGGCCATTGATGTAACTCGAACCCATGACTTTTCAGTCACAAGTCAAACACTTGACTGACTGAGCTACGCCTGCCATATTATGATCAGTGAACGACATTGCATCTCCTTAGCCTGTATGGTTGTGCATGATTGTGTATGTATACTTGCCGTATTTGGAAATTAATTTCTGCAGCTTATTTCATCTTTTATCAGAAATCTTCTGATTGAAAGCAGTATGGATGCAATTAATTAAGTATTACGTAATCAAGTAATCAAAGGAAGCTGAATTCAACTTTATAGATAACATTATACGTAGCATTGTAAATTGAATGATTCAATGACTGACCAACGTATCATAGTAGGGGTCAGCAACGGAGTTTTCCCTGACAAAGTCTGTTGTGACATTAATGGTGAGGAAATTGATTCACGTGCTTCCTTGACAAATGTGTGATTCTCTTCAGTACTAAGCAAATGGAATTAAATGGGCTTTTCTTAGCTTGCCGGGAAGAATGTTTGGAGAGCTGTTGTCGTACCCGGTCGTCGACGTTCGCGTCCTCGTAGACTAAACTTTAATCTTGGACATAACTTATGAACAGTAAGAGATAGGGTTTTCATATTTCTGATATCATATGGATTCCATAGGATCAGAGCTTTCCTTTGATTCAATGTTTTTTTACCCACTGAAGTTTATTTTGGACTTTGACTACTTTTCCAAAAACTCTAATCATGGTTATATCTTTTTCATCGCGAGAGATACGTCTTTAATATTTTAGATACAGATTCCTCATGGTCAGAACTATCATTTCATACAACGACTTAAGACTTTGTGACATTGACTTTGGACATTTCCTTTTTTTAAAAAATGTTAGCTTGGTTATATTGTTTTAACTTTAAAGGATAGGACTTGATACTACACTCACAGATTCCTCATGAGCTTTCATTTTGTACTTACGCTTGTGACCTAGTGATCTTTGACCAACTTTCAGGTCTTTAATCGTGGACTATATCCTTTGAACCATAAGGGATAAAGGTTTAACATTGTTTTTGCATAGATTCAGTATTGCAATAGCTTACATTTGGCTGCCGTGGTTTAATGGCACTAACCTTGAACTTTGACCTATGTTTATTTTGATGTGATATTCTATTCTGATTAAAATTTAATACTGCATATACTCTGGAATCCCTGAATCTAGGATTTCTTTCAATCTTAGGTTTGATCAAGTTGGAATCACATCTTACAGTTGATGCTTTTAAAAAGTCAACTTATTTCGGCGAACTTTATTATCTTCTGACATCTCTTGCTTTGATTGAGTACAAGTTATATTAAGTTATATATAAGTTTATGTAAATAACAACAATAAAATGGGGGGTTTTGGGGCCTTGATTTCTAATAGCGCATAAAGTTATACATGTATTTCCATTCAAATTAGTGTTTGGCTTGAGAAGTATTGCGAACCCAAACCACTACTTAGTGGAAGGGATTTACTGATATTGTTTGCATTAAGTATATAGAAAGTAAACGTCTATTGATGTAGATTTTATACGTATAACTTTCAGCTACTGCAGTTTGGATATTTCTTACTTAAGCTTTCAGCTGCTGTAGTTAGGATATTTAGTACTTAAGCTTTCAGCTGCCGTAGTTTGGATATTTATTGCTGAGCTTTCAGCTGCTGTGGTTTGGATATTTATTACATAAGCTTTCAACTGCTGTAGTTTGGATATTTCTTACTTAAGCTTTCTGCTGCTGTAGTTTGGATATCTATTAATTAAGCTTTCAGTTTCCGTAGTTTGGATATTTAGTACTTAAGCTTTCAGCTGCTGTAGTTTGGATATTTCTTACATAAGCTTTCAGTTGCTATCTATTGATGTAGAGTTTATACGTATAACTTTCAGGTGCCATAGTTTTGGATTTTTATTACTGAGCTTTCAGTTGCCGTAGTTTGGATATTTATTACTTAAGCTTTCAGTTGCTGTAGTTTGGATATTTATTACTCAAGGTTTCAGTTGCCGTAGTTTGGGTATTTATTACTTAAGTATTCAGCAGCCGTAGTTTGGATATTTATTACTTATGCTTTCAGCTGTTGTAGTTTGGATATTTCTTACGTAAGCTTTAGACTGCGTAGTTTGGATATTTCTTACATCAGCTTTTGGCTGCGTAGTTTGGATACCCAATTGGTTTCGTGTCAGGATTGTCTGCTGTAGGATTCCCAAGACTAAACTTATTTATACATCCTACACTTCACGATTCTATCGATTAATGAGGAAAATTATAGACGGAATTTTTGTTGGCATACGGCATAAAGGATACTTGTAAATGTAATCATATTTAATCACCTTAACTATAAATAGTTCGAGGTCAAATTATGGTCAGTCGTTATCGGCACATTTTTCTAGCCATATGAATAAATTGTTCGGTCAGTGTTTAGATTTTAGAAGTGGTTACCAAGGTAATTACATTTTTGTCATTTGTTTAGAATAAATGTGTAAAACAAGTGTATAAACATATGGTACATGTATAAGATATCTTTATTATAGTGCTAAATAGTCGTTTGCCCTTTTTCACTTCACTATTGACATTTGCAGATGGTGAGGAACACAAATATTGTTTCTCTCGACATCAAGAACAGTCTCGTAACGTTGAGAATCAAATGAATTCGTTAAGACAGATATATTTCGTCCGTTACTCGTGGAGTCCATAGTAAGCGTAATCGACGTAATGTCAAAGAATCATTGTATGTGATGCATTTCCATTTTCTGAATTTGTTATGTTGTATGCGGGAAAACTTGGAATATATGGATCAATTTGTGTCCATCTGTTTGTCCGTCCGTCTGAAGTCTGACTTGTAGGAACCATACTAGCAGACTACACATGTTGTATACTCTGCATTGCATGAAAGTACATGTATCGGTTACTGATGTCAAAAGCATATCTTGGGAGCGCATGAAAAGTGACAGAGGAGGATGAGAGTCTTCTTGTTCTCGGTTCATCCTGAATGGCGGATCCAGAGGTCTGTCAAATGTAGGAAATTTTAAATTGGTTTTTTTAACTAGACTGAAGAATTCCGTCTCGGTTTGCTCCCTTTTTGTGTTGTCATTGAAATTTGTTTCAGCAAAGAGAGACGAAATTATTCAGTCTGCTGTATTATTTAACAAAAATATCAGAAAGAGTGTCTATCAGAGTGATTTTGTTTTAGAGGAATGCACTTCAAACTTTCTTAATCCCTTTAGATATATCACTGATATCACATATATAATAAGCAGAGGTAGAAAAGTGTTCTCCCTTCACAAAATAAGGGTCTCAATTCTACTGGGTTACTGTTCATGCAATATTCATGCAATGAAGAAGCATGATATTGATTTTGTGGTATAATGCGAATTCAGCAGTTACATTATACGCGATCGAGGTCCAAGTTCTAGTTGATTTGGATGATTAGGTCAAGAAAGGGTTAATGCGACAGATTCATGCTTTGATATAGATCTATAATTACATTCATTAAAATGATGTAACAATGCAGCATTCGTCAGTCATTAATTATAGCAGTGTGCCAGTATGTATTGTAGTATGTTTTTCTATACTGAGTTCATTGTTCATTGGCTGTAGTAAACCCGTGCAAACTTGACTAGTATATTCTAAGTTCAATGCCTGTTTGCTTCAGTCCTTCATACCAGTATATCAAATGTGGGTGTATTTTGTATGTTAGGGGAGTTAGGTGGCTTTCTGAAAATAACTATGTAATGATACTAGGTATGTGTTCTTTTGTACATGTAAGAACTTCACCATTCTTGATTTTTGTCATGACATTGTTTACATATGAAAGAAGTATGCCTGTCATAGTTATTGCCATGCCATGACATCGATGCTGTATACATGTACATGAGAGAAATTTACTAGTCATGTTTTGCCATGACATCGATGTTGTATACAAGAGTGAACTTAACTAGTCATGGTTTTGCCATGATTGATTGAGTGATTGATTGATTGATTGATTGATTTTTGCAAGAGAGACAGGACACCGGCATGACCAGAGCGGGACTCGAACCCTAGCCTTCCGATCAGGGGCCGAGCGCGATACCACTAGGCCACGCCGGCTTGGTTTTGCCTTGAAATAGATGTTGTATACATGAGTGAACTGTACTAGTCATTGTTTTTACAATGACATCGATGTTGTATACAAGAGTGAACTTTACTAGTCATGGTTTTTACCATGGCATCGATGTTGTATGCATGAGTGAACTTTACTAGTCGTGGTTTTGCCATAACATCGATGTTGTATACAAGAGAAAACCTTACTAGTTATGGTTTTGCCATGGTATCGAACCGATGTTGCATGCATGAGTGAACTTTACTAGTCATGGTTTTGCCATGACATCGATATTGTATACATGAGTGAACTTTACTAGTCATGGTTTTGCCATGACATCGATATTGTATACATGAGTGAACTTTACTAGTCATAGTTTTGCCATGACATCGACATTGTATACTTGAGTGATCTTTACTAGTCATAGTTTTGCCATGACATCGATATTGTATACATGAGTGAACTTTACTAGTCATGGTTTTGCCATGACATCGATATTGTATACATGAGTGAACTTTACTAGTCATAATTTTGCCATGACATCGATATTGTATACATGAGTGAACTTTGCTAGTCATGGTTTTGCCATGACATCGATATTGTATACATGAGAGAACTTTACTAGTCATGGTTTTGCCATGACATCGATATTGTATACATGAGTGAACTTTGCTAGTCATGGTTTTGCCATGACATCGATATTGTATACATGAGGGAACTTTGCTAGTCATAGTTTTGCCATGACATCGATATTGTATACATGAGTGAACCTTACTAGTCATGGTTTTGCCATGGTATCGAACCAATGTTGCATGCATGAGTGAACTTTACTAGTCATGGTTTTGCCATGCCATCGATATTGTATACATGAGTGAACTTTACTAGTCATAGTTTTGCCATGACATCGATATTGTATACATGAGTGAACTTTACTAGTCATGGTTTTGCCATGACATCGATATTGTATACATGAGAGAACTTTACTAGTCATGGTTTTGCCATGACATCGATATTGTATACCGGTACATGAGAGAACTTTACTAGTCATGATTTTGCCATGACATCGATATTGTATACATGAGAGAACTTTTCTAGTCATGATTTTTGTCATCTTTTAGTAGCGTAATATCTAGTTACGTCGTGTAGTGGTCAATATCTCTATATTTGTTGTTTAATGTTTCCTAGGTTTTCAATATCTACATGGCTGGTAGACACCTGTGTTCAAGACGATACAGAGAATTTGATCAGCTTCATACCAGGTTAAAGCGAGAATTCCCGGACTTTAACTTCCCTAAAATGCCCGGCAAAAAGTTATTTCATTTATCAGAACAACAGTTGGATACACGGCGCCGAGGGCTAGAGCAGTATTTAGAAAAAGGTATGAAAAAAACATACTTCATACCTGCACTTTTGATTTGTTACTCTATTTCTGTATTTGTACCACCTTTATATTATATAATAACTATAATGTTTTGATGTGTGTCTGTGGAAGACTAGGAATCACACTTTAAAATTAACGTAGATTCATAATTTTTTAGAGGAAAAGACATCTTCCTCATGTTCTGTAGTGTTATGTGTATTGCAATATATAATATCTAAAATCTGTCACATATATTGATCAGATGGAATAGAAAATATAAAAATGATATTTTGAAAAGACAATGCAAATCCTCTTAAAGAGACAAAAAAGTAGCAAATATTTGATTTGTAATTATGTCTGTTCTATTTTAATTTGATATTCTAGTTATACTGTAACCTTTATTCCAGTATGCTCATCAGATTTCAATAAATGTTAGCAAGCATTGAGGTTTCACACACTATTAAAATAACATCCTTTTTATATTTCAGTGTGTGCTGTGCGTGTGATAGGAGAAAGTGACTGTATGCAGGAATTTCTAGCTTCTCCTGATCTAGACTGTGTAAGCTCCTAAAAGTTATATTGAGTCTTATTGTTATACAGACTTATTTCCCATACAGTGTATTAGCAGGTATCTTACATCAAACCATTGTGTTTCTCGTAACTTTACACCAGTCTCCATAGAACTGGTTGACGTCACAATGGTTGGTGTAAGATACCTACTTATATGGGATATAAAGACCCAATTTTCTTTGAAATAACCTATGTCTGTCCAACTTCTATGGTTCAAGTAGCAGAAAAAAACTTAGCTGATAAAATTTTTGATGTAGTTTCTAATTATCATGATGCATTTGTGATGGTTATTTTGGTGCAGTTTATTTAGGGTGAAAGTCCTTTACAGCAACATTATTGTTTTGTTGCATTGCTACATGGAGCCAGGAACATTGCTACATGGTACCAGGAACTAATCAACCCCTTAAACAAAGTCATGATTGTGGTACAATCAGGAATTGAACCTTAATCACCTTACTATAAATCAATTACTTTACTGCTCTATTTTTTCTACCTCTCTCATCTATGATGGGTTTGGTTACAAGTTATGTGTATGGATTAATAAGTTATCCTTAATTATTACAATGCTTTTACTTCACGTTGGTTTCCTAGTCTAGTCTTTTTATCCTTTTCACTGGTTTTCTACAAACAGGAAGATCAATCTTTAAAACAAAGTTTTCTGTTTATTGGATGACATTTAAAAACAGTGGAATTCAAAAAGGATTACAGAATGAATATTTATAATCCTTACACTGCACAGGCCTTGCAGTATCATTGCAGGCAAAAGCGATTGCAGAAGTGGTTGGCTTTATACAAAAATGATACATTTAGATTATTTTTTCAGGAGAATAACTCTACAACAAGTTCTGAGGTAGAACTGAAAGTTTTGCTGCCAGATAGAAGTATATGTGTTGTTACAATACACAGGAACGATGCCACAGATCAAGTATATGATGTAAGGACCAAATCTAAGAAAATCAAAAATAAAGTATTCAGACAAGCCATAAATTTCATATTAAGAAACCAAAAATTTATGAATTTTAGCTAACCTGAGCTAAAGGCTCAAGTGAGATATTGTCATAGTGTTTTGTCTGTCCATTTTCATCATAACTTGGTATACTTTTAGCATTAATGGACCTTTACAAAGTGACTGTTTTTGGTTGAAATTGCAACAGGAATTTTGAATCCTTAAGCATAGTAATCCTAAAAAAAACCCTGAAGTCATGGAATTTTTAGCACATCCTCAATCCTTTCTCCCTTAGGAATAGCACATTAGTGGAAACATGTGCAAAAACAAAGTACAATTCTGCTCAGCACAGAGATAATTTATTTTGGCTATTAGAGAAAAAAAAAATAGTCAGGATACATGGAAAGGTAGCAACATTTTTGATATACATAAATACTTGATGATGTGCACAGAGATATTTATAGTGGCACTTATTTATGGCAATCTGTTTATACTCATTACATAGCCTGGATCATAACTTTAAAACCAGTGGAGACAAGGCTTTGTTATTTCACCTGTGTATTCCATGTGCCAAGACCTTTCATTGGGCACTACTTCTATTGGTTTTGACCTTGTGACCTTGACCTTGCAGTCTGACCTACTTTTTAAAAAACTTTGACCTTGGTCATAACTTACAAACAGTAAGATATAAGGCTTAAATATTTCATTCGTGTATTCCTAGTGACAAGACCTTTTATTTGTTGTCAAAATTGCTATAAGCACGACAACATATGCATCTGTGGATTTCTTCAAGTGCTTGTTTGTTTGTGAAATGAGTAAATTGTGCTCAGGTAAGTGATATAGGCCTACTACGGTGTGTTGTTCTTCATCAAGTAAATTAATATTTGAAGTTTTTTTTTCTATTTGATTTATTTCATTAAAATTGATTTTTTATTTTTCAGGCTGTTGTTTCAAAATTAAACATGTCAGAAAAAGCTGCTTCATGTTTTTATCTATTTGAAACTGTAGAATATAATTTTGGTAAGTTTCATTCATGATATATGATTTGATATTTAAATGGGAATAATTCAAACAGACACATGTTTATATTGCTTCTTTGAAGGCTTTGAGAAAGGGGGCTAATGTAGGAGCCTTGGCAGTAAGCATCCATGTATTCATTCTGTGTGTTGAATGGATTGGGAAAACTATTTGTGCAAAATTTTGGTAGATTTCAGTTAGTGAAGAGACTATAGTTTGTTATACTTGTTACAATTGGACGTAATTTTGGGGGCAGTCTTTTTAAGTTAAAATTTTCCACAGAACTATGTGTTCAGCATGATATAGCCTGTATAGATCTATTATATTATAAAACAGTTGGTGTTTGCCTTAAATACCAATATTAATATTCTGTTTATTGTTTTAAGTTTTCAAAACATTGTTAGTATGAGCACAAGTATTAAATTCCTTTTAATATTGTTTTAATAAGTAAATGTTTTTTGGTATACAGTTGAACCTGCCTTGAAGACCATCTGTATCAAGCAATCACATGTCTGAAATAACAATCTTTATCTTTTTTTTTGCTGCCTAATGTTTATATAAAATCAACTTGTATTAAGTTCACTTGCCTCAAGTGGCCACTTTTCAACCCTCACTGTGGTTTCTATTAAAAAGACGAGTTTTACTGTGCTTTCTTCGATTTTAACATCTGTTTTTCAGACAGGAAATTACAAGTCAATGAATTTCCTCATAGTATATATATCCAGAATTATAGCACTGCTACAGCAACATGTATTGCACTGAAAAAGTGGCTGTTCACTCCATCTCGGGAATCATTACTCAACTCGGATCCTCTTGCTGTAAATTTCCTTTTCTGGGAGGTGAGTTGCATGAATTTGACTGCAGGAAATATTATGTCGCAATTCATTTTCTCTTATGTTTGTTATAAAAATCCCCAAATAAGTGTGTGTTTACTTTTGGATGAAAGATAAGGTAAGAGACCAAACTTTATGTTGAATCTAGACAATACATATTGTACTTGAACAGTAAAGGAACAATCCATATTACATTCATATCTTGTCAAAAGTGCCAGTTGATTAATTATAAAGGAAGTCCCTGAAGTATTGGAACACATGTAATGCTCAGATTCTGTTGAAAGTTGTTTTATACATTTGTAATATTTGTAAGATTTCTGTTTGTTCTTGATCAAGGTAAAATTATGAATGAAATTTTTTTTTTTTTTTAAGTTTTAGTCTTTATAAATTTTGGCATTTGAAATGTTTTATGTTCATATTTTCTTTTTATAGGCTGTAGATATTGTAAACAGAGGTCAAATCAAAACAGATGATAAACTGTACGAGTTGAAATCATTGCAGGAGAATGGAAAGAAAATTGAGGTATTTTTAAGACAAGTTGTGCACATGGAAAATACTGAACATTTACGTCATAATTGTTTGTATAGTTGAATTATTTCAAAATTGTAATAATTTTCTGTCTATCGATGTATAGACAAAGTATAATGTGCTTTGAATTGTTATATATATATATATATATATATATATATATATATATATATATATATGATATGTATATTTTGATTATTAGATACCGACAATTAGGGGTTACCATGTGAATGTTTCACAAAAACTGACGGGGTATTGGCAAATACCCTGTCAGAAATTGAGTTTCACTCGGCGTTAGCCGAGCTGTGAAATGGAAATTTCTGACAGGGTATTGGCTGATAACCCATCAGTTTTTGTAAAACACAAGCATGGTAACCCCATTCTAATGCATTTGACAAAAATAATTACAATTAGAGGTAATATGCACAGAATTACGGTTTTCCAAACCCATTCACTAATCACAGTGACGTCATATCAAAAACTGTAGCGTATCGTGATGTCACATATCAAAAACTCCAAGGTATCATGACATCATTTCAAAAACTTCACAGTATATTGAAGACCCTTGCAATTTTTAAATTGGTTAGCCAATGAGAACGCATGTTACAAGCAAAATGCATTAGAATTATACATAAGAAGCCATTTGTATAAACAGAAGTAGATAAAGTTTTCCTGTGTCTGTTTGTATAGGTGTTGTAAGGGTGATTTAGAAAATTACCCATACTTTATTTTCTTAACACACTTGCATGTATATGAGTCGAAGTATTTTTCCACTTTAACTGCTTATAGTTTTTTCCCATAGCTGATTGCACTTACTCAGAATCAGAAAAGGAATATTTTTATATTCATGATTACCTTCCACAATTCTCCAGTTTATCCTTTTACGTCTTGAATTTATTGTAAATAACTGTTATGTAATGTTATCATGGATTTTATTCAGGTTAGAAATTATATCATTTGAAAAAGACCTAGTGGCCAAACAGTTTTTAAAAGAGTGTCATTTATTTATTATACATTTGTACGATGACTTCCCAGTGGAAGATGTATTTGATATCTGTGAACTGATTTGATGTTTAATGGTTCCTTTTCAGTATCTGAAAACAGTAAGACATTTGGATGGATATGGAGAAATTTGCTTTCCTCATTGTGCGTGTGACTCTCGGAAGGATGGTCATGTAATAGCTGTGATAGGAGCTAGTTGTTTTAAACTTCTTGCATGTAAAAATGATGGAACACCTGAGGTTTGTATAGGAATGAAGGTTTCTAAATATGTAATTAAGAATGTAATTAAAATACAGTCAAACCTCGGGATATCTCAAGGTCGGAGGGACAGTGGAAAATACTTCGAGATATCTGTTGTTCGAGATATCCAAATTTCGAGTTTAGGATAACAAATCTTGCAGTTGTTAACGTACTCCAGTTTATATGACATTTGTGATTATTATAGTAGATACACGAGATATACATGTATTTATCAAAAAATATGCTTTAAGATGTGCATATTGTTCCTAAATAATTAATCTAAATCTCATCATACCTTTAATATTTATGAATATATAAAGAGAATATACTCCAAAACTGAAAACGTCATGTTTCCCTTTCAGTAATATTATAATTCAAATTCAATACTGGATATAACTGTCTTATACTATACCTAAAGCTGATGACAAGCTAACACATAAGACAAAATAAAGACGCAAGTCATAATTTTATTTTACCTCCAGTACTATGCATAAAAATACATAGACACATGGATTCAAAATAAAAATGAATAAATGAACAGTATGACCTGTCATCAAGGTAAACACCCTGAGAAATATTGTCAATAAGAAGCCAACTTTGAGAGATAACGGGTAAATAAGAACTTCAGGACTTGAAAATGTATTCAGAATAAGCATGGTATTCGACATATCAGTGTTCGACACATCCAGGGTGAATTTAATCATAATATGAAGGATTTTTTTCGGACTGACGTTCGACTTCGAGATATCCCGGGTATTCAAGATATCAGTGTTGAGATATCGAAGTTTGACTGCATTGGCAAATGGTTTGTTTCTTTTAATAACTTACAACTGTTGTTTTAGGAAAGCTAGCATGTGTTAATAAGCTTTTGTTTCATACATTTAGAATTTAATTTGTTTTAAATATTTTGAACATCAAGTGTTCTTTATTGAATTAACTGAAAAAATATTGATAGAAACAAAGCATGTCCGGGATAAACTTATTTTATTTCATTGTGTAGTTTCCCAAACTTTGTTTTTGGCTATCTGTAACTAAATCTTGTATTTTTTTTTACAGTCTCAAGTTATAGAATTTCAGTGGAAGGATGTAAAGAGCTATGATATAGAGGAAGAGGGAATGGCATTTTCATTTGAATACAATAGACCAGGAAAGAAAGCAAGAAATGTTCAGATTTTAACCCCATACGTAAGTATATTGTAGTGAAAGAAGAATTTAATGTAAAATATGTAATCTTTCCAAAAATCCTTTCCATATATTATTGTTAATATTCCATATGCTTGTATTCCAGGTCAAAATTTTACTTCACTTTTTTGTCAGATTGACAGCGCTTTTGTTAATAAAGTTTTTCTGTGATCCTCCTCTTTTGCATGTTGTTAAGGCTTACGGGCTTATATGAATTGAAGAATGTAAATATTGTTTTAGAATTCTCCCTCCTTTATGATCTGTGTTTGAAAACCGGTCAGTTAACAGACATTAAACTATAAAGAGTGATAATGCAATAATGGCCATATACTTTTTGTGTTTGAAAGCCTTTAATACCAGATGATTTATTTTTTTTATGTTTATGTTGTTTTTTTTATTTCAGTACATTTTCATGAAAGAATGTTTTGACAGAGTTTTTGAGGAAAATGAATATGAAGACGATATGGTAATTAATCTTTATAATACAAAAGTAATAAACTCTTATTTAGAGAATAGTAACCTACAAAAAGTGCAAACAGTATTCCTGCCAGAATAGGTATGAATCACTTATTGATGATCAGATAGAATTAAAAAGTTATTAAAATGAAAATCACTCTTCATTCATATAGAGAATTTTTAAGTGTTATAGTATTTTAACCAATTTATTTTTTTTTCCAGTGAGTGGTTTTTGCAGAATTTATTTGGTAAGCTGTCATACATTCTTTAAAACATACTTTTCAATTTAAACTACAACTTTGAAACACTTGAAAGTTTTAAAATGTTGTAAATAATTTCTAAATGAGAATTCTTTCAAATTTGAAGGTTCCATATATACCAGTGTATGCATTTGAAGTAAACAACAGTGGCACTGTATTATGTTTAATCAAATAGACCATCTTCATATTTTATATGTTATAATTGGCCCAAGACCCGACATGTTACTTTTTGCTTGGGTTTTCATTTTGACGTAAAGGACTAGATAGTGACGTCACAATGTAAGCAATTAAGTCACAATAAAATTCTTGGCAGATAGTTGCATGTCGAGTCGTGGGCCGCTTTTATCATGTAAAATATGAAGATCGTCTATTAAGGTTAAAGAACATAATTATGTACTAGTCAGTAGTTTCCATACATCAGATTTTAAAATTTCTGTAGTAGTGTATCTTCTTGATGAAAGAAAGTATGAATATTTGAACAAATTTCAGGTATCGGCAAGTTTTGACCAAGAAATGACAGCTCAGTTGACCTTATGATGTTGTTGATAGCAGAATAACATGCAGCAATGCTGGCATACAAAAAATCACAGAATCCATTCAGGCTACCGTCATGATTCACTGTGGTGCATAAATGTTCAAAGTGCTTATATATGTTGCAGGTGCCAATGATCCCAGTCTTGTCACATGACATATGTATGTCATGATTACATGTAAATCCATGTGAACATCTTCATTCTTTGTATAAGGATGCATTGTATATTAGCCATATTAGTGGTCCATTCCCATTGCACACATTATTTGCTGAATTTGTATTTTTTATGTAAAAAAGTATGTACTTTTGTTTTACCTTCCAGATTCTTTAATTATGGATTACTGTTTTGTAACAATTTTAATTCGTTTCAACAAAAAGTTAGTGTAAATGTAAGTTATATTCATTGAAGTAAATAAAATAAAATTATGAAAGGCAAATGAATAAATGTTTCCACCCAACTTATTCTTCTCTGAAGACACTTTCGATCAAGAGATTCTATTTAGGGGCATACTTCATTGTGCCATGTCCCTCCGAAAGATGTTTATGCAATATCAGAGCTAGAAATATTACCTGAAGAGCTTTTTGGTATGGTTAAATACTCATTTTGAACTGTAAGTAAATTTGTGTGATTGTGAGATGGGAGTTATGGGAGGAAACATTCCCTTTGCGTATTGTATCAGAAAATTCTCTCCAGTATTATGTAAATGTTCATTTTTGCAAAAGAAAAAAAAATTTAAATTATCACAGTTTCGATTGGTAATGCCTATCAGGTTTTCAGAGAAATTTTTGTAAAGTGGAGAGTTTTACAAAGGAATTATGAGATAAACAGAATAATTATCTTTCTTGTCAGTGGAAACACTACCATAAGTATGTTCTGTTCAAAGATGCTTTGCTCTACCTACACAGATTTGGCATAATATCTGTTTAGATATATATGTACATCTTCATTAAAATGTTGTTTATTTGTATATACACATATATTACAAATTTTTGTCATCATTGTAAAATTCAAACCCAATTTATAGCTATTTTAGTTTCATTTTGTATAGTATGAAGAAATCAAGCATTTATTTGTTCAAAATACTTATCATCTGTTGAAGTATTGTTGATGTTTTATGGTTATATTTATATATAGTGACACTGTTAGAATGTCACATTTATTCATGAATAAAGATACATATGGTATAATTATGATTGTTTTGAAGTCTTTTGTCCATTGGTATGATAGAGAACTTGAAGATTTGTTGACCTCAATACTGTTTGAGTGTGAACATTCAGTGTAGATGGTACATTTTAAACCTTTTAAATGATGACCGTTTAACCATATTGCCATATTGATGAAAATGATCATCTAAACATCTTTAAGTTCTATTTATAAAAATAACTCTTTTATAGTTAATGTATTTTAGACACAAACCTAGAATTGATTTGCAATTTCACATATTATCCAACAATATTTGATTAGTACCTCTATTAATAGATTAATATAGCCATGTAGATTAACATCTAGTGAGTAGACTTTGTTATTGTGATTGTGAAATTTGGTGCTTTTAATTGTTCATGCAAAGAAATCAAAGAAGAAAAAAAGAAAATGACAATTTTCATGTGTCATTAGAATTTAGAAAAAATGTTTCATCACATTGAGAATAGTGTTAATGTATGGGATATTTAACATCTCATTAAGGCTAATTGTTGTTATGTACAGAATGCCGATTTATTATGCAGAGCTAAATATGGTGTATTGTCATCACTTATATTTTGGAACACTGCATTATTGCTATATGTCAAGGGTTTGGTGATATTGTCATTTTTCTTCACAATGTAGCGTTCAGATTTTCTCTTCCACAAATTCACGTTAAATGTTCTGCATTGGCAAAGCCAGATGAGTCTAAGCCATACCATGAACATTTTAGTAGAGCGTTTGATCCATTCTTGTATACTGACATTCAGTTTTATGAGATCTAGATAATCAAACTCTCAGCTTCTGATAGTGTATAATTTATTTCATGTATTTTCTGTGCTAGTATTTCCTCTGTTGTAAACATCTAGTATTTAAATATAAGTCTACAAAAGTTATTTTTGTTTATGTGCTAGAATATATTAATTGTGCAGTATCTTGTTTCACATTCAACGTTTTGTTTGAATGTATGAAGGTACTTAGAAAATGAGTACTATAGAGTTCTATCCAGTCTGAATCAAAAGAAAAGTTTTAACCACTTTACACACTCCTCTTAATGCTGATAAAAGTCTTATGAATTTGCATTACAAAATTGGATATTGAACAGCTATAGACTTTGACTCCTGTAGCTCTGAAGTGAATCAAGAGTCTTGTAAAGGCCTTTACTTTATGACGAGCAGTTCATCATGACATAGTATTCATACATACTTCTAGAACAATGTGCTTCTGACCAATAAAAAAATTTATCAAGTTAATACATATTAGCTACTATGATTACATTGAACAAATGGAAAATCATACACTCAGAATGGTGAAATTAAATAAGTACAAGTAGGTGATTTCTAGTTATTAAATATGTCTCAAAATTACGAAGTTTTAAACCAGATGAATAAATTACTGGAATGAAGAGATGTTGTGATATGAACAAACAAGGTATAATAGAACTGAAACTAGTCTTCTCAGCATAGATATAAACATTACTTTGTACAACATGTATTGTTTGAATTGTTTTTGTTGTAACCTTAATGTAATGTTAGTTTATACTGAACATGTTTTACAGATGATATTTATCTATGGATGGCAATATATAAACTGTGAGGATTCCTGTTAATGACATTGCATGTTGAATTGTTCCAAGTCTTAGAATGTTATTGGTTACCATAACCTTCATAAATGACCAGAAATCAACTGTGTGTGCTTCTTTATTTCATGCTGTTTATAAAGATACGTATGCAGCCAAAATGTGATAAGAACGCTTCATTTCTGATGCTCGTTAAGCATGACAATAATTAAGTCCCCCTTTATCTATTGCCTCTCCGTTCCTCTGCCTGTCGTACTTCATTTCTATTTTGACAATCTATGAATCTTTGCTTCACAACTCCCTCATGTATCCGAAGTCTTACATAGTTGTATGACTTGCGCATGCCTGGAGCAAGGACGTCTTCATTATTTCGGCCTCTTCACTCACAAATTAAGAGTGATTCGCGATTAGAGGACATAGGAATAAAACATTGTCAGTGTCTGCACGATTAATACAACTTTCTGTGCAAGTACTATCTTGGCGTTTGTAAGACTTTTTAGCTTGTTTTGTCAACACAAGAACTACTTCCGGCGCGGGAAATATGTAAACAATGCCGATGCTGAGTGTCAATTTCTCCTTTCTATTCTTTATCTTGGAGAACATCCTTTGAGCATGATTCTGTCAACGTAAACCCAGGAAGTGATGAGAACGTGGACAATCTGGGGAAGGAAGGTATCAGACTCATAACAACTAACAGAGGGTTTTGAGATCTTTTTCTGTATTTCCTAATATTAGGAGAGGGAAATGCACACTCTGCTGTATCTGAGTATGCTATTAACTACCTGTGCGTCTGATATTGAAGCGAACCCAGGACCAAGAGTCCCTAAATACCCATGCCAAATCTGCCATAAAGCTGTCACAATGAAACAACAAGGTGTAGCATGTGATAACTGCAACCTTTGGTACCATGCAAAATCTATGCATATGACAACCACCGTATACAATTGCTTGAATAATGTGTCATGGCACCGTGTCGCATGTGGTATGCCCCAGTTTACATCAAGTTTCTTTGACTCCATTGACGTAGTCTGGATTCGAGTGGACTTTGCTCTGTATTTGGACCACCAAATGTTTGTTCATCACCAAAGACACCATACATAAAATCTGGATCCCCATCCAACAGCAACATCAAGTCATGGAATAATCTAGTGATACTTGATGTCAACTTCCAGAGCATTAAAAACAAAAAGGCAGAGCTACTGAACATCATAGACAGCTACAACCCAAGTACCGAGACATGGTTAAATGAATCAATGCACAGCTCAGAAAATTTTCGATCTAACTACAGTGTATTCCGTAAGGACAGAAGAGATGGATTTGGAGGTGTTTTAGTTGCTGCTTGCAGTTCGCTCAGGTATAGTATGTGACCTTATTAATGAATATATATCCACAGAGGCTGTATATGTGTCGCTTACCTTAGAGAAAACCAAACAATTGATCATTGGCGCCATCTACTGACCACCTAGTTCGGACTTGGACTACATCAACAGAGTCTGCAGTGAACTCGAGACCATAGCGAGCAATCACAAGAAGGCAGTGCTGTGGGTAGGTGGAGATCTAAACCTACCGGATATCAAATGGTCATTGCAATCGGTGGAGGGAAATGCCAATGCAGTAGCCATTAATCAGCGATTCCTGAACTGTATTCATCAATGTGCACTTGAGCAGATAGTGAATTTTCCAACTCGACTCAACACTACATTTGACCTCTTTATGACAAACAGGCCATCCCTCGTAGATAAAAGTATGCCAGCACCTGGTGTCGGGGATCATGATATTGTATATGTAACATCCATTGTATCAGTCAGACTTACATGTACCAAATCAGTCCAGCGTAAGATCTACATCTGGAAAAGAGCAGACCTTAACACCATGAGGGAAGCATGTCGTTTATCAACAGACAATTTTCTCAGGAACTTTACAATATCTACCCTGTGGAAGAAACCTGGAATACCATAAAAACAACATATTAGGACTGCAGGAACAATATGTACCATCCAAGATGTCATCAACAAGGTATTCACAGCCATGGGTCAATCGAGAGGTCAAGAGGGTTACCCGGCGTAAGAAACGCAGCTTCTGGAAGGCTAGACGAACCAAGAATGACAAGGACATCTGGAGATCTGAAGAAGGAGGCAAGATCTGTATGTAAATCTGCCTACAATTCCTACATAAGAAACATCATTAGCCCTGACTCAACATCAAACCATAAAAGATTAAAAAGCATGAGGACAGATTCAACTGGTGTGGCACCATTAAAGGACACCACTGGTCTGACCCATTCCGACAGCAGTATGAAGGCTGACATCCTCACTGAACAATTCTGTTCTGTTCAATTCTTCAATAAGGATGAGCTCACCAACACCACCCAGACAAAGGTCCCAGCCCTTATGAAGACATGAGACCCATCTCAATAAGTCTTGGAGGTGTAAGGAAGCTACTTGCCAACCTTAAAATTCACAAGGCAACGGGCCCCGATGGTGTTACATGCAGACTGCCGAAGGAACTAGCAGAAGAGATTGCCCCATTGTTCCAGATATTATTCCAAGCATCGCTGAACCAGGCATCCTTACCAGCAGAGTGGAAGACAGCAAATGTAAAATGTAGTTCCAGTCTATAAGAAAGGGGACTAGAACAAGGCAGAGAACTACCGCCCAGTCAGCCTAACATCAGTGACTTGTTAAATGCTGGACCACATCCTGTGTAGTAACATCATGATACACTTGGAGGACAACAACCTACTCCATGATGCCCAGCATGGCCTCCGTAAGAGGCATTCTTGTGAGAGTCAGCTGATCCTTACCATCCAGGAGCTAACACAAAACATTGACTCAAAAGACCAGACAGACGTCATCTTACTCGATTTCTCTAAGGCTTTTGATAAAGTTCCCTATAAGAGACTCCTCTATAAGTTACATCACTATGGAGTCAGACACAGCCATCTTAGTTGGACAGAGGACTTCCTGGTAGGCAGGACCCAACAAGTTCTACTGGAGGTACTACATCATCTACAGTCCCAGTTCAATCCATCAGGGAAGTGTGCTTGGACCGTTGTTGTTTCTACTATACATCAACGACCTCCCTAATTGTGTATCTAAGGAATCAACGGTCCGACTATTCGCTGATGAGTGTGCTCTGTATAGGAACATCAGAAGGGAAGATGATGCTGCCAAACTACAGAAAGACCTGGATGCATTGCAGCAGTGGGAGGTCGACTGGTTGATGGAATTCCATCCCAAGAAGTCAATCAATCTTTCATATACCATCCATGGACACACCCTCGAAGTGGTTGACTCTGCCAAGTACCTTGGGATCAACATCCACAAAAACCTCAAATGGAACCACCATATCAACCAGATCACCAAGAACGCAAACTCAACATCAGCCTTTCTGCGGCGAAACTTACATCAATGTCCTCCTGAGACAAAAGCCTTATGCTATCAAACCTTAGTCCGCCCATTGACAGAATATGCTAGTGTCATCTGAGATCCACATACGGAAGAAAATACCAACAAAATAGAGATGGTGCAGCGGAGAGCTGCGAGAATGGTCTTCTCGGACTACAGAACAACCAGCAGTGTCTCCCAAATGATCGAACAACTTAATTGGACCACATTACAAGAGCGCAGAGCCCAGTCCAAGGCAGTAATAATGTACAGGATTGTGTACCAGTTGATTAACATTCTATCTATTCTCCTGATACCCACCATCTCTCCAAGGGGGAATAACATCACCTTCCTTGTCCCGTATGCCATGACTTCACTATACCAGAAGTCATTCTTTCCGGACGGGATCAGAATCTGGAACTCCTTACCATCTGAAGCTGTTTGAGCACCATCTATAGAAAGCTTCAAGTCCCAGATTCAGGCATTAATCATCAGACCATAGAAGATCTGTTTTTAACCTTTTAATTGCACTGTAAATAGATATTTTTAAAAACCACATTCGTAAGACGTCCTTGCACCACACAGTAGGAAAATACACTAATAGTGGACAAGTACTTTAAAAGGAAAAAGAAGAAGAAGAAAGTGTGATCGGGATTGTAGTTTTGTATTTACTCACTAAATATGTTACATATATTTGGTTTCAACAGTATTTATTCAGAAAATCGCATGAGTTGTATGACATAACACATATATAAAGGATTGAGCAACAAGTCTTGGACTTATATAAAGCTATCTCTTGGAATCAAACCTGAAATTACTAGTTTATATTATTGGCCAACGTAATATATAATACACATACATATATGAAAATTCATGAGTATAGATTTCCTACTTGTATTTACCAACTCGTTTAAACCTTATTAATAACAGTAAAGGGAAAACGAAAGAAGGGAAAAAAGAAAAAAGGGCAAAGGAAAACAGAGAGAAAAACTAGAATGTACGGGCTGAAGAAAGTGGATGTTAATCAGATGAGAAAGAAAAAAGAGGAGTTACTGGCTCAGTTATGTGGCAGAAGTCACCATGGAGCTATACAATACATGAATATAAATAATATACTAGAACATATAACACATTACAAAAATATATGTATGTATGTATGTATGTGTGTATGTGTGTGTGTGTATGTATGCATGCATGTATGTATGTATGTATGTATTTGACTTCTGTCTGTTAGTACTACAATCTACAACTCATGAAAACAGGGTGATACGTCCATATGAATAATTTAATTTTAACAGATCTATGCTAAACAGTCATTTATTCACAAAAAACCCCCACTCCTGTAAAGATTGATTAGATTCACGCATAGTAGTGTTTGTCCACTTATACCGCCATTTTGTTTTGGGAATCGCGGGAAATCTGCTAGGGGCGCGGAACTGGAAAGTGGTCAATTAAGAGAATCTATTACTATTGATAATGAAATTTTGCACTTGAGCAAATATCTCTCCATTTACATCATCATCATACAGGGGACAACCTGATAACAAGATAGTTATGTTTAATTGAACTGATAATATATTGATAGTTCTATTACGCAACTCATTGTAGTTAGTACATTCCAATAAGAAACGATTTGTCGTTTCCGGGAGACCACAGACACAGTTGTCATCACCACGTAGAAGATTTTTTTTACAGATCCGACAGCTGCAACCCAATCGGGGACGAGCAATATTTGACCTTTACGTTCTCCAGTATAAAGATATTTTGGAACTTTCTTTTTGTCTTTGTCTAAAAATCTCTTGAATTCTGAAATTGACCGTTTGTCTCTTGTGCTTTCTGACCTATATTTATGGTTACTCTGGTTTTACTTCTCATCTTACATCTAGTATGTCTACCTCAACAGAATATGGAAGCTCCTAACTAGAAAATGAGAACAATATTTATTGTGTATTTCTGTGTATAATAGATACACACAGATCATTCCTACCAAATATATCTTGCATATTGTCGTTAGCTTGCCATGAAAATAATTACTAACTTGGTATTGAAAGATATACAATCCCACATTAAGTAAATATAATTTAAAAATACATTGTCAATAGATTGACAATGTTTAGGATACAGAATGTATCAGGTTTTTTCTTGCTTTCTTTAGAATTAACTCGCAAAGTATACAACGGAAACAAAAGGATTACGTTGATGAACAGTGAATTTTGTGTTCGTAGTTGCCAATATGCAATATTTTAAGCGATTTTGCTGACCAAATGGTAAATTATATTTTAAAAACTTATTGGTTAAACTGATAGACTTCAACGTAATTCTAATGGCCATTACCAATTCATTGGGTATTTAGAAATTATTGACATTTTGAAACATGGACTTCTGTACGAGTCAAGGGTCTGGGTTTTTTTTTCAAAATAAACTCGTGTCTCCCTTTCACTTATTGAAAGCCCAGGTATTCATGAACGGAAAATCCTCGGAATGTCTGACTACCAACATGATTTTATACATGGATTAGTACTCTGCATTCAGTAACACCATTCCTATGAGCATATCATCAAGTACTCTACAGAACTTTGAGATCTTGACATACACGTGCGCGCGCGTATCCTCATTTTTAATGTAGTGTTTTATCATTTGTAGGTTTAATACTTTAGCATGAAATATTTGAATATCCATATAAAATCGCTTCTCAATTTGTTTACACCAGATCCTCCTCTTCCTCCTCCTCCTCCTCCTCCTCATCATCATCATCATTATCATCATCATCATCATCATCATCATTATCATCATCATCATCATCATCATCTGATATTCCAGATATAAATCATGCAATTAAAGATTATAAAGTAAATTTAATCAGTTATGTAACTGGATCGAGTGTATATTTCGCAGAATTGGTGATAACGGTTTGACAAAATTTGCAACCCCTCCGACTTTGGACTGTTGTAAACATGATATGCATACCTTTATTGATATCAAAACCACGTTTAAATGAGTTCAAGTTGTCTCTTCAAACGATCTTCCCTTCAACGTTATCATTTACCTCAAGCGGATTGGTTCAGAGCAATTGCATAAGTTGACGACATGGTATGACCTTCGGTGACCTTCCTAGTTATAATCTGGTACTAAGGATTCGTCAAATATAGGATATATATTCAGTAGAATAACCAAACTAATTACATATATTCAACTGACACCGATTTTAGGGGTGTGTACAGATCTAGCACAAAGACGTTGTGTAGGCCACCATTGGTATAACGGAATAATAAGGAAATATTTTGAACAAGGAAGTTTAGCTATGTCTGTTCTGGTTTCATTTACGTTAATTGTCGTCATATCTTCTTCCGTAGTCTTTGGTGAGGTAAGGCTTGTTAAAGATATTGTCTATTGACATATAATTCTTAACCCGATGTACAAACGGAATGATATATCATATGAGAAAGAGTAAGTTGGCAAGTCGTTTTATACCAGTTTTTTTTTTACTGTAACAAAACCAAACTACAGTGGAAACACAATATTCAAGAATTTTTTACTTTAAAATTAGACTGTAGACTTATCAGGATGTTTTTGCTTAATGAATACTATTATGCATCCAGAATAAACGGAGTGTTGTCAAAGACTACAATAAAATATGGAGAAGAGGAGACGTGATCTACACTATGAGCGGAGCATTCAGTGAGTACAAATCATAATCATATAAGAAGCAAGGTACGATAGAAATTACACAGGAAACATTGAATATTTTCCATTAATTTTTAAACAACAGTCTGTTAAAAGTTGTCTCTATTGAAAATGTTAAATCTTTTGAGAAATACAATGGAATGCTTCTTAGATATGAATAATGTGATACAAGATAAGCTTTAATTATGATACAGAATCATGAAAAACTGATAACATTATTGTGCATATTTTCTAAGTTATTCTTTGTAACGTATAGTATTTCTGTCACCTACTTTTGAGGTCATTATAACGACTTAGATACAATTTTCTGATAAGTCGACATGAGTTTGTGAGAAGACATTGTAACATGCATATGGGACAAGTGGATGACAGACTTATGCCACTATATTCGATATTATTATATATTCCTATAGTTTATAGAGTTCCGAGCAGAAGTATATAAATTTCGATGAAATGCGCAAGATGCTCATATATATTATTAACAAACTAACTACCACAATACAGGAAGAAATACTGAGTCAAGATTTGAAATTCGATAGGCAAATATGACGAACTTTAAAATGAATTCAAGCTATATCAATATTCATACGTATTGTACAAAAGAAACTTCACGCTGGGGTGAAAACGAGAAGTACGGTTTTAATGAATTTCAAATACATGTATAAATGCTACGTCTCATGTCACGTGATCTGTGGATTATGTACGGTAATCTCTTAACCTTAATTCTTATTATCCATATAATTATATCATCATTGTATTTATAGTACTGTAAGTGCAGACTGATTTTTGTTATCAGCACAAGATGAGCAAACGTTGATCAAGAGTGTCATGAAAGAAATTGAAGATGACGTCATGTTCCACAACCAGCATTGTATCCAGTTTCACAATAAAGCCGGACAATATGCTTTCGAGACAGATTATATTTATATAACTAAAGCGGGGTAAGCAATATATGAATTGAAACATATGTGACAGAATATGAGAACAACTCGAATGATGAAATGCAAAAGATTACAATAAAGTTGGCTTTTTTTAATTAACAATGTAGTACATACATATCTTAGCACGATTTTGCAGGTTTTTTCATTATGGATGTCAGTTTTTCCATTATGGATGTCGGTTTTACAGAGCTATGACGCTTAAAAGTCTCATTCACGAAGCATCTGTGATCTACCTTTTTACTAAGTTCCATCAAAATCCACCAAAAAGTTTAGGAGGAATTGAAAAGACAAGTTACAGACGGTCCTACCCATCAGGAAGATTTGACGTCTTTTTGTCCCCTGCTTTTCGCGAAAGCGTGGGGACATTCAATCTCATTCGTCTGCCCGTCTGTCTGTCCTCCTGTCACAAAAACTGTAACCTTGATTGTAACTTTTTAACCGTAAGACGTAGGGCCTTACTATTTGGCATGTGTGCCCCTAATTGCAAAACCTTTCCATTGGTAACAACATTTTAATCATGTGACCTTAACCGTGACCTTTGACCTATTTCAATGTAACATTTTAACCGTAAGACGTAGGGCCTTCATATTTGGCATGCGTTTCACTAATTGCAATACATTTCCGTTGGTACCAGAATATTTTATCATGTGACCTTGACCGTGACCTTTGACCTACTTCAATGTAACTTTTTTTCCGTAAGACGAAGGGCCTTCATGTTTGGCATGTGTGTCTGTAGACTTGTACAACCATGACAATATCTCACAGATCACTGCACCCTTACTGATAGAACTCCCAAAGCGAGGGACCTTAATTCTTAGCAACGTTTCCGCAACGTTTTCGCAGAACCTCTTTTCCAGATGCTTTGTGAATACAGCATTGATCAATTTCACAACGTTTCCGGAAGAATTCCGTAAAAATAGCCTTTGCGGATGCTTTGTGAATAGGCTCCATTGTTGATTCTAGACGTGACGTCATATCAGAACAAATCACACAGAACAGTAGTATGTGTACCCAACCAAATATATTAAACTTATCTCGAGTCTTTCTTTGCTATGTATGCTTGCTGGCGATGTAAATATGAAGTTCTGAGATGACGTCACAACGCTGACATATAGGTAAATACGTTTCCATGTTGTGTTTATCATACTAAGATACAGTGATCTAGAACAGAAGAGATAAATACTGTCGATTTGAGAGAGAGAGAGAGAGAGAGAGAGAGAGAGAGAGAGAGAGAGAGAGAGATAATTTATCGGTAAGATAAATTTATACATTTTAAAGGTCTTTAATTTGTTGATAAACTGTTTTTCTTAATGTTAGATTAGAAATCAATATTAACCTTAAAGTAATAGCGTATGATTCTTTCCTGTTTAGGACCTGTTCTTATCCCGTTGTCGGTATGCCAAGGGGTCGTGGCATTTTCGAATTGAGCTCCAGTTGTATGGACAGAATAACACTGTTGCATTATTTCATGCGTGTTCTGGGAGTGTTCGATGAGCATACTCGACCTGATCGCGACAGTTATATCAAAATAAAATACGATAACATCCAAGACGGTATGTACAACTCAGGATCGTAGAAACTAAAAACGATTAAGGTTTTCGTTTCGATTCTTTTAAAAGTTTAAAATAAATGATAGAATGGTGAAACAGTTCTGAGTGATACAAACAAACTCTTGTCCAACAAGGACTCAAATAAAACAAAAATGTATTGAAAACGTAAAGTTCACATAGATAACTTAAACATATCAAACAAATCAAACCATTCCAGGGGCAATAGATTGAATGATTTATTCTACAGAAGTTGGTTGGTTGATTGATTTTTAACGTCACTTTCAACAATTTTTCATTTATATTGCAACATGGAGGCAGGGGGTAGCTATCCTTTTAAACATAGTTGCGTAATCCGGGAATTGAACCCCGATCGTTGGCACCGCAAGCCAACCACTTAACCACTTAACCAAATCTGTCCCTTTCTATAGAGGACCACATTGTAACTTTCAATGCCTTTAACATACTAATTCTTATTTCCAGCATACAGATCAAGATTCAACATTGTTCCTGCAAATGTGGGTGATACTGAAAGCCTACCGTATGATTTTCAATCAATAACACATTTTGGACCGTATGCTTATGCCAAGGATTCTCGCGTACCCACCATCAGCGCCTTAATAGACGGGGTAGCGTTTGGAGATCGTAGTGGTCTCAGCAGTCTAGACGCCCAAAAATTACAGATACTCTATAGATGTCACATTGGTAAAATGTTCATTGATTATAAACGCTTATGTGATTGTACTCGTTACAGTTTTAATGAAATAATTCATGAATGTGATAAAAAAAAAAGAAACCAAAATGCAACTCCACTCTACAAAGTCTATTGAACATTAACACATTCTCTTTGATTTTTTTGTCGTGCTTTCAGATACGTCACATGTTCTCAAAGACCCAGGTACGTATTCGTTCGAAATTTAATTTTACATAACATTTAAATGAAAATATTTTAACGCGGTAAATCGATGAATTATGGATTTATACAATACTTTAAACATTGAACAGCACACCCTGTAAAATGTGATTTCGAAGAAGCTCTTTGTAACTTGGCTGACGATTGGCAGGATGATTTTACGTGGGACAGAAAAAATGGTCCAATATCTTCCACTGGTCCCCAAGCCGACCACTCGAATGGACGAGGTATGGAATAAACAAGTGGTATCAATTCTACTTAATTACCTGTACTATTACTATTACTATTATTGTATCATTCACTGTATATAGCATTTTAAGTTAAGCATTATTGTTTGAAAATGTTAATTCTTTGATTATATACCCTTATATATATCAACACTGCAGTCTTGTAAGTCGTGCATCCATCACTTCTGATTGTATCGATCTGCAATGTTAAAACAGATCTTGAATTCAAAGCTCTTTTACCTAATCATCCTTAGGTGCTATTTGCTAATACTAGGTTTATGTTAAAACGTATTATTATTATTATTATTATTATTATTATTATTATTATTATTATTATTATTATACTGTTTTACAAGACCAATAGCATTCGTATAAGTTTCGTTTTTAACTTACTATTGTTCTGTTTTCCTTAGTCGATCACCGTCATGTTGTATAGTGATTTCTCTTCATACATACATTGCCTGACTATCTATTGTGTTACCAGGATACTTCCTGTACGTAAACAGTACAAATCTTACTGGCGGTAAAGCTAGACTAATCAGTGCCCGTGAGATACCACCTGGACAGTATTGCGTGGAGCTATACTACTACTTAAAAGGAAACGGAAACACGCTAAATGTAGTGATGGATGACTACATGCACCATACTAACAAAACACTCCGTACTACCACCACCAATACAGATGTGTCGTGGAGTCATATGAAGTTTGGGACTGTATCACAAGTATTATGGAGGGTGAGTCAATATTCACTTCTATGTCCTGCTTCTTTCATTACGCATATTATGGATAGTAAGTCAACAGCCTATGTAACATAATGATGCTGTGTTGCAACCTAAAATGTAATAAAACATGAATTGTAATAATTTATTACAATTCTGGTTGCAATGCAAAAAGTTATCACAATATTACAATTCAGGTTTTTATTATATACAATTCAGGTTGCAGCAATGTTGAATGGCATTAGGAAGCAACCATTTGATTTATATGGGGTAGGGGAAGGAAGACTTTCAACACCGGCCTGAATATTTCTTTGCCCAATTTCAGAGCCGGGTTATTTTCTTTATTTATTTATTGTTATTTTTTTGCCGGCTCTTCGGGCTGGATTATTTTTTTTCCCTAAAATTTGAGCCGAACTTTTTTTGCAAAGTCTTCCTGGCCCTCCCCCCATAAAAATAAAATGGTTTCCCCCTTATATTTGGTAAATGGCTAGTGGCCCTCTGGATTTTCAATGATGTATTTCGACGCAGATATATCATCAAACTGACACATTTATTCATATATTAAGGACTTTCATAAACAACAAATACACGTACAAGTTTGCTTTATTTTCATTAAGAACATAATATCCAATAATGGGTATCCTATTCTTTCAATTACTTTTGGTCGATTAAAAATTCTCATGAAGTTATAGACACACTTCTTTCGCTAAATTTCAAAGCGACTCAAATTTCTACATTTGATTTTTCTACACTTTATAAGCCGGTGTGGCCTAGTGGATAAGGTGCTCGGCTCGTGATCGAGAGGTCGCGGGTTCGACTCCCGCCCGGGGCACACCGGTGTTCTGTCTTTCGGATGAGACAGTAAAAACCGAGGTCCCGTGTCACGGTAGGCGTGGCACGTAAAAGATCCCTCACTGCTTCGGGTGGGTCCGTTGCAAAGGTCTAAATTTGTATGCAATGCATCAGGCAGATGCCGTCACCATATACGTGAAATAATCGTGGAGTGACGTAAAACAATAATCAAACAAACAAACAAATCTACACTTTATACATCTCTGCCTCATGATTTGATTAAAAGCAAGTTGCTGTCTCTTATACAATGGTGTTTTCCAGAGAATCGAAAACGTACATATGTACTTCCAATAACTCCGGATTCTTTTCCAACAAACAATATACTTCATATAAAATCTGGACTTGCAAGGAATTATGTAAAGCACTAGATTTTCTCATGAATAATATTTTTGTGCAATTTGATGGCAAGATATATCAACAAATAGTTGGGATTCCTATGGGTACTAACTGCGCGCCCCTGATAGCAGATTTATTTCTTTATTGTTATGAGAGGGATTTTATGGTTTCTATTCAAAAATCAAAACGTTTTGACCTCATTGACAAATTTAATAATACTTGCAGATATCTGGATGACATTTTGGTTATCGACAACCCTGAATTCGAACAAGTTACGGTATATCAGCAATATATCCACCAGAGCTCACATTGAATAAAGCTAATACTTGAGATAAATCTACACCTTTCTTAGATTTAAACATCAAAATTATCAACCACCTAATATGATAAACGTGAGGATTTTGGATTTCCTATTGTAAATTTCCCTTACTTGGATGGCGATGTCCCTCGACTCCCATCATATGGTATCTATATACCTCAATTAGTTCGATTTGTCAGAGGCTGCACCGATGTTTTGGACTTTCATAAACGAAATTTACAAATTACTACTAAACTTTTAACTCAGGGTTACAGATATCACAAGCTTAGAAAAATATTCGGCAAATTCTTCAGATCTTATTCAGAACTTCTATCTAAATTTGGAAATATTTCTTTTCAACAGTATGTATCCAATGGAATTTCCCATCCTAATTTTTACGGGGAACTCGTATGTAAACTAAGGAAAGTAAAAGGCTCCGATAACGTTATTTTATCATGTAATAAAATAGTCAAACGTCTTCTAAATAGACAATATGATATTGAGATCATCAAAAAGACTATAGGTCTTGTATTTGGCCCCTCTACAGCCTTATGCAGACTTTTACTTGAACGTTGCACGCCGACTAACAGGGCGGTGGGGACTATATGACGGGCCTTGTCCAAACCTCTTTCAGAGGAGACATGGTCCTGAACCTCGTCCCCTCTGACTGTTAGTCGGGACTCCTACAGATCTAGGGTCTTAGCTCGCTTTCAGACTGGCAGAGCACGGTTTATCATGTTGATGTCGCATATATTTTTATACCATTATGTGTTTTACAATACCTTACGTGTTTATATTTTTATGACCTCTCAATATGCGATACCTGTTGACCCTTGTTCTTTACATGGAGGATTATTTATAAATTTTTAAATGTACGTCCTTTGATTGTTCGGTGAGTGGGAAGGTGGGTCCGTAAACCGGTTAACCACACCATTTGTTTGGCTTTAAATTAAATTAAATGACCGTCCTAAGTCGTTATCGTAATTGCACTACAATCAAATATTTTTGTAATGTGTTATATATTCTAGTATATTATTTATATTCATGTATTGTATAGCTCCATGGTGACTTCTGCCACATAACTGAGCCAGTAACTCCTCTTTTTTCTTTCAGATCATCTTTGAAGCCGTTATGACAAATCTTAATGGAGGTATGGCTATAGATGACGTATCCGTGACACAGGGCTATTGTATATAGTCTTGAACTAGATCATTATAGCGATGACCACGCGATCCCACTGAACTTCAAATCACTATAATATAATTAAAGTTAAAAAGTAAATCATTTATGTGTTATTGTTTATATTAATATTTCACAAACACGGTCAATGTCATTATTATAACATAATCATATAAGTATAATTATACGTGAAGTCAATTTTGGCACTCAACTGAATAAGGAACATTGTCACCTAGGTGCCTGTTGTGCCTAGGTTCAAACAAATTTTGAAGTAACCCCCCACCCACTCCCCTTATCTTCCACAAGTTCCCCCTCTCAATCAGAATTAAAATTAAGACATGCAAGTTGGTATTTATACTTTTGTTTTCCACAGTTTAAACATTGACTATCATTGAAGAGACAGAAGTGTTCGAAATACGCATATGGTGCACTCTGTTTTTTATAATCCTTGCTACACAACCCCTTTCTTTTCAAAGATTTGCAGTACGACCCTGTGTCTCCATGCGAAAGGAGATGTCACTTACATAGTATTTGTATATTATGAGAAAAATGTGTAACATAACAGACATCACGAACCCGACCTGCATATTTCTCAAAATTCCTGTAACCGTTTTTAATACTTACAGAATTCAATGCCTCTATGTTTAGTCAGTTAAATTATATGAAATTTTCTGTGATATTATAACCTTGAGTTTTGTCGCTCAAAGTGAACACATTACCCATCTCATTGGTGGAGTTCCTCGTTACAATTATGTACTGCTTTTAACGGTCTATGGCGTGAATATATGTCACCTTTAGTTTTAATTTAAATACAAAAATAGGCTGCACTAGAATACAGATAAAATGAATAAAATAAGAGGATCACAAAGCAAAGCATCTCTCGTGTGTCTTTGACTTTTGACATTTGACCTAGAAAATATCTAAATAGATATTTTAAAGTGTATTAAAGAGATAAACAACGAAGAAGTACCAATCAGTTATCCTGTGTCGAAGTCTATAAGGTGAGGCTAAATTATGGAATTGTCCCATACAGACCGTTGCGAACCTCGGGAAATTCAACATTCCGGAGTGAGACCAGGTGCCAAGGGAGAGTGAGCGTCTCTTGTTTGCATGAAATACCCGTCGCAACAGTTATATGGAAGCGTGAAATTCGGTGAAAATCCAGATGCACACAGGAACGTACATAGATGGTGAAAGTGACGTCATAATAGGATTTGTCGAACAGTCATTCAATCGCACTCCAGGACGACAGGAAGCATTCTGCAAAGCGGAGCCTTATATTATCATATGAGATCACCGTAGCGACCGTAGAGTTTCTTAGTGACGATTTAAGGCGTTCTGTAACATAACCCTGAACAAGTAACTTATCGATCAGCCGTTTAGCCCGTGTGACAAATTCGGTGTATTTCGAACATGCCCTGGCGTACTTTATAAGTTGAGATACAAAAACGCCATAGGCTGTAGAGGAAGGAATGTTGCTACTCAGGTAAGGTAAGTTCGTTATGTGGAAGTTGAAATCGTCACATTTGTCACACAGGGAGGTGTCCATGTGATCCTTATCATCGAAAGATAAAAGTATATCAGAGTACGAAGCATATTTGTCACTCTCGATTGTCACTTTGATCTCTAGTTCGTGGGGATAGATTTCATGTAGGTAATACCTAAAGTAAGGAAAGAAAAGAAGACATAAGACATCGAAATCGGTTGTATGAGAGAAGTCGCGGCGGACATACAGATAATAAAACGGTAAGATTACAAAAGACATCACCAAAATATTCGATCATAATGATGTTGTAATACCGACTTAGGACGATCAAATGTAATGACAACTGCCACTCATTCGGTGATAAAATGACTATTGTCACTCTGATTTTTAATCCCGTGTGCTAATTAAATAGAAAATAACCACTCTTCCACTCCTCAGGTACAACGTGAAATGCCAATAGTTAACGGCAACACTCTTGATGTTTTAAAATAATTTGAATAATTTGTAACACATACTTATGTGCATACTTCAATTTAAATTCAATGTATTTGTTGGCATTGCATGTTTACTGCTAAGAAATAGAAAAAGGTATGATAAAGATAAAATGATATTTCCGTTGGACATAGTAAATATTTGTCTCTTTATTGGAAATCAAATAATCCAGAAAATATGTAACGTTTCGTATTAAAATAAGTATCTATGTATTCACTATTATCGTCTGTTGTCTTAAAAGACATATGAAGTTTTTTGTCATGTATTGACGTAATCTGTATCGGCCAGAAGAAATTCCAAGACAGCTTTATAGCAAAAGACGTACTGTTCCTGAAAAAAATTTAAATGTGTAGTATTAAAACCTATTCACAATCTAATGAAAACGACGGAAAGGATCAATCAATGGCCTCTATATTATAAAACACTTTTTCTGAATCCAGTGAACTCTACAGTATAACATGAATCGGAGACAAGGCACTAGGGCATTGAACTAGGTTTAAATGTAGAGAGGAAAATGATTTAAGAAGTAATGCTTCTTGGTATGAACTATCCATGTAGGGTAGTAAGGTGTCCTTCACAGTTTGTTTCGGAAATCATTTAAATTGAAAGACAAAATTCTCTTTAAGTCACAATTTAATCCAATTCAACGTTCATTTCATCTGGTGATAAATGTCGTTAGACTCTGAAACAGAGGTCAATAATATTTATGTAACCGTTTCAAAATGGACAGGAAATAAATTAAAGTGATATAATGAACCATACAGGAAGTAATAGACCTTTTCAAGTTAACGGAAAAAGTGAAGTAAAAAGGTCTATACAATTAAATAAAACCTTAAGTGGAATTGTAGCATACACATTCAGCAAATTTGACAAATGGAAACCCGGATAAAAGAATGGAACTTTCCTGCTGGTTTGTGGCGTTGGTCATCTAATATTCCAATGCCATTTTTGGGATAAAAATAAGGAATGGAATTAAAATTTCAAATGATAAGAGTCTAAACGAATCGTGATAGGAATAAGATAATGACTTAACATTAAAATTTTCTTACTAGATTTGTAATCAGTTTTTGATTCCTGATATGGATTTGCCGTACACTGTTGAATACATCCACAGTTTTGTCAGCTATAATATCTTCAATAACATTGGAAACGGCTGCAAATTTTGCACCATCTTGTGGTGTACTCCTGTAAAAAATGGAAGTTATGGTTTAGAGTAAACATTCCAAATGTAGGACGTTCGTAACTGTCACGAGATCCTTGGAATGATAATACAATCATGTAATAGGAACCAACTTATACAAACAACAAAAGACCAGAACCGCACGATATCGGTTGTTAGTAGAGAGTACGACGAAAACATCCCTTATTAAGCGATGATCAGACAAAATGCCAAAGAGTAATGAGTATCGAGTGCTGGCAAACCACGTCTACCGAGTATAATGCCATGTTCAGATTTGGGTATAAGATAGCGGAGCATGTATCACCTTCGTCGAGTATGATGCCATGTCCAGATTATGGTATAAGATAGCGGAGCATGTATCACCTTCGTCGAGTATAATGCCATGTTCACATTTGGGTATAAGATAGCGGAGCAATTATCATCTTCGTCGAAATTAGTATTAATTGTGCAGCAAGGGACAATTACTTAATCTCATAATTGATTATTGAGTTAATCCCCTTTTATAAGAAATTTAAATAGTACATGTTTTTTTATTCTTTTATTTCATAAAAGATATCACAGTCTAATGATGGCTATCTTTGAAAACGAGTTTCGGATGCACTTCGGAGTAGGAATAACACGGCTAGAGCAAATAATTGCTATTTCCAATTTTAGTTGTGAATGCTATATATTAAAGTGTTGTTTAATGATACTATCGACATTGACTTACGGAATACAAAGTTTATGTGTGATAGTATACAATATAAGATTATTTTCATGAAATGTATTTTCATATTTTGCTCTTGCTTTGTTGGCATCAGCATTGTTATATGCACGTTATTAACTCATATATCTCCTCTCTTTTTAGGGGGGGGGGCTTTTGGGTTTAAAATTACTTTATATTCTTACATCTTCGAGAAAAAAAATAATGTGGTAAACCGAATAAAATATGATAGTAGAATATCTAATAAGAGTAGTTTTATCTATGGAATAAGCACAAATAGGCATGTATACCATTTCTAAATCCTTACCCCGAGAGAAGAAGAATGGGTGTTTTGCGATCAGTTGATCTGGTGGCACACAACACACCAATTAGGGCGCTCATTTCCGTGGCCAACATGCCCTCGCAGCTGGTCAGTAAACGTATCGTTGTCAGTGTACTACAGGTCTCTGTATCCTAGTATTGAACATATATTGTTAATGATAAGTAAAGAAGACTCGATCACAAAAATATATATCCTATATTGTGAAAATATCGCGACGTGGTCGCGTGTCTGGATTTCTATTATAATTAGTACAATATCATTTTTTTTTTACGAAATAAGTTAATGAATTAACAAATGACATCATTTTTTAAATTATATGATATAGTTTCTAGTATCTTCAGAAGAGAAATATTATTGTATCGTTATAGATTTGATTTTATAGTAAAATTCTTCTTCTCATTATGATAAATGTGGAAGCGTAATTAAACATTAGGAACAGTGTAATTTAAGTGAATCACTTACGATGAGAAAATGAAATTTCTGTATAACGCATGCTATTAGTGCACACTTCTATGTATAGAATTTGTAATCTTACTTCTGCCTTAATTTCGAGCGTTGTAGTAATAACATTAGCTACAGAATTTATTAGTTGTGACAAAGACGTCACTTTATATTCTTCGGTGTTAATGTGTTGATCAACCTTTGGCAAACTGTGCTCCAGCTAAAATATAAATGATACTGTAATAGGTATATAATTATTCAAAACATTTACAATTTAAAAATTAAGACAAAACACATCTATGAAAATAAACACAATCATTGATATCCATTTAAAATCTTAATACAATTTGAATTTACTTACGAATTCACTGCCAGCTTTTGTTAGAGCTAAAATGGTGTGGGCATTTTTCTTCACAGACATACCAAGTAAATCCTCTAGTGTTGTCTTGTGGGTAAATCTGGTAATGATATACCCACCATTCTGACCATACGCCTAAAGCAAAATATACACTGTAGTGGTAGATTGAAGATATTAACAAATACATTTTAAATCATTTAGATATATTTATGATTAATAGTTAGTAATAATTAATTATCTTTATTTATTACTTATTTTATGATGTTTTTTTTTTATTAAATTCTTATCAATGTGCAATTGTTCTCTCAGATAAACAAACTAAATTGTTGAATTCTATTTTTTATACGTTTGTCGGTTATATAGAAAATATGGTTGGTTGGTTGATTATTGTTTTACGTCACTCCACAATTATTTCACGTATATGGTGACGGCATCTGCCTGATGCATTGCATACAAATTTAGACCTTTGCAACGGACCCACCCGAAGCAGTGAGGGATCTTTTACGTGCCACGCCTACCGTGACACGGGACCTCGGTTTTTACTGTCTCATCCGAAAGACAGAACACCGGTGTGTCCCGGGCGGGAGTCGAACCCGCGACCTCTCGATCACGAGCCGAGCACCTTATCCACTAGGCCACACCGGCTTTAGAAAATATGAAATTGCATTTTAATTCTAGGGTTTAGTTTTAGAATGCATTTTAATTCTAGAGTTTAGTTTTAGAATGCATTTCATTGCATATACAATATCCATGTACACGATAGTAAAACTTGACACTTACCGGAACGAGAATATTCTCTTCAGTAGGTGCAAGGGGCAATCCTGCAAATCAATAAAATATAGTTTTTTCCTGTCATGGTAATGCGTATATTTAATACACTTTGAGTCGTATATCAACAACTGCATATTATTGCGGATTTTTTTTAAAAAGAGGTACACATTTTATTAATTTGAATCATACTTTAGTTTTGTCCATACCTTTCGGAGTTTTGTATGTTACATCCTTTTTCTGCGTCACCGTTGACACCGATCGCATTTCATCTAACACCTGAAACAACAAACCATCAACTTTCGGAGAAACTCTTCAGAAGTCATTAAGAATATCTCAGACATTCTGTAAACAATAATATGACCTTATATAATTTTTGTTTTTAATATCTTTGTTAGCAGATCAATCTGGCCAGGGTGATTTGATATGTAAACGGGTCAAATATAACAAATGAATAAAATAAAATAAAAAAAGCAAAAAACAATAAAAACCCCAAAAAACCTCTCCGAGAGAAAACATAAAAGGGTCGTGATTTTAATACATTTAGATACAATGTGATTATTGGTCAGTTATAATGGTGAAAGATAAAATGAGACAAAATAATTTAAAAGACTGATAAAACATATATCTTAGTAGCATAAAAAGTCGCTGTAATATACCAGTATACCCCAGCAATACTGAGCTGTCGTTATTCATCATCCTATTATTCAATGTAAAATACGAATGTAACTGATGTCACATGACTATGGCACTAACAACAATGTACCACAGTGGACATTCACGAACCCCTGAAATTCAGAGGTGAGAGCAGATGCCCGGAGGAGTGAGCGTCTCCTAATTGGTAACCACTCCCGCCGTGAATATCCTTATATACAGACGAAACGAGTATAATTCAGTACTGTATATATGCACTAATATGAACACTTTATAGAAAGTGTCACAGCCAAATAACACCATGAAAAGGGGTATAATAACACCTTAATCAAACCCTCCACAGAGAACATTTTACGAACCATTTTCCCAAATAAAGTGGTGAAACATAGTGCCCGCTTGATGTAAAACCATTTGTGGTAAATGCTAATTTCTTTCTTTGAGTTTGTAAAAACATAATCTTCATCTGTCCTAAACACATTATCTAAAATACTGTAAAAGTGCTTTTTACGCGTGGGGGAAATTTACACTAGTTACGCGGTAAGCTGAAATCCGCGTAAAATACCCACACGCGTAAAGTCACTATAAGATTAAAACTCTGAAGTCATTTTTGCCAAGTAATACAATTACACCTGTCGGATGTCATATGATTATCGCTTCATTGAACACACCCAAGTAAGTGTTCACTACTCAGACACCGTCAACAATTATGAAAACGTGTTTAATTTACATTATTTCTGTTACATGCACAATGTGATGAAATAACGGTTGTGAATGCGCGGATAAAAAAATTCAGTCTGGTTTTCCATGGCCTTGTGACACTTAATAATCCAATTATCATGAAGAGGTTTGATAACGCCTGTAAAGTATTCTATATATTCACGAAAAATCATTTTCATAAATAGATAAATAGCATCAGTGGTGTTCATAATATTGTTACTGAGTGCTTTTCTGTTACATGTGATTACTTACAGTGAATTCTCTCACGATTTGTTGGTGTTTGGATAAATCCCCACTATGGTAACAGTCATGCAATTCTTTCAAGAAATCTTTTGCTTTATGCTCAGTGGACTGGAAATGCAGTGCTTCGTAGATAACTTGGTAAGTAAATATGTATTGTTCCTGTAAAATATTTATAACAACAATATTACATGAAGTGAGTATTGCATCAGTATGAAAAGATGAATATTTAAGACACAATCATCCTTTGTATTGTGAAACCAGCAGTCTGGTGCAATGAAGACAAAGTTTTGTTTGTATGATCGACCAATTCTATGAATTAAGTTGAGGGAGACATAAGTGCAGAAATAGATCATCATTTAAATTCTCATTCGTAAAATAAATAATTGAGCCCAGCGTTACAATTAATAAACAGTACTAAACAGTTAAATTGTCTAATCACAATAGATTTTGATTTGCCTTAGTTATGAAAGAGGAAACTGAAGACATCTGACAAAGCTGTATGACAAAAATCACCGAGGACATGCACATAAACAAAATAATTCTTTGGAGTGGTTTCCGTTCTTGTGAATTTCAGTCAAATAAAAAATTGTTAAGTTACTTACAATAGTTTGAATCATATTTAATCTCTCTCGTCTCATCAACTTGACGAAATTAAGTATCTGAACCTGACAGGTCTGTTGAGCTTGCTCCAGAAGAGCATCTAAGGCAATAAATGTGCCTGTTCTCCCCACTCCAGCACTAAAAGAAAAGAAAAAAAAAAGAGGTTTTAAAAGTAAAACATAACCAGTAACTAATTCACATGTCAGTCGATAAAATATTATTCATGCAATGATTCATCCAATGCTCATTTGCAAAATAGTAGTTGTTGCCTGATACAGTAACTACCAATTGCCAACAATGGCAACAAGTGATGTAAATGTAAAGTATATAAAGCAATTATAATACCAAAGTAACTGACAAAGTATCACTATGTTACACACCAAAACAGAAAATACTCATGGATCCACGGACACTGAGGTGAGAAAAAGTGCCGGGGAGGAGTTAGCGTCTCCTGTTTGATTTGGTCATCACTGTATAGTAGAAGTTATTTGGATTTAACATAGAATGTATTACAACCTTACGGTAACAAAACAGGGATATAATAACACTTCTCCTCGAGGATTATTCTTGTGAGCTTTATTCGCTGATTCGTTCATTTATTCGTTCATTAAATGAATAAGTGGGACTATACTAGACACTATACTAAATGAAGAACAGAGAGAAGTGCTGGAGATATTGTATGTGTATGAAAACTTGAATCACTTGATAGTATTACAAAATATAATAACTTACCTGCAATGCACTACCATTGGACCAGATTGATTTGTGTTCACTTTCTTGATCTGGCGATGAAATTTGACCAACGACAGGTGATCAGGCGTTCCAAAATCGTTCCAGGCAGTAAATTGAAAGTGGTTGATTGTACGCTTTTCATTTGTCTATTAATTAAAAATGTTTTGTTTTTATTATATCGTATGTAAACTTTTAAAAATATTGATGTTTAATTGAACTACAAACTTTGACTTTAATATGTAGTATTTACAAAGTACTAAATATGAATGATACGCATCAATAAGTTACTATTGCTATTTTTAGATTTATTTCTCAGAAATTTCTGTTTAAAAACAAAATTCTTATTCTTTATGGCCACACGTATGTATAGTATGGAAATCATTTTAAATATTTCACAAGCAAACTAATGGACCTTTAGTAAATCGATTGTACAGTTAGCAGCTTCAACTGGTCTGTCATACCCACTTCTAAGCAGTAATCAACTCTGAGAATACTGTGTAGATATAATTAGTTATAAATATGATTGTATCTTATACAATTTTATGTCCTTACAATGCTGTTTTGAACGTCTATCATTCTGTGTTCATATGTAAGACACTTGAAGTGTTTCACTGTAGTCACATTGAATACACCGCATTTCAATGAGTTGTCTTTATCCGGGCAATACCTGGCACATTTGTTCTGAAATAGAAAATAAAAATATGGGAATATTTGCAGAATAATATACAAGTAGGAGTATATTGTATGAAGAATTACTTGATGGTTTAAGTACAGGCAATGAATCCCGATGAGGTCATTTTGATGATCCGAGTCTTAGCATTCTAGATGAGGTCGAGGGTAATAATTTCTCTATCTATCAACCAGTCAGGTTCCAAAATCACTTTAAAGGTAAAATAATACGTTAAAATTTACCTTGTTATTTTCTCTAAACTGTGTCAACATGATTATTATTCCACTCTCTTGCTGCCAAATCATCAACCAAAAATCTGCTACAGTTTTTGTCATAGGTCCTACAATTTATAGAGTATTTTTGAAATATGAATTATATATGAACTTTTACGATTGATATCATTTAATAACATGGCTCAAGAATTTAAAATTATATAATCAATTTATTCATTCGTACATGCTATCTCTTGAGTTATGAAAAACCTCATTAGTTAACGTCCCAAAATATTTATGATGATGAAAATGATTATCTCACAGATTTAACATTCATTAGTTCATGACGTTGACTGTTTTGATCGATAGAAGTAAAATTTAGAACTTCATACTGATAATTACAAATTAAGTTTGCTTCTTCTTGTCATAAGGTATATAACTTGCCGTCTAATTGTAATTGTGAGAAGGTAATGATGTTCATGTATTTAAATCAATCTATCCATGACCTTATTGGTCATGCTGACATAACAAAATTACCTTGGGTTGCAATGTACTTTTTAACTGCCTCTGTACTCTGAAAATATTGAAATTCTTTGATATACCTTCTTATGTACTTTAGAAATAGAAAATTACTAAATCATGCACAAAGTATCGGTGAATACAGAATTAAACATTTCGAGATATTTCGACATGAATAAACAATTTATAGAGAGATATGAACATTGGATTTGCGCTTCAACGGTTTTAAAATTACATCATATGCATATGGTGCACTAAATTATAAGGTATATATGTTCTATATTTATCATAGTATTTCTCTTACATGAAACTAGTATCAATCTTGTGAAATATTGTAAGTCTTTCTTTTGCTTTATTTATTGAAGCTTTATTGATACATGGATGTAGATAAAGATTAAGAGAAAGATATATGTATTAATTTATAGTACTATTGCATTATAATGTCCCATCCTTGATGCTCAAGACGTAGAGCATGCTAATAATCACATCTGCCACAAATGACGTATAAGGAAAGAGCTGTCCATGAGAGAGATACCTCTGATTTTTACAGGTAGTTTATAAACATTGACCACAGTAGATATTAAAGTATAATTTTCGGGTCAGTTAGCGGTATTCACCCATTATTAAAAATATAAGAAAACACACATATTCATTAATTTATTGTACCAAATATACGAATGATATTCATAACTTTAAACGATCAGTAGCTTTTGTAATTCGCGTTTAACTCGCAAACAGACGTAAAACTCACGTCAATATAACTTGCGTTAATGTAATTTGATTGTTCCATCCCAGCGACTGGAGCTAAAGGAACCAATGAATGATCGTCTGAAAAGATAAGAATTAACATATTGTCATTGTTAGTATTTTACACATCGAAGTCTTTATATTCAGTTCTCGGTAGAACTTATAATTGTTAAAAAAGGTGTCTATAAGTAAAGAAGTATGTGTTTGATTCTGTAATCAGCACTAGTGTAAAACTCTAGAAAAAAGGCATATTGATGATGAGCATTTACATTTAAATGACGGTAGTAGGGGAACTGATTCACTTGACAAAATCCACATCAGGAAAAGAAAACGAACAAAAATGGTTTAATTCTCACTATAAGTATATAAGTATATAAAATTGTTACTCAGGTCATTGAGGTCAATGATGTGCTGATTGAATAAGAATAAAAAACATCATAATATAATAAATCGAAGCAGTAAACAATAATACAATCAGATGCAGTACTTACAGGGAAGTATTGTAAGATAACGGTTCTTTGACTTATTCTCCGGCTTTGATGCAATCTCTTTTTGATGAACAATACCTTTTTGTAATTCCTGTTTCCAAGAGAAGACAGAACTATTGTTTTCTTCAAGTAAAACAAAAATATGCCACAGAACACATGAAATAATAATGTAGATGTTGTTTATGTTGTTTTTTGTTGATGTTGTTGATGATAATGATGATGGTGATGATGATGATGACGATGATAATAATAATGATGATGATCCCAAATTGCAAAACTTATAATTAATAATTCTGATTAAAAAATGCCTCAGACCTTGAATTCTATATCGAAACTATTGGCTTGCGTTTTCTGTTTGATGTATTTTCCCAGGGCATTTGTCTCTATACCACGATCATAGATACAACTATTGTAGTAGACCTCATCTTTTCTCCTTGCCCTCTCCGGGGTATTGGTACCATCGTATACACCCCCATCGTCATCAAACACACGTTTAGGCTTTGTCGGAGCTGAATTTACAAAACAATTAAATCTATTTATAGTGCAGCAATCAACATCACGGAAGATATCTAAGTTTGTCTTTCCTTGATTTTCGGCTTTGGAAAAACATAATGAATAAGCTCAAGTCAATTGTATTTACTATTGCCTTGTCAGTTCCATCCTAGTTCAAATAAAGTTTTATTTGAATTCAGCTGTAGAAGATTTACCGAATACAATCAGTTTAATGCAATTAGAAAAAAATGACATGTCTCTTTTTCTTAAGCAAAATAAAAACTGCGTTGAAAAGAATATGTTATCTGAAACTTCCTACACCGATCATTCAGTACGGTGACGTCATGCCACTGTAAATTGACAATTCAAGTAGCAAATATTCGTAGAAAGGAGACCAAGTTGCGTATTGGTTTTATGGGTTTGACTTGGTTTGGTTGGTTGTATCTGATTCTGATCTCCGAGTGTGTTTTGTTCTGAGATGACGCCACGATCAGATTTTACATAACTCTGTGAAACCGACATCAATGGAGAAACTCTATCAAATTCGTGGTGACTTTTATATTGAACATTGTTGATTTAAATTTGTTACTTTTATCCTCCTATTTGCGTTTGGTCTTTAAAACAATTTTATTGAAATGTAGATAATATAACTTGATAAATCAGAACATCTCGAAAACATTTTCATTACTATTCATGCCATTGATGTGGAAGAAATTATGGTTTATGATCTTCTGTTGAATATATAAAAGAGAATCGAGTTCAATAAATGTACTAATTATGAAACTAGGGAAAGAACAATAGTAATGTGGTGAAATAATTTTGCCCAATCCGATTGCAATATACAATGAATCGAAATATTACTAAACTTAAACTTCTCACAGTATCACAAAGAGTTCAAGAACGAATTCAAGAGTTCCTGAATGTCATTGACTTTAACAGATTGATCATGCCAAAAATCAGCATGGTAAAACAACATCAAACACGTGTGAAAATTAATCAAAACAGCTACATTATTGATCACCCTATTACCCTGTAATATGGACTAGAAATATAATGTGATGTAGAGCGATCGATAGTATCTGACACGAGTACAACTCATAGATCCTGGGTCTACTACATTCTTCCATCAAATTCTAATAAAATGTCAAGTCAAATGAAAATACAAAATGTCCGAACATTTAAGTAGGAATCTACATCTCTATCAACAAGAAATATTGTTCTGCTTTCTCGAATAAATTTTCTTTCTTGTACAATTTTATTATTATACTTCCCTTCTGAAGTGATGCCGTAAAACTTTTATTCAATGTTTGTCAACACTCATTGTGTAAATGCAGTGTTGAACATTGCTTTTTCTTGTATGTTTGAGGGTATTTATCACAGATGTTACGAGACAAACCTAAGATGTGGACCTGTATCTTGTCTCATTTCTAGTTTACAAGGATCCATGAAAGATCTACGCAGTGCATTGTTATTCGTATTTTACATCTGTCTAAAATCATACGGATGTTTATATTCTTTCTTCCTTTACATATTATATTCAGTACTCTGTTCATATTTATACTATTTCCTCTTGAATTTTTATAATCTTAAATGTTTTCTTTGTGATCAGTTAGCACTTTTTGCTAATATAATTCATTATTACATATGCAAAGAATGCATACCATTCATAACAGGAAAAATATTTTCTTTGGTAACTTTTGTAATATGTAAAGATGCACTATACTATAGTAACTCCAGTAAACCTATGTCATCACGGTGGGTATAACCAGTCAGTCTACACCTCTATAGTACCGATATACCTCTTGCTGTTCCCTCCAGGATGGCCTGTATTTCGTATCTTGTCTTACATTATATTCCTATTTCACAAACTATTTGGTATCTTTGGTTAAATTTTACTGTTACATAACACAACTCACCTTGAATTTTGAGTTTCAAATCATGCGGAACGTCGTAGTGGTTTTCATACGTGTACACCCTTATCTTAGACATTCTTCGTGCATGCAAGTCAGCCGACATTCGTCTGAAAGTAATGACATCTCAGTTATAAGAAAATACTAAAACAATCGTATGAAAACCACTTAACGTCAGTATCAAAAACCAAAAAAGCTTAAGATCGGTCAATTTATTACGATTTCATTTTCTTTATGTAACATTATAACATGGATCAAAACAAAACTTTGTGATAATATTTAGAAACAACAAAAGATATAAGAGGTATAATGTAATAAGTCTGTGAAAGCGTGTTCGATGTGCCATTTATATTAATAGCTGCCAGTGTAAGTTCTGTTTTAGTGTAATGAAACTTGATTGGATTTTACTTTTCTTTAACTTTCTGTATCAAATGGAGATCCATGTCTGTTTCATCTCCACTGCTGGTGATTGTGTGTATTCTAGACAAAAGAAAATCGCTACATGTCTCAAACTGAATAATGAAAATTGCTCAGATAATTAATGATGTGTAACCTCTTCCGTAATGATCAGTTTGGTAAAATGTATATTGTATATAGATCAAAGACAAGAATTTGAGAGGTCTTAAACGTACACACAAGAAATATAAAATGAATAAAAAAATTGCTATTCCAAAGGTTACGCCAATATGGTTTTACCTTTGTTTCTGATTGGGAATGTATGTGGTATACATAAAAGAATGTATAGTATGTATGGGGTTTTAAAAGATCCAATGATTTCAGGTTTTAAGATAGTCAAACCCTAAGATCATCGCTATGACAATAAGTCTTGTACTGGAACCCTCTACATCCCTTTACAGACTTTTATTTTAGAGCGTTGCAGTCTGACTAACAGGGCGGATGGGACGTTATGACGGGCCTTATCTAAACCTCCTCAAAGGTCCTGACCCTTGTCCCTTCTAACTGTTATTCGGGACTCCGATGGAACAAAGACCTTAGCTCGCTTTCAGTGTAGTAGAGCACGGTAGGATCATATATATTTTTTGTTTACATATATACTTTCATACTATTTATAAGTATGGGATGTGTCATAGATACTGACCTATATGCTACATAGACGATTAAGATCAATGTGGCAATAATTCCAGCTGTAGTCAGGCTAATGGCAATGTAGATAATGGTATAATCAGCAGCTATCAGCCCTAGTGGTGCTGTAAAACAATCAATTACACAGTGCAATTTGTTAAGTAAATTCGTACAATAAATAAGATGATGAATATTATTACCTCAGCGGTCCGAAAGCATTTAAGACAAAGGTAAATGAAATCATGAAATGGGACGGAAATTACAGACACCAATTAATGTATTCATAAATGGTATATATGAAAGATATATAAGATGTAGCAAAGAAAGGTGTCTGGAGAGGGTAAGCAGAGCAAAGAGTGAAGGGATTCAGCTCCGTATGAGAAAAATATGTCAGCAAAAAGTACAGAAGTTGATGTCCACTTCAACACCGACAATTTGCTTGAAAACCTCCTCTCAAAACACCACAAATCTGTTGTCGATCAGAAAGTTTTAATTCAAACTAATCGTGTACCTTGACACAAGAATCTAACTTCATAATCCATACAAGTGGAGTCTGACTGCCGGACAATATCGCATTGTATTCCATCTAATGTACAAGCCACTGTAAGGTTATCCCTGGCGGATGTGGCGTTCCTGGTCACTATAATAGAAGAGGAGTTCACCTCTCTACACTGTACTGATGATAGGGAGTAACCGGCTGTACAAATAATGGCTCCAGTCTTATAAATAGAAAACAAAATAGAAAACAGGCTAAATTGCAAAAATAATAATAAAAACAAAAACAATGATATCATGACATGATGATATTATGTCAATAACTACTCGTATGTGTCATATAACAGATGTTTAAACAGAGATAGATAGATTATGTGTTCTTTTCGCATGCATTCTTATGTATTTCATGATTTTATTCCATTTTAAAAAAAATATAAGGTTTGAATTCGAAATCTAAGTTAAACATGTTTATATAATAGTGTCAGTCATACAAGAAAATTATGTTTATCCTCCTTTGTGGACAAATATACACTCAGATTATACTTAAATAAGAAGACAAAGCATAACACGAGTTTGTGTGTCATCTTACATTGATTTAAGAAGAATGCAAGGTGTTCTGTGATAAAGTATATGGTGCAATAAATAATGTATAATGAGTCATATTCAATTATTCAAATGAAATATATTCATGATCTTACGTATTTAAGAATTTCTAATTTCTCTGTGAAATTTGAAATTTATGGAAAATAATTTTTGACTGATTTTGTTTATGTTCAAAGGACTTTTATATATTTTCTAAACATAAGACCTGGTTTCTGGCACGTTAAGTGTAGGGATACAAAACAATACTAGATGGTACGGTAAAGTAAGGAGAACTTGGGAGAGATAGCGATCGCCGAAAGGTGAATTAAATGTAACCACTACATCTCTGATACAAACGACATTGGCTCTTATCATATAACCATTTTTTAAATTACAAGTTTCACATGAAATTTGAATGTGTTTAATATATTTGCATTACCTCTGTTATCCTTTGAACTGTCTCAAAGTCGCCGTCACCTCCAGGACCATCGATGTTGTACCATTGAGTCCATTGAGCTTTAACATTTAAATGATAGATATAGCTTGGGATATGCCCGTCTATTATGTTTTATATTTAGTGTGAAAACTCTACCGATGGTATGTTAAAAATGGTGAACATCATATTGCAGACATACAAATTCTTCATTAGATTATCTGGGTCTTTGTAAACAGAACTTTGCTCTTTTAACTTTCTCATAAGGGTTCGTAATGGACGAGAAGATAGAAATATGTAATTTAATGTCATAATGAATTTGTCAATAGCGTATCCCTAACTGAAAACTGCATCCCTATAAACTGAAATCTATCTCATTTGTAAGGTAGTGAGATGTGACACATGTCCTTGTATCTTGTTCGGTTCTCTCGAAATTGTTTGATATCAACGTAAGGCTAGATAAAGAAAGTAATTCCCATTCTCAAATGAGTGTGTTGTTACACAATTCAAATATGTTAACAACATAGATCATGTTTACAAGGACAGGAAGTATGTAGAGAAGATATTGTATTCGTCGTGATAATGATTTACTTGTGTGACCTTGACCTGAATTGAAAACATGTCGGTAAATTATGTAAAATGAATTTATTCCTGATCTAATTTATATTGGATAGTATTGAATTTAAGGAACGATAATTTGATGAACGTTATTCATGTTAATTCGGTATTATACGTTTTACATACAACAGTACAAGACATCTTTTTTTCTTAGAAGTATGGTTTATTGTAACTGATTATATAACTGAATGGGATATATTTACGTCTATTAAAGAGGACATGTAGATCAATTTATAATGACAAACAGAGAGAGGAATACATCAACATTTCAATATACTCAGTTACAACTATTCATTTCGTATGATGTAGCCTTACATTTTGCATTTCCGACGCGGGAATTTCAATTAAACAACATTTCATTCCTTGAATAGGACAATTTGACTTCGTGTTCTTGTCTCCTTCAAGTGTTCATATGTGTATATTTATGTATTTACTTCTACGACTTGAATAGTTGTTGCAGGACTTTTGCGACGGGTAATTCATGCGACCAGGGGACGCTTAATCCTCCCGGGCTATTGGTCTCACCTCGATTTTATCGGGGTTCGCATTTGTCTGAATATGACACTGTACACGAAATAGTCCTTTTAGTCAATTAACTACGAGATATGGTTTACCCTTCGGTACTTCTTCGTTTTGTTTTACTCTTACATAACACGATTGTATTCTTTTCTATAAAATGTAAAGCGAAGGGTGAAGGAGATAAAAAAATTAAAACCTATGTATGACTTTCCTCGCTACAACAATATACAACAATATATTGAAATTAATAACAAGTACTTATACGCTTCATATTTCATCTGTCAGTTTATATCAACTGTAAAAAGACTATACGAGAATTAACTACCAAATCGCCTTTTGATCACGTGTTGAGACATTTATAAAGAAATGAAATATAACAAATTGCACATTTATTATGAACTAATTATAATTCTTACCTTTTATAAGAGATACTTGATTCAATATCAGCACGCAGATACATAATGGTAGTATTTTATGGGTGTCCATGTTAGTTTTAGCCTGATTGTATCGACAATCCATAACTCGATGAGGAGATCCGGGAATTACGTCAGACGACTTTCATCCTTCCGCTATGGTCAACAATCATTGTTCACAGATCAAATGCAGTAGTGACCGGAAATCAGAGTGTACAACATGTATATCTTAATACAAATAAATGAACATTGTTGTGGAATTTTATCTTTTTGAAATTTGTAAATTATTTTAAAACGAAGGAGATTCTCCATCATGCTTTGTTCTGTTCTAAGATGAGTGTTGGTTTTTACTTTTAGGTAATCATTTATGCTAAAGTTTCATTTACAAACGTTTCAAATTGATCTTTCTACCTTATATACATCCCTGCCACATGATTTAATTAAAACTAAACTTAACTACGTACTTCTCAAATCTGTAGATTATTTCTATAACAATTTACAATTTACAATGATAATGTAATGTTATCATTGTTCTGATAGACAATATTTATTATCGAATTTTACGGCAAACTTTATAATCAAACAATTGAGTTCCGAATTGACACTGTGTTGCCCATATAGCAGACCAGTTTTTGAATTGTTATGAGAGGGATTTCTTACTTCGATTTCAAATGAAAAACCTATTCAACCAAAGAATAAATAAAATACACACACAGAAACCCCCCCCCCCCCCAATAACCAAATTAAAAACAAAACGTTTCGATCTTATTGACATGTTTAATGACACATATAAATATCTAGATGATATACTGACACCTGATAACTATGGAAGATATATCAGTGACATGTATCCACCTGCACATCGGTTACACAAAATCATTGTTTCTCATAGGGTTCGATTTGCTAGAGTCTGCACCAGTAGTTTGGATTTCTATGCAGAGGAAATCTACTAATTCCTCTACATCTTTTGACTTAGGCTTACAGATACCATCAATATCGAAAGTCTTTTTTATGAATCTTATTAAGATCTTATATCTTAATTTGGAAAACTTATTTTTCAGAAATACGTGCTCAGCACAACACCATTTTACGAAGCTCTTTTCGTGCCATTTAAAAGAAGAAAAAATATTTTTTTATCTTTTTCAATCGAGAAACTATCTCGTTCGAACGAGACAAAATCTCGTTCGAACAATTCGTTCGAAGAAATCTTCGAGTGTCCTAATTTCAACGGGCTAAAATTGCTAATAAAGATTCACAGTTACTTCGTAGATATTCAGATTGTAAGTATTGCTTCACATACTTGCTTTAGTAATAGTTAATCTACAAGTACGTAAGTACACAACATTCTTATTTTGGAAGCCAATACATATATAGCTTTCAACTTACGGAGTTTGCCATTAGTGATGTAATTTCGACGATAGCGCACAAACTCAACTCGAGCACGGTTAAACAAATTAATTTTCTGTATAATAACAATAGGAATTTTATTGTAAACCGAGAACTTTAAACACAGTGAGCACATAAGAATCTGTCATTTCTTCTGATCACAACATCTGATTAGAACATAAATATATCCAATGATTAAATTGAGAGTAATCTTTAACATCATCACATTGTGCCCACTTAACAAAAATTAAATCACTGTTTTACCTCCTTTGGAGTACCGTAAATTCTCTGCAGACAGCAAATATCCTTCTCGTCTGTATATTCAGTCTCTCATTTCTTTTGCATTTTTGTTCCAGATGTAGATGGTTCTGTCACTGTCACTTTCTCGACCTTTTCAATTCTTTATCTTCATCATTTTTTCTTTTGTTGTCCACTATCATGTTCATCTATTTCTCCTTTTATTCTAATACTATTTTTGCAATTTAGGAATATTTTTTATCATGCAAGTCAATTTGATATTTTACTCATTTTATTTTGAAAACATTATTATTGTTATTCAGCAATAAGATAATTAAAGAGACTGATATAATTCTTGACAAGACAGCTAGCGTAAATTGAAAATTTATTTTCCATCTTAAATGATGAAATATTGAAATTATACCCCCTTTCTCATTATACCTATAATAGCTTCGTTCATTGGAGGTTGAACCATGTGATACCAACATTAAAATGCATAAGAAGTCTAACAAACATTCAATTGTTACTGAGTTTAAATTAGTATTTGAAATACATTTATTTACTGCGCTATTACATACAGAGTTTACTTTACATTCAGACATACATTACAAGACTTTATCAACCCGCTCCGAATGTGATACATTTTATATAAAGAATCAAGACGTAATAAAATGTGAAATCAGAGCCGTGTGGTCACAAATCTATACATATTTCAAAGAGACTAAGACAAAAATACCTCTTATAAGTCAGTCAACATCGCTTACCATATATGTTTACAAGATTACACGATTAAAGGTAAGAAAAATATGTAAATTTATTGACAATAATTAGCAAAATTTGTATTTATTAAGTAAGTATAAGTCATTATATAGTATATATTATAATATCAGAACATAGTTATGTACTTGTATTAATGTATTGCACAATATTCGCATTCGATAATATAGAACTATATATTTTTAGTAATGTTCGAGGTCGAAATCCATTGTATACATATTTGAATATAAAACAAGTTAAAAAAAAACTGATATGAAAATAAGAACCAGAGAACCCATCTAAGGACAGAGCTTTGCATGAGGGAAGCACTTCTTAGGTAAGAATAATTTACAAACTCATATTAGAAAATTCAGATTATATATTTCGAGTCAGTATGGTGCACAAAATAAAAAGGTATATATGTACTATATTTATTATAACCACCAGGCCGGTGTAACTGCTGGTGGACTGATAGTTCCAGAGGGCATCATACGTCTAGTTTTAGTGCTTTTATACTGACATGAAATATATATTTCAAATTTTCAGTCATCAAATTAAGTAAATCACTCTAAAACTAAGGAGAATCTCCCTCATGCATAGCTCTGTCCTTATATAGATTCTTTGGCTCACTTTTCGGTCATTTTGGTTTCAACACTGCTCTTCAAATATTTATGTTTTATGAGAATTCCAAACATTCGGCCACGAGCATCACTGAAGAGACATAAGTAGTCGAAATGCGAATCTGGTGCACAAATTTAAAAGGTATTTATGTTCTATATATATTTGTAGAAGCATTGAAAACTGAACTGAACTGATCATATGATACCCTCGGGAACTAACAATCCATCAGCAGGGTTATCAATCCAGGGGTAATGAATATAAAAAATACATTATTAATTAGTATCCCTATTTAATGTCAATTATGTAATAACAATAATAATTATATATATATATATATATATATATATATATATATATATATATATATATATATATATATATATATATATATATATATATATATATATATATATATATATTTACCGACAGACAACACCGCACCATACATATAACTCTATTATTAAGTTTATATAAGGTTGTTAACTAGGCACTTGGTAAAAAGTAACATATACCATTATTAATCTAATGTGGAACACATGCGCATTACGACAGCTTATATCTCTCACATTAAGCCATCACTTGTAGATTTGTACCCTTTCATTAGGTCTACTTTCTATGAAAGAACTAAACACGAGTATTTCCTGGTATTTATGTGTTTAATTTGATGGCAATATTGGGCCGCGGAGGCGTACAATTAAATTTAATATTCCTAAAATTTCCAATTAATAATTATGATATATCAATTAATACTTTTCCAAGAAATACATTGTAAATCATCTTCAATCAATACACCATTGTGTAACAAGTGGTGGCCGCCAAACACATGTACGGGCTCGCCCCCCTAACAATCAATAGATACATTGTGTTACCGGGCCGAGGGTTAACCTGTGGCAGCAAATACATAGGGTAATCGCAAATGTATTTCCAGTAACACAATATATATAGTTTTCACAAATCAATCAATCAATCACATCAATGTATCATTCAATATACAACATATTTTCCAAAAGTTCAATCAATCACATGAATTTATCAGTCAATATACAATATCTTTTCCAAAAGATCATATGTCTGAATTTCTGTCATAATATAGCAAAGTTCATTTACAATTTCTCACTAATGTCTGATAATTAAGTTGTAGATAGGGTCGCATGTACGCCACCTGACCGTTGTTTGACGAAAGTGATAACGGCAAACAACGGTCACCGCCACAAATATATATATATATATATATATATATATATATATATATTATATATATATATATATATATATATATATATATATATATATATATATATATATATATATATATATATATTTCTATCTGTATGATTTTATGATTTTGTTTTGTCAGTTTATGTCGGAAATCTCAGCCCCTGCCAACTTCCTACTTCCTAAACACTAGAATATATTTTGTAAAGTTGCATTATTGATAGGCAAGGTTCAGATTTACACCAAAATTGTTTATTTCTGGTAATGATTTTCACGGATTCATAATTCTGATTTAGATCTAGAAATAATGCATTGATTTCATTTATCAATACATAATACTGTTATATTCTTATAATAACTCAATATCTTTTGGTGTTTACCCTCAAATGTGTTGCTTCCATCTCCTGATATTTATGTATAGATTTCTGTAGACACCACCTGTGTATACGCTGTTTTTATTTGTTGTGTTTCGACAATTGTTTACATTTAAATATTGAGTCGAAACTTTTTGTCACTAAACACAGATCTTTAAATATTTAAATATATTCTGTCTGTGTTTGGATTTTCAGAATATATTGAGTCCAGAAGGTAAGGTTTCAAATAATTTTCGAAATTCAGATTATCTTATGTATGTGAATGATCATTCCGTTACAATCAAGTAATTCGAATTAATAATTTCCTTCTTTAAAGTGCACTTTAGTTATTTTTTATGTATTTGCAACACACAGCGGCCAAGCGTGCTCGGTAGCCCTATCACTATAGCTGATTTTAAAAAGAAGGGGGACGAACTACCCAAGTCCGGTCAACAACACCATCTCGCTTCGATCGCGAATACTCAGTACTCAGCGCTTACTACTGACCAGTTACTCCCGACTTAATATATTATGTTTTTTCAGTGTATCAAGGTCGACACTGTGGAAGGTCAAAATATTTGAAGAACAACGTAAGTAGCAAAATGATTCTTTAGAAACAGCAAAACGCATTTAAGCATAGAGACTTGATGCAGATGATCATATCTTTTCAAACATATGCAAACTTATTTCCCGATAAACATATATGTGAGTAAGGATAACCTTATTCGAGAACTTACGTCGAATACACTAAGTTTATTATTAATTCTTCATTTTAGCGTATATTTCTTATATGAATAGATATGAAACTTCTGAGATTTGGATCAAATATGAGATATTTGCAGCTCATGATTTTAACAACTATTTCGCAGAAAGGTAGGTTAGAATACTGGTAATGTATGCAAACATTCATTTGTACTAAATATATCTCGTTGAAATGTGTTAATATGAAAGAATTAAAGAATAAATATCTATAATATCTATAATGAATATGTAGTTACAAAGATTATGTTTTATAGATAAGAGAAAATCATTATTAGCTAAAAAGTCTCAATGAATGAGTGTGTTAAATAACTATAAAAGAGCTCACTGTTGTAGCAACTTTTCTCTGGTATGCTAGGTTGACATCTTGGACATTGGGGAATTTCACTCTGACTAACTGTCACTGAGTTTCTTCCTATAGTCTCCTTCACCATTATACAAAGTCCGAATCCATACGTGTGAATTATTTTGGTTGAGAGTTAGTTGTCATTTCTAAATGAATTTTCACTTTAACTTTTACATGTACATGAATCAATTAGGAGAAAATGCCCAAATTATAGGCAAATAAAGTTTTAAATTGTGTCGTGTTCGTCAGTACAAAAGACTAGAAAATAGAAACGTATCCACTATTTCCGTAGTTTTATTCCATAAACTGTACCTAACCTTTTTCAGCAATAAGTAAACTTTGTGATGAGTTTAAAAACACCAACATTAGTTCAACAATAACTTCGTTAAGATTGAATGGCAGAAGCGAAAAGTAAGTATAAATGAATTTTATAAATATAATAATATGAGGTTACAATTTGTCCCCACCAGATGTCAAGCGCTTGACTGATTTCTATTTGCGTTTAATAAAATAAAAACAAAAGTGTCACAACCCCCTTTTTCTGCATTAAATATGCAAAAGAACATGTACGTTTCCACGGAACATTTGCTTAATTTGGTAAGCAGAAATGCTAAGTTGAAACTTTTCAAATTATTAACAAAAGAAATTTAAATCTATAAACATCATCATAAATATCGTACTTCACATTTCAAATACATACTTTGTTTTTGGATTACAGTAGTGGTAATTGCAGTTGGCTACTTGACAATGGAAATAATAGTCTGAAAATACTGTTGACTATAAAGTACAATATTGTATGTGGAGAGAGCACTATCAATGTTCGTGATGGTAACGTATATGCTAAATACAATCTATCAAATTCATGATTTTCTCCAACTCCCCTATTTTTAATTATGAGGCAGTTTTTCTCGTTTTGAGCTTGTCAGTTGAAAAGATGTTCAACGCGGATGCGCAGATGTTTAGGTCACGTAATAGACTTTTAAGGTTAGTGACGTAATGAAACCAACAGGGCAAGTAGCTTTTCATCAGCCCCATTCTTAGTGATGACAAGGTGTTATTATAAGATAGTATTTGTTATCATATTTTTACAGTAAGATCTATATATAAGCACAGTAGGTGCCTGTAATTTGTATACAGTACACACATTTGTATGTATATTTCATTTAAAACAATGTTAATACTAATATTCCGGGCGGCGTTATCACGATTATAACTGATTGATTGATTGATTACGTCACTCCACGATTATTTCACGTATATGGTGATGGCATCTGCATGATGCATCGCATGGAATGTTTTACCTTTGTGGCAGACCCACTCGAAGCTGTGAGGGATCTTTTACGTGCAATGCCTACCGTGACCTTCGGTTTTTACTGTCTCATCCGAAAGACATAACACCGGTGAGCACAGCGGGAATCGAACCCGGACCTGCACAAACCGAGCATCCCATCCACTAGGCCACATCGACTTATATCGCGATTATGTATTAATATATATTCGCTAGACATACTTTTCGAGAGAAGCTTTATACTCGCTTTAGTTAAATTGTCGATTCAAGAAAAGCTAAGATATCATTTTCGATGAAGTCATATTCGCTGAATTTTGCGAAAATAAGGTTTTGGTTAATTAAGTGTTTTTAAGATTTTAAATTGGCATGTAGTTTACGTTAAACATAACTTCCATGATACTTGTCCTCCTTAATGTTAATATTTTGAATCCTTACATCAGACGTGATATCTATAGAGCACAAATGTTCCTAAAATTCAACTAAAAATTTGAATTACCATTAACTACTATGTACTGTTTTAAGGAAGCGATATTTCATCTACATCGCTTGGTACATTCTGTGGACATTCAACAGCCATCATATCCTCTACAGACCGTTACATCTTCATTATGCTCTCTTGGACAACTTCGTCAAATATAACTCTCGTATCGGAAATCATAGCAACTGGAGACTATTGTAAGTTTCAACTGGATAATTGCATCAATTGATTGGATTTAATTTTTCTTCATTCTCTCGCACAACATATTACTAAGAGGTCCAGACTTTGCGGAGCTTAGTGGAGATGACAATTTATCATCTCAACATCTTATCTATCACAGATGCACAATATAATAACCATTTGAACAGGAGATCAATCAAATGGAAGTATTGCAAGTTGAACATATTTATTCAAATCAAAGATACAATACAGAGTTAATATTCATATATCGTAATGTGCATTAATTAAATTACTAATACTATTAGGTATATTTATTATTCATTTATTTATTTCACATTACTAGATGCATTGTTTTCTTTATTTATAGCCGGAAATGGATGTGTCCGTAAAGAAACTATTGTTGTGTCTGATGATAAAGATCATTTCATCTCATCCCCGGGGTTTCCAGCAAAATATCCCAGGTACTTCTTTTTAAGTAATATATCCAATTTGATAAAGCATTGTTCAAAAGTCTTGTTATGTATCAATTATTTACGTGTTAAATACGTATATGGTAGAAGCTTCTTCTTGCCATCTCGTTGCTTTCGAGAACCTGTTAAAGTTGGGATGTTATTTCAAATATCTGGTAAAAGGAAAATAATTATGGATCATTTGCTATTACGTGCAAGTTCAAAATCTAAAATGAGTATACATTTGTCACTTTCTCGAATTACACTTATAACGTTGCAAAATTTGCGAAAAATAAATGCATGTTGAAGACTTGTAAAAGAGAAAACAGAAGACATCTGACAAAGCTATATGACACAAATCATCAAGGACCTGCACACAAAAAATGATAATAGTAGAATATACACGGAACGACATTACAAAAATATTCGATGCGGTTACGATACCGACTTAGGACGGTCAATTGAAATAACAAACGTCACTCAGTTGTGAGCATAATTACTATAAGAGAAAATGGAATATAGTCAGATCATATCTTGTGTGAGTCCATAGTATAAAAGATTAATTGAAAAATAATTGAAAAAGGGAAGTCAGTCCTCTAGTCATGAGTTGTTATATTTTACAGTTCCATTTCGTGTAGATGGGTGTTGACCAATTATGCTGGATATATACAAGTTGACATATTATTCTCAGATATAGAGGACGATACCAGTTTAAGGTGCGATTATGACGTGTACACTATTCACGATGGTGAGTTGTAATCCTGAATGAATACGTATTAATATATCTTAATTCTCTTCAATAAGCAGATGAAGATATATTGTCTACAAAATATTTATATTTATCATTAACACAAGTAAACTTCTGACGTATTTTAGGAGAATTTCGCTGTGAGAATAACCTCGTCATAAGGGCGTGTTCAGAATTCCAAAAGTTCTCTCCATCTTCATTTACATCAAACGGATCTTCAGTAGTAGTGATATTCGAAAGTGATTCGTCCGTGAATAACAGAGGATTTCTTCTACGTTACAAAGCAATTAGGAGGTTCAAGACATCTACGTCACAATACAGATGTAGTTCACAGTCAGTAGGTAAAGATGTCAAATATATATCGGCATAGTTAATAATTCAAATGAATTTAATTCGTGGATGTATAAATTATGTCAACGGATCCTTTGTATCAATCCCGTAACAAAGAATACACAAAGTACAAACAGAAAAATAGTATTACTGTCGGACAGTTCACCTTTGGAAAACGGAGATTCTTTTATCGTTGTAACACGATCATTTGTGTACCGTTATTCTCCCTGTGTTATCATCATTTTAGCCCTCGAATTTTGAAAGCTTTTATAAATAAGTGTAGGGTAGTTTATTTTACTGTTTAACTTAAATGTGAATAAGTGGAACAAACCCAATAGTATAACTAATTTAAGATATATGACAATGGTCTATAATGGTACACATTTCAGACATCTGATTAATATCTACTACCTTTAATAGAATTAGATGTCTCCTTTGGCTAAACGAGATTTTAATGCATTTCTTCATTACATTCTATTCTACTGTAGATAAAAACAAAATCAGTATTTAATTGTTTCCTAATTTATTTGTAGAAAATAGTGGCTTTGAAACTTCAGCATTGGCAGGTATTGTGCTGGGATCTGTCTTATTGATCTGTTTCACCACAATGACGGTTATATTTCTGGTATTCAAAGGGAGACCATCTTTTCATAAAGTACCCATAACGCCTCTGAAGGAAGTGATGACAGTTAAATTTGATAACACTGACACTTTAAGAGCACGGCGACCTGAATTATTCCTTAATATGAAATTCAGACAGGATTCAAATATTTGATAGAATAATAAATTGTAAAATCTTTATGCGAATGCATGAAAGCAAGAAAATATAATTAATAAAATCTGTGTTGATCTTTTATATTTTTTCAAATTTTTTAAACATACATGGCACTTATAATAAAATATAGAGTAGGACGAAAATAAAGTGATATACAATTATACAAGAGTGTTGAAATTGTCTAAACCCTGTAGTTTGGCTTTCGATGTTTTGTCGTATACAGGAAGTCCATCATTGGCACGTGATATCTCAACGTGCCAATGGTAGATATTTTGAATCATACACACAAAACCAAACACAGTCCCGATTGATAAAATTACAATTGACGTCACCGCTGGTGTGTACTGCATTCCAAGCAAAATGTAAAGCATCACGGCTGAAAAGAGATACCATCATGAGAAAAGTCAGATAAAGTAACTATAGACGATATTACTTTATATTTAACTACAACTAAAATAAACTCTATTAATTTATAGCATTACAAATATTAAGAATACATAAACTTTATATTTATAGTGATGTTACTAGCTATCATTTTTCTGAGTAGGTCACTATCTGTATTAAGTGTAAAGAGAGATTTTGTTGAAAACTATTGTAATTCTATAAAGTAAAATACGAAAGTAACTGGTGTCATGTGACTGTAGCACCAACAACAATGCACCACAGTGGACATTCACGGACCCCTGAAATTCAGAGGTGTCCTAGACAGTGAGTGTCTTTTGTTTGGTTAGCCACACCCGCCGAGAATGCTCTTAAACACAGAGGAATCGGATATAATAAAATGCAACGGCGTATCATTATTTCTGTTTGCTGAATTATAATGTAGATTATTCAGTTCACTTATAATGCAGAAAGAATTAATTATTTTGTCACAAACTGTCGATCAAGCATAGGCATGTGAAAAATAATCACACTGAAATTGGAAATTCTAGAACGAAATGTATGGCACAAATGGCACAAAATAAGCGAAGCGCGTTGTAAAGATGTAATTCAGTACGAATTTATCCTCTCCTTGACCCGTTTTGCCAAAATATTCTTGGCCTAGATGCTGGATTATTCAAAAAGAAAAATCTGACAGTCAAAAGAGATTGTAGATCTACTTGTCATACTCAAATGTATACCATTTATTTTATTTGTATCGTACAGGTAATAGCATACACATTAGATTACACATAACATTTCAAATAAAGCATAAATTGTTGCGTCATCATAATTGCTACAGGATACGTAGAGATTTAAATAAGGCTGTCATGAAAATTTCAACACCTATCCTGAAATAAAGTATTTGTCGTGCCTGATTAGGTTAACATTAGATATTGACATTACCGAGACAGACATCACAGTATTCACTTTGGGTTCTGTCACAGTAGTTATTGACATTACCAAAACAGACATCACAGTATTCACTTTGGGTTCTGTCACAGTAGCTCGACGTATTGATTTGCATTTGCTAATGCACCTAACTCCTACTCGGATACGCATAAAATGTCTTTACGTTTATTAAGACAAGATTTATGATGAAACACTCATTCCTTTTGTGTCTTTAGCGGCTTTGTAAATCTGTGTTATCATGAGTGTTACAAAAGGAATTCGGAACATAATAAAAGTTTTGATATTACGTGTGTATTTGAATGTGTATGTTTCTGAGTGAGAAAAGTATGTTAGCACGTCGTACCGAAGTAAATTTTCTTAATTACCATTGTCAAGCATCATAAGTATTTCGTTTCTATTGTCTTGTTTCAATTACGTCAAATTCACAACAGAACTTACAGGAAGAAAACTACACTTTTGTTTTTAAATATTTATTGACTTATTTATTTCCACTATTATTATTGTTGTTGGTGGCGTTTCTTTATTGAAACAAACGGTTTGTAATTGCGTCTTTTACAAAACATAATTATATGTATTCTTATCCTTTTATCTTTTATTGAATCCATTTTTTCCAAATTTATCTTTGGTGGAACCCTTAAAAGTATTGCATCGAAATAAATTCTTATGTATGACCTCTCTGACAAAAAAATCAGTAAAACTACTCATCTGTACGTATACTCACTGATAATGAAGGCAGGGATCGATACAAAATATCCCACAACAGCTATAAATCGAGAACTGGAACAATCACTCAAATATTTATTTGCTCTGAAACACGACATACAAATATTGTAAAAAAATAAGACGAATAGCCTTATAACACTATCATTGATAGTTTAGATCTAACAGAAAGGCAAGTTTATTGACATCCTAGATTTTTTTTGTCTGTATTCACATTCCTTAAGTTCGCTATTGCACATTTTTGTACAATTTTAATTTTTAATCTATGAAGAATGAAATGTACATTCCTGATATGCAGTATCATTGAACGAATATATGCAAAAATGTCATATCTAAATACTTAATCATTAATTATCAATGATTTGGGATGTCACTAGCTTAGTATAAGGAATCTATATGAATAAAAAATAATTCCAGAAACAAATGAAATATGTAAGGAAACAGAAGAGTTACCTTTGGTATCCGTTTGTTACTTTCGAAATTTTTGTGACGAAGAAGAACTGCATAGAGCAAAGTAAAAGGCAATTCGTTTGAAGAATAAATACAAAAGTAGCAAAAGCTGTGGTCACTTCAATAATATCATCATACTGTTTCTGAGATGTGAGAAAAGAATCATTTCGAACAGGACTTCCACCTGATATCGAAGTCAAATTCAGTAAAATTTGTAAATCCAGTGACACAAGAATCACAGCCGAAATCCATAAAAATCCAATTCCATTTAATGTTACTTTAACATTTGCTTCCTCAGTAGTCCCATGTAAGTTTAATTCTTCTGTCTGTCCAACATTGAGTTCACTGTCTTGGTCTTGTGACTGAGACACTGCTGTACTGCGTTTCGATACAAAACTTGACGGTCGACTCAAATTTCCATTTTGTCTTTGATTCAGATTTGCGTTCCTAATTGACTCTGCTATCTGAAATTGTTTCTGTTGTTCCTCTTTTTTCTGTATCACGACATCAAGCAGGTCACGGTTTTTGTAATTATCCAGTGTCATTACTTCCATTTCTGAACTTGATATGGTCTTGTTTATTTTCAAAATATATCACATTGCAAGTATCGGGTTAACGCTACAAAATAAAAACAAAATACATCATTTAACGTGGCCTCGGGTAACAATCTTATATATCCAAATCGTCTTATCTGTAATGCTAACAAACTTATACTTCAAGCGAATCGTTAAAACATCGATTTCTCTGCAATCATAACGCATCGTCCAACATTGGCAGCAGTGATAGCTCATCAGCTTTCTTACTATGGCCATACCCTCTGGAAGCCAGTAGTGTTGCCTGTCTTGAAAAGATAAGAGAATGAAAGTAAGCCGCCATGCACGACACAGCATGCCGTTAGTGCACAGCCTAGACAACGCCTTGATTAAGCTTGAATCCGATTAATGCGCACTGTACTTACATATACATCATTAGTTATACAACACAGTACATCAACATAATTTGTCATCTTACCTTATTGACTTACCGACCTGTGATTTATAAACAGAAATGCCCTTGAATATTTTGTACATCTGAGGGAAAGCCCGTGTTTTCGTTCGTTCTTATGTAATGTGTGCACTGTGGTGAGCGATCGATCCACGGCTTTACTATAACACGGCGTTCATTCTGTCATTAATGAAACCTTTTCAGACGCGCACCCAAGTGCACTCAAAGGAGGTGGGTTTTAAATTTAGATGGCAGTCTATATTATAAGTGAATCTGAACTACAATTGTTTATGACAATTAAGTGTTAAGTATAAGATATTCATTATGTGTCATCATTTCAGAAAGAAACAATACAATAAAACAGTGAAATTCCAGATATACACACCATACAACATCCGAGACTCGGGAATGTTCCTCTCGGTTAGAAGTGTACAGTGATCAAACTGGTCAAGTGACAACGCATTCGATATACTTTTTCGTTTTAATATTGGAATGATGATAATATATTCCTGAAGAATGTTATGTACCTGCCAAAAGACAATAATATCACCTTCTCACGCCGCTACTGTGAAATATGAACCTCTATCCTTTCCTCATATATTGCTGCATTCATCTTGCAGCCATATACGGTAGCAAGGTGCATGTTTTAAATGCCTTCTCGTTTAAGTGATTTTACACAATAGGGGTTACCTGTGAAGCGATGTTATTACAGATAATGTTTAGATCGGGATCATTGAAGTAACAGACATATCGTTTACAGTCTAGTATTTATTTTTTTGACTAGGAGAATAAACTATTGGAATTAAATTATACCACTGATAAAAATCTTCACTCTGTCGTCTTTTGAAATTTAGAAAATTGTTTTATTTGTATAAATACATCGTAAACAGCACGAGCGATAGCACGTTTCAGTGGACTTTTTCCTACAACATATTGGTTCATTTTACCCAAAATTATAATATTCACCAATGCATCAAATCTCTTTACATGTAATTGTTTTTATGTCACAAAACGAGATTGACGTATCTTGTGACGGCATCTGCTGGATGTACTCTGTTTGCAACGAACACATCCGAAGCGTTAAGGGGTATCGTTTATGCCGAACTTTACTTTTGCTGAATGTCATCTTACGGTATCACATCCGAGAGACCAGTGACCACTCGTCTTTATAAGAAGATATATCAGCACAGATAGATTCAAAACAAAGTCATAATCTCGTTTAAGAATATAAAACGAATAGTCTTCTCATTTCCTAAAATTCTCTTGAATTTGATGATGACTTTTAATAGATACTATCCATAAGTTGCGCTATGCTACAGAATTTAACTCAAATAAGAAAAAAATGGATAAAATTATACTAAAAGTGTTAATATTTGCAACATGAAAATTACATTTGTTACGTTCGTCTATTACTCCCAAATTACCATTGTATAAATATTTAGATACATAAAGTGTATAGTGTAGTATGATATACATATTCCTTGCCATGGTAACAGGAGATACACACTTCTTTGTGGCCACAAGTCTTAACTTTGATTTTCCTTAGTAAAAACACCACCGTAATACTTTGTTGCAAGATGCCACTACATTACATAGCATCAGTTACACCTTTACACTTAAAGTTAATTCCCCGATTCAAAAGTTTTCTTTTATCTGAGTGTGCGGTGTTCACTTAAAAGTCATTATCCTTGTTCATATTAATTTCTTACTCTGATTTTAAAGAATCATTTCTTTGATAACATCATTTCTTCGATAAAGTCATGTAATTATCTATATGTACTGTTATACATCAAGCACGACAACTTCAATAACATATAGATTATGCCTGCTTTAAAAGGCATCTTAATGCAGTGTACTGAAAAACATTAATTAGTTCAGAATACTCGCAGTCCGTACCTTTATATCAAAACCTTGCTTATTATTGTACACTCATATCAGATTATGTCTACTATATATAATGTGTCAATACAATAACAAAAGTTCTACTAGTATATACTTGTATGAGTTTTGTTCGTACTGTTAAGTATATTTCATTTTTCTTTTCATCTTTCTTTCCATCAGTCTTGGTACTAGTATCGTTTGAACTCCGCCGTCAATCTGCTCCACGTTTCAAATACTCATACCCAAGATCACTAATAACGACAACCAAACTCATTAAAACAGCAAATTAAAGATACTGTTCCGTGCTATCTATTAATTACTTCCGTGTAACATCTACATCTGAATACTGTCTTTTACAATCATTACACCGAAGAGATTACGTTTCGTACAATAAAGCGAGATACAAAATGTTATTTTTCAACTTACATGTTAATAAGGGATTAATAATAACACACATAAATCAACTAAGTTTGCTACACATCGTGCCAGAATTATTTTATCTAGATATGTAGTATTCAGTGATTAATTTTGAGGGATAAAAATTGTTTGTAAAAACAATTTAATCTTTGGTGGACCTCCCTACTTGCCCTGACCAAGACTTTAGTTCAGGTTTCATATAGGCGAGCGTTTGTAGTTGCCCTAGATACACCACCAGTGCCACCGATATACCGACAAGTATTAACTATGCACACCAATAAATCAACCGATACGCCAACCAGTGTCAGTTATACCACCAATATACCAACCATGTCAGCTATGCCACCATTATACAAAGGAGTGTCAACGATGGCATCGACCAACCAACTAGTTCTGCAATGTCAGCAACCAATTGAATTAAATATTAGAAAATATATACCTTTTACTTTTGTGCACCAGATGCGCAATTCGACAACTTAAGTCTCTTCAGTGATTCTCATGGTCGAATGATTGGAATTCTAATGAGGTAAATATTTGTAGAGCACAGTTAAAAGCAAAATTATGCATGAGAGAGATACTCTTTAGTTTTAGAGTGACTTACAAAATTTCATGACTGAAAATTTTAAGTATGTAATTCACGTCAGTACATAAGCACTGAAAACCAGACTTATGATGCCCTAAGGGAATATCATGCCACCAGCAGTCATACTGGCTTAGTGGTTATAATAAATATTAGAACATATATACATTATAATTTTGTGCACCAGACGTGTATTTCGATGTCTCTTTAGTGTTGCTCATGGCTGAATGACTGGGTATCTTATAATAAATAAATATTTGAAGAGCTAAAACCAAAATGGCCGAAAAAGTGAGCCAAAGAATCATTCTAAGGACAGAGCCGATAATGTCGACTTGGGACGGTCAACTGCCATGTACGCCTAACTAGTAAGTTCAACTCCAATACAGATTGGGGAAGGGGGGGGGGGGGATGTTGTGTTAGCATTTGAAAGGTTTAAAAAAGTAAAGTATGCATGACATATATGAGTATCCATCCACAGTCGATAAATTACAGGGCGGAATGGAATATCGCAGTACTTATATGATGACCTTCAAATAAGAGATATGACCTTGAGTTAAGGTTATGACAAAGCTTTCGGTGGAAAGAAACATTTGTGCAAAGTTTAATGGAAATTAATGGCCTATGTTTAACTGATGAACTTGAAATAAGAAATATGACCTTGTGACAAGTCATGACACATCTCTGGTCACAAGGAATATTTGTGTAAAATTTGATAGAATCCTTCCACAGAGGGCTGATTTACGGAGTGAAATAAAACATGGACCATGTTTAGCTAGTGACTTGAAATAAGAGATATGACTTTTCGTCAAGATGATCACACATCCTTCGTTTCTAAGGAATATTTGTGCGAAATTTGATAGAAATCCATGCAAAGAGGACTGAATTACAGATTTCAGACTGACAGACAAGATGGACAGACGGACTGACAGACTAATAGAGAGGAAACTATAGTTTCCCTCCCGCCAGCCGACAGGGGAGTGATAAATGATACAAAAGACAATCACTGGAAGAATTTATTTACGTTTATCGTGTGTTGAGATAAAGTATCAATCCCCAAATAAGACGCAATACAACAAAAAGTACTGTAAGGACGCTTATGTAACTTCCAACACTCCATGTGATACCCAACATTGTGAGAATAGTCTCGGACGGTAGTTCAACGACGGTAGGTGACGTTGTATTGAAATATGGTATGCAGCCCGGATATGTAGACTTGGAATAACATCTGCAATAAAAAGGACAAGCGTAACAGGCAACAATTTACAGCATACAGTCGTAACTTCCGGCCTATTTTCATGTCGTTTTTTAAGTTTCATAATAGCAATGCATGTTAAGTTGTGGATTTAAGTAGATACGAGAGCTGATTGATATGTTGTGCGCCTCATACGTAAGGATTTGAATTTTGGCGGGCATATTGTATTATTTTTAACATACATCCTTTCAGTATCTATACATTTTGTTAGCAATGTTTAAGGACCTCAATGACACTTTTAAAGAAGTCCTTTTCTTTACCGTTCAGAAAGTCCTCCACTGCATGTATGACGTCATTATCTGACTGAAAGTGACTACCGGAAATGTCCGTTTTTAGTTTTGGAAATAGATGAAATTCTGATCGAGCGAATTTAGGCAAGTAAGGCCGATGTTCAGTCAATTTAAAACCACAATCGTTAATGGCAGTCATGGCAATGACAGACTTGTGAACAGACACTTTTACTGAGTTTCTCGCTGCGCTCGAGTTTAACATTTTCCTGTAACTGCCTCAGAAGTGATGCATAGTATATGCCATTGATTGATTGTCCCTTTTGGACATAATCTACAAACAGAATACCATCAGCATTCCAGTAAACCGAGGCCATAACCTTTCCAGTCGATAGAACAGTCTTTGCCTTCTTTGACATGGGTGAACCAGAATGCTTCTATTGTTGAGACTTGTGTGACATCTCTGAAGAAAGTTAGCAGGATCTACTTCTAAAAGGTTCAGATTAGCACCAGCAGATAAAGCATCTAATAATTATACATTTACTTGTAAGAAATATTACTTTGACAGCCTAGTGAAAGAATTAGGATTAAATTCAGCTCCAGGAAATCCTACTTATACTCTCACGAACTTTTCGGTTTCGGAAGTACTCGAGAATCATAAATCTGTCCTCAATACGTTTGGTATTGACTCAAATAAATTGAATTTAGAACTTCCATATTTGTACTGTATTCCAAAAATGCACAAAACTCCGTACAAACAACGCTTTATCGCTGGTTCCTCGAAGTGTTCCACAAAATCTGTATCGATGCTACTCACAAAAATATTATCAGAAATTAAATCTGGCCTTCATAGATATTGCGAAACAGTATATTCCAGAAGTGGAATTAATCAAATGTGGATCCTTAAAAATTCAAAAGAGTTGTTAGAACATCTAAAATCAAAAAGTTTTACTAAAATTCACTCCATCAAGTCTTTTGACTTTTCGACTCTGTACACAACGATCCCTCATCAGAAATTAAAAGACAGATTAGCGGAAATTATTCAAAATGCATTTACTAGTAAAAACGGAAGCCGCAAATTCAAATATATAGTAATAGGCCACGATAAAACTTACTTTGTTAGGGAAAATTCTGATTCCAAAAATAAATACACTGAAACAGCTGTCATTCAGATGTTGAACTTTCTTATCGATAACATTTTTGTGGTGTTTGGAGGAAAGGTTTTTCAACAAATTGTCGGCATTCCAATGGGCACTAACTGTGCTCCGCTTCTGGCTGACATATTCCTTTATTCATACGAAGCTGAGTTCATTCAGTCTTTGCTTTCGCAAGGAAAAAAACAATTGGCTCTTGGCTTCAATTTTACTTACAGATATATAGATGACTTGCTTTCAATTAATAATCCTTCATTCGCGGATTACCTTAGCATCATCTATCCAAGTGAACTGGAGGTCAAAGAAACCACAGAAACTAGTAATTCTACTTCGTATTTAGATATTATGTTGTCTTTCGACATTAATGGTCAATTGAACACCTCACTCTATGACAAACGTGACGATTTCAATTTCGCTATCACAAACTTTCCTTTCATAAGTAGCAACATTCCATCATCGCCCGCATACGGCGTATACATATCTCAGTTAATACGTTATTCCAGAGCATGTTCAAATTACAATGACTTTGTTCTGAGGGCTAAGCGACTTTTAGTTAAGCTGCTCAACCAGGGTTATATATGTGCTAGACTAGCATCGTCACTGAGGAAGTTCTACGGTCGTTACGAGACTCTTATTACTCCATATGATATCTCGTTATCCAGACTTTTAAATGATATTCTGGACTGAGACCGATTCCGATCACTTTACACAGATTTGAGACCTTCTATACTAGAAGGTTACCTACTTCGACTTCTTCATATATAGATACATATGGAATTCACACGATTTGACTCTTTCTACGGGGTATATGTGACGGGTGTTGCTAGCAAGCAGGAGATGCTCACTCTCCCCGGGCACCTGATCTCACTCCATCACAGGGGTTCACATATGCTCTTCAAGTAGACATATTTTGTTATTTTCCATTTGTTTTTCATTTTCACTGATTTTGTATGTCCTATGGTTTCATGATTTTTGGACTTGTGGTTTGGATTTATCCATCATCTTTACATTAGCACGATACAAAATGCGCCTGGTGTGCTTCTGATCAACTGTCAAAAGTCTTATTACCCAACGGGCTGAAAGCTTTCTCATTGTAAGATCCTCTGTCAGAATGGAATGTACTCTTTCCTTGGAAATGCCAACTATACTGGCTATATGTCTTTCTGTAACTCGCCTGTCAGTCATAACAATATCATGGATTTTATTGACGCGACTTCCAGGACGGGGGCCATCCTAAAAGCTATGTCTGCTGCGCTTAAACTCCGCTACCCATCTCTTTATTGTAGCATATGAAGGGGCATCTTTCCATAGTGTTGCTACTATATAATATGGTTATTCTTAGGTGTTAAAGCTTTGTTACACAAATATTGGATCACTGCTCTTTCACCGATTTTGTCCATTTAGCAAAAGTCACTTGCTTTGTTAAGAGTGTTACCTCGTTTATATATACCTACCAAATGACACCAATCTTCGGGTACACGACCTTAAATAGTCAGGGAATAGTATGGCTGAAAAAGGAAATCCTTACTAACCTCCTTCAATACAAGGTTCACAACATATCAATCAACCCTCGTAATACAAGTATTTTCAGCAGCGTTCTTTCTTTGCATATATTTAATTTGCAATACCTTTCATACGCAGCAATAAACACTCACTTGATTGGTTCAGCATTCTGGAATTCTAACACCGCAAAAGCGTCTACTCCGTAATTAAAGAGTGACAAATATCGACCCCATCCCATCCAGGGAGGGGGTGTATTGAAGGCACCACCTGAAGACATTAATGCTTCAAATTAACAAGTTACACCATTACTCTAATGTTAAACTGAATAAGAGGATTTTGAAGTGGTATTTTGATTAAAATGATCTGATACAAATATAACATAGAATATATACCAAGCAACATCATGGAGAGAAGACTTAAAGCCATTACTGTGACATTCCAAGGTAGTCTGAATACAGATCCTATCACAAGTCCAAGACTCTGAATAAACAAAGAAAAAAATAATACATCTCTACAGAATACTACAGAACGCTTATACAAACAACAGTATCTAACAGCACGCCCTCAAGTATCGTAGTATTTATATCTTTATTTTATATTCAAGTGCAAAATATCGGAACCTAAATATAAAGCACAAAATAGCTGAAGTATTCAGAACCCTATAAATGATACTGGCACCTTTACCACCTACCACCGTTGGTCGAATGGTTTGGTGCCTGCGACGATAGGTCTCGGGTGCGAGGTTCCTTGCCACGGTAGACGTGGGAGGACAAAGGTCCTGGATCCTTTTGATAGGTCCGTTGCAAAGGTCTATATTTCCTTGTATTGCATCAGGTAGATATTGTCACCATATAAGTGCAATAATTTCAATGTATCAAACACGAATCAAACAAAATATCACCTACTTTCTACAATGTGGTTGTAATTACATTTATATAAGAGGGATCCACAGAATTCCTAAAACCTTATTTTTTTCTGTTAACATCATTAAGGATTTCACGTTGAAATTAATCAAAATAGTTCGTACTGATTAATGCAAATTACGTAATTATAAAACCAGATTAGTTCCATGAATGGTTTCGATTCTACAATCATACTTACTCACATAACAATGGGCCAAACCAAACCTCAAAATTTCGGTCGCGATTTTGCCAGTTTGTTTGATATTTAGTTGCAAAGTCGATAGTTTATTCGCAAATGTGTATTAGTATATTTTTCAATCTACATGTATTCAATAACTAGGCATACGATCCAAATCTTAAAACAATACATATGTATTTACACAATAGAAAGTTTACTCTAATCACCTGTGTTGTTAATATATTAATGACGAGGACCCCTACTGAGCCTATACATGCACCTATTCCATGTAGATTAGCAACCCAGTATATGACGCCGAGAAAGATTACTGGTTGTAGTACTGTAATGGGAATGTCACTCAATGTTTTAGATACACAGAATTCGAACACTCCATAGCGAAGCTGTCTGATCTCTGGGATAATAACGTTTATTTCCTCTGCAACTGCATGGGAAAAGGTAAATAATAACGAAACTTATACTATTGGTTTTGGAATCAATGTTAGATAAAGCATGACAGTTATCATCAGGGCTGAAAACTAGAGGTGACAAACTAGTTCAATTAATGAAATTTTACTACGAACTTCTTGTATCAAGAATCGGGAATAAAGATAATTTTGTATTGCACAAATATATGTTTATCTGAAAATAAATGTAAAATTTGAAAAATATGTGCACTAGCAGATTATCAAGTTTATATCAGGTTGTAGGAAAACTTCATTTTACATGGAAAAAATCTTATCTACTTACACGTGATCACGGCGTCCAGTAAAGCAAAGAATGCCCATTGTACCGTCATGAAGAAAAACTGATAAGATATGACAATTAAAAAGTCATTTGCAAGAAAATATTTATTCTAAGTAATTAAAGGTAAATTCTTATTAACATTTATTATCATGATAATAGAACTAGAGCATATTTAACATTTTGTAATTTTACCAGTCCCATTCGATCTTTAATAGTATTCTCATTTCGCGCAGGACGCCACCATATTGCCACACACAACAAAAGAATATAAGCATTCTGAAGCAAGGCCCCATAGGAAAGTAAGCGTCTCCTGGTGTTCATGAGGTTTCTGGATGTTAAAATACACATCCTCGTCATAATAAGTGAGAGGCTGCATTTACGGTTGTTTAGTTGACCGATGATTTGATGTTTATGTTCGACTTCGATGGCATCTGAAACAAATTCTATTGGTTCAGCAATCTGAGGCCAATCTTGAAGTGCTTAAAGAATTATACAACTTCTATTAACTACATTATTTCCTACAGGAAGACTAACTAAATACCATATGCGACAGGACAAATGATTAATTGCTTAGTTTGTATTTTGTTTTAAATATCAATCCTTGAATTGTCACTTTTGTCCAAAATGTGTATTGTACATACATGTATGCAAGCACAACAAAACAAGCGAGCTATATCTATCTACACAGTGTGTAATTTACCGTCAGACGTCTGCAATAGTCATGTGATGCCGTAATTGGTTTGTTTTGTACGTGGATTACTATACAACATATATTTATCAGGAAACTATATGCAGTAGAGATATTTCTAATAAGCATCATGTAGACTTACATAGCTGTTTGGTATGTTGCGCATATTCATATAACTCATTACAAAAATTATTTTAAATACTTTAAGTTTAAAAAATACGGTGTTTTCTGATATTATTCACGACATCTTTAATAGCATTAACCGATGAAAATCTACTCATAAACATATAATATACAATAATGTAAAACACAAAGGCATCCGGTGTTACGTCTGAAAATCAGATGCGACCCCACGTACCCGCGAGTGTATACATTTCCCGTTTATTTATCATATATGAATATTGTAATGTTTTGAATATCTCGTTATCTATTTATTACCGTAAGAGTTGATTTCAGTGTCAAACGATTTCACCAGACTATCTTTTGGGCTGTAGATGTGTATTTTATGAGATGTCACAGGACTAGATCTTTCAGATTGACTGCTTTGTGTGGCAAAGAACCAACGGTCTAAAATACTAATTCTTTTCTCTAATTCAATCCTGTAAATAAATAATTGTATTGAATGTCAATCAGACACATCTATAAGAAGTTTGTGTTGCTTTACGTCATGAATTAGACATTAAATAAAATATAATGTACGTCGCACGTGTTTGGATTTATATGCTAATTAGCAATGCATTGATACACGAATATAGAAAATTATCAGATGCAAAAAGGAACGAAATTAAATGTGTTGAAATACCTTTGTGATTGTAAGAATTTGTGTGATATTTACCAAGTCCTTAATTGCGAACTTGTCTAGATTTACAATATTCATGAATACCTATAGTCAAACGAAAATGCAAAGTATTCTTAATATGACCAGGTTTAGTTTTATCTAATTTGAAATCGTGATGGATGTTTTCATATTGAACAAGATGCACGAAACCCAATGCCAGGCAAACTACGTTATGCAGGGATTTTCTGTATGACTTTCTTGCTTGGATTGTGACGTCAAAGTAAAATGACGCAAAACATCCTATCTTTGGTTTTGACTAATGAAATGATTAATGTGAAAACGAGTATGTACTATATTTTTATACACAAACACGGGCAATTATGTTCCATTTTCCCTTTCTGAAATTCGATTTCTATTATCTTACCCGTTTTCTCACAAAAAAACGTTTCTGTCGTATGACTAGTCTATCGTTTGTCTATAGTTTGGGCGCCCGTAAACCGGTTAACCACACCAACTGAGTGAATTGTTTGCTTTAATTGACCTTCCTAAGTCAGTATTGTAACTTTAATACAATCGAATATTTCTGTAATGTCGTTTTCTGTGTTTAATTATCTACAATCATGTTTCATCTGTATGCCCTGGTGATCTGTGTCATACACCTTGGTCAGATGTATTCTGTCTTCTTTCTTGTGAGAATAGAAATAGGACAAGTCGTGCACTATGGTGAACTGACTCAATTTGATCAATATGAGTCGGTTATTATTACAGAAAATACTGGACTTGTCACTTGTCATTTCTTACTACTCATTTTATTCAGACGCACGTTATACATTCTACACCAGTTTTGTTTCCGTCACATACCTACGTTTTTGTGACTGTTCTTTCAAGACCTCATGTTGTAAGGTATCTGGATTCCGAGATATATCACATAATATGCCATCTGTAGAGTAAATATATCACATAATATGCCATCTGTAGAGTAAATATATCACATAATATGCCATCTGTAGAGTAAATATATCACATAATATGATATCTGTGGAGTAAATATATCACAATATGCCATCTGTAGAATAAATATATCACATAATATGCCATCTGTAGAGTAAATATAGCGCATAATATGCTATCTGTAGAGTAAATATATCACATAATATGCCATCTGTAGAGTAAATATATCACATAATATGTCATCTGTAGAGTAAATATATGTCATCTGTAGAGTAAATATATCACATAATATGCCATCTGTAGAGTAAATATATCACATAATATGCCATCTGTAGAGTAAATATAGCGCATAATATGCTATCTGTAGAGTAAATATAGCACATAATATGCTATCTGTAGAGTAAATATAGCATATGTTTGTTGTCACATCAGTTCTGATAAATCAGTATCCATTGTAACTTATTTCAAATATAAAGTTCTCAATGATTCAAGGTTATGAGAAATAAAATTAATTGAAATTAACAACATTAATTTTTGCCACATTAAGGAAATTCTAAATTTAAAATAAAAAAAACCCCGAAACTTACAAAATTTATCTATGCAACTGTATTCTGAAATCTTTGTCACACCGATCCTATGAATAACTTCGTGAGTTTCGGATATGTCTCCTTGGAACATGAACTGTAGATGATTTATATATCGATTAATTTTATATTCAATACATGAAATAAGAAGTAATTTAAACTGTATCTGTGATTAGACTTGGTCGGACTATGTATTAACTGATGCTTATATACAATAGAAATTATCTGATGAATTCTTACAAAGCAACACCCGCTGATTTCTTGTGCCACTTTCAGAAAATAGTTTTTGGATTAGTACTTTAACAACAACGTATCTGTGTCTTGAAAAGAAGAGAGAGAGAGAGAGAGAGAGGGGGGGGGGGGGCACAACCTCAATGAAATCATAAATATATATAAATTAAAGAATAATTAGACAACAAAAATAAAATAATGATCACAATAATAATAATAATAAATTATAAATAGATAAATAAAATAAAATACATAAAGTTAATAAAAATCAAAATAAATAAAAAATAATTATAATAGAGGTGTAGAAATCGCCAGTAAGAATCAGATAGTAGTTTTCTTATACATGAATTAGGGCGCAATATTAATTTTGAGGAGAAGGGCCTGAAAGTTGCAGGGATATCGCAGACAAGGTGCTCTTATGAAACTTAAGTTGAAAGCGGGGTTATAAACATACTTGTGTACTTGTGCATTTTCCCCTTTTGAAAGTGGGGTATATGCCTCCAGCTGCCCCCTTCTCCCTTCTCTTACGCCCTTATTTAATTATTCTTCAGAATAAGCCACTTGATTCAACTCGTCTAGATTCCTCCCCAGCCGCAAGAAGTGGCTCTGTGTTGATAAGATTAGCATAATAAGGCCAAAATTCCTTAATTTGCGTTAGACTGCACTTTTTATTAATGGACTGAAAGGAAGATTAAGTGCATTCCAGTATCAGATGCATGTAAATGTCTAAACAGTAAACAACAGGCAAGTAGGAACCGGGAGCAGGGTTTTTTTCAGATCATGGATCAATTTTTTTTTCATTATTACTGAACGAAATTTAATGTTAGCCCCCGTACCCTCACTTTTGAAATGCTTCCGTAGGCCCTGAATAATTTATCCCCTAATCTTACGAACATTTACACAAACCAACCGTAAGAAATTGTGGCCCTTTTATCAAATCATGACCAATTCCTCTGACTGGATGCCTCTCAGGATATAACCCATCTCAGATCTACATGCCTTCTAAAAGGGCAATAAGTGTACATTTAAAATTATGCTCCTAGTGGACAAAATTTCATTAATGTTTAGTTTGGCTTACTAACATTAACAGTTCGGGCGCCAACACTTACTTTTCCACTGCATATGAAAGTGAATTTCGAAAAAAAGTTATACAGAATACTGGGTCCGGGCTGTAATGACATTATGATGATCTTGTTGTTAACGTCCGCAAAATTTCTCACTGTCTGTAGGATATGTAGCGAGTCACTGAACCCTAGATGTGACAGTGGTTCCTGTATATGAAATAAGGATATATATATATATATATAAATATATATATATACAGAGAGAGAGAGAGTTTAAAACTAACATGAGTATGCTATTAGTTATAACATTGGAGGAAAATAAATTCAACTTTGTCATATTCAAATTCAGTGTTATAATACCAAATACATAAACTGAAATGAAACAGTGTTAGACCATAACTTCTAGTTTTATACACAAACATTTTCAACGTGTGACCTTTGGTTGCATTACTGTTGTGTTGAGTGGGAAAGTGGGTTTGTAAATCGGTAAACTACATCAAGGGAATGACAATTTTCGTTTCAGTTGACCGTTCTAATTCAGTACCATATCTGCACTACTATGGATTATTTTTGTGATGTCTTTTTTATGTATTTATTCTTGTATGCTGTGCATATCCGTGATGAGCCTTCTCCTACAGATATGGAAGCCGATGTGGATCAGTGGATGAAAAGCTCGACTCGTGACCGAAAGGTCCCAGGTTCGACACCTATCGTGGGCACATCGGTGTCCTGTCTTTCGGATGAGACAGTAAAACCCGCGGTCCTGTATCACGGTAGGTGTGGCACGTAAAAGATCCCTCACTACTATGGGCGGGTCTGTTGTAAAGGTGTAGATTTCTATGCAATACATCAGGCAGATGTCTTTATCATGTACGTAATATAATCGTGGAATGACGTAAAACAATAATCAATCAATCTTTTACGGAGGAGTCAGATGTCTTCTCTCTTTTCTTTAGAAAGTTTTATATATGAAATATGAGTAGTCATGTTCTTACGTCGAGTATCAAGATATCAGTGTTCCTCATGACGGCAAGTATGATATTCAGTCTTGTAGATTCTGCCTCCGACAAACACCGCACAGCTAGAAAACAAACGTTAACATGATCTATGGCAGGGAAGAAAACTGTGATGAAAATCAGCAAATAAAGGTGCAAAGATTAAATATGAATTGAGGAGTTAAAGATTCAATATTTTAGTCAGGATTTAAGAAGTTTTAATTTGATTTGAAGTGCAAAATTAATGATTGAAATTATTTTCTTTGTATCATCGCAGGCAACAAATCCTCATACATAAGAAAGACCTAACCGACGAAACTTCAAAAGTTACTTAATCGAAATGTCTTGGGTTTTTTTTTACGTATATTGTAAATTTGTTAAGATATTGGCTAATTAACATACCTTTATCTAATACATTCGTCAGCCCGAACTCGTTCATAATGCTCTCTATAGTATTGTGGCTGGTATTTGGAATACACATGTTGGATGTGTCTAATTTCCACGCAAACTGAAAATCATAAAAGTGTGTCGTATCTGTTAAAATTAATGATTATATATTGTCAGTGTATGAAGTTATTAAATATCACGAAAATAGTCAAACATACAAAATTCGTAACCATATCAAAATTAAAGGGGTAATGATAAATTTAACTTACATGGCATAAACAAATTCATATTGGTAACAGAATGGAAATGCATTGCCTCACTGCTAAGTACAGCAGTCAAATATTTTTAAAAAAACGAAAAAGTGTAACCACATGATGAATATATCTGGTACCAGGATACATTAGCATCTCCTGCAGGCTATTCAAGCCTGTCTTTAAAATAAAGAAATCTGACGTTGACTCCATGTAAGTGTTATATACCCACATTACATGTAACTTGAAACCTTGGACACACTAGGCCTTCATATCACATATGGTGACAGCAGTGTCCATATACAGGCATACACCTCCATTTCGTACAATTTCTATCGCGCAAGCGTATCTGTATGTACGCTAACATCGTTGCCGAGCCATAATCGGCGGCGGAAAAAATGTTGTTGTCGATTAAAATCGCGTAACAGATCCTTGGCTTTATGTATTTGTTAGGAAACAAACATATTTTAATTGAATCTAACAGAAAGTTACGCTATTGCTTACAAATTACAAAGCAGGCTTGGTGCACAGGGACCAAGCGCGCTTATACACCTGTAAAAGTGTATATAGAGTATCTGTTTGTATACACTTAAATACAGTTGTCTAAGCGCGCTTGGTCCCCGTGGCTTGGTGTAAGTGTTAAACGCTTGGCTTGCGTTGCCGACAATCTGGGTTCCGGATTGCGTCACTATGTTTAAGAGTATTTCCATGTCGCCATATAATTGAAGTCTGATCAACCAGCCAAACAATTTACAAATTATATAGTTATTCTAAGACCTTTAAAAATCATACAGATAGTAAAACAGATGTGTTATATACTTATGATGCACATTATACATGTGCATGTACCTTTATAGTTTCTTGAACCGTCAAATCCGGAAGTCGAAATACTTTCTTGGGAACGAAAGTTATTCTGTCCTTAGTCTCACTGGGCGAGAGTCCGCTCATACTAAAAATATCATGTGTACTTTCTTCCTTTCCTACTATCATCTTCAAAAATGTCGTTTTCCCTGAGCCTAAGAAATTAGGTTTAAAAGTCATGATTATTGGATATAAACGTAGCAACATTATGACAATGTTTTAATTGTTTGTAGTCTTTCGGCGCTTTCAGTATCGCTAGATTTCAGATAGCCTTCTTCTAAAGCTTAGTGACATTGAATGCAGATCACAAACGTTCAATACTCGTGGCATATCTAATACCTGCAGAATAAAATCCGTAAAACTTGTTTAATCGATAGAAGTCGTTCAATAAAGAAACAGGGACCTATATCACATATGCATTCTAGAATACTCAACACAAATAAAGGCCTTGTTACAAATTAACAAAAAGTGCACAAACTAACAAAAAAGTAATTGGTATGACCTGTGGGCCCTATGACACCCATTAGCTCGCCTGTTCTCACTATTCCACACATGTCCTGGATGTTCTCCTCAGGACAATTCAACCGACTGAAGAACAATGCTCCCTTCGTTTCCAAATATTGTTCATCGCCTGTGTCGTCAGATTCATCTTTTGTATTTCTCTCTTCAATATTATCCATTCTGAATAATTCCATCGAAAGTTAACACCCATGTATGTTTACATTTATTTCAATATAGTAGTAAAATCGCGTACATCAACACTCCGTGTTTGTCAACTCTTACTAGTGGTGGATAAAACGCGTCCGTAACACTGAGTTTACTTTATTTGGAATGATCACGAGAATAAAGCCCCCTTTTCATTGTCAGTACTACAATAGAAAAGCGCTCATGTTGATAGCCAATAGTTTTAATCCCTAAAACTGTTATTATTTATTCCATTATGTAGAGGAATTTATTGATACATGTACTTACATTTAGTAGCTGAGAATTAAAAATGCCGCTTAAACTTACAGCATTAGATTATTCAATCTATCATCTCCGTCTTCAACATTTTGTTGGCAATGGAATCAACAGCACCAACAAGTGCAACAGGTCATCCGGACTTCAACGGGTTTCGTATCCATTTAAAACGGCAGAAATCCACAAAAGCAGTCCGGGTGGATTCAGAATATGAGAGCGTACTTTACTTGAAAGTATGTTACAGTACAAGATTGGCTGGAATATATCTTTATGAATTATATTTGAATGAAATCTTTGATAGACGTTAAACTTGGATATCCTAAGGTGTGTCTGTTAATTATCAAACTATGGCTAATAGTTCTGTCAAATAGCGAAGACGGGATAATCACGATCCTGCAGGTAGGGTGTATGCAAGTATAGATTCGTAAAAGTCCCTCGGAACATCCATATAAACACACCGAAAATTCAGTGGTGGCGAATTCAGCGAGATCAGTTGTGAATCCCAAATAGGGTAAGACTTGGAGTCCCGAAGGAACGAACGATTTTGATACTCGGTTTCAATGGTGAACATTGTAATCATTATTATGTGTAAGCGGTCTTCAGTTTACAGTACAAAATGTTTTGCAAATATATAATTACCTATATTGAAGGTTTATACAAAATGAAGTAATTTGATTGGTTGGAGTTATTCTTTTATTTGACGAATATTACTTGTATAAAATTGCACTTTGATCGGGAGTACTTTTCCATTTTTCATATAGTTGTTCAAATACGTGTTATTTTACTCAAATCAAACAATAAAAGGCGATATTCTGATTCACTTATAAAAAAAACTATAGTTTAGTACAAGCGTCCGACTCTCTCTCTCTCTCTCACACACACACACACATCTACACACACAAATCTGAGAGAGCGGTGTATTTCAGTGGATGAGGCGATCGGCTTGTTACCAAAAAGTTCCCAGTTCGACTCCCGTCGTGGGCACACCAGTGTCCTTTAATTCGGATGAGATAGTAAAAGCTGAGGTTACTTTCAGGGTAGGCGTGGCACGTAAAGGATTCCTCACTGCTTCGGGTATAAAAGTTCTATGCAATGCATTAGGCAGATGCCGTCATCTTAAATATGAAATAATTGTGGAGTAACATAAGGCAATAATCAATCAGTCAATCTCATCCGAGAGAGCCAATCTAACGCTTGACGTGCAAATGTACTTGGTTGTATTTTCGCGTTCTAAAAGCATCATTATGACAATATCAAGGTCCATGTAAACATTATACACCGAGTATGTAAATGGTATATCTGATCGATACCAATGAAAAGGGCACAATCAATCAGATTTTTTCATATTACAATCTATTTCAGGACTCTGTAGGGGAAATAATAAGGTGTTTTGTAAATGTCAGTAAGTATAAGAATTTGTTAATTTTTGTCATTTTATTGAAGTGTAATCGTCAGATGACGCGTAACTATCTATGTGTTTATTATTCTATGAGGCGTCATTTGACGTATAATTTTTCAATGAAATGACAACAAATTCACTTCTTAGTTAACATTTAGGCATTCAGTTTATCGATGCAAGTGAAGTGCTCATGGCTCTGTTGATATTGTTTTTCTGTTTTATATACAGGAGCATCATTGTAGTGTTTAATATTTATATCGTGAGTGATCCTATACGTGCCTGCGTATATATACCTTGACACTGCACCTCGGAACCGAGGCTCAGGTAAGGAGGCAGATAATAATCAATCACTATAGAAAAATCCGAATCGACCCCGAGTCAACGGGAAACACCATGCCGTTTGTTATCCTATACTTGCCTGTGTATGTATACCGTGACAATGCACTTCGGATGCAAAGCCCAGATAAAGAGGCAGATAATTATCAATCACCTTAGAACAATCCCACAACAAATCAACAGATCAAAAATCCACTGCAATAACACTAGACCAATGCGCCCTTTGGTGTTTATGTAAACACTCTTCCTGTAAATGTTGTGGCGTACGGACCGACAACGTACATGGTGGGAAAATAAACCCTTATGTTTCTATTTGTTGAAGTTGACCCCAAAAAAACTTAACCATAATCTTTCATATTCGTTTAACAGATTTAATTCAATAAAGCAAAGCAATTTATCCGATTTCTTCCAGAAAGTATACAACAATCTTATCTAAACAATCAATACATTCAGAAAACATACAAATACCAAAATTTGTCGTTAATATTAATTAATTTCCTCTCATATAACTTTTAACACAGGTTTCCGGAAACTCCATCTCTGCTCAGGTTTCATGTCATTACATACATCCATAATGAGACCATTGTCTGTAATTTCTAGGCACAAATCAGTTTCAATATTGCGTAAAGTTCCCTGAAATAATTACTGATATATGATACATAATCATGTCATCAAACTTATCAAGTGAACAACGTCATCCAATAGCTGAACTTAATTCAATATGTCCTTTATGTCAAATATTGTAATTTGAAATTATACATTTAGTTTCGAAACATTTTCAATGACAAATTTAGATTACAGGAATTGGAGGCGGGGCGATTTTAAAAGCAAGATTTGAATTTGGTTGAATTTTTGGAAAATTTGGAGGTAAGTGTAGCGAAGCGTCGTGGTGAGAAGTAACCCTATTCTGGTATTGTAGAACTGGCATGACTTCCGGCAATTTAATTTTAGATATGTATACCAGACACTGGGGAAAACATCAAGATTTTCATACTTATTCCTTTATATATGTTATCGATTTACAGACAAATGTAGAAAGGAAGAACTATGTTCTTACATATATTTCCCACGTCGATATATTTTTCAGTCTAGCACACCCTTGCAAGTAAGGGACATAATCCATGCCGTCTCGAATTACCACAATACACTGTAAAGTAGATCTCAGGTGTTTGTCTTGTGTTAACGCCATCATCTACAGGTAGACAGATCCAAACTTTTTCAAAATGGCACAGACATGATTAATCGTAAATTTCCAGAAAAGTACATGTATATCATTTGTATGTGTTTATAATTACATGGCTGGTCTGCAGGTCATCCATCCACTTATTCTGATTGTTTTAGTAAATATCAATTAATGTTCAAATTTAATCATGACTGATTTCTTACTAGGTGGCCACACATGGCTATACAAGGTTATGATGATATAGATACATGTTTATGACAGGGAACATGTTGTGTGTATCAAAACAAATATTATTCCAGTAAATTATTCTCTATTATATTTTATATCATAATATCATGTTTATTATAATATAATGACGCCATGTTTATTCTTTTTATATCTTAATATGATGTTTAACATTGTGTTTCACAATGGTGGTCAACACCTATAACGTTTACTTACTATCCTCTAATAAAATAAAAAGTAAAGAAAAAACAACCGAACCTGGTGACTCTTGTCTTACCTGTGTGACGTAATCACCTGTACATGGTTTAGTGAGCAGTCTACTGGGCATTGAGAAGAGGTATTTATTATTATCCAGGCAGACCCTGGACGCTTCATTCCGAGTCCTCCTCTGTTAAAAAAGATAATCGTACATTTATTGACACACAAACAAACCCTAAAATTATAGCCATTAGAATTCAAAAATTCCCATTAATGTATTCAGCCCAATCATCAAACCCTATCCAGGTATTCTTTAAATAAATATTGCATATGTGAGCTATGACATGTGACAGTGTAGATTGTTCCTTTGTATACTCAGAACATGTTACCTCTATCATTCCCCATTCTTTCACGTTGTCTCGAAACGGAAATAATTCGGGCCATACGTTGTCAAGAAACCATCGGAATGGTTTACACTTCAACCTCTTCTTTGTCTGAAACTGATCTGATAGTTCCCCTATGTTGATGTCCTAGTAAATAGAACATTATTTGGATAAATCATTCAATTTAAAACTTGTTCAGATTTTTAAAATATTTATTAAAATAAAGAACAAATCTTTTCCTATGCGTTTTCTTTCATTTTCATCTTATTACATAGACAACTGTTGTCAAAATAGACATGTTTTAGTTTCTCTATAAAGTCCATAAAATAAAGTCTATAAACCTGTGTGTTATTCTTACTGGCAATAAATCTTAATAAATGATTCGAATATTCTCATAAATTTGACACAAGCCCGTCACTACAGATAACGTGAATAAATTTGCAGTGTACATGTACATGTACCCTTAAATACAAATATTTGAAATGTTGAATATAAATGTACAAAAACTCTAGTTCATTTTATTGTATGGTAAACTCAAAACACCCTCTCTATGGGGAAAATCTCACTTCATATGAGAACGACCTGCATGACTGAAAGAGCTAAATAAAAGTACAATACCCCATACCTTCATTTGAGGGTAAACGTCGTACACGTATTTTTTGTAGTCATCAAACCACACTTCAATTATACGTTTATAATTAAACATTTCAACCGATAGTCTATCGTCTAGGAAACTATAAGGTTGGTCCCTGGCAATGTGTCCGACTTTTGAACATGCAACGTGTAGCACTCTTCCCCCACATAGCCAGACCTGCGATATAGAAACCGTTAAGTGTAATGTTTTGTTAAAACAAACGTCATCCAAAATATTTACTTGTAAAAAATAAAACTTTTTATGAAATAAAATGAAACGAAACCAGAAAAGAAATAAAATAAAAACCATATTTTAAATTTGTCTTACCTTCAGAGACAACTCTATATTATCTCCACCCCAAATTTTCATGTTTTCATCATAGGTACCTATTTCTTTGAAGAATTTAACATCGATTGCGAAGGCAGATCCAACAGCCAAAACACCTCTATAAATGAAAAGAATCAATGTCATACTGAGAATGTAGTCTGATGTCATATTAAAAATGTAGTCTGGACTATTCATTACACCAATCAGTGTCTGATATGAGAAAGTTCACTTTGCCATTTATACCACCCACTCATTCAGAGTCCTCAAAAAATTTTTGTATATAAACGAAACTAAAAAGAACAAACAAGAAAATTTTGAATGTTGCTTACGGTAACGTATCTATTTTAGTTGTATTGATGGTTTGGTCCTCCCTGAAGTAAGTCTCGAAGAAATGCATCCTCCAGTCCATTCCATAGCGTGTCCTGTAGTCTGTGATGTAGTTATAATTCAGAGTCTTAGAATCAATGTAGTCTAAATGACCCATGACTAGGGTTCGAGGATCACGACTTATTTCAAGTAGAAGTGGCTCGAGCCTGTAAAAAACTTACGTCGCTCTAATTTATCTACACTTTATATACATAAATTAATATAACATTAATCAGCATAAGGCAAACAAACTATCAATGCAAGTGTCGATTCAATGCATGTGTTTATTGGCTATTTTGCTGTAAGATTATTGTTTTTATGCCTTTTCTTAGATTTCCTTACAACATTCTATTTTACTTTCTGCAAATTTTGAGATGAAACAACATTACCAATTTCTATTAACTTCCATGTGACTGTCCAGAAAGCTTACTACGTCACCCGTCACGTGTTTCATGCCTTCTAGTCGAGCTTGAACGAGTCCTTGGCGAGTGGGCATCGGAACGAAAATAATTTTTACATTCAGAGAGTAATTCTTTAGAAAGTTTTGTATCTCCAGTGTGACCGGATCTGTAATATCAAACATTGCAGATAAGAGAAATCATTGATTAATACTACATATCTTTTAAGTACATGTATTTAGCAAACTGCCCTGATTGATGGCAAATAATGCACCCATTATGTTGCAGTCGGAACTCCTGTTTCCTCGAGAGATAGTACACAAGTTAGAAGCGTCAACTGCATCAAATACTCTCAAGGTATCCTCCAATATAGCTAAACATGTTTTAAACACATTGTTTTAATCATACTTAGATGCTGATCGTGATCACGAAATTTAAATAAGAATTTGATTGATAAAAATCTTTACAGAATATTCGACCAAAGGTACGGTTAATGTGAACCAAAATAACAAGATAGCTTCTGGAGAAAATACATTCGTTACGTTAATACATTACGTTCGGTAAACGTGATGTTTTGACGTAGAAATCTGCATCTAATGCGTTGTCGCAATCCAAACACTCAACACATTAAAAACAAGAAGTAGTTTGTCAGGCATTAAGCCCCATAGGAATGTACATCATATGAGCTCGGAAGACGGTCTATTAGACAGGTAAAATTTTATTTTGTGTACACATGTTTTGGATGTGCAGGTAAATGACAGAAACTGACCTTCAAGAGATAAGAAGCATTAAGCAATGCAGTAATATATAGAGACTGTACATAGCAATAAATCATCGGACTTGTGTGGCTACCAATATTGTATTCACGGAGACAAAAGAGATAGTCCGATTTCCGATTAACGACAGATTATGAATTACCTGTGCTAAAGTCGTCAATCAATATGATTTCTCTCAGGATTTCTTTAGGTGTTCTATTGACTACGGAGAATATCGTCCTCAGCAGTATGGACGGCCATTCATTGTGATACGTAATGACCACACTAGTGGACGGCAGACGGTCTGGCCAGCGTATACTCTTACACCTACAAGAAAAATTAGAATAGTTTTTTAATCGATAAAAAGGTTATAATGAAGGTAGACAATGTGTATTTACATGAAATAAGAACAAAAACAGAAATCACTTAAAATATGTACTGATAATATTTTAGCTGAAAATTTTGTCTAAAGTAAAGTTAAACTTACCCGGGAGGTCTTGAATCAGGAATATGTCTGTTAATGGGAATGACATCACTTTTCTTGACATTGATTTTGTAATATTTGCGGAGATTGATGTTCTTTCTGGACTTTTGTCTGGCCTGTCCAGCAATAGAGTTATCTACCATTTTATACGACTGAAAATACACAGCATCTGAGAACATATTTTCTCTCGTACTAAAGCTCGTTGTTTTTGGAATAGGAAATACATATTTCAAAAGCAACAAGGTGAAAACACCAGTCACGATAATGCCTAAGTATCTGTACAGAATCTTCATGTCACATCACAGGACGAATGGCTGCCATGGACAATCCATAAATGGATATAGGTACTCGGATAACACATGAATGCGATTTCTCATTAGCAATTAAAGCTACATCTTGCAGTAGAATACATAGCGACTTCTCACTGCCTTGACAGATTAACGTTAATTTCCACTGGCAAAAAAAAAAAAAAAAAAAAACCGGTTACATGACTGTCTGATGAATTCTTTGTATGTATTTATCGAAATGGTCACTTAGTCCTAAACTCGACTGAAAAAGAAAGTAATATAAATAAATGAAATGAATCTGGGATACTAAGGGTGAGCTCATTTCCAGTTTTAACATTAATTTTGATTCCCAATGATAAGACTTCAATAAAATCTGAAGATCTAAGTAACTACCAGGATATACAAAATGTACCTTTGAATAAAATAAAAGTCGCGTATTGACTGAAAGACTCGAATAACATTTTCATTTAAAATTGGTCTTTGATTTTTGTGGTTACACTGAAATTCAGCGCCCTGAATGCTGTCCAAAATGAACACCTAAAATATTTTGCATAAACAACTCCAGAATTGTTGAGTGACACCAAATCTAAGTACAAAACCACAATACATACTCATTAATATTTCTTCCGAAGTTCAAGGTCCAGTAAATGTGAAAACACTCTACTGGTATCGGTCAACCATGGATTTGAGATAGGATCAACTACACTTCTTGAGGATCATTTTAGGTAAATTATGGGTTAGTAACGGAAACTTTGACGCCCTCTCGTGTTTAAAACCGACGTTGTCATCAGAAGAAGAAGAAAAAGGAAGGAGAAAATGAAGAAGGAGAAATACACAGAAAATACTAATTTGGGCGCCTTATGTGATATTCGTGTAATGACGTATTGTAAACAATGCTCATTCATACGTGAAGCATAATGATCAGAAGTACATGTACCATAGAGCCGGTGTGGCCTAATGGATGAGGTGCTTGGCTCCTGACCTAGAGGTCCCGGGTTCGATTTCTGCCCTGGGCACACCGGTGTTCTATCTTTCGGATGAGACAGTAAAAACTGGGGTAACGTGTCACGGTAGTCGTGGCACGTAAAAAATCCCTCACTGCTTCGGGTGGGTCCTTTGCAAAGGTAGAAATTTCTATACAATGCATCAAGCAGATGACGTCACCATAAACGTGAAATAACTGTGAAGTGACGTTAAACAAAAATATTTACAATGCTAGTCTAATTCCTTCGATGAACCATGCTAAACAGACTCGGTTCATCAGCCCATGAACTTGGATCATGGAAGTAGTACCCGGCGTATGGCAAATCACATGCGTAGTAATATAAACTTTATCTTTTCTCGCATAATTGAATTAATTATATATAAGAATTGTAATAACGAAATTAATGCATCTGTTAATTTTGAGCAATTAAAGAAAGTACCTTGACAGAAAGAGAATTTTTAGCATTCAAGACACACACTATATTGCGTGGCGGAAGTACTTTTCCACTTCAGGAAAAATTCGGTCCTTGCCAGTTTGATAACGGGGAATTTGATCTTTTGTTTTCAAAAAGAACCTTTTAAAATGCATTGTAAATATAAGGAACGACTGTCTTTTTTTCTAGGTTCATGGGGAATTAACTTGGGTGAGAAACAAACAAACATTCGAGAACCGCTTCGCGGTTCACGTGATTTGTTTGTTTCTCACCTCATGAACCTAGAAAAAAGACAGTCATTCCTTAAATGAATCAATCAGAAGTACAACAGCATATATAACAGAGATTTAAATGAATTCATCTCTGGTGGCAAAAATTGTATTAGAATAATAATGAAATGTATACAAATCCAGGACTAAAGTATCTGGTGGCTCCGGTTACAGTTTTACCGGCCTGTAAACTGATGTGTTCAAGACATTTTTGGGGGGGGGGTGTTATCAGATACACACACTCCTCCTTTTCTGTTGTACTATTGAGTAAGTCCAGTCTTATTAACACATATGAGGGAATTCGAATCAATATCCGGTATGTTGACCGTCCAGGGGCGGATACATAAATCGTGGAGAAGGGTTGGTGGTCAAAGAAAGAGAATGAAGTTTCAACCTTAAAGGAGTTTAAGTCTACATCCGTTGATGGCTGGCATGGATTGTTAATGTTATATAGTCTTGTTGGTTTTGTTACGAATATGGTATTATGGTCGATTGATCTCAGTGTAGAGTTTTGAAACGAGACAAGACAACAGGTATTGGACGGATGTAAAACAAACGATATGATAGAACATAAGCATTCCGGTCTTTCCCCGTGACGATACAGCAGAGATATTAAATATCACTAGAGAAAGTAATTGAAATTTCCCGAAAATTTGTGATTTTATTCAAGAAAATTACGTTTAGCAAAAGGCCTAATTGGTCTAATACCGCTCACATGAACACAATTTGCTACATTTACAATCAACAGAACGCTTGAAAAATTCGCAAATACATGTGTATATATATATATATATCTATATCTATCTATCTATCTATCTATCTATCTATCTATCTATCTATCTATCTATATATATATATATATATGTGTGTGTGTGTGTGTGTGTGTGTGTGTGTGTGTGTGTGTATTTTCTTGCTTATTGTATTTTTGACAACTGACAAATGAATGTAAACTTGCTTATCTTCGTTGAACAAATGAAGACAATGACACAACTATATGTGAAGAAGATTAAATCTTTGCCTTTAGTGGGGTTTGAACAGCTAAACATTTGCATATCAGAACCGGTCTAATCAAAATTACATAAAAGTCACATAAATCAAGAAAACTAAATTTGATGTGAAACTTTCAAATAACTTTTGAAATAGATATTTCTAATTAAAGTTGGAAAAACAAATTGGTATTTTACTCTATATAAGTCTGAAGAGGCACAAAAGCGTAAAAAATGATTTCACAATAGAATAAAAAGAAAACCCTCAGCAATTCTTTAGACACACCTCTTGATCATTTTGATGCATCTGGTTTGATTATGTATGTAGTCAGTCTGAAATAAAAGTTTGTCAAGGGGAATTGATACAAAAAAGCTCATTGTAGGGAACCGTCAGTAGTTCACACCTATAAGTTTCATCAAAATATCTTGGTCATTAATTTCGAAGGAAAAGTTAATCAAATCATTACATGCTAATAGTATACACGCCCTGTTTAAAGATCCTACTTAATTCTGTATTCCATATATGCATATCTCTCCAATCATATCTATTACAATAAAATTGGTTAAAATGTATAAAAATCAATGCCTTATGAACAACCCATCTAGATGAAATTTCAGAAATTACCTGAAAATAGGCAAAATGACAAGGTCCAAAAGATTTAAAAACAAAAAACAAATGAATAATTTAAAAAAAATCACCAACACGTTTTAAAAAATCGATTTTGGAATGTAGTCAGAAATAACAACACATCTTCAGACATCGTCTAGATCACTGATGTATTCGGGTTGATTATCTATGCAGCCGAAGTAGTTTGTCAATGGAGGGTACCCTCTGGGGTCTATGTATAGCCCGCACTTGGCCCAAATGCAGTAACACTTGAGTCATCATCAAAATCATAAAATCATAAAAATTTAAAGTTAGAAAAAGACATCTGTCACGAAGGAAAAAGTTTTACTTTTTCAGAAAAAGAAGTTGAAATATGAAATGTTTAGACGAAGACAAACCACAAACGGTGTGTATGACAATAGTTCACTTCAGCCTCTGGTTTAGGTGAGATTTGAAAATCTGCAATATCGGAAACGCTATTATTATCTCAAGCATAGTATCAGATAGAAGTTTTAAGCTTACCTAGAACTACATGTGATTGTATTACTGGGATGCCTTTTCACAAGTGAAACCTTTCCGACTTTCGTTCTATTTCTTTAGAGATAACATGTAGCGCATTTATAATATGTGTGCACGAGCACACCGGGTGCATAAATACATGTACAATGACTGATAGAGTTGATCTTTTAAAAATCCTGTATCCTGTAATAACTTTTCACCAATAGAAGAAAAAATTGAACTGATTGTGCAATTTCACATACTTTAGCCTGTCAATAAGGGAAAAAATCTAATTGTATTACTGTCAAAATGGAGTACTCACACTGAACCGCGATGACATGGTATTAGAATCAACTACATGCATACACGTATAATTGAACTGTATGAATTCTCAGAGGGCTTAAATTCTAAAACTCTATGTTCATAATACTAACTTTGTTGTCAAAATACGGTTAATTTGAAAACTGATATAAACATAGACACATGCTTCTATTAAAAAAAAAGAATTTGTGATGTAAATTATATGTTTTTGACGCACAGAGGTTTACTTGTAAAACTGAAATTGTTTGAATGCACGTACATTTATTGTTGAATTCAGTTTCTAATATTGACTGATTGGTTGATTGACTGATTACCGCTATACGTCACTCCACGATTATTTTACGTATATGGTGACGGCATTTACCTGATGCACTGCACAAAAATTTACACCTGTGCACCGGACCCTCTCGAATCAGAGAGAGATCTTTTACGTGCCACGTCTACCGTGACACGGGGCCTCGGTTTCACTTTCTCATCCGAAAGACAGAACATCGGTGTACTTATGGGGGGTTCGAACCCGGAACCTTTCGGTCAGGAGCCGAATGTTTTATCCAATGTGTAACACTGTCTCTAGTTTCCGATATCTAGACCGCATTTCTAAAGGTCGCCAAATGATTTCAGGGTATAAGAAGTTTTATTTACAACAGAATCCGTGTAGTGGACATATCACTCCCGGTGCCCAAACGGAAATCGGAAGATATCTAGCAGAAATATGTTTTAGGTTTTTATCCACTGGTGCTTGAAAAAGCATCATCTGATCAGTGGCGTATGTCATAGGATGTCTTTCCCATTACTGACTGCCATCCTTACGTACTCCATACGATATACAAAATTCATACGGTGCCCGAACCGGCTACCTACAGATTCTAGTCGGTCTTCGTCATGTTTCCTAGCACGCAATGTATACTATTGGGTAGAGTATCCAGTGGCGGATCAAGGATTTTCGTAAAAGGGGGGGGGGGGGGCACATGTGTATTAGCCAAAGTACTCTGTCATTTTTTGGTACCAAGTCTTGGTTTTTACATGTAAATATGTGGTGAAAAGTGGGGAGGGGGCGCCCCCTTTAATTCGCCAATGGTATTTTTAGGTCTTTATAAGAACGTATTTATGTTTGATGACTTTCAATGCAACTTTCTTATCTTAGATCAAATCTAACAATGATTCTGTGCATCTTTGAAACCGACGGGATGCGTATATTGAAATCGGAGCGATTTATATACATATACCTTAAAGGTTCGATGTCGAAAACGCACTAGTGGAGCCCATCCAGTCGCCCGATAAATACCAACCAAGACCTGTAGAATGCTAGACTGGCAATGGCTGCCTAGATAGTACTTCGCGCAGCTACAGTCTAGTAGAATGCCAGGTAGGTTGCCTTCTGATAATCAGAGGGTGGCTGTAAGTTTATAGTCTCGAGGAAATTAACCCCCCTCCCCCCCCCCCTTCTCAAGTAACCTACAGAGACCGTTTTAGTTAAAACTTCCCTTAACCGCAAGTAGTGGCTCTATATGAACGATCATTCATATAGGGCCACTTTTTGCGGCTATACTTCCCTTACTCACTGGACACGTAAACTGAAACAGTACATCGCCCGGCCCAAGTCCTTGAACACGACGTATCAGTAACGGGTCAGAGATTGGAACATTTGGTATAGACTGTCACCTAAGTGTATTCTGATCAGTAGAGCATCAATACCCTAATCCGTGGAAACATGACCGTGACATAATCGAATAGAAATTTAAATGAAAATTAACCCAGACCAAATTTAATGGGTTCATAAATAAATGACACCATTGATTACAGGTAGTGCTTTCCTGTGTATTTCAAAACATGCCACATTCGTCAATAACAATGTATCAACGAAGGAATCAATAACCAATGGAAAATAATGTTAAATATCGAAATCAATCTAGACGTATCATAAATTGTTGCATATTTATCAACAAAATTATTGCAAGCTTACCTGTATAAAGAACGACCACTCTTCTTCACCGAGTAGAAAATGTTGACCGCATTACTTCCGGAACATCCATTTAAATTTATTTACAGTACATGACGGAAAGGGGTGGGGGTGGGGTTGTGTTCCACAAGTTTTCATTAAAAAATAATGACGGGGAAGGTTTCACATTGTGATGATAAAACTTTACCAATTTAAGGGGCTTTCGCCGTCGTAAATAATCAAAATCAAAATAATATTTTTGTCAAATTTTCATATTGTAGGGGTGGTCTTACAACCCCCCCCCCTCAAAACACCATCTGGTTCCACCAATGTCAGTAAATATACACGTATCGACAAGAGGGGAGCTTGGAACCCTAGGCCACAATAAAATCTTCAAAATCGCGATCGGCTACCCAAAAATGAAATTTAAATGGTTTTATTTTGTCAAATTAGACAAAATATGCATCGCATCTTACAAAAGGAATGAACATACATTTTACAAGAGTCTTACTTTATAATAATGTAACTTAAAGATTTATCTTTTGTATATATTTATCCTATTTAGGGCCGGCAAAGTGCTTGAAGCTTATTTCGGGACCGAGAGGATTCGAGTTCGAGTCCCGCAGATTACTTATTGACAGTCACTGCAGACTTTTCTCTGACAAAACAGTAATAAACCGACAGTACACGCAGAAACATAAGAAATTCCTCTTTGCGTCCGATGGGAACGTTGCATAGGTCTAAATTTCTGTGCAATGCATCGGTCAGATGATTTCACTATACAAATGAAACAATTCTGATTTAACATAAGCACAATAAACATTCAAACATTCTTGTTCTGTATACATTGACATTTTACTTGCAGAGTCGCATGGCAATAATACACATGTAATGGTATAGTTAATGTGACTTTTCGTTAGATCATAAGCCGGAGTGGTTTAGTGGATGAGATGCTCAGCTCATGGCCGAAAGGTTCTGGGTTCAACTCCCGCCATGGGCACACCGGTGTTCTGTCTTTCGGAAAAGACAGTAAAAACCAAGGTCCCGTGTCATGAGTGGTGTGGCACGTAAAAGATCCCTCATTATGTTGGGCGGGTCCGTTGCAAAGGTGTAAATTTCTACATGTATGCAATGCATCAGGTTGATGCCGTCACCATATACGTGAAATAATCAAGGAGTAATGTAAAACAACAATCAACCAATTCATTAGATCATACGACAAATAGCAGGTAAATTCAATTCAATTAGGTCGTGAATGCCTTTTGTATACCAAACCCATCACTGCCTTGATTTCAAGCAGGCGATTTCGATATGGGAAAAAAACCAACTAATCCCTCTGTACGACTATACGAGGTATGAGCAAGAAGTTGTCGGTCCCATGTGCTGAGGTATACATAGGAGTGAAAGAATTGTCATTATTTAAAATATAATGTCCCTTCACCTCAGTGCACTTTCTCCAACTCTGTTTCTGAATCCCTTCAAAATATATAGTGCTTCTTTCTGGTCCCCTAAGTACTCATGTACATGTCCTTGACACCCTCATTACTAACAATATTCTTACCAAGTAGGTAAAATTTTAGTTTTGAGGACAAATACATGTAGGGGTCAGATTGGGCTAAACCTGGAGAATACGTGGGATAGGGAGGAACCTTGAAGTTACAATCAGTTGCAGGCCTCATTGCAACTTGGAGAGTGAGCGGGTGCATTATTCTGCAAGAACAGAACGTCTCTGGGAGCTCTCTTCACCTCTTTCTCTCAATCTCTTGACACTGCCTCTTCAACTCATTTGTATAGTGTGCACCATTTATCGTGCGGACTTCTTCAAGAAAATCAATCGTGATTATTTTTCTGATGGAGGAAATGACTTTCCCAGCTGAAGAAATCTCTCTTAAGTATTTAGGAGGGGGTGAGCCAAGTAAATCTATTGCATGCTTTGTTTCTAAAATTCAGGATCAAAATGGTGAACCCAAGTGTCATACTGAGTGACCATTCAACCCATAAACTTAACGGGATCATCATCATAGCGATACGAAAAAACAAAAAAGGTAAAAAACATCATACCTACTTCTCTTTTTATTTCCAGTTAACATAGTAGGGACCCTTCTAGCCGTGACCTGAGACATGCCCCATCATTTATGCCAACTTCTTTTGCTCTATCTCGAAGATTTCGCCTTCTGTCACACATGACAAGAGTGTGTACAACATCAACGTTATCGTCTGTAGTTACCTCCTTGATCGTCTCCCCCATTTTGGAGGTCTGACTAATCCTTCAACAGCGAATTCCGTGTATAATAAAAGTTTGAAATGTTACTTTCTCTACCAAAACGTTCAATATGATTGAGTAATGGTTTGATCAGTGTTTTATATTTATCTATTGTATCATGGGCCAAGAAGTTTTTGAGCATACCTTGTGTGTAGTTTCAATTCAGAAATCGACTGTTTTAAAAAAGTAAGTTACACATGTACTTTGAATAAAAATTCATTCTAATGTACACACTAGTTAGACCAAATCTTTAATTTTTGCAGAGTTTTCATGGAAATCTGTACTGAATATATGTACAAGGTTGTCTTCCCTCATCACTTATTTTCGTCAAAACCAACTGTTAATTATGATCTTGTCCTGTATAGAACTACATGTGTACATCAACTTTAGTAAAATTGTCACAAAATCAACTGTTCTGATTGGATTAAGCACGTCATGTCATTACTATGTATTTTCCGGTACTGGAACCCTGTTTAAGTCTTTCGGAAATGCCTTGACATTTAACATTAACTTCTGACGTTAAATCGTAATCACAGCGTAATCTTTAATAATTTCATGACTTATCAAAACATATTCCACCACTAGATTTTTTGTTAAAGTTATTCTAGATGATGAAAGGTGGTGTAAATTCGTTACATTGGTCCCCTAGTGTTAAAGACCAAGGCTAAACTTTACTAAAGGATGTAAACTTACACAAAGACTTAAATGTAGAGGTAACTTTAATATGCTACCTTATCATTATGTGTAGATTTACACATAAACATACCTGTGCTTCAAAACAGCTATAGATTGAATCATAAATTACATGTTAACCTCAGTCTGTGTGTAAGTTTACAAGCTTTAATCAAACTCAGTCAAGTGTGTTAACAAAATAATAATACAACAAAGAAAACTTAATATCTCAAGCATTTATTTCAATAAAGAATATATAAAATTTAAGTTTCCTGCATTTTCTTTTCATACTGTCTTCATTGATTAACAATGTTTAAAATCACTATTCATGACTCCTCTTTATTAATGTTATTTGTCCAATCAAATGGTTTCCACCAATCAGAGAACTGTAGAACTTTCTTGCGCTGATCATCAAAATTTTCCCTGTGAGGTTTCCTCCACAACTGGGGCTCTGCTTCCACCATTCCTCCCACTACCTCCTGTAGAATCAAAGAATAACACATTCAATTATTTGGTAAGGCACAATACAATACATGTATGTGAGCAATAATACAAGCTCAGGTCACATGATCCAAACTCCGAATCATCTCATTTTAAGCTGGCTGACCATTCAACATTGCTTTACTTATATGCAATTATTAAACAAACTACTAAACAATCTAATTAAAATTCAGTCATGCTCTTGTTTACTAATTATGTTGTGACATATCAATAACTGGAGTCAGAAGATGAAATTTAAATTGGACTATAAAACATTTTGTGAAAGAATCAACAAATTTTGAACAACAAAATAGTATGCCGGCATACATATATACATATATATACCGGTATATATAGAATCTTACCTTTCAATCAATTTAAAATTAATGACATAAGAAAGTCTTTTACAAGGAATTAAGATGATTTGTTAAATTTCTTAATGCCTTTTGACTGCTACATGTAATGTACTGACATAGGTAGTGTCTAAATGACAAAACACATTATCATATCATAGTGCATCATCTACCTACTGTATAACTATGCTTCTCAACAACATCAGTACTCACCCTGCCGAAATATCTTTGAAAAGTTCTTTCATCTTCTATGACATGAGCATATCCACTTTGCATTCCAAAGTCAACAGCAAAATATGGGAAACCTTTAGGAACCTGTCAATGGAAAGATGACAGAAGACCTTAGGGATGCTATGCACATGTGTTAATTTTACATACATTTCTCACATTTTGATTTTTATTACAAAATACTCAGTTCCTATAACATCATCATGTAGAAGTTCATTAAGACAAATTAATTACAGCTAAAAAGAATGAGATGATCTGCATGCAGATTTTGAATCTGAAGATAATAAATAACTGATCTTATACAAAATCATTTATGGAAGGTAATACTAACTGCTCTTCGAACATCTCTGCCACTGAGATCTACCAATTTCTTGTTTTGCGCCCATTCAGGTCCAGCATCTTGTATTGCCTTCTACAATTATGAATAATTACATTCCTTGTTAGAATGTTTGTCAGCCAACAAATTCGAAAACTACAACATTCAGTCAAGACTGCATCAGCCAGTAAACTAAGTGCAAAGTGCCACTATATATAAATACTTAAGACAGGTAAATGTGTACACAGTTCTGTAAATGCTACTGTGTAATATAGCTAAAAACAAAATATAAAGCTGAAGTCAATAAATTTATTCAATGTTGATATTTTTGCATACTACAATAATAAGAGTATTTCTAATTGTCACATATTTAGTGTATTTCCTCTGTTCTATCCATACAATAATCAGTTATTTTTACACAATTTCATTATCACATACCCTGGTATGCGATAACCAACTCTCCTCCTATCTTGTTATGCCAATGAAAAGCGTACATTAATTGCATTGAGTGTGAAATATTTGACAAGTCGGTTATTTCACACTGTCCGCGCAGTAACTGTCTTATCAATGCAATAGGCACAGTTTCATATTTTGGGCGCCCTTGTGTCCAAAACCACACCTACTCCATTGCTAAATCAGTCACTACTTGAACAGTATCAAATAACCATTACTTATCTCATTATAAGTGAGCTGTCTGCAAAGTCTAGAATTGGAAGCGAAATGGAGATGTCAATCCCTAAGTTATATCATGATCAAACTGCCACTCTAAAAAGGTGTATAGACAGGAAGTTTTGTCTAGTTTTTCCAATTCTTGTAGTTCTTTGTAAAACCACTTAATAAAAATCAGGAAATTTTTCATTGTAGTAAAACAGACTTTAATTATGTTAATATACAACAATATTAATATTCATATAAAGTACACATGTACATTTATACTCTCTTTGTAATTATTTCTAAGTTTAAACATTTTTAAAATTGCGGGTCCAGCAAAATAAACATTTTTGAAATAACTTCACACAAACTTTGAAATAGATGGGAGCAAGGTCTCCTGTCTCCTTTGGCATAGGAATGCATTCTAAATGCATGTGGGGGAAACTTTTAAGTCCCATACAGGTTTCCATAAACACAATATCCTGATCCATTCCCTCAAACATCTTCACTAAACCTCTTCGAAACATCTGAAATACAAATCAAATTTGCTTTAAAATTGGAACTTGCCCATTTTGTATTGTCATTATTCAATTTGCAAAATTAAAGTTAAAGCATAGACTTTTTTTAATATAAAACTACAATATTAATGAGTCAGTGTGACACAAATGCCCCCGCTGGCAGCTAAGGTAGTGAAATATAACTGCCAGAAAACTAATATTTGAAAATTTTAAAAATTTCAAGGGCAATTACTCTGTCAAAAATTATCGGAACACACCCATATTCAATCTTGACCTTTTTCTTTCCTTGATACATCTATATACCCAATATCTATTTAATCCATCAAACCTTCACTGAGAAAATGAGCAGAAACTGTAATTTTTAAAAGATTTTCTATGTTCAAGGGTGATAACTCTGTCAGAAATTACCGGACCACACCCACATTCGCACTTGACCTGCATTTTTCCGTAATACATTTATATGTCCAATATCAATTTAATCCATCAAACCTTCAAAGAGAAAATGAGTGGAAATGGTCATTTTTAAGAAATTTTCTATGTTCAAGGGCAATAACTCTGTCAAAACTTATAGGACCACACCCATATTCAATCTTGACCTGCATCGTCCCTTGATACATCTGTATACCCAGTATCAATTTAATCCATCAAAGCTTCAAAGAGAAAATGAGCAGAAACCGAATGATGACAGATGACAGGATGATGGAATGAAGGAACAGGGTAACACTATATGCCCTCAGCCATTTCATGGCGGGGGCATAAAAATGTAAAAACACAGATAATAACTATTGTACAGGCAGACATACAGACATTTAATACATTTTTACAAGTATAAAGACAGTTTGATCCTCCCCAGACACAAATAATCACCCAGTTTCAGCACCCTTGCAAATCGAAATAAACCACCACATGCCCGGCATATACATTAGGTACTCAACATTTCATCCCGCTAGAAAAAAGTATGCATATTCTTAGTAATTTAAAATATGTAGTAGTCATATGACAACCTACATACATGTACACATATGCTGCCAGACCAAGGGAAAATTGGGGGCAGGCTTGGTGCAGTGGTTAAACACTGAGCTTGCGGCGCCGATGATCCGGGTTCGATTCCAGGATTGCGCCACTATGTTAAATAGGTTGGTTACCTCCTGCTTCCATGTCACGATATAATTGAAAAATTGTTGAAAGGAACGTGAAACACCAATCAACCAACCAACCAACAACCTAGGGAAAATTTGTGTCTATAGGCATAGAAGAAACTTTCCATTATACAGATCCCTCATCAAAACACAAACCCACCCATCCTCATCCTGCAACTCATCCCCCCACTCCCTAAAATCAGTATACAGATGTTTGTATAATACTCATTTACACACAGGAATAGCAAACTTAATATAAACATTATATGATCTTCATTCTGCATTTAAATTTAAGTACATTCCTAATTATCGTCCTCCATTAGCTATGATCAGATCGTCATTTAAATAAAGTTACCTTTCTGTACTTTACCATGATATACAGAGAGTGAGAGTTCTTATCACAGGCAGACAAAACTTCTTAATGAATAGAATCCCTAACTGAATCCCCTTATATTAAGAAGTGTTCAATATACTTCTATACAAGGGGAATTAGCAGGCATTAAATTAAATTTCTACCACAATATTTGATCATCATCATCATCATCATCATCATCATCATCATCAGTACTGTACCTGTATTTCATTCCAAACATCTTCATCGACAACTGTCCCAGATGCTACATGCTGCATAGGAACTATAAGACAATGCCCTTCAGTTAGAGAACGGTGATTTGGTAAACATAGGTACACCTAGTACAAAAAGAGTAAATATGACTATCAAATACAAAAACCTGCCATAATCATCATACACAAAATACAACATGTTATGGAAAGTTTAAACACTTTCTACTGGATTTAAAGCACCCCCACTGAATAAAAATAAGGGATAGATAGATATGATTGAGTTTAACATACCACCCCAATATGTAACATATATGATGAGGAATACAAATTTACAATACAACAAAGCAACAAGTAAAATTATTTATTCTATACATCATTTTGCTTTCAAACTTAAATGTTTATCTTGGCCAACTGTATTGAATAAACCATTCAAACTACTATATTTTCATCATGGTAATTTGTTTTATGTGTCGGCACATACATATTTTTGATAGTAAACAGACATCTGCATGTAACCCACTCTATAAGGGATAGTATCCAGGTGTAGTCAATGAAACCTCTGGTAGTTAGTACTTCATCCTTCTCATAATAATGATTAAATTTATGTTTGCTGCTACAAATTCTTCTTCATCTTATATAAACTTAATATCTAACTTCAATCCTATCTACTCTGGGATAAAATGATGGAAAGCTTTAGTAAATATCACACATAAAGAGTTACCAACCTTGACTCCAATAGCTATAATCAGATGTTTTGGACAGTTATCAAAACAAAATTGACATTTTTCCATAGATGCAGCCATTTTTCGATGTTCTACAAAATAAATTTTTTTTCTACAAAAATTTGCTTCTCAACTTAAATTTCAATGTAAATATGTGGATCGCTGGACATTATTCCTGTAAAAGCATACAATCATAGAACCTCTCACGGTATTGTTAAGTGGCAGACCAAAGTAACAAAGGACAGATCATCTTATTTGTACAATAACATTTCAGATCACAGCACAGGTCAGCGGAGCAGTGGATTAAAATAAGCCCTGATCACAATGTTCAATATTAAAGGATGACCCATTAAATATATAATATTTAAAGAAAGTAGTCATACACTTTGTACATCAGTAGAGAATATAGCTTCAAGGAATATGGGTACTGCTTGCAAAGATAGAAAAATCAGGAGTACCAGACTGAGACTTGGACACATGACGACTATGTGATCTGTACATGTCATTATGGGGATTCAAAAGTATTAAAGAAAACTGACCAAAGATGGCCATTGACCGTTCCTTCTCTTCCTGTTGAGCTTCAGACTGCTTCCTTGCTGCCTTGGAGACAAACATGTCATCCACCTGGAAATCATCATCTGTCTTCTCAACGCTCTGGAAATAATGTAAGAAATTTTATACCATCACATACTCTCTAACAATAATACCTATCAAAGTTAAAACAATATTAATGCTTAGGCATCTAAACAAAGTAAGGTGATTTTATCATTAAAATCAAATATGAAAGAGAGTATTGATGTATACTGGAACTCTATGATGGAAACATTGTTTACCCTGCCTGCCAGTCTTGAAAACATCATGTTCTGATCTTCTGCTGTTCCAGTTTTCTCTCTCTCAACCTGTATAAAAGAAAAAATCAATATCAGCAAATGTATGTGGAATTTTTGTTACACTGATAATATACAAAATGTGTCATCAATCAACCACTACAGACTGAGGTCCATATGCAAGCTCACATTAAGATACTATCAAAAAACAAAGAAACATCTAGCACAAGAACAACCAACCATAGGTTGGTATAGAGGGTTTTTTATCACACTGGTAAGTCAAAAAAATATTTCCATTGTTATCATTCTGTCCACTGGACGACTTCAGTTACAATAACATGGCTCTCTTACGAGCTAATGGTAAAATGGTACATAGAACATTTATAATGCTTTAATAAGCTGGTGTGGCCGAGTGGATAAGATGCTTGGCTCATGACCGCAAGGTTCCGGGTTCGATTCCCGCCCTGGGCGCACCGGTGTTCTGTCTTTTGGATGAGACAGTAAAAACTGAGGTCCCGTGGCACGTAAAAGATCCCTCATTGCTTCAGGTGGGTCCATTGCAAAGGTCTAAATTCATATGCAACGCATCAGGCAGATGTCGTCACCATATACGCGGAATAATCTTGGAGTGACGTAAAACAATATATAATCAATATAATGCAATAATAAAGGTCATTCTATAATCATATAACTAAAGTGTGGTGTCTCAAAAAGCATATGACCCATGCAAAGATATTCAAAACACTGAGTCTTTTCAAGTAAGTTTATATTAAACAACAAATGAACTTGAACTGAATTCAGCAATACCATCTTATATATATTTACTTACCAACTGTCTAAGACTAAATTTATCATCGTCATCAAAGTACCGCTCTCTCTCCTTCCCACTATGAGTGGCAACCTGCCAAAGACCATGTTATATCATTAAAGCAGTTAATCAATTATCAAGATAAGCATAATGTGTAACATATATAAAATACTTCCTTCTGAGCTAATTCAATCAACCTATTTCATCAAAACGATACAAGACTTATATTTACCTCCAAACCAATGAATAAGCAGAAGTTTCAGAATTTTGTACCTTTGTTTTCCTTCTCTTCTTCCCTCCTTGTTTTTCATGTTGACTCTCTGACAATGGCCTCACTACACCTCTTCTATCAGTCCTTGTCAAAACAACAGTGTTCTCTCTGTTCTGAGCTTTCTCCTTTTCACTCACAGTTGTAATATCATTTTTATGTTTTTCTTTATTTTCTCTAGCTTTTTCCAATTGTTCTTTTAACTTTGTAGCAAGATCCTAAAAAACAACAATAGATCTACATAAATACAATTTTATACATGAAAAGTATAAAATAATATTTTATTTTGTGAACATCATATTTTAAATGACCAAAAAAAACCAAAAAGAAAAGAAAAATGTATCAGTTACATGCAAAATGAAATTAAAAGATAACAAATATGTTATATCTTATTTATGCTGTCTCAGTAAAGTTACTTGATTTAAGATTTCACTTGGAAATTCTAGGTAAGGTCACACAAGATAAGTATTGTTGAAATAGTTGAGAGTTCGTTTGTTCAAGAGTATTTCATATAATGATGACTGAATCAATTCAAAATACGAAAATAACTGGTGTCACATGACTATGGCACTAACAACAATGTACTACAGTGGACATTCACGGACCCCTGAAATTCAGAAGTGAGACCAGGTGCCTGGGAGGAGATAGCATCTCCTGTTTGGCTAGACAAACCCACCGTGAATGCCTTAACATACAGGTGAAACAAATTAATTCAGCAATGTATATATACATGAATGTGAACAAACACTGTGTAGAAAGTGTCACAGCCACAGACCAATCTGCAGCAGTGAAGGATTTTCTTGTTTCAGGCCAGTGTATACTATTACATAGAATCTCAGTTTTTACTTGTACACATATAAAGACAGGATACCAACAAGTCACCATTAGGAATCAGACCAAGGACCAAGGATCAGTCTCAAGCCAAGAACTCTACCCAAACAAAGGACCTATCAGCCTCAAGCCAAGCACTATAGCCAAACAAAGGACCTATCAGCCTCAAGCCAAGCACTCTACCCAAACAAAGGACCTATCAGCCTCAAGTCAAGCATTATAGCCAAACAAAGGACCTATCAGTCTCAAGCCAAGCATTCTAGGAAAAACAACGACCTATCAGCCTCAAGCCAAGCACTCTACCCAAAACCAAGGACCTATCAGTCTCAAGCCAAACACTCTACCCAAACCAAGGACCTATCAGTCTCAAGTCAAACATTCTACCCAAACCAAGGACCTATCAGTCTCAAGTCAAACATTCTACCCAAACCAAGGACCTATCAGCCTCAAGCCAAGCATTCTAGGAAAAACCAAGGACCTATCAGTCTCAAGCCAAGCACTCTACCCAAACCAAGGACCTATCAGTCTCAAGCCAAACACTCTACCCAAACCAAGGACCTATCAGTCTCAAGCCAAGCATTCTAGGAAAAACAACGACCTATCAGCCTCAAGCCAAGCACTCTACCCAAACCAAGGACCTATCAGTCTCAAGCCAAACAATCTACTCAAACCAAGGACCTACCAGTCTCAAGCCAAACACTCTACCCAAACCAAGGACCTATCAGTCTTAAGCCAAGCACTCTACCCAAACCAAGGTACTATCAGCCTCAAGACAAGCGCTTGACCTAAACCAAGGACCTCTACCCAAACCAAGGACTTATAAGCCTCAAGCCATGCACTCTACCCAACCCAAGGACTTATCAGCCTCAAGCCAAGCACTCTACCCAAACCAAGGACCTATCAGTCTCAAGCCAAACATTCTACCCGAACCAAGGTACTATCAGCCTTAAGCCAATCACTCTACTCAAAAATAGGGCACCGCTAATAGGTGCATGATATGCCCGCATCATGTTTTAATGTGGTCTACAAGCCACATCCTTTCATATGACATCACCAAAAGTTTTGTTTCCCCTTTAGATAAGGAGTAGAAGCCCGGAAAACCTTTCCGACCCTGCCCATTTTCCCCCACCCAAGGGGCCTGACCCAAACTTTGAAACCCACATGCAAAAATACAAACCACATCCCTTCATATGACACCATCAAAACTTTTGTTCCCCCTTTAGTTAAGGAGGAGAAGCGCGGACAAGTTTTTCCTACCCCGCCCATTTTCCCCCACCCCAGGGGCCTGACCCCAACTTTGAAACCAACATGCACGACTACAAGCTACATCCTTTTCTTTGACACTATCAAGACTTTTGTTCCCCCTTTAGTTAAGGAACAGAAGCCCCGACAAGCTTTTCCGACCCCGCTCATTTTACCCCACCCCAGAGGACTGACCCCAACTTTGGTACCCTCATGCACAACAACAAGCCACATCCTTTCGTATGACACTATCGAAAGTTTTGGTCCCCCTTTAGTTACGGAGTAGAAGCCCGGAAAACCCTTCATACTCCGCCCATTTTCCCCCATCCCAGGGGCCTTACCCCAACTATGAAGCACACATGCACAACAACAAGCCTCATCCTTTCATATGACACCATCAAAACTTTTGTTCCCCCATTAGTTAAAAAGGAGAAGCGCAGACAAGCTTTTCAGACCCCGCCCATTTTCCCCCACCACAGGGGCCTGACCCCAACTTTGAAACCAACAAGCATGACTACAAGCCACATCCTTTTCTTTGACACTATCAAAACTTTTGTTCCCCCTTTAGTTAAGGAATAGAAGCTCCGACAAGCTTTTCCGACCCCGCTCATTTTACCCCAACCCAGGGGACTGACCCCAACTTTGGTACTCACATGAACAACAACAAAAAGCCACATCCTTTCATATGACACTATCAAAAGTTTTGTTCCCCATTTAGTTACGGAGTAGAAGCCCGGAAAACCTTTCACACTCCGCCCATTTTCCCCCACCCCAGGGGCCTTACCCCAATTATGAAGCCCACATGCACAACTACAAGCCACATCCTTTCATATGACACCGTCAAATGTTTTGTTCCCCCTTTAATTAAGGAGGAGAAGCCTGGACAAGCTTTTCTGACCCCGCCCATTTTCCCCCACCCAAGGGGCCTGACCCAAACTTTGAAACCCATCTGCACAACTAAAAGCCACACCCTTTCATATGACTCCATCAAAAGTTTTGTTCCCCCTTTAGCTAAGGAGGAGAAGCCCAGACATTTTTTTCCAACCCAGCCCATTTTCCCCCACCCCAGGGGGCTGACCCCAACTTTGAAACCCACCTACACAACTACAAGCCACACCCTTTCATATGACACCATCAAAAGTTTTGTTCCCCCTTTAGTTAAGGAGGAGACGCCCAGACAAGGATGGATGGACGGACAGACAGACGACAGCGGTATAGCATAATACGCCCACATTTTTAAATGCGGGCGTATAAAAACCAATCACCCATCAGCTTAAAGCCAAGCACTGTATCCACTAAAGCACAGTAACTTGATATGATCAGATCACCAAATGCGATCACATTTGTCATAAATTCCTTTTTTATGCATTTATACCTATGAAAGGAACTTGAATTCAGTTAGTTTTTTCTCTATATGAGTGCACAACACTTTGGACAGTCAACAGGCAGGTTTCACGGCATATTTTTTTTATCCCTTGTCTACAAATGTACATGTCATCCTCTTGTTAATGAACACATAAAGTTTGTCTAATTCTTGTATTAAGTCACAGTGTGATTACTGCACTTTTATGGTAACGGCAACCACCTGATACAATGCACAAAATTCAAACTTCTGAAATGGACCCATCAGAAGCAGTGAGAAGCAATGGACCCACCCGAGGCAGTGAGGTGCAATGGACCCATCCAAAGCAGTAATAAGCAATGGACCCACCTGAAGCAGTGAGGTGCAATAGACCCACCTGAAGCACTGAGGTGCAATGGACCCACCCAAGCAATGAGAAGCAATGGACCCACCTGAAGCAGTGAGGTGCAATGGACCCACCCAAAGCAGTAAAAAGCAATGGACCCATCCAAAGCAGTAATAAGCAATGGACCCACCCAAATCAGTATGAGGCAATGGACCCACCCAAAGCAGTGAGGTGCAATGGACCCTTCCAAAGCAGTGAGAAGCAATGGACCCATCCGAAGCAGTTATGGATCTTTACACGCCACCTCTAACATGACATAAGACGGTTTTTTCCATCTTCAAAAAGAAAGCACATCGAGAGCTCATTGCCTGGGACCTCTTGGTCACTAACCACACACCGATCCCATTGAATAACACTGGATCCACTTAAAAGGTCATATTCTGAAATTTCTATCTAGATACTAAACAAAAACTATTATTTCCTTTTCAATTTGAACGTACATTGTCTCCCATGATTTCTGCTCTCACAATTTTAGCACCAAGCTGATTCATTTCCTGCTCAGAAAGAAGAACTATTTCCTCTTCCTCTCCAGAAGCATTCTGGTTCTGATTTTCATCGTCTTCTGAATCACTGGAGGATGACTCACTGCTTTCATTTTCTGAACCTGTTTGTTGTTAAACACAAAATTGATGAAATTCATATTTTATCTTTGGTTTGTTTCACTGCTTATGACGTATATGCATGAAATATGGTAATACACTTATTCTAAGTATATTTGTAAGAACTTCATATAAGTCTATTCAAATAATGAGTTAACAAATTAGATAGATGTATCAAATGCTACTTTACTTGTTGATGGCTTCCTGGATTTTCTTGCATGATCAAGATTCTCTTCCTTTTTCTCATCATTTTTAATAAACTCTTTCTTCTTCCACCCTGACTGCCTCGGTGAATTCCAGGCTTTACTTTTTAAGTCTCCATAGGAGCTAAAGGCTTCAGAATCACCGGGTTTCATAAATCGTCTAGTAGCAGAATTAGAATATTTTCCCTTCTCAAATCTATCCTTAGATAATGACCTTGATCTTCTTTCTTTTGACCTTGATCTTCTTCTTTCTGTTGACCTTGATCTCCTTCTTTCCTTAGACCTTGACCTCCTTCTTTCCTTAGACCTTGATCTTCTCCTCTCTGTTGACCTTGATCTCCTCCTATATTTTAATAAATCTACTTTTTTCCTTTCTTGTGAACCTGATCGTCTCCTGTCAGTTGATTTTGACCTTGATCTAGACTTCCTTCTTGATCTTTCTCTACTTCTTGATCTTGATTTTGATCGTTTGGCCCCTCTCTTTGAGAATGATCTACTCTCATCATCATCCTGAGGTTTCATGAATCTTGGTCTTCTGTTATATGAAGAGTCATCATCAACACTAGGTTTAGCAAAACCTCTGTGTCTAGATCGTTCATCTCTGTATCTTTCTCCAGAACTCTGATTGTGATTCTTTTCACTCTGAATCTTCTTGTAAGCTTTTTCAGCGTTTGCAAGCATCTTTTGCAATTTCTTAAATGACTGAAAAAAATCAAGAATTTTTTCTCAATGGGAATAGTTAAGATTTAAAGTTTCAATTAAGATGAACCACACAATGTATATGAAATATGATTTGATGTTTTTAAATAGGTATCTATAAATCACTATTTTGAATGAAAATGAAATATTCTAAAACAAATAATTGCGAAATTGACAGATACGTGTTTATAGAATTCACATTTCATATTTACTGAAATAGTTTTTCCCCAGATTATGTTGTGTGTATTGACACTTGAAGTGTAAAGCATGAAAAATGCATCCAAAATACTAATTGCTTTCCTGATATATACATTTTATTTAATTTCTTAAATTTGTTTACCGTATATACCGTACTGTAAGTCGCCTTGCCTATAAGTTGGTTGGTACTTTAAGGGCTTGAAAATTTGGAATTTGTCATTGACTCGTCTATAAATCGGTTCTAAATTCTCAATGTACAAAGGCTTGTATTAGATTATGGCATCTTTTCAATGACTTTCAATAAATGGCTTGGGAGCCTTTCCGCTCTAATGGTCGTGCGGTATCACTCATGTGTACTTAACAAAACAGAGGGATTTAAATGACATATTCAATAGTATGGCATTTAAATTGCTTCACTTAAATATAGCTTCTTTTCTAAGAATACAGTAGTCGTTAAAACGGCCATTTACTCTGAACAGGCATATTCCGGACCCCAGCCTTCGAAACTGGTTGTTGCTGCTATCATTATCATCATCAAACAACAGCTTGATCTGTAGTTCAGACAAAGGAATGTCATCATAGATGTCACCATCCACGTCCTTGGCACTAGTGGAGTCTGTGGTATGTTATTTAATCAATGGCTATCTCGTAAGGGTCATTAAACTTTCTCCATAAGGTTCTGTTTGAATTTTGTTACGGCTCGTTAACTTGTCACTTCTACATACATAATCAGTTTGTACATGTAAATTGTATTAAACTGGATCAAATAAACAACAAAGCACCGATATATAACACTTATAAGTATAGAAACTGTTGGCCACACAATATGCATTTAACTGTCATAAAATCATCTTTAAAAGTTTAAGGACCGGGGAATATCATGTGTACTATCTGTGGTGCATGATGCCTGCATTGTCCGTTCATCAACGACAAAGTTTGACTTCAGATCGAGGTCGGATTTTTTCCTCTCATGAAATATCGCGTCTCTAAGTTGGTTGTACATTTCCACTACGACATTTTTCTCCCCAAAATCCAACTTATAGGCGAGTATATACGGTAACTAAAATTCAACATTACTAAACAATTTTTTCAGAAGTATCGTAACATGGAATGTGGAAGCTACTAAAATCTCTTAGATAAGAATATATATACAAGTAACACCATGTTATAAATGAACTAATCTGGAACTCGTACAAAAGAAAAGGAAATGATAAGACCACAATCTATTGATTCATTATATAAAACATACAATAACAATTGTGATAAAGAAATCATAAAATGACCTCTTGTCATCGTACCCCATATTTTTCTGTAGCTACATCCTCTAGGGATCTATTTTCTTCTTTAGCTTGTTCAACACATCTGTCATAAGCCTTCTTCATCCACGAGTAGCCTCCATCCCCTACTGTTGCAAAGCTAGAGTGGGGCTTGTGCTTTTTATTTTCCTCTGGCAATCCTACACCGCCATCTTTCCAATACGGATTGAGCTCCCTTTCATGCTGACCAAGCTTAAAATATACAAATCACAAATGAAGGATAACAAATAAAGTCATGATTTCTATTGAGATGTATACAAAGCCACATTTACTGAGTGGAATTTCATATACCACAATCATCCCTGTATAATGCTCACTTGTGTGTAATGCACAAATCCAAAGTTGGGAGAAAATGTCAAGAAGAAGCTTCCTATGTACATGTATAATGCACAGGATCAGAATTCATAAAAAGAAATTGGGGAGTGAGTGCAAAGCTGTGATCACCTTGTTAAATGTTTTCATGATTGTCTTGGTGCACCATTTATATTTTACCTATGTGGTCAAAATGGCCTGACTATGCAACCTCAGAGGCCAGTGTCAACAGACAAACACAATGTTAAGAATGTTAATTTGACAAGATATGTCAATAACTGTGTTTGTTATAGCATGAATTACCCTGGATATTAGGAAAATGAACAGGATAAAACTGATTAATTTTAGAGATGAGAGGGATAGAATAATTATATAAATTGCCCTGTGTTGCATTATGAATGTATTAATTCTGGAAATTTCAAGGAGAGCAATTATGAATTTGCTTCTAGATATTGTCTAATTTTAGATTCTATGCCTTATAATTATACAGGAAAGAAGCACTTGCTTAACATATTATTATTTTTCTTTTTCTCTTACACACAGCACATGCACCAGTATCCAATTAATGGTCAGTTAAATTTCTTGTTACAAAAGCACTTACTGAGATTAAGAATAATTTGTAATATTTTAGTTCCTGTGTATATAATGTGTACCTACAAATTCGACTAACTTTACTAACTTTATCTAATTGATTAGTTTTATCTTTACTGTCAGCTTCATCCTTTTCTTTTTGCCTTTGCTCTCTGATTTCCTTACGTGATATTGTCGGAAACAAATCTGTGGGTGCTTGCATCCATTCTTCTCTCTAAAAAGCAAGATTAAAATTACTGTGAAAAAGCAAAATTTTAAGTATCCCAAGTTAAATCCTTGTTCACAATACACTGTATACCATCGTCTGAATCCACAGTCGGCTGCTCTTCTCTTACCTCCCGTAACCTATCCTGAGTTTCTGACGATGACTGTACATTTAAAACGGTAATCAAAAATGAAAAAGGTTGATGATTTAGACTATTTTAATTGTCATAATGAATGGCATGAGATAAACCCTTCCAGCCATGAATTCTCATGACACCAAAGCTTACAGCTTTAACATTAGCAGGTTTAGGTTACATTTTCAGCTGAAAACGGCTCTTAGTCAAAGGAGGTGGTATTAGACAATGCAAATAATGAGGTATCTTGTATGAGTTGGTTTGTTGGTTGATTGGTGTTTTCAACAATTTTTCAGTTATATCGCGACATGGAAGCTGGAGGCTACCAACCTCTCAAACATAGTGGCACAACCCCGGAATCGAACCCGGATCGTCGGCACCGCAAGCCCAGCACTTAATCACTACACCAAGCCTGCCCCCCTGTCTTGTATGAGACTCCAACATGTATATCTTTATGACATTATCAGAACCAAAGCAGTGATCTAACACATCAATCACTGACTGACTGAGAAGCCTACTGTGCATGTACCGTGGACATTGGATTTGGGCGTGTAAAGCCGCGGACATGCATGGACACTGTCCCTGTATATCGGCCATATTGGCCGCGTATATAGGTGGTCATTTACCTGTGTCCGCGCCGTCACACGGTTAAACGTGGACACCAAATATGTCCCGGTAAATGGGTATGATAGTGCTAAAAAGGAAATGACCTTATGATGATGCGTATTGTGTTTGCTCAGTGAAGCATGAAAAATAACGAAATTAGACTTAAAGATATCTTGATTAATAATCATTTAACATCTTTTTAAATCTCCTCTGCTTGATTACACAATGAACGTTTGAAATGTATCTTAAAATATTCTGCTATTCTAAATATTTTTTAAAATTAGAACGTATTTTTTTATATAAAAATTGAAAATACAGTGCGCACCTGGAGCACGGACGTGTATAATGTTTTAGATATATACGTCCCTGTCTGGACGTATAACTACGTTATATACGTTCTTTATACCCGTATATCTACTTGTCGTAAAAGTGCATTAATGGTATTTGAATGAAATCGGTAAAGACAAGCTGATTGGTCATTGTACAGATGCGTGTATAAGTGTGATTTTAAAGAGAAAACTGAAGACATCTGACAAAGCTGTACGACAAAACTCACCAAGGACATGCACACAAAAAATGATTTATTATTCCGAGAGTGTGCCGAGTTTCTTCGTAATACCTATTTCGGACTCTTCATTAAAGAAGGCAACGATACGAATTGAAGAGCGCAATGCCACAGAAACAGTGTAAGATTATGTAAAATTCTCACACCATATATCAATCATTTAATTTTCTTTGTGTTGATGATCTTGCAGCAAATCTTACTGATTAAAATCTTGAGTTGATTTTTGCATCAACAAAATTTGGAGCACACTGATGCAGTTTTATGTCCAAATTCTAAGTTGATACCTCAATCAACCAAAAAACTATAGGATTCATTTCTTAAATCTACTAGTGTTTTCCAACACATACTTGAAGTTGGGGTCCTTTAACAATGCCTACTACAGATGAATCATCTTTCTTTTTCTCAGAGGATTTCTCTACCCATAATGATTCATCACCACTATCCTGAAATTTGAAGAAGACAATCAGATTCTACAAGCAACCTAAATAAACTCCATTACATGTATGTAGGAAATCAGAAAAGTATTCATCACTCTGTTTACATCTTTGTACATGTATATATTTCTACACCTATGTATACACTTACTTTACATGTCTCTAACACAATCTCTGTCTTACTGTTTTATTTACAATTTGAAATTTGATTTGTTAATTGTACAAGAAAGTAGATAAAATGTATAACCACAAAATAACTGCTTTCACAGTCATGTTATTTCTCAACAGAGCCCTTATGAAAGAGTTAAAGTTAAATGTACAGCCAAACTTTGATATCTTGAATTTGAAGGAATCACTGAAAACATTTGGAGATATTGGTAGTTTGAGGTATCGGAAATTTATCATAAACTGAAAGCTTGTGACAGTCTAATATGTGTTATATATTGCACCAGGTATATCAAATATTAAATCCATGTGTATTTAATTGGTAAATACTTAATACCATTTCAGTAATACCTTATATCAATAATCAGTCGGAAAAATGTAATCCAAAAATATCAAAGTCTTGTTAGGATTTCAATGCTTTTGTATTTTACTTATAATATGCACTCTACCAGCAAACATAGGGTATACAACTTTAACTGCTCTTAATTAAACAATTTGCATTTACACCCGGTAATCGCTGCGATTATTCATAAAGATTACTACTAACAGATACCAGCGTATGCACAACCTATATCGATTGATGTACTACATGTAGTATGTATATATCGAGATATAACAGTTTAAATAGAACTTAGGACTGTAAATCAATTTGAGATAAGCATTATATTCGACATATTGTTATTCGACATATCAGGGTAAATTTTTCCATATTATTAAGAAAATAAATTAAGACATGCATTTGACTTCAAGATACATGTAGCTCGGGTAATCGAGACAATAGATTTTGAGATACATGTAGCATAAGTTTGACGGAATCATGCGCTAATTCATCTAAACTCTACATATCAGAGGCAACTTTTGTATAATCGCTAAGCCAGGTGTCTTTTACCTCAGAATCACTGTCACTGCTACTTTCAGTTTTACTTTTCTTCTTCTTTTTCTCTTTTTTGTGTTTCTTTTTCTTTTCTTTTTTGTGCTTCTTTGATTTACTTTTCTGTAAGCTCTTAAATTTGGAAAGAAACAATTCATTATAAGGCTAAACAATATACCATCATAGGGGTATGGTGGAGAGAATTCATTCACTATTCTAAAAAGTTAGGCCATGTAAAATTAATTCTATGTTTCTTAGACAACTCAGTGCGCTTAAATTTGGCGTTGATGAGTTGTATTTATTGCAACTTCAAAAAAAAAAAAAAAAAAAAAATAGCCGCTGTGTCTCCGTTTTGATCCATTGTTAAATATAAAATATCTATTTATAGAACATGTTTTTCCCCTACGAGAAAGAGAAAGTACTCTGTCAGTTAATAAAATGCTTAATGTAATGCTGTTAAACACTGAGACACTTACTTGAAAGCATCCCTAATAACAATAAAAATTCAATTTGCGGCCAGGCCAGAGGGGGGGGGGGGAGGGGAAGACAGCTTTCTTCCAAGCATTAAAGTTAACTTTAAGGAAGAAACATTCATGCAATTGATGATTATTCCATTTGTAAAAGATACATCCCTTGCCCAACTAATAAAGGATGTGTTGCCAAACATAGATCAGAAAATTCAACTGCACACGAATCCCGCAGAAACACTTTAAATAGTACTGTTCGGGAAAAAATACAAAAACTAAATACCCTATCTACCCTGTCACTTTTTTGAGACCCAATTATCTGAGAAACATAGAATCAATTTTACATGGCCTTACAATAATATGGTTGTAGATCAAATTTTATGTCTATCCAGTTCCTAAAGATTGTTTTCAGCAAATTTTTTCTTTCACTGATTAAATTCTATGTATCTCAATTATTTCATTTAATATCTAAAAAGAATTATAAAATTTGAATACTGTTAATCTGACAAAAATGTCAGAAAAAAATCAGTAATGTCAATTTACATACTTTGCTTTCTCTGTCAATTCTATCACTCAATGATGGGAGCATCCATGTCCCTTCACCCTTTAACTTTGCTTGTTCTTTTTTTCTTTCTTCTTTCTCATATTCACTCTTTGCCTGATAACAAAAAAAGATCATAAGAATTATAAAGGTTTGATTACATGTAGTACATGAAGTATCAGTCTTATAATATATACAACAGTATCAATACAAAACAATATTTACAATAGCTACATGTAGGTATAAAGTACAAAGAATTGTGGTGATACATGTATTACTAGATCACCACTTTGTGCTTTACAGTTACTACCAGATTTTCACATCACGTCTTTAGGCAAGGCATTTTATCTGCAATGTCTTATTCTATCCAGGTATTGATAGTTACTGGCTTCCATTGGGAAGTTAACCTGTTAAGAACTGATTTTTCTTTAATTAAAGTTTAAGGGGGTGGGTCTGAATCTCATTATAGTACTTCGCTTTATAAACAAGCAAGTGACAATTTGTCATTAAATTACCAATTAGTGTTTTTCAGGTGAAGTAATTTTGGTCAATGATGCATATTTTTCATCAAAAGATGTGTTTGTGAAACATAGTTTCCCTGGTACACAATCAAAATTTTACAGAATTTTTTTTTTCAGTTATATGATTAACACAGCTCCTGCTTTGCAAAATGACAAATAAAAGTAAGCTTAGATATAATAGGAAGAAGGATAACAAGAGCAACGCCTAGCGTGGCATAATATGCTCATCGCTTAATTCGGACGGGATCAATTCGCAAAAAAATCTTGAAATTTATAAGTCCAAGGGCCATAAATCCGTCAAAAGTAATCAATTGTAACAAAACTTGAACTGGTACTGACACCGCTTGATATAAAGCAATATACCAAATTTCAATTTAATATTTTGAAAGACGGCAAAAAAAGTCTGGAAAGCATGACCTTGGACAGATGGTCAACCCCCATCCCTCCTCTAAAATGATAAATTTCTCAAAAATGAAGAAAAAGATATCAATACCTGTAAAATATGTGATAGTTGGTACATTTTACTTGTTTCATGATAAATTTCATAACATTTTGACAAAAAATAGATTTTTAATGAATTTCTGAAAAAAAATCTTGAAATTTATAAGTCCAAGGGCCATAAATCTGTCAAAAGTAGGTCAATCGTACGAAAACTCGAACTGGTACTGACGCCGCTTGAAATAAAGCTATATACCAAATTTCAACTCAATATCTTGAAGGACGACAAAAAAAAGTCTGGAAAACATGACCCGGACGCACAGCGCCATAACATAATACGTCATGTCTAATGACGGGCGTATAGAAATAATAAATAACAAGAAGCCCAAATGGATCTAAAGAGTTCAACTAGGCATTTTGAGAACAATTCCTTTCCCCTCTCCCTTTTTGATTTTAGTATCATTTATAAAATAACATTTATTTCCCTAAAATCTGAATAAATACACAAAATTTACATTTACATGTAATGGGATTACACTACCTTCCAGCCATCCCACTGTCTCCTCAAATCATTCAGACAAGGAGCAACCACAAGAGGATATGAAGTTGAACACTGGTACAGGATCCTATACTGCCAAACACTATCTACATGTATAAGTCTCTCTTTCCTTCTAAAATCAAGCTATCTTTCAGCACAGTTCAAAGAGAAAGATTCCTTTTGAGACCTTACAGACCAGGATTCAAGGATTTATAGTGCCCAAGATTTTGCAGCAGCACATGCTTTCACAGCTTTTTAATCATCATTCTGATGTGGAACACCATCCCTCCCCCACCTACCCAACCCCCTTTATGCACATATATCTAATCATACTTCATAGTGAGCTCAAGATGATGCCACATGCATGTATGTGGTCTTTCACTTTAATTGAAGAAAACAAAGAAGCTATTGGTCGGGAAGGTAAATCAAGATGTTAGGTTTATCCAGACGCTTGCTATTTTGGTTATTTGTTGACTATTTCAAGTAATTTTAGCTGCACTACATGTTTCTCATTGACTATTTCAAGTAATTTACTTGCACAAATTGTAAAAAAAAAACATTTTCTTAAACTCACAGTGTGTCTATGGACTTTTTAAAATTTGTTAATTTTATAAGAATTAAACGAACTGTCCGGATTCACCTTTCGTCCAGATTGATTTACCTTTCCTACCAGTTATTCTAATGATATGTGTATGCACTTACCATTTTCAAATCAAAATTATAAAATTCTTTTTTAAGTATTTCATTAATACTTGCAATCGATCAATGAAAACTGTGATTGTTAAAGATTTGAGTAATTGTTCCAAAATGAGAAAGGTTGTTCTCAACCTGTGTTACATGTACCTGTATGTGAATCTCCGAATATAAGGGGGCAAATAGGCTTTACCGTAAACTTTGAGTTTACCACTGAAACCTTTATTATGGGGAATTTAACCTTATTAGGGTGATAGGTTGTGACGTCTTAATAGTTTTCTTGTTCATGATTCACTATTGTGGGAAAACATTTTTATTTTTATTTCCTGCCTATAAAATAGGACTGCAGCAAATTGAATCTGTAACATACAACCGATATGCCTACCGTTTTACTTTTGCTGATATTTCCAATGCATTTACAATATCAATGTCAAAATTAATATTATACATGTAGAACTAACAGCAAATTTGAGGCCAAAGGCAAAGCGGTCCATAGAAATGCTGAAAATACCACGTAATTACCGAAAACACCATAAAATATACCTGTGATATGATGTTCATGTTCATGTATATACATGCAAATTACATATGCTAATTTAATGTATTGTAATGAAATAACTTTATTTGCTATATAATATTCTGTTATATATTTTAATGTATATTTTCAACAAAATGAAAAGTGTTACATATTAAAATTTTGAAAGGTATTGTCTTTTAATTTGTAGTTTATTCATACTATACTTTTCCTGTAAAATTTTGAATTTAAATAAATTAAATAGTAGAGCGAACTAGACGCTGCTAACGTAGATGTGTTGTTTTCCTTATTTCCATTGGTGTTTTTGGTACAGTTTATGTAGTTACGACTGCAACGGAAGAGCTATTTTGGAAGAGATGGGACAAAATAGCTCTTGCATTACAGTCGTAACTACAGTTTGTGGTGTTTTCGGTAATTACCTGGTGTTTTCAGTATTTCCATGCACCCAGGGCAAAGCTCATTTTTGAAGTTAATGACACAAGTAGAAAGAATTTTTGAAGTTATATACCAATAAACTGATCCTGAAATATTTAATTTTGTTTTTACATCAGGTCAATATTTACATTTGTTGATTCAGACACACGACGTGTACAAGTCGTTTAAATGAATGTACTTCCCGAATTTACTCCATTAGTAATATTATTAGTCTATATATACGGCTGATTAAAAGTGATTTAGCCAGATTTTATTTTTATGTCAATTTCTATACCTTTTCAATTAATTTTTCTCTTGCTTCGCGCTTCTCTTGACGCTTTTGAGACTTCAGTCCAACACTTTCGAAGGCGATTCCTTCCGACATCTTTAGTTAGCGGAGATAGAATAAGATAATAGAATTTCAGAAGTATATCGTGTGTGAGTGTATTTCTTTTCTAACAATTTCGTTTTATCTATAGAATAAAAATGAATCAACGCGCTGAAAATGGCCTATGGTCGAATTGTTTTGGATAAAAATAGGAAAATGTGTTTAAACTTTAAGAAAAATAAAAAAAGCTTTTATTAAATAAATGAGTGAATAAATTTATAATTTAAATATAGAAACTGAAAACCCCCTTAATTTTCATATGTCTCTGTTAATTTTGCTGCCGTAAAATTTCGATAATTTTCAATTTTCTTTATTTCGCTGTCCCAGAGACATATATACATGTGTACCGGGTATGGCGGTATATATGTCTCTGGCTGTCCTTGCCTTTCGCGGTTTTAAGATTGTTTAACAGAATACTAATAATATACAAGTATTAATATATCATCTCATCAGCGTATAGAGTCTTGGTAATAAGGTAAGACAACATTACAAGTAATTAGTGAAATGAAATGACTAGAAATGAAATTGTGTTGTTAACTATGAAAGTAGCACACGAACAAAGAGTTCTGGATCAACGGAAACAACTTCAGAATCCGCAGAATATAATTCGCTGTCTTTAAATTTCGCAATTTTCTTTAACTCTCGCGAATTTCGCCAAAAATTAGAGCGCGCGAAACTTTAGGTGTTTACAGTGAGTAAATAAATAAATAAAAAAAATCTGTTATTTCACTTATACTTCACATCTAAATAGATCTAGAGTATTATCATAATAATTAAACTTAGTTATGATTCAAATCGAACACACTGAAGTCAAAAAGTAAAATTACGTTTATTTTTATTAGATAGACAGACAGGCAGACAGATAGATAGACAGTATCATGCTCGATACAAATATATATTTCTAAGGTATGTTATACGCAGTTAAAATGGTTTAAAAAAACTCTGAAATAACTAGAGTTCTATTATTATTCCAGTTTAAAAGTGGATTAAATGTCAAGGCCTATGGGTCAAAAGTCATAATCTCAAATGAAAACCTTTGGTTAAAATTGTATCTATATTTAAAATATGGAAGTTCTAACTCTCACCATTCAAAAGTAGGTCAAATGACAAGGTCAAGATAGTTAAGTAGAATGTCATGATTTCAAATGAAAGCACTTGTCATATTATATCTAAATTTGAAACATACAAATTCTAACTCTGACCATTGAAACATAGGTCGAATGTCAAAGCCAAGGGTACCAAGTCAAAAGTCAGAATCTCAAATGAAAGCCCTAGTCATAATGCAGGTGATATGTCAAAGTCAAAAGTCACAGACCAAAATGAAAGCTATGGTCATAGGAAATCTTAGTGTGAAATATTAGACCTCTTGCCCTCAATATTAAAAAGATATAATAAAGTTGAGAAGTTTTAAAATCAACGATCAAACTTAAACAGCAAGGTCATTAGCTCAAAAGTCACAGCAACAAATGAAACCTATGGTCATAATAAACCTGTGTGAAATATCAAACACCTAACTCTTGTCAGTAAAAATATAATAAAGGTTATAATGTCAATGTCAAGGTCACCAGGTCAAATTCCCTGAGCACCTTACGTTTGAAATATTAATGTCCAATCCATACTTGTATCTATACTAAAGATATTTAAGCTTTTAGATATTTTTAACTAGACAGACAGATGGACAGGGCAATTTGTATCTGTCCCACAAATTCTGTTTGCTGGGATAAAATATACATTCTTACAAAAAACGGGGAAAATATGGATGCAGTGTTTTTGCAGACACTGGAAGTATCTGTGCCAGAAAGTACCAGTACAATATTTTCAAAAGTTCACTTTTTCAATATAACTCCTGTCAGAAACATTTATTTTATTGTTGTATGTATGTGCATGTCCTACATATCACAATGAAGTTCTATATACAATAAATTTCAAAATATATGCATCTTGAAACCAAATCATTTATCTTTCATGTATAATACTGGAATATACTCTCAACTTCTTCAAGACAAAACCCCCATCTAGCTCCCAGCAATAATCATATAACTTCTTAAAACCCCTTATTGTTTAAGCTTTAATGCTTTAGCATGTGTCTATTTCATTATCTATTTACTTTTATTTTTTGTACTGTATTATTGCCTTGTTTTATAATGCAATTTTGAAATATAATGTGACTGAAGATAAACACCTTCACCTCAACAGAGTAATTGTCAAACAAAAACAACAAGCAAATTCTGAGAATTCTGGTCCCCTGCTGTCGGGGTTCTATACGTAAGGGTACAGTGATCTGTGACATATTGTCATGGTTGTGCATGTGTCTACAGACACACATACCAAATATGAAGGTCCTACGTCGTACAGTAAAAAAAGTTACATTGAAGTAGGTCAAAGGTCACGGTCAAGGTCACATGATGAAAATTTTGGTACCAACAGAAAGGTATTGCAATAAGGGACACACATGCCAAATTTGACAGCCCTACGTCTTATGGTTAAAAAGTTATGACCAAGGTTAAAGTTATTGTGACAGTTGGACGGACAGATGAATGAAATTTAATGACCCCATGTTTCGCGAAAAGTGGGGGACAAAAAAAAGTAATAGGATTACTATAGAACTTTGTAATCTTACACCGAGTCACTCAAGCATAAAATGTACGTCAGATGCATCATAGAATGTACGCAATCAAGTCAGCATCTCAAGATGAACCCATGATGCAAGTTTGGCAACAGTAACACCTTTCCTTTGTTCAATATTGAATTAGCCCAAACTTCTTCACAGTCACTCAAGTGGAAAATGTAGGTCAGATGCATCATCTGATTCATGCGCTGATGTCAGTATCCAAAGATGAACTTAAGAGTTTGTTAACTGTATCACCTATACTTTTTCCAATACTGAATTACCCCAAACTACATGTACTTAATAGGATGCGAACAAGAACATGGACAACTTAGTGTAGTATAAGCTCTTCTCAACTTCCTCAAGGTGAGCTAATGAACTAAACATTTAACTCTACAGGTCTGAACAAATGCCCTTACTGCTTTATGGTACATAGTGCTCACAGCCACTTTGTTACCTTATTCCTCCTGGATGCTGACTAATCACTTCAGATTATTGAGGAGAGGGTCTCAGTAGCACAGAGTGTTTTAGATTGCTGTGCTGGATGCAGTTCTTCACAATGTGTGGTACAGGTGCAATGTATATTTGAGGCAGGCAAGAATGGTACTCCAGTTTTACCCATCACTAAACACTGGCTTTATATCAACAGCAAGTCCTTCGACATGAATTACAAGGAATATATACAGGACTCAAGACATTATCTATCTCTATAGTAACATACAATAAGTTAAGCTTTACCAACAAAGTCAGTCTAGCTTATACAACACACTGGAATCCATCATCATTCATGTCCTATCAATGAATTAGGTTGCCGACATGAATTGGATGTTGATAAAACTATCTAGAATAATTCTCTCTAATAATATAATTGATTCTAAACACATTTTACAGACAAAAGTCTGTAAATAATTATTATTGCAACTCCCATGAAGACTTGATGAAATGTATCCATAACTATCCCTTCACAGTATAGTTGATCTACACCACAATACACTGATAAGGCATCATTTATGAAACTTGTTTAGAATAAAACTTCTAGTAGAATAGTAAGTCCATAACAAATTTCATTATCAGTACTTCCTTCTGCTACCCATTAATGTCAATCATCCTATCTGACTTCAAGATAAATTGCAGGTTTCATTACACACCATATATTTATGTGGAGTTTTTCTGTTCTCTAAAGACTCAATTCTAAAAGTCCATGACTGGTCGTACTCATAAAAACTTGTGGTTGCATTTTCTCCTCAGATATACAAGTAATATGAGAGAAATTTACCCAGACGTATTTCCACTGTAGCATCTATCACATTAACAACTTATACCAACAAAGCCTGGAATAAAACCAAACTGGTTTTATCCAAAATCAAAGCCATAATCTTAGAACGTGGGTACAGAAAATGAAACATATGTACATTTTTCCTTTTTTATTTCCGCTGAGTATTGTATTCAATTTATCATTCAAAAAATAGATTTAATGCATTCGTACAAACTTTGTGTTAATACATATAAAAGGTACTTCTATGAAATTAAAGTAACAAGTTTATGAGTTTGTTTTCACTTCCTTTTGTAACATCTTATATGATGTTCTTCCCATCATTAGATCACAAAAAATTTCCAGGTTTTTTCTGAAAAATATACAATAACAACATTAGTCACTGATAAACAACATATACATGTATGAAAATATACACATACATACATATGCCTTATAAAACCCAGCTTATTTTTATATTTCAGTAATTGGTTTGGTTATCGTCATTATCATCCCAAGTTTGAAATCACTTTTAACAATATTCGGTTATACTGCATCACCAACTTTACCTAGTGATACAAATTCACACAAACTTAGTTCAACACAGCATAGATTTAACGAATGTAAACAAACACTGGGTAGAAAGTGTCATAACCACACAATATGAGGACAAGGGTATAATAACACTGTACAGAGAGTGTCACAGCCACAAAACATCAACATTATAATAATAACACTACAGAAAGTGTTGCAATTACCTGACATCTGGACTACGGTAAAGTAACACTGTACAAAAAGTGTCACAACCACACAACACCTGGTCAAGGGTACAATAACACTATACAGATATAATAACACTGTACAGAAAGTGTCACAACCACACGACATCAGGAGAATGGTAAAGTAACATTGTACAGAAAGTGTTACAAATACACATAACGACAAGGGTATAATAACACTGTACAAGAACCACACCACACAACATTTGATCAAAGGTATATGAGTACTGTACAGATATAATAACACTGTACAGAAAGTATCACAACCACACAACATCAAGACAAAGGTAAACTAGAATCATACAGAAAGTGCTAAAAATACACATCAGGACAAGATTATAGTAACACTGTACAACAAGAGCAATGCTAAGCATGACATCCCCTTGCACAGCAGTGTAATCCATGGTACTAAACTGACCTTGACCTTTGATCTTTTCACCCCAAATTCAATAGAGATCTTCCTTTTACTATACTTAAGCTGTATGTGAAGCATTATTCCAATAGGGCTAAAAACTCTGACTTCTTGAGTGTCTACAAGGTTTTTCTATGATGGCCTCTAGTGACCTTAACTTTTGACCTTTTAGTTCCAAAATCAATAAGGGTCTTTCTCTCATTACACTTAAGCTATATATGAAGTATGAGTCAAAAATAGGGCCAAAACTGTGAACTCCAGAGTGTCTATAAAATTTTACCAACAAAAATGCACGCACCAAAATATGAACAGTACCCTATGTGATTAAAACGATATCTTTATTCCGCTTCTCTGTTTGTCCCATTGCGGATACAGATCTGAAGAAACCCTGTAAGGGGTCATGTTCTGGTGAACTCTGATGACGTTTCAGTCATCTACACTATTATTTCCCAAAGCCAATCAATGACTCAGCTAAGCACTTGCAAGTGATGCAATATGTAACAAATGCTGTTCAAAAACTACCGGTACCTTGTAGGTCACGCATGCTGGGGATGTTAATTTCATTCCTAGGAATTTGTAGCCAATCCACCAGAACATGACCCCTTATGGGGTTTCGCCAGATCTTTATCCACAATGGAACAAATAGAGAAGCAGAATAAAGATATGAAATAAATCAGATTGGAACAGTACCATGACTTTATTCCCTGCAACACTGTTATGAGGGTATAAAAAGTGTCACAACTGCATGACATCAGGACAAGGGTCACAACCACACAATATCAGTACAAGAATATAATAACATTTCAGCCAAACAAAAGCATATATGTAATACAGTTGAAACTTGTTATCTCAAAGTCCCTTAAGTCAAACTTTCATTTATCTCAAAGTAAAGATTAAGCCCAGAATTTTTTCCTTCAATTTTCTTACGATTTTACTTTGGTTAAGTCGAAGTTAGTCAAGTCGAAATTCTGCTTATGTTGAGGCAATTTGCAGTCCCCATACTCCTTCTTCAACATATTTTATTCTTGTAATCTCAAAGTGTCATTGTTTGTGCATACACATTGATTAACACAGCAAGATTATAGGTCAGAATCATTTCTGCAGCTTGTAAATTATTATAAAACGATCTCGCATGAATAATTAAGATTCAATCGATAGCTATCTGCATCACATAGAAAGTACAAAGGTATACCATTTAAACATATACATGTAAATTTATAGGATACAATGTAATAAAAAGACTGAAATAGCTGGTTTTTATCTTGAATTCCAATTAAGTCGAAATATTTACTCAAGTCTGTCAACCTTGACTTGCCTACTTTAACTGTTTATGAGGCAAATTTCTTTAATCTTAACCAATAATAAAACATCATGTCAGGATTCATGTAATTAAATGGGTTGAAAACATTTACAATATGAGAAAGGTTTAAAAAAAAAACTGTAAATGTTACTTAACAAAAATAATCTGTATTGAAAATGAAAAGAAGTTATTTCTACTTCAAGGTATGTTAAAAATGTGAAAGTTCGACATCAATACAGATTTCCTCACATGCTAATAATCCATATTTACATACATGTATATTTTACTTTCTGGTGATACACATAAATATATTACTAAATTACTGATACAGAAACAAAGAACATTCTATTTCACTGTATACCTTTTTTGTATCATCTTGTTCTCCAATTTTTCTGACATCTCAGTTGCCATGGCAATAACACTACTGGGAACACTTGCCAGACGTGCAACATTCAAACCGTAACTTTTCCCAGCCATTCCTGGCACCAGCTCATAAAGGAAGGTCAGGAAAGGACTGTCTTTCTCTGCACCTAAACCAATTTAGAAATATTACATGAATCATAGTCTTAATAGAACCCATATGGCAAGAAGAAGAAGTTTAGACCTTTGCAGCAGTGGGACAATATTAACAACTGCCATCTACCATGACATCTGAATTCTTACAATCTCATCCATAGAACAGAACACTGATAAGATACTAGTTAGATTCAAACCCAGGACCTCTTGGTCACAAGCCAAGTATGCAACCAACTAAGCTATACTGGCTCAATATGCCGTTTGAGTATTTTCCATATTCTCCTAAAAAGATAACATATATGTTGACAATGCACCATTCTTCTTTGACTTTACAATGACAGCATTACATTATTATAATGCAACAAGCCAATTCAGAGAATTGTGATCCCCTGCTTTCGGGGCTCTATCAGTAAGGGTGTAGTGATCTGTGACATATTGTCATGGTTGTGCATGTCTACAGACGCACATGCCAAATATGAAAGCGCTAAGTTTTAAAGTAAAAAAGTTACAATGAAGTAGGTCAAAGATCACGGTCAAGGTCACATGTTAAAATTTTTGGTACCAACAGAAAGGTATTGCAATAAGGGACACACATGCCAGATATAGAGGCCCTACCTCTTATGGTTAAAAATTTACATTGAAGTGGGTCAAAGGTCACAGTCAAGGTCACATGTTAAAAAGTTTTGTACCAATGGAAAGGTATGGCAATTAGGGACACACATGCCAAATATGAAGGCCCTACGTCTTACGGTTAAAATGTTATGACCAAGGTTAAAATTTTTGAAACAGATAGACAGACTGACAGACGAATGAGATTTAATGTCCCCTTGCTTTTGCAAAAAGCAGGGAACAAAAAGTAGTTTGCATGGTATGGTATTAGATCTTTTACATCATGACCATCTAGAATTTGGTCTTTAATTCAGTGCATGTATTCTTAAAAACAAAGTATGAACAAACTAATTTTTTATTAACTACAGTTACAAGCAAGCAGCATCATTATTTGTGTGTGAGTGTGTGTTTGTATGTATGTGTGTATTTACAGCTATAAAGCAGACAAACACCAAATCTGAAATTAAGAGGACAATACAACACTACAAGATAACCATCACAACCACTTTAAGGACAGTTTACCTAAACCATTTAAAATACATTTCTTCCTTTACTGTAGAAAATACAGAGAAAAAATTTTATTTGTCAATATGCTTCAGTAGAATGTAGTAAGAATGAGAAGGGGTGCGCCAAGAAAAATTAAAAGGTTTATGTACATGTACCGTATATACTCGCATATAAGTCGGTTTTGTGGGAGTAAAAAATCGTGGTCGAAAAGCACTACCGACTTATATGCGAGATACTGACGGAGAGAAAAAAATCCGACCATGGACTGAAGCCAAACTTTCCCGTTTATTATCAGATAATGAAGACATTAGACATGATATAACGTAGGTGAAATTCCCGGTCCATACTACTTTAAAATACGATTCTATGACAATAAAATGTATATTTTGTGACCAACAGATTCTGTACTAAAAAGTCGTAATATAACGCTTATTTGTTATTGAAATATCCATTACAAAAGGTAAAACAAATCCGCTACAGTGCGTCTACAGGTTTGGTGAGCCGTGACGTGATGGCCATTGATTAAATAACGGTCCGACACTAGAAGTATGTTAATGATACCGGTAGGTTTGTTGGTGTGGTAAAAGAGTCTGTGTCGGGTATCATTCACCGATTCATAATAGGGTTTCACTGCGTTAATGGATTAATTAGTTAATGAATTAATTACTAAATAAACAAGCAATGAAGCCACGATCGTTTTCACGACCACCAAATTATTCGAAAAGTAGTCATTTAAGCTATGAGGTAACATCAGGTAGATCGTTTTATTTTAAATAAATACATCTTTTATATGTCACGTTTTATATGCCCCTCTATTGAATATGTCAATTAAATTCCCGTAGTGTGATTACGCACGATCATCAGAGCGGAAAATTCTCCCAAACCTTTGTATACATTTCTATGAATGAGTGTCGGTTAACATGTACAGGCTTTGTTCACTCAAAAATTCCAACCGACTTATATGCGGGTCAGCGGCAAATCCTAGAAATTGAGCTCCAAAACGTACCTTCCGACTTATACGCGGGTCGACTTATATGCGAGTATATACGGTAATAAAGGAGACTTATTTTACCTTCTTCTTGGTCTTCCTCTATGAAAAACGACATATGATAGTTAGCAACCTCATTTGGATAGTGATTTTCAAATTCTGCCAACATTGGGTAATGTGTCACAAACAACGAAGTACATTTAATCTGTTGAAAATAGAAATACATGCATTTTGTTTTCAATGAAGTACTAGGAAATACTGATAGAGTTTCCCTATTTTCCTTTTTCAAAGTTAAAAAAATTACCAGAATACTTACTGTAATATTATCAGGAAAAGCAAACGTGAATTAAATATTTACTAACTTCAGTCTTTTGTACAATTTACATTTTTACGATGCCAAACTTGAAATATCATTGTGTTCATGAACAAAACATTAAAGTTACAGAATGTACAAACAAAACAGCAACGCCATAAACGAAGTCTGTAAGATTTTTATAAATCTATCTTCATTAAAACCAAAGCCACAACACCATGAATATAGATTAGGTTTATTTATATATCTAGAAGCTAGTGTCAAAGTAACAACTTAAAGGTAAATCAGTTCCATTGCTTTCTGTTTACTGAAACTAGGTGACTCACATCCGAGTGAGATGAATAATTCACCAGTTTCACTTCACAATAAAGTATGAACAAAATAAGACTATGAATACTACATAAAAATATGTCACTCATTTTTTTTTTCTAAAATACAAGCTTGAGAAATGAAATTTTCTTATTTCAGCCTAAATTAACTAAATGTAATCTGAGGACACAAATATCTATACATATATATAAAACATTAAATACATGAGATCACTGAACTCTAAGATTACATTTGATAGTAAAGCTGTATAACAATAGAGTGCTAAAAAGAACACATATGTAGGATGCTGTCCAACTTTCTAAAATAAAATGTGACTCCCACCAGATGGATGGATGAAGAAACAGACAGATTGCTATCCCATGCAACACAACAACATACAGACTATTCTGGCCTGGAGTGTGTATCATGAGATAAGATATGTTGTATAAAGTGAATCAATGATGTCAACAAACCTTTCTTATTAAATATTCCAATGTAGCATAGGCAATGGCCATGCCATCATGTGTACTCGTCCCTCTTCCTAACTCATCTAATATGACTACTGATCTAGACGTAGCACCTGATAAAATCTCAGATGCTTCCTGAAGCTCTGTCATAAAGGTGCTCCTCCCTCTATATATTTCATCTGCAGCACCCATTCTGTAATTCATAAAGACAATGTGATCATGATACAAAGTAAAAGCACAAACGTAAACCTTATGTCATAACAGATCTGGACATTTTTTTTATTCTTATGTGGAGATTTGTGTTTTCAATGCATTTTAATCATTCTTAGTTATTTGCATTGCATTATTTTGATAATACTAATAAAAAGACCATATTTGGATTGATTTATTATCATTGAATATACATAATCAAATGTTTTTCTTTTTAACTGATACTGAATGAAAACCTTTATGGATGAAATCAAATCTCTGTGGAGATTTATATTAAATATAGTGTGTGATCCTCTATATAATTCTGACAGCTGTCTCAATATCAATTGTGTCTGTTTTATCATCATTTGACATTTGGTTCATAAATTTTCTTAGCAAATTTCTCAAGATTTATAAATGTGTTTAAAACCATCATTATATTAAGGATTTAGTACTTAATTAAGGAAAAATCAGGTAGTTTTTGTAAAAAATTTTTGATTCAGGGTCTTTTTCATTAAATATTTTCTGGCCAAATCAAAGAAGTAATTGGTAACATAAATCAGCAAATTATGCTTGCCAAACAATTTCTTGGGGAGGGGGGCTATGAAAGTTCTAAATAAAAACTTCAGATAAGTACAAGATGCTGCTGGACTCACTTTGTTTCATGTGGAACACTCATAATACGTTTGTGTTTTTGGAGGCCACTGTTATCTCCATTAAACACATAAAATGCAAAGTCACAATTTGTGACTTTCCAACCTCCGTCACTCTATTTTACCAATTAAATTCTTGCATCTAGGAAGACATGATTTCTTTCAGATGTCTACTGACCTTACATAAAACAAATATCCCAATGAAATTCTACCTCATTTCCTTTTATGAGAAATTTTTGCTGTAATATGTCCAACTAACACTATTCCTGTGACATTTTTACATAAAAAGAGACATTAAAATCAAACAATGTTTAAAATACTTGCTAGTAATGAATATATTACTGCAAATCTTTTGAGTTTTTCAAGAGTGAAAGTTGTAATATTTAGAAAAATGAAACTGAAGTTTTCACTGAATACATCAGAACTTTGAATAAAAGAGGGTCATGAAAATTGAACTCATAGAAAAGTACCAGTAATTATAAAAGGATAAGATAATACACTCATTCTGGACAATAAATGCAGATATCTTTGCCAGCTACCAAATTTCTCTGTTTGATAACTTAATTCATTCATAATTGGAAAGATTAACAAAGATTTTTGAGATAAAAGTGATCAACCCTTACGGTTCAAAAGTTATGGTGAAAATTAAAGTTGAAAACATAGAGACAAACAAACAGACAAATAAACAAACAGACAAACAAGTAAAAAAAACCAATATGCCCCAATCTATCGATACAGAGAGGACCCACTTCTTCAAGAGATACAGAGAGGACCCATTTCATCTGGAAATACAGAGAGGATCCATTATATCAGGAGATGCAGAGAAAACACATTTCATCAGGAGATACATGTACAAAAGGGACCCATTTCATCAGGAGATACAGAGAGAATCCATTTCATCAAGAGATACAAAGAGGACCCATTTCATATGGAGATAAGGTCAGATAGAACTTGATTCATCAGGAGATGCAGAGAGGACCCATTTCATCTGGAGATACAAAGAGAATCTATTTCATCTGGAAAAACAAAGAGGACCCTTTTCATCAGGAGATGCAGAGAGGAGTCTTTTCATCTGAAGATACATAGAGGACCCATTTCATCTGGAGATACAGAGAGGAACTATTTCATCTGGAGGTACAATGAGGAACCATTTCATCTGGAGATACAGAGATGACCCATTTCATCAAGTTTTCTCCTATGACTTCACACTTAGATGACCCATTTCATCAAGTTTTCTCCTCTGACTTCACACTGAGATGTTAACTTGTGTAATATATTCTAAGTGCTTGTTCATTTCTAAAATACATGGTTCACTTAAACAGTTTCTTCAAATATTCAACAAACTTCAAAACGAAATTTTTGGGCTCAATTGTTTAAAACCTGATTGATTCAATTAAATAATCTAATAAAGAAATGTATAAGTCTGATTGTTTCTTATACATAAACAGTACCAGGCATTTGTTACATTACAGAATGTTAAGTCTTTCTTCTTGTGCATTATAATACTGAATATTCCAATACAGTGCCCGCCACTTAATTGAATGTCGCATTATTGAATATTTCGTTTTATTGAATAAGATCCTGAAATCCAAAACCATTTTCTATCAAATCTATTGAAAATCCGCCACTTATTACACTAGAATAAAGAAGCGACTTCGTTTATTTGAATAGCGCGATTATTCTACTAAGCATACCTTTGTTAAAACTTCAATGTATCGCGCCCGAGGTCATGTTGTTTACTACGGTGCGAGCGACCTATCGATTAGAGATAAATGGTTTCACACCTGTCCAGGTAATCTCAAAAGAGATTACTGTCCAGGTAACAGTTGTTGACCAAATCACACGTTAATTGTCTAAAAGGCCGGGGCGGTAGAAATGAAAGGATTAATTAATTACCAACTGCCGAAGCCATGTCGTACACAAGATCATTGGAAACATCAACAAGATGACGCTGTCAATCAACGGCATTGCATGAAGACTGACCCTACTAGATGCCGTCCTCTTACTCCGTAAGGCCTGGCGCACCGTCAAGCCAACAACCATCGCCAACTGCTTCCGAAAGGTTGGCTTTGCCTCGTCAGACAACTACACAAGCGAAACTGGCGGCCGCCAGAGGATGTTGATAGCTAGACGTTCGATACCTTCATCACAAACGATGGCAACCTGGAGAGCTAAGCTGTCCGGACTGACGAGAAAATATTCGCGAGTTTCCACGAAGACGAGCCCCGACCATGCGTTGCCAGAGACGACGAGGAGGCTGAAGAAATGGCACGAGTAACGCACGGCGAAAATAAAGATGCAATGGCCACAATTCGACGATTCCCTGAGGAAATCAAAGCGACGACTTCAGCCTGTTCTATCAGATTGAAAATTGAAATTTCTCACACGCTTGAACATGCCTTTTAATTTGCCTTTGTTAAAAGAAATTGTTTAACCTGTCTTATGTCTTTGACCACCCTGGTTACACGACTGAGATACAATTACGTGCACTTCAATAGATGACGGTTTTATCTTTACGGTCAGTTGAGCATGTGTAATGTAGCTATTTAATAACATTTGGTTAATGTACTTAAAAAAAAAACAGTTGCAAAATTATAGAAAATGTGGTGTGTTGATTTTAATGTAGCTCAAGCGAACAATAAAGGGATCTAAGAGAGGTAACTCTAGTGTATCTATATATAGATACATCTACACTGATTTCATTACAGATACGGCAAACACGTATGCAATTCTTGCAAAATCAGTCGATCATCTGGTCTTTGAAACGGTATTCGTTCGTCATGCCGTGTAATTGAATATTCGTTTATTTGAATAATAAAGTCCTGACAAATAGCTTATTCAATTAAGCGGCTTGCACTGTACTAGATTTGAAGAAAATACAGAACTTTTGTCCTGTATCATACACTTAAAGCAATCAGCAATTGAAAAACTGATCTTGAACAATAATATCATAACACAAACATGCCTTGTATATACAGCATCAAATATGCCAAGTGTAGCCGATTCTGCTGGGAGGAATGAACCCATCTGAGACATAATGACAAACAGTGCCACCTGCTTGATATAGGAACTCTTTCCTCCCATGTTAGGACCTGTAATGATCATTACTTTTCCATTCGTCGCCTATAAAATCAAATAAAGGAATATAGTAACAATTACTTAATTGACTTTGAAAGATTCTTTTCATTCCATTTCTTGATTGACTTTAGTATTTTGTTCAACAACATTCTAAAGTTATGCATTTTAAAAGCAAATGCTGAAATGGAGGAAATAGCCTATAGGTCTGCATATGAGCCAATTCCTCAAGCAATAAAACCCAACTTATATTCACTAGAGTGGATATCATCATGATTAAAGTGATATAAAACATATTAAAAATCATTATATACTAACAAAGGAAAGATATTTAACTTGATATGTTGTAACTGAAAAAACAAAACAAAGATCACTGAAATGACAGCTAAAAAAGACTTTTTTCAAAATGGTAATTCAAACTGGCTAAACAGATTTACATGTTAATAGAGTTTAAAGGTAAAATTCATGCGTCATGAATTACCATATATTATAAATATATCAACTATATCAGCTTTTTAAGCTACTGTCATATATATACAATACTGTGATGTACCAAGACTCTTTTGACTTCAACACTGAAGATGTCAAAACAGATCTCACAATTCAAGGAACTTTGACTGTAAATACTATACTAAAATCAATATGATGTATGGAATGTACGTACATTTATGTGTGTATTGTTAGGGACATACTGCTCCTGTTCCCCTAACAACCGTGATATCACTGGATGACGACCTTGTTCTATTTCAATACATGTTCTATCAGTCAAAACTGGTCTACAAAATCAAATGGGTCCTTTTTAGGAGACTAGTCACTGTGATGAAATAAATTATGCTTATCTTTTCTTTATACTTATATCTCTACATCTCAGGACTGAATAAACTAGTGCACGTTTGTAAAACATACGGCTCCATATGGGCTTCATTCACAACAGCAACAAACTTTATAAGTTTCAAGGGCCATACATGTAACTCCTATAAATATCACCAGTAGTGTAGTAGTGCCTTTTGACATATTGACCCTAAAATCAATCGGCATCCTTCCCTTTTAAGAAGATTTTTTAACATAACTTCTGTTTGTAAGAGCTTGACCTGTGAAATATGATCAAATTCTGATGAGTATTTACTAATGTATGATAGTACATCAAAATCACCTGGAAACCAATAATTTCAGCTTTTTCTATTAGCTGTTACCTTAATCTTTGACCTTATGACCCAAAAATCCATAGCGCTCTTCCTCTCTTGATAAATAAATAAAATTTGGTTTAAATATGATAAAAGGTACTCGAGTAATCATCCAATAACCAATAATAACAGACTGTTTTCATCAGCTGTGACCTTGACCTTTGACCTCTCGACCCCAAAATTAATAGGGTTAATTCTCTTGTAATAAGTAAGCATATATCCAAATTTGGTTTGAATATGATAAAAGGTACTCGAGTTATCATTTGGAAACCAATAATTACAGTCCATTTTCATTAGCTGTGACCTTGACCTGTGACCTTTTAACCCCAAAATCAATAGATTTCTTCCTGTCTTGATAAGAAAGTATATATCCAAATTTGATTTACATATGTTGAAAGGTATTTGAGTTATCATCCGGAAACCAATGTGTGATGGAAGGACAGAAGGATTGACAAAGCAAACACTTAATGCCCCCTGCCATATACGGTGGGGACATAGAAATGATTTAAATTATCAACGAGGTCTATAGAGCACTTATAATCTGATTCTCACATATCAAAACATTTATATAATAGTTTCCAACTTACCTACAATACCCATGATTTTTTGCAACTGTAGCCAATGAGAAAAGGCAATCAAGTGTAGCTAGGTGTCCTATAGCCTTTTTATATTGAACATAATTATCACTAAATGACCTGAAAACATGACCATTAATAGAAACATAGGCATTAATCATGACAATCAACTGTGATATGTAATGCTGTAATTATGAACTAAATAATTTTCATTTCTAGACATGGATTTGCAGATTTTTAATTTCTTTTCCATGTATTACTTACAGTTAGAATTGTTTCCATTCCAAAGATGACTTACTTTGAGAACTGTTTCCAGGCATCTTTGCAATCAAGGACCAATTGTTCCCTCATCTGGTTAAGTAATTTATACTTCTCTTGAATAAAAGGTGAATGAAATCTACTTACTACCTTTGTACTGAAATGTAAAACAAAGTTTTACTACAAAGAAAAATGAGATGAATGATACAATAATCTCAACTAACCACTTAAAAATGCTGAGCTGGTATGGCTAATTTATATAACTGCACTTCACTTCAGATTCTACCATTGCCATAATATGTATACAGTGAAATCAGCCTTAAATGAAGACTATTTTTAAGGCAGATCATTATAAAACGGTATCCCATAAAAATCAATAGTAAAATTACAAATCTAAAACAATTACATGACAACCTTCTGTAGAAGACGTGCTAAACATCTTTACAGCAGATTTCAGTGAAAAGAAACAAGGTAGCTTCGGAAAGAAAGGCGAAAATGAGACAAACAGACAGAAAATGCAGCAAATACATTCTCCCCTAATCTATTTTCTGGACACAAAATCAGATATAAATCAATCAAAGTAGGAAAATTAGAAATTACAGATTCTTTTGTAAGACATTGTCTACTGCTTTCACTCATGCTGATTTTTTACAAAATTAATAAGAATAAAATTATACTTTTTCTTCAAAACTTTTTTAAAATCTACATTTCCAGAAAAATTGGGTTTTCTATATCCTTACTACAATTTATCAAGGTTCACCTGCTTATTTTTGTCCAATCAGATGGAATGAGTTTTAAATTTGTATTCTTCACTTCTACCAAGTACTGAAAAAGACAAGATAAAAATTCAACATAACATGGAGATGAAGTCTATCAATTCAATGACCACGTACAAACATATTTTCATGATAAGAGCCAGACTGTACTTTTAAATCTTCTCTATTTTTGACAAAACAGAATTCTTCATTAGTTATATATCTATCAAAGACTTACTTCAGTTCCCAGCACTGTTGCATATTCTAGAGATGGTTGTTTTAGGATAAGTCGAACCTCTCTTCTGTAATTCTGTAGACTAGTGGTAATACTCTGAATATTTGCTTTACATTTGACTATCTTGGGAAAGTCACTCTCATCACGAAATATATTAGTTTTATCATTTGCCCTGTATTGTAATAAGACAAATATTGGTATTTAGTCATACTGGCACAATGTGAGGTAATAAAACAAAAAAAACCCATTGCATTTTGGAACATTCTACGATCTATAAAAAATTCAAGATATTATCATATTGGACAGGTGGTTGAAAAACAATAAAATAAATACTGTATACTGAATGATGGCCTAAAAGTGTATATAATTTGGTAGTAGGTTCAAATAATAAATCCTAGATTCATTTTTGAACACACAAAAGCAGTTTTTGGAACACTATGTCCCTGACCTTTGTATGAAGGTCATTATTACAGAGTCACTTACTTTGAACCTCAACTGAAAGGACTTTAGTAGTGAAGCATGCATGAAAAAATAAGATATCTATTTCTTATCACTGAAAATTGTAACCAACAATACATAGGTGTCCGAAAGGTCAAAATCAATATGCCCCTACATGTCAATCTGGTCTAAAAAGAATTCTACAGAACTGAAAATGCCACCTGTTTAATTATTTATGGTAACCATTTCAATCAAATATCTACTAAATATAATGTTACTTTATTTTTTATCTGCAGGAATTCACAATACCTGACATTTTCTTCCTTTAGCATATCTGCAAACCAATGCACATTCTGAAGTAGGTCAGCCACATCATGTACTATTGTTTTCAAGAGTTCAGATTTTACCATATGATTTATTGAGGATAACAGAGAGCTGAATTCAGTATGTATATCAGATAAAGACTTCACAACGAAGTAAAACTCTTGAACACTGCTCTGCAACAGACACAAGTAATCCAATCATAAATCAGATGTGTCAGAGCAACATTTATGCCCCATTTAATTGAAATTAGAATTAGCATAAGGGCTATAACTCTTTTTAAAATCAATATGTATGTATACAGTAAGGAGTTGAATTGCTTCTACTCATACTAAAATAATAAACCAAATTTTACTTCTATCCATTACTGAGAAACTGATCAGAAATGTTTTAGCAGTTTGCATAAATTTTGCTCATTAATATTAAGTTGTAAAATTCCTGCTTAATTGTATAAACGGACATATATATGTTAAATTATATCAATGGATATGTGTTACACAAACTTCATTTTAATCAACCTTACATTCTTTAAAGCTACAGGCAAAACTCCACATTTTTAATCAATTCTAAGACTTTAACATATAATGCTCTATGAAGGACAGTAATTCTGCATTGTAGAGAGAGTCTCAACTCTGATAGATATTTCCAAAAATTAAGGAAAATCAAACTCAGCCTACAGTTTTAATGTTTAAAATTACATAAAATCAAATAAAATTTAGAGATAAATTCATAAATGTAAATAACAGGAAAACATTTTAAAGATAACATCTTAGAAATAAATTCATAAATGTAAATAACAGGAAAACATCTTTTTAAAACACAATGCAGTCTTTCTTCTTTGATTTGTAACATAGAATAGGGTTTATAGAAACATATAACTCGCCTTATTGTAGAATATTGATGATATACCCTTCTCAAGATCTGGAGTTTTACCCAGAATGCCTCTTAATTTACCCAATGATCCACTTTTGTCGTCATTACAAAGATCCTGAATAGCATCATGACGACAAGATATGTGCCTAAAAAGGAGCAATTACAAATAAAACCCATGTATAACTGATCTACTAAAAGACTAATCTGTGAAAATATAATCAATTAGAAAAGTTTCTAAAAAGACAGTTTGCTCATTAATGACCATTTAGATTTTCACATAATTGCATATTCCATTTTGAACCAACTACATGTACATGTCATATCCTTTAATCCATTTATAGTCAAGCCCATCATAGAACATACCTTTCAAGAGAGGGACTATGCACTTAAGTTCTTAAAATACTTGAAACTTTGCCAGTATGAATATGGACATCAAACTAAGACTTTATGTTATATAGAATCCACATATATACTATAGCATAATTCATTACACACAAATTATATCTCAAAGTACAACAAACAAAACTGACTGTCATTACACACATCAATGCAGCACTTGTGAACAAGAATATGTAATACATACTTGATATCCAGTAAAGGGTTAGAGAGCCAGGATCTTAGCAGTCGACTTCCATAACGTGTAACTGTCTGATTCAATACCCAGAATAACGATCCTTTCTCCTGCAGTGTGGTCTGATTTTGGAAAAGCTCCAGATTTCTGGCTGCCTTCCCAGGCAATTTGAGATATTTTGACTCCAAAGTAAACTGAGTAAACTCACTATGACGAAGAAATAATATCATTTTCAAGCAAACAAATATGAAATCCAGATACAGTGATGCTCCATTAATCTGGAAACGTTTGTTTCTGGCCAATTTTCCAGATTAACTGATTTTCCGGACTGCCTGATCATTATACACTTATTTCACTTCATGAAGATCAATATGTATAGAGTGTATAGCATAGTCAGCAGCGTATGTATGCTCATGCATAGAAAACAAGTTTTTCATATACACACTTGATTATTTATTTTTATGCACCACAGTCCAAATATGTTTTCTATCAATAAACACTGAAGGAAATTTATCTTCAAAGCCGTTTGATTTGTCTTAATAAGTCGTTTCTTATCGTGTAGTGTTGACAGCCCCCATCTTGTGCCTAAGTACATGTACTCCCATGTTTATCAGAATAATAAAAATAAACATATATCTTGTAATGTTCTATAAAAATGATAAAAAATAAATAAATAAATGAAAAATAACGGAAGCAAATTACGGAAAATGCTACCTATACAAACGATGGTCCTGGATTTGATTTCCATCGCCATGCTTTTGTCCAGATGAGACCGCTAAAATAGAGGTCCCGCGTTTCAATTAAGTACGGCACATTGGAGATCTCACAATGTTTCAATGTATCTGTCATAGATCTAAATTTTGGTGCAATGTATCGAGCACATATCGTCTTCCGATCCAAATAAATCTAATTATTTAAAGGAGCCACATAATAAAAGGTAAATCTAGTTTTACATTCGGACCAATACTTTCAAATAAAACTTTGGCACGGATTGATTAATTTGAGTAGTGAAATCGGCAAGTTACACTTATGTCCTATATTTGAGCTGACATATTCAAGTCATCATCAGTGACAGCTTACATTACATTTGGTAATACAGTCAAACTTCGATATCTCGAACACTGATATCTCGAATACCCGGGATATCTCGAAGTCGAATGCAAAGTAATAGTAATTAAATCAAATTATGATGTGTGTCTTTATCTTGTCTTACGTGTTAGCCCGTCCTCGGTTTTAGGTATAGTATAAGACAGTTATATCCAGTATTGGATTTAAATTACGATGTTACTGAAAATGAAAGATGACGTTTTCAGTTTTGGAGTATATTCTCTATATATTCATAAAATATAAAAGGTATGATGAGATTTAGATTAATTATTTAGGAACAATACAATATGTACATCTTAATGCGTATTTATTGATAAATACATATATACATCTACCATAATAATCACAAAAGTCAAATGAATCGGCATACATTAACAACTGCAAGATTTGTGATCCTAAATTCGAAATTTGGATATCTTGAACTACGGATATCTCGAAGTATTTTCCACCTTCCCTCAGACTTCGAGATAACGAGGTTTGACTGTACCAAATCAGCTCCCTAAATTTTCTTTGGGATTCAGAACAGGGAATTCCAGATTATCAGTCCAAAATAACATTGAGGAAATCCGTTCCCATACTTTCTGTCCACATAAGTGGAATTTCCAGATTATTGGAGCCCAGATAAACAAAGCATCACTGTTTTTGATAAAAAAAACACACTCAGGTACATTATTCTACACTTTTGTATTATTTCTAGAGTAATATAGACTTACAAGACAACAGCAAGGGGTTGGTAATATCATGTCTGAACCATAAATTATATGCAAGACCAAATACAACATTAATTTATCCTAACATAGACTTGGACATCATCAATAAATGTGTTTTACTAAGTGAATTTGATGGTACAATTCTAGCTTGATAATCACCAACACAGGCTATTAGAATCACAACTGCATTGAAACGCAAAAACAGTAAATTGTAAATTTGTGAAAATATGTAAAATTGTTATGTATCCTACCTTGCAAACGTTAGGACTTTCTCTACTCCAAATTGTCTAAGGTATAAGATTAGGGCTGAGAGACATGATATCACTGGACGGGGTAGGTTGATCATTTCTTGTAACTGAAATGTTCCTGATAGTCGAAAACAAATTTGAATTACATCCATGTCTAATCATTTAGACATACTAACACTATATATGTATATATATCTTGATGTGCAAATTCAAAGTCAATTCCATAAAAGATTCCAGTATGTGCACTTTCATATAAAAAAAATCTCTTATATAAAAAAAAATCTCTTAGGAGGCAAATCTCATACTAACAGACAGTTGAAAATAACACCAAATTACCAATGTCCAGGACACTAATTCATCATAGGTGGGCTACAGGCATAGTAGTTACCTACTGTAAATCACCTTCATTATTATATTTAGGTATATTCCTTTTACATTTACAAGCTTGGCAACTATTTGGCTTGTATCTATGACGGGACTTTGCACAAATATAGGTCATAAGTACCTAAATAAACATGTCTTAATATTTAAATTCAATATGTTTCACCTGTATTACTAGCTTTGTAGAAGTCTGACAGAGACTCAATAGCAGTCGAATACTCAAAGGCATCATCATTTAATTTCTCAATTCTAATTCTATCATCCTCTGTTGTGCTAAAATAGACAAATATTCTGTTATTCAAAAACATGCATAAATGCAAACAGAGCTGTGCATGTATACCATAGTGTGCTAAGTTATATTGGTTAACAAACAGAGCTGTGCATGTATACCATAGTGTGCTAAGTTATATTGGTTAACAAAATGATTATATTCATTATTCATACTTACACTACATTTTATATATTCACATCTATTAATAATCGTTGAATACAAATACTGTACAAAGGAGTAAACCCTTCAATTTACAAACCATACAGTCAGGCAATAAATCTTTATTTTTTAAGGGGCAAAGTTTTGTCATTTCATCACAATTCTGATACAAGCGATAATAACTATATACTAACCTTAATTTTACAGTGTCATTGATGAATTGTTGTGTTTTCTCTGTAAGAGAATGTGGCATGATGATTTCTACGGGCTGTATATGCAGTATTCTAGTCTCCAGTTCACTTCGCAAGTCTGAATCCGAGAAGCAATCGTATGTCACCTTCCCTGTGGAGGGATCTATAGCCTAAAATACATGTAAGAAATTATTTCCTATTAGAGGACATTCTTTCTATGTTCATGGTAGAAAAAAATTAAGAAAAGCTTGGTTATACTAACAGATATAAAAGTGCATTATTTATACGTAGTGATATTTATTATGGATGGCTAGTGCAAATAGTCATATACTTCACAAAGGTAACCATAGTTATAAATGAAGATTAATTCATCTTTAATTGTGTTACCTGCCTATGCTTTCTTTACATTATTTAACCTACTTCTTGTATTATTTAACCATTTAAGTTACTTCTTAAAATATGTTATCTGTATCATGACAGCAAATCAGTCAAACTCACTGAAAGTTAAAAGTATCGGTGATATAGTTCATTAACTGTACATGTCATTTTACGGTATGTGATAGAGTTAATCAATTGTATGTGCATTTTACTATCTGTGATAGAGTCCACTAACTGTATGTGTTATTCTCCTTACTATTTAATCTTTCAACTTGTAAAACTCCAACACAAGAAAACCCTTTTCATGTACAAAATACAATTACCAATTTTTAGATTCCAATGATACAGTATTAGAGGACATGGCTATCAAGCACTACAAATTCCAAGTCACTCATCATGAAGATATAAAGTACAGGACATACCAGGCTAACTTCTAACTCATAATATGTCTTTGATACCTACTAGTACACATTATCAATGGTCATTAAACCATTCATGCTGCTACTATTATGCATCATTCATGTTAATACCATTATATGTTACATATTTGATACTACAATGAACATGTCAGTACAGTCAAGAACCATTCATGTTAATACTATTACCTTTAATGTTGATACTATTACATTTAGCAGTATAATACTTACAAGTATTCCTATATTTTGGTGTTTATCTTTGGTTTCCATTGGAGAATCATAGACACACAGTAATGTAGAGTTTACATTATTTGTAACAGCACCGCTACCATCTTCAGTAGCAGACTCCACATGTAACAAGGTCAAGGACAATACAAAAAAGTTTTTCATCCATCTGAATAAAAGATTTAGTGTATTTGCCACTTTCGTGAATTTTACACCAACACCCTGGCACCACTGTCTGTACTGTCTTAGTACCCTCCTTTAAGGCAGCTACGGATTCTTAACGAACTATTCTGAAAGATGTGACCAAATACTTCTCCTCTTATGGCTATTTGGACAACTTGTGGTAGGGCTTTGCTGAGAGTGCAAACCTGTATGAAAACATTGTTCCCACCTCTTACCAAAATTTAATGCTTTAACAGCAAAGAAAAGACTCATATTTCAATTTATCACATGTTTTGCTGTTTATACAGTGAAATATCGCATGGAAAAGAATTGTCAAGCCGGTGTTTGATGAAATAAACACCTTTAAAATGAGTGTAAACATGAGATAAAAAGAATCTGAAATGAATTTTCATTTCATATGGTATTTATGAAAATTCATTTCAGATCCTATATAATATATAAAAAGAGATTTTTTTACTTGATGACTTCCATGATTTTCAGAATGAGCTCTTTAACATTGGCTGATAGACAGTTTACATATATCTGTAAGCTTTGACAACCTCTACACTGTCCATCATTTGTGAATATGTCATGAGGTCATGAACATCATGTCCCTGGAGGTTACTGAGGTGATCTTGGTATATGTATATTAATGATATGGATAACAAACGTAAATGAACATTTATTGAAATTTATCACATGATATAAAGTCCAACAGTATTTAGTGTCATTATGCTGTTTCTTAATTAATTTTGTGGCACATGTGTAACCACACTTAACATGAAGTTTTATACATGATATTTTCTATGACATTACAGTTTCAATAATTTTTATATACCATAGAACCAGGAGAAAAATATTGCTTAAATTTCACAGAAATCTGATTTCATTGACCATAAAGTTATGAGAGAAAATGCAAAATGCACTTAATATCATGTAACAAAATAAATCTCAAATTAATTTCTATTTCAAATGATGTTTTATGAAACTCATGCATTTTATTTACCCATATATATATATATATATATAAATATATATATATATATATATATATATATATATATATATATATATATATATATATATATATATAAACATACAATTCCTATGATAAAACTCTGTATGCAGTTAAGATGTTGATGAAAAAATTCAGTTCTTGGAGGGTCAGGAAAATGTTTAAATGTTTTCATTCAGGTCCCTGTTTAGAACAAAACCCCACTACAAACTGTTCAAATAGCCATGAAAGGTGGGGTTTTCCATCAGATCTTTTGGACTCTCAAAAAGCATGACCTATCTATCTCTGACCTTGACTGTGGCTTAGTACTCCAGCTGATGGATATATACTAATACTAGATATGACAGATAATCCGGCATATACAAATACTAGATATGACAGATAATCCCCCCATATACTAATACTAGATATGACAGATAATCCCGACATATACTAATACTAGATATGACAGATAATCCCGACATATACTAATACTAGATATGACAGATAATCCCGACATATACTAATACTAGATATGACAGATAATCCCGACATATACTAATACTAGATATGACAGATAATCCCAACATATACTAATACTAGATATGACTGATAATCCCGACATATACTAATACTAGATATGACAGATAATCCCGACATATACTAATACTAGACATGACAGATAATCCAGAAATGTAATTCTTGGATTACATGAGTAACTCTGAAAACACTCAGCTAAACCAGACTTTCATTCATATAGACATCAGAAATTGATACTTCAATCATCTACAGCAGCAAAAATATACAGAACTTTATCATACTGTGTATATTGTACATGTGTAATTATACCATATCAGATATTGTATTCAATTTTGAAATGATTATCTGAAAGAGTTCCTCTCATAAACATAAGATTGTCATTAAAAGTAAAAGAAATAAGATCTTTAAGCCTCAATCTGAGAAAGGATATCTTCACCAATGAGTGTAGATTTTGTATACATAGCTGTAAGCTGCCTAGTAAAGGGGGCATTTCTGTTGTCTCCAGCAGCCTTCAAAGCTGCTGTCTCAATCTGCTTTACAACACCAACCTGAAATGGCAGGATAAAGCTTTTATAAAATTAAAGGGGATAGATTACATCCTTTTTAAACAAGAGTATCAGTAAAACTGATGTATGCTCCCTGAATAGCAGTTATGATGCAGAAAATTAACGACTCAACTCGTATACAAAAAATCAGTAAAACTGATTGGTGCTCCAAAAAGCACAGCAATAATGAAGGAAATTAATGACTCAGTATATAGAAAATCATTGTATTAATGACGATTTCAAATCTCAATGTATCACATGGATATCCAATTGAGTCAATTGTAGAACAACAAGTGATCACAGTATCTTAAACTAAAATGAGTAAGCTTAACCTTGATTAGTTATGAAATAAAACTTTTTATCATGAACATGACATTTCAGAAATAACCTTGAGTGACCTTTGTCCAAAAGCTCTTAACCTTAATAACATTTTGGTGAAGTCTGATCAAATTCTGATGAAAGATGTAGGAGATAAAAGTACTTCATGTTACTTAAAGTCATAGTTAATAATTGACCTTGACCTTTCAAAAATGACCTTGAGTGACCTTTGTCCAAAAGTCCTTTACCTAAAGAACATTTTGGTGAAGTAAGATCAAATTCTGATGAAAGATATAGGAGATATAAGTTCTTCATGTCATTTTAAGTCATAGTTAATAAGTGACCTTGACCTTTCAGAAATGACCTGAGTGACCTTTGTCCCAAAGCCCTTAACCTAAAAAACATTTTGGTGAAGTAAGATCAAGTTCTGATGAAAGATATAGGAGATAAATGTACTTCATGGTATTTTAAGTCATAATTGATAAGTGACATTGACCTTTCACAAATGACCTTGAATGACCTTTGTCCAAAGCCCTTAACCTAAATAATATTTTGGTGAAGTATGATCAAATTCTGATGAAAGGTGTTGGAGATATGAGCTTGTACGTCGGACAGACAGACACACGGACACGACAGCGACTATATGCTCCCCCAAAAGTATTCGGGGAGCATAAAAAAGTGAGTATATGGATAGCATTTTATGTAAACATAATACTTATGACACACATTTAATTGTGTCTTAAAATCCAAACCATTTATTTATGTCCACAAAATGTATGTGATAAATTAGTATGTCATTCCCCTTCATGTATATTCTTTAAATCTATTGTGAAATATTTTGTACATGTATTCATTATATAGCATTTGTATGCATTCATGAGACAAATGTCTCAAAATAAATTAATCGAACTGAAACTGACAATATAGTTACAATTGTTTATATATCTGTTGATCAGATGTTAATTCTACCAAGAATTATAATTCACTGAATTTTCTACATTTTGAAAGAAACAAAGCTAAAATGAGCACTTCTTATCAGAATAAATTGGTTGCATATAACCTTGTATCCTGCAGCAACTAGACGTCTAATATGGACAAACAACCTATGAACAGGAATACTAGCTGTCTGAAAATTATGGTCTAAATGACAGAAAATTTTCAGCACCTTGGCAGCTATCTGTAATCATACAAATAATAGTATTATTATCACTGGCAAACACAAAATACTGATACATGTATCACAGTAAAATTCAAGATACTCTGGATGTAAATGATTATTAATACACTGTAATTATATTTGTTAACCATGCACTCTGTATCTCAAAATTGCAATCTCCACTGTAAATGGTATGATCTTATAATTTTTTCAAGATCTCTACTAATTCACACAATTTGTCATTTAATTTATTTAAGTCACATCGACACAATATTTGGGTATATATATTTTCAATCAAAAATATAATTATCATTTATACTGTAAATATGTAGAGATTTCTTATTCTTTCTTGCAAGAATAACTATTTTTACCTGTTCAAATACTGTCTACAGGTATGGATAAATTTAGAACCAGGAGTTTCTATGCTCTTATCATTACTGGTATTCAATGATAAACTGAGAGGGTTTGCCTACCTCTGCATCTTCACCAAAGAATCTGTATTTGTATCCACACTCCACAAATAGTACAGCATCAGGGTACTTTTCTTTGATATCCATGAACTGCTGCTCTAACGGAGTATACTTGGCCTTGGTATTTTTACTCAGAACATCTGATCTCTTCTGCAGGTTTGTGAACTGAGATATTTTGGGACTTTTATTACAAGATGTGGAGGGGCCCATATCTTCATCTGTTTCCTTATCACTATCTTCATCACGTCTTTCTTTTGGCAGAGAATTCAAACTGACATGCACATCTCTGTTTCTTTTATCATTTAAGAGATTACTGAGAGGTATTGTACCTGACTTTTCTCTACAATGAAGAGTATCTGACTGAGCTTGATATTGTAAGAGTTTTGCATTCGTTTTATCTGACAATTTCCGCACTTGAGAGAATGACTGAGATGGAGTTCGTTCCTCTGTCAGATCTATAGTCACCCTATCACAAGGTCTCTTGGATGATGTAGGTTCTTGGACATCATTTTCTTCTCGTGATCGCTTTGATGATTTAACAATCTAATAAGAAAGTGTCATGTGTGATTATGGAAGTACTATACATGTATACGACTTTTAGATTATCAAAATATGAAAATCATTTACCTTAATGCAACATGTTCTCAGCACAAAAGAATTCAAAATTGAAAATCTTTGCTTTTTTAAAATCATTAATTTTGAAAATCAAAAGTCATTTTATTTTAGCAATATGGTACACAATTAATGTAAAAATTACTTATTGTTTTGTGTAATCACAATTTTATCTTCACATTTAATTATCATTTACAGAATAATGATAAATCACTTCATAGCTAAATACTAGTCTAGTCAATACATATGTCTCACTACAGTAACTGCATAATAAAAGATACATGTATAGAGAAAGTACCCTATACTCATATTGGGGTATGTCCACAGGTGTTTGTAGTTATGAATTTGTAGAAATAAAGGCCCTTACACAGTCACCGCTACTACTGTCATGTAAGAAAAAAAAACAGGTAGGAAATGCCACTTTCACTTTCTCTTTTCCTTCTATTACAGTAATAGAGGTGTCCGTTCGTGCCTTTAAGGCTTTATTTCTACAAATTCATAACTTCTAACAGTGATATGTCTTACCACGATTGTGGTTCAGTTTTGCCACATTAAAACTGGAATATATGCAAAACCAGTGACATATATGTCTCTGGTAAAACTTACCAATACGTCATCATTTACATCCTGGTTCGACCTTTGTGCGTTTCTTGAAAAATTAGAGCTGAAGAATTTAGATAATGTAGCCTGTTGTTTGACCGAATTTTCTCCGATTTTGTTATTAGAACTTAATTTCAGTTTTGATAGATTGACATGCTTATTTTTTGACATTTTCAGAAAAAGTAAAGTCCCCTTTATCAATCAAGACTTTGTTCGTTAATACATTTTCAAATGTATTGCAATTTATACACATGCACATTGCACCATTTCTGGTTCAATTTTTCAGTTTTGACATTTGGCGCCTTAACACTGAAACCTATAATGGATATGCTTAAGTATTTTAAACACGGAAATATAGTTTAGATTCCACCACATGTGATTTCGCACCTTATATAAAAACAAGAATAGAGTAGGGGTAACTTCCAGTGATATTTGTGTAACTAAAGTCGTTAACATTCTATTTATTGATATATCAGACAAAGTGTGAAACCATACCAACGGCATACATGTAGTTGCGCCAAGGGTTGCGCCTTGAAAAGAGGGGCGCAAAACCTCCATGAAAATATCGATAAATATGGGCGCAAGTTTAATTTTAAGGCGAGGGGTCTGGAAGCTGCAAGGATATCATAGACAATGTGCTCTTAAGCAACTACTGCTGGGGGAGGGAGGGTTTGGTTTACAAACATACGTACGTATGACCTTCCCTTTCTCCTGCGCTCTTGCATACACATTCATAAACTGTACATGAAAAGCTAATTGGATTCAAGTCCAGATGTGATTGATTGATTGATTGATTGATTGATTGATTGATTGATTTATTGATTGATTGATTGATTGATTGATTGATTGATTGATTGATTGTCAAATACATCACGCCTACCGTAACACGGAATCTCGGTTTTGACTTCGATAGACAGGATATCGGTGTGTCCATGGCGGGAGTTGAACCGGGACCTCCACCACGAGCTGGACATCTCATTCACTCTCCTCTACGCATACATTTTGGTATATCCTCTCATTGGATAAATGACCATTGCTAAATTTAAAGTGAAAATTAGAAAATTATTCCTATTCTAATTAAAGATAGAATAAGTAGTCCTCCAAAGGGAAGTAAAATACACTAAAAGAAACAACACAAACACTCTTTGCCGCAAATTTTCGGCCTCCTGGCCTTTATCAAGCAATTGTTAGAAAAGTACAGAAGAACTATGTAACATCCATCTTTACATGTCTAATATAAACAAGCTTGTTTATATTAGACATGTAAAGATGGATGTTACATAGTTCTTCTGTACTTTTCTAACAATTGCTTGATAAAGGCCAGGAGGCCGAAAATTTGCGGCAAAGAGTGTTTGTGTTGTTTCTTTTATTCTAATTAGCTTTTCATGTACAGTAAATTGATTTTCCTAACAAATACAGATGGATATACCCCAGTTTTTCTTATGATATATCATAGAGACTCAAAGTGACGTCTGATGTGGTTACCAAATGAATATTTGGAGTTTTTTCTTCAACTTCTTGGTTGACTGATTCAAACATTTTTCATTGCCATGCATAGGCAGAAACAAACATTACTCAATATTTTCTTTTATGGCGGACATTTTCTCTTTATATTTGAATTAAAATGTATTGGATATATAATCCCTTGAGTGAAGCAAAGAAATTGAAACCTTTCCGGTGTAAAAACAGAGAAAATCTATATTTGCAACATATTCCCGGCAACCCTGGAGCTTTATGTAAAATCATGGATCTAAACGATATCATTATACAGCTATAGAATTTATATTCCAATTCAATATCTGATTTTCATAAAGTATAATTGAAACTGTGCGCTGACATGTCCAGGCCACTTGTCAGATAACCATGTCGACTTGTAAATTGTTATATCAACTTGTCAGATAACCATGTCGACTTCGACTTGAAGGATGTTATGTCGACTTGTGGAATGTTATGTCGACTTGTCAGATAACCATGTCGACTTATGGAATGTTATGTCGACTTGTCAGATACTCATGTCGACTTGTGGAATGTTATGTCGACTTGTGGGATGTAATGTAAGTTTGCCAGATAATCATGTCGATTTGTTGGATGTTATGTCGACTTTTCGGGTATTACTTCAACTCGTCAGATATGTTGACTGGCCAGAAAATCATGTTGATAAAACATCTGACAAATTGTTGGTAAAAGAAAAAATCTGTTGGGACAAAATAAACACGCCTATCGTATCCATACCAATCTGATTAAAACCATATCTTTATTCCGCTTCTCTATTTGTTCCATTGCGTATAAATTCGCAAATGGTTTTAATCAGATTGTATCCATATCCAAGCTGTTGAATTATTTACATGTTACACTTTGACCACATGAGTACATGTTATACACCTACAAATAATACGGGAAGTACTATGGTATCATGCTGTCATCTGTCCGTCCGTCAGATCAGCTTGTTCGCGTCTCTAAAACCACTACACACAATCATCTGACGGCCGTATATGAAAGATATTAGTTCTGGTAGTGTTCCTGGGGAACAGGGAAAAGAAAATAGGATTTTTTTTTGTCCACGCTTCTCCCTTTAAACAAGGCTGGAAACAATTAAGCAGATGATGATTCGTGAATGGGTAAAACCTGTAGCCGTGTAATTGGGTTTCACAAATGACGTCTGTTTCCAAGAAAGGGTTAAATGGGCAGGAACCTCTGTAAGGACTTGAGGCTAACCTGTAATGTACTCATTAAAAGTGCTCTATTTATAGATCATAACTAATACAAAACTATAATCATCTGTTGCAGATTGGGGTGTCAGTTCAGTTAATTTGCACGGTTGAGCTTTACTAGTAGACCATTCCCGACAATGTTCGATTAATCCGATCACTGCATATCCATTCCGGTCTGATAAAGGAAGACATTTGTAAGAATATATTTCCGAAGGTTCTAATGTCAAATTTACATGATGCTGGCAGTACGATGCAGACACAACATCGATGACGCTTTAGTGTGTGAATTGTTTTATGCAAAGGATGATATTCATCTTAGACAGTTGGTTGGTTGTTTCATGTAAAGGATGGTCTTCATCTAGAGAAGGTCGGTTGGTTGGTTGTTCTATGTGAAGGATGGCCTTCATCCAGAAAGTGTTAGTTGGTTGATTGCTTTATGTGAAGGATGGCCTTCATCTAGAAAGGGTTAGTTGGTTGATTGTTTTATTGAAGGATGGCTGCCTTCTAGAGAGGGCCGGTTGATTGATTGTTCTATGTGAAGGATGGCCTTTATTTAGAAAGGGTTAGTTTGTTGATTATTATATGTGAAGGATGGCCTTCATATAGAAAGGGTTAGTTGGTTGATTGTTTTATGTGAAGGATGGCCTTCATCTAGAAAGGGTTAGTTGGTTGATTGTTTTATGTGAAGGATGGCCTTCATCTAGAAAGGGTTAGTTGGTTGATTGTTTTATGTGAAGGATGGCCTTCTTCTAGAAAGGGTTAGTTGGTTGATTGTTTTATGTGGAGGGTGGCCTTCTAGAAAGGGTTAGTTGGTTGATCGTTTTATGTGAAGGATGGCCTTCTCCTAGAAAGGGTTAGTTGGTTGATCGTTTTATGTGAAGGATGGCCTTCTTCTAGAGAGGGTTAGTTGGTTGATTGTTTTATGTGAAGGGTGGCCTTCTAGAAAGGGTTAGTTGGTTGATCGTTTTATGTGAAGGATGGCCTTCTCCTAGAAAGGGTTAGTTGGTTGATCGTTTTATGTGAAGGATGGCCTTCTTCTAGAGAGGGTTAGTTGGTTGATTGTTTTATGTGGAGGATGGACTTCTTCTAGAGAGGGTTAGTTGGTTGATTGTTTTATGTGGAGGATGGACTTCTTCTAGAGAGGGTTAGTTGGTTGATTGTTTTATGTGGAGGATAGACTTCTTCTAGAAAGGGTTAGTTGGTTGTTTTATGTCAAGGATGGCCTTCTTCTAAAAAGGGTTAGTTGGTTGGTTGTTTTATGTAAAGGATAGCCTTCATCTGGAAAGCGTTAGTGGGTTGATTGCTTAATGTATAAGATGGCCTTCATCTAGAAAGGTTTAGTTGGTTGATGATTTTATGTCAAGGATAGCCTTCATCTAGAAAGGGCCGCTTGGTTGGTTGTTTTATGTAAAGTACGACCTTCATCTGGAAAGGGTTATTTGGTTCATTGCTTCATGTAAAGGATGGTCTTCATCTAGAAAGGGTTAGTTGGTTGACTGCTTTATGTAAAAGATAGCCTTCAGCTACAAAGTGTTACTTGATTGATTATTTATTTAAGGGATGGCCTTCATCTACAAAGGGTAAATTGGTTGATTGTTTTATGTCAAGGGTGGCTTATCATCTACATTGTAGAAAGGGTTAGTTGGTTAACTGTTTGATGTATAGGATGGCCTTCATCTAGAAAGTGTTGGGTATTTGATTATTTCAAGAAAAATATTAAGGAATTAAATTTGGAGTACCATTTGATCATACTCAAATCAAAGAGCAAAACATCATCTTAGTTACAACCGTCAAGACTGTAACACAAATCAAAACAAGGACAAGTTTTTGCAAACAAAATTATTTAATAGATCTACAAAGGTAAAAGGAGAATATATGCATGATTGTATCCTTACCATGCAAACATCAAAACAATACAATATTATAGTGATGAAAATATTATAGTTACAAAATTTTTGACACCATCAGATAAAGGCCTGGTGGATGAATATTGATAATACATGTATTATCAATAAATATTAGGCACCAGGCCTTTATCTGGTGGTACATGTATAAAAATTTGTAAATTAGAAACACTTTTAACATAAGTAAAGGATTTAAATGATTGTATACTTGTATACCAGTAGATATAGGCAAAGTGTCCAAAAATTAATGTGGATAGGAATATCAAATACAAATTTGTATTATATATTTAAAGTTTTAAATAAAATATTGGTTAAATTGATATTTACTTTTTTCTTTATTATAGTAAAAACTATTTCAGAATTCTTTCACCTTTATGTACTTGGTAGTCAGTGTTTTATTGTAGACATATCTGGAGAATTGAGCAAATTCCACTAACCTTTGGCAGATCACTGCTACCTTATTACCACCAACTCTACACAGATGAATGGTTACATTAAGAATTGGAGCAGCACTTTACCTTATGTTTTTAACTAAGCCATATAAACCCCTTTTTTTATTATAAAACCACCAATTTCATCTTGAAAAATATCACAACAGTTAAATACAAGCCAACAATATACCGCAGTATGTTTCCTCTCATGAAATTCATGTAAAATACATAATGATATCATTGCTAGTAAACAATAGTCAATTGTACAAAAAATCAATATGAAATCTTATATATAATGTGAATTTATTAAAACAGGTTCAAATCTAAAGCAAACTGAACGTAAGCAACATTGATTAATGCTAAAGCAACACATTTTCCATTACATTCTAACTTTTAAAGTAAAATAAACATGATCAATATTGATTAATGGTAAAGCATTTAACACATTTTTCTACATGGCCAACAAGAATTTTTATTATAACTTAAAAGCAAAATGTACAAAGGCAATTTTAATCAATACTAAAGCAATAGATTATTCTACATGGCCAAAAAGAATTTATTTTCTAACTTTTTCCACTGAAGAAAGTTATTGTATGTTCATGGTCACTCTTGTCAACAAATATTCTCTCAAAAATTAATGTAAGGATAATTTTTCAGATAAATACATGTACAATTATATGTATTTATCTAAAAATTTATCCTTATATTAATTTTATATCCTTTATTTCTGTCTAAAGTTCTCCAAAATTTGCATCCATTTTTAAACAAGAGGCCCAAGAGGGCCTATATCGCTCACCTGAGTACCTTGAACATATTGCAATCATTCCATTTCTTTATTGGATTTTCGCAGCACTTCACCTTTTGCAGAGACGTCTTCAATATTAACAAACTTGAGACATACATCCTTCTAGATAACTCAGATGCCATTAGTTTTTTAGTCCATATACTGGTTCTGGAGAAGAAGATTTTCAAAGAAGGGTACCCTCTGAGATCTATTTTTAGCAATGGTGGCACCACCTATAGAGGGATTTATACAAAATGAACAAACTTGGTAGAGGACCCCTAGTACTTCATCCACACCAAGTTTCATGCAAATCCTTTCAGCAGTTCTGAAGAAGAAGTTGAAAATGTGAAAAGTTTACGGACGGACGACAGACGACGGACGGACAACGGACGAAGAGTGATGACAATAGCTCACTTGAGCCTTTGGCTCAGGTGAGCTAAAAATAAAAAAAAAAAAAAAAATTTTTGCCCCTGATGGGAATTGAACCCACAACCCTCAGATCTCTTTGAACCTTTCCTTACTACATCAAAATCTTAAAATTTCATAAAGGATCTAAAAATTAAGAAATTGATGAAATATTTTCACTGTGGCATTTTTTGGGTCTAGATATGTTTATTTAAACCAAATTACAGTATCAAATTATAATATGAGGAGCGAAATTGAGTTAAGTCCCTTGCTTTTGCAGTGAAAATACTAAGTGCAAAAAGATGTTGAAAAAACGTAAAAAATTTGATTTCGAAATTGAATAAAAAATAACAATACTTCTTTTTACACCCCTCTAGATTATCCCTGCGCAATGTGTTTGTCTCAGTATCCCCCTGGTCTGAAGAAAAAGTATGTCAAAGGCAGGTACCCTCTGTGACCTACTTTTGCCAGTGGCAGCGCCACCTGTTAATGGATTTTGACAAAGATGACCACATTTGTCGGGGACCTTGAGTTCTTGATGCATGCTGAGTTTCATTCAATTCCAGCCAGTGGTTACGGAGAAAAAGTTCAATCTGTGAAATGTTTACACCAATTATTCCACTCCCTTTTTCTTGAAAGTCTTAAAAAATTCATTAAAAATCCAAAAATTGAGATACTGAAAAAATCTCTTTACAGTAGTATTTCTTACCATAGAAATGATCAAATTAAACAAAATTATTGCATCAATGTTTACTAAAAGAACAAAATATCTCTTTTCTACATTAAAATTACAAAGTCCAATAAAAGTAAAAAGAAACGTCAAAAATTTGATTTCGGAATGGAACCAAAAATAACAACACTTCTTCACACATCCCTCTAGATCATTCCTATGCATTCGGTTAGTCTCTGTATGCCCCCGGTCTGAAGAAGAAGTTTGTCAAAGTAGGGTACCCTCTTTGACATACTTTTGCCTGTGGTGGCGCCACCTATTGATGGATCCTGACAAAGATGACCACATTTGTCGGGGACCTTGAGTACTTGATGCATGCCAAGTTTCATTGAATTCCAGCAAGTGGTTCTGAAGAAAAAGTTCAAACTGTGAAATGTTTACACCAATTGTCCCACCCCCCTTTTTCTTGAAAGTCTTAGAAAATTCATAAAAAATCCAAAAAATGAAATATTGAAAAAATTTCTTCGCAGTAGTATTTCTCATCATAAAAATGATCAAATTAAACCAAATTAATGCATCAATGTTTACTAAAAGACAAAAATACTTCTTTTCTGCATTAAAATTACAAAGTCCAAAAAAACGTAAAAAAAACGTCAAAAATTATTTATCGGATTTCAACGATATGAACAAACTTTAGACATACATCCTTCTAGATCACTCAGATGCCATTAGTTTTATAGTCCATACACTGGTTCTGGAGAAGAAGATTTTCAAAGAGGGGTACCCTCTGAGATCTATTTTTAGCAATGGTGGCGCCACCTATTGAGGGATTTATATGAAATGAACAAACTTGGTAGAGGACCCCTAGTACTTCATCCACACCAAGTTTCATGCAAATCCTTTAAGCGGTTCTGAAGAAGAAGTTGAAAATGTGAAAAGTTTACGGACGGACGACGGACGACAGACGACGGACGACGGACGACGGATGAAGAGTGATGCCAATAGCTCACTTGAGCCTTTGGCTCAGGTGAGCTAAAAAAACACCAACTGAAATTAAACAGGGATATTCCAAAGCAATCACCTTGAGCTATATTTGGTGGATTAGCCTTTCAAATTTGATGAGTATATTAATTAGTGGAGGGGTGTAAAGAATTTCGATTTTGAATATCAAATTCATATCACGACTGTAGCAAAATATGACAATTATTAATCTACATCCATTTTTTCATAAATATTCAATGTTGGGTTTTCATAACTGACACTGTTAGTAATTACATCTCTGAAAGATTTCTGTATATTCTTTTTTCAAACAGATTTGGACCGTTCTCATTACCGGGTATGACATCACAGCATGCATGATATTTACCCCATATTCGATGCACTATTAGAAACAGTCCTGTATAAGTTTAAATTCTCTCTATTTCCCCAGTAAATGCACCGTTTCTTGGAAAATGGTACCAAGGCACCCTAATGTATTGATCTATTGAAATATTAAGAAAATTTACTGACCGGAGTGACTGTCACCATACAGTAATGTATGGCAAAATTCAACATTTCAAACTAGCACAACATATGACAGGTTATACTTAGATGTTTGACACATCTTCTTTCCCCAAGGATCCATTTTAAATATATGAATTCTTCTTAAAAATGTTTAGAATTTTCATACACATATATTAAGCCATATCATAATGTAAACTGCACTGAAACATGAATCCCAAGAGAATTCTATTATAATAAGTCACTTAATAAGTCGAAATTCCATTTATCTCAAAGTCAAGTTCAATTCTCGAATTTTTTCTTTTAATTTCTTTATGATTTTATTTTGGTTAAGTCAAAGTCGTTTAAGCGGGGCAGATTATAGGTTGGAATCATTTTTGCATCTTGTAAATATTAAATGAATTAGGAATATAAGGATCCAATTTTTTTTTTAATTTTGGATTCAAGATAAAAGGTTATTAACAACTTCAATTAAAGACTTTCAATTAAGGTTAAGATTTTATGGGAATATAGATGAAAATGGGTATATTAACGACTGATGCTTCTTGTTACATTGCACTACTTGCTCTGCTACCATCAAATTCAGCTTCACATGTTTCAACTGTAAATGTACCGGGTATCTAATGCATAATATTCCCTCTTGTGTACTCATTTTGCCCCTATATAGATTTGCCACATGAAAATCCTGTTTGCTAAGCCAAAACCTTGTTTAAAAGTAGCTAGAGATTTATTTCATTTCCATTTCTTCCTATCTCAGACTGCTCACAGTGACACAGATATGAGCTAGCTGCTAGAGGACTCTGATAAAATTGTTTTGAGCAAACATCTTATCGATTGAGCTCCATGTCAGCTCTTCCGTAATATAAACATAATAGATATATCAAAATTCACTAATAACAAGAAACAATTTAGTAACAGTATACCACCAAAAAAAAATACTTACAAAACAAACAATTATGTTGTGATATGGGATGAAAATGGGATGAAAAGAGGTAAATTACATCACATCAACAAACTTGGACTATTCATAAAGTAATCTATAATGCATGACTAAATAAAGCATGGATAAAATCATTCCATACCATCCAATTTCTGCATAAAAAAAATATGTTCCCTTATGTAAAATGTGTAAAAATCACATATTTCTGATTATTTGAACATGGAGTCTTTTGTTTCACAAATGTGGAATGTCATGAGCAAAAAGTCACATTACAATTTACATTTATAAAGATAGCTGATATCATGTAGTCTGTTTTGTCACAGAATTGGGAAGCAATATCATCCTCATGCACAGTGACAGAAAAATCTATTGAAATGAATACAGATTTCATTTTGTTTTCTTAAAAATTCTCATATTTAATTAAATTTCGTAGTTCTGGAAACAGTAGCAAGCAATTTACTTCCAGATGTTAAAAACGCTTTTCTGTGTGAAGAAATATCAGCAATATATCTAATGTGAATAAAATTACCTTAATATGCTTATTAATAATTTACAGCAGAGTATATGTCTATGAAGCATTGAAAATCACAGTTGAAATAAAGTCTACTGAAAGAGAATTTCTAGCGCAACATAAAATTTAATTGTTGTATGTAGTACTATTTACAGTTAATAAAACTAATGATACAAAATTATGTTTTAAATATATACTTTTCTGTATTACTCATATTTGAAAATTAAGCCATAGATAGATTGACTAACATATAATTAACTCTTCAGAAATGTCTCAATACTTTTCAAACACAATATGATACTTGTAGGGTGCATATCCTTAATGTCTCTGAAGATTTTCTCCAGTCTTCTGTAGACTGAAGTTGCGGAAGAACAACTTTTTGAGTAAAGATAAATCATCCTCGCCTTTGAAAATATTTCTAATGCAGTCATCATCTGAACTGCTAAATGTTTTCTTTATGCCAATAATCCTACTGAGAGCTAGGTCATAGCTGGAAATGAAGATAATCTAAGTATATACATGTATCTATATAGATGGTGCAAACATTAATAATAAACTGCAAAATTCTATCACTTAAGTTCTTTTGATCACTTTAACTTATGAGAGATGATATATGCAACAGAAAAGCGTGATATAAAATCACCCGAAGTCAATTAACACTTTTTCAAGTCTAGTGCGTTTTTAATGATGATTTTTAATAACATTGCATGTATTGGTATTTCTGTCTCTAAGAATATTCATCAAATTGCACATGGACAAAAAAATGTTTCATACAATCAAATAAGAGTATTCAAACAACAAGTTTCCTGTGACCCATCATTTTTCAAGTGATTCATACCATAACAGACAAACTGATAAATGAATAGATGGACAGAACAGATCCTTATGTCAAAAGATATAAAAATGATAAATTTTTAATTTTTCTTAACCAGCCTAAGATAAATATCAAGCTTAACTTAAATTCATTTTAACACTAGACTTGATGGGTGTTTGGAAAAAACATATGCGTATGTTAAAAAAAATCTAAGTTTGGGTCATACTTTTGCTCTTACTGTTATTCAAGCATATGTAAATGTACCCATTTTGTGTAGATGTTGCCAGTTTCATAAGGTTTTAGTTGTAATTCTTGTACAATTCATAATTTTTGTCAAATTCATACCTTAAATGCATGCTCTTATAATGAATAAAGTAGAATCATCTGAGGAGCAAAAAAAACAAAATCCTTATACATTTTCATGTTTAGACCAACTCAATGGGTTGGAAAATAAGGTAGAGTATTGTGTTACCATCCATGACCAACCACTGTGACAACATTGAAATAAACAACAATAGATGCTGTGATTATTCATTACATACTCGCATATAACAAAGGCATATGCTGATCGAGTTACATTAATCCTTGAGAAATATGATCGATCTTACATTAAACAATTAACATTTATCAACTTGCAACTATACTATTTACATGTATAATGTATTTTCCGGGATTTTGACGATAATTTGAACACAAGTAATTTCAAACACTGTATTCTATACTTAATGTAGCATACATTGAAAACTTATCACAGTAATTAAATTTCACTGCAAAAATTTTCATTATAGAACTACAATGCTAAATGAATAAGAAACATCAATGTTAAATTTAACTCTGATGTGCTACAATGAATGAAGAAGAATATTATGCATGTCTCTGGAAGACTATTAACCAAAGTAAGTTAAATCTGATGTGACATTTTAATATAATTTGCATGGGCGGTGGTTTTGTTATGTAACGCCTCCAAATTCATCAAAAACGTGACAATATCAGACCTTCAATTGTTATGCTTATGATGTCCTAATCAAACATCTGCTTGTCTTGCCTAAAACGATGTCATTATATAAACATTTTGTGCTGATTATGGAGTGCTGGATTATTTTAGGTAAACAAATTTGGTTTTTGAGTGCTGGATTATTTTAGGCAAACAAATTTGGTTTTCTTTATGTTACAGAAACAACGTAGCAACAGTTGTGCAAAGATGTTTTAACGCTTTGTTTGTTACTGTCACTATTAAATGTTTTAAGTCCTTGTACTACTTCATTGCCATAGCACCATCAAAGACATAGACTGCTTACCTGGAAGAAGTCTATGTCTCTGACACCATATTTGTACTGAATAATTGCAAAGAAATGTCACACAATAGATTCAAAATTACTTTCTAAAAAATATACCAAATTATTAGTTTCTCAGTACCCAGGAATCCCCATGACATTTAAATTATTATCATCAAATATTGACTTTAGGCAATTTAACATTTAAGGTATTACTGGAACCAAGAGGTAAACATTCTAGTATATACCCCTGGTAGGTATAAAATACATAATATAATACCTTTGTTCCAAAATTTTGTCCTCAGCATCTTGTAAACACTTCAGTAAATGTTCATAGTTATTTGGGTCAAATCCTGGAGATAAACAGATGTATAGATAAAAAAGGCATACTATGCTACTATATATCAGACAAACATTAAAATATAAAATAAATATCAAAATTATTGCATTTCTTACTAAGAACAATAATAATATGCTGGGTTTACATTAATATAAAATAAACAGAGACAAAGCCCACAAATCATATTTCATTCAAACCTACATGTAGCTGACATCACCTTCATCTTCCTAAATTAAAAAACCATGCAAACATTACCTTCTCTGCATATTTTATTTGTCCATGGTTAAAAAATATGTATATGTGTGCAAGCATGAATGTTTTTGAACAAGTTCATAACTCTATTAAAAGTACCACTGTATCAAAACTTTGAGATAAATTGCTCACCTCCACTATCAAATTCAGAGGCAGGTATAATCCCAGAGGTCAACAAAAGTTTCATCTCCTCCTCTGCAGCAACCCACAATGGAGCAATCATGTCTTCATAGTCCTCTAACTTCTTGCATATCTCCTCGGCATCATTCAGTTCAGCTGATATTATACAAGAAAATACAGTGCACACTACCGGTAGGTTAAAGGTAGGTTTAAAAAATTACTCATTTTGTTAACTTTAAAGCCAAGATATATATCAAATAATTTGTGTTGATGAAAAATGAATATCTATTAACACAAGGCTTCTATTGTGTGTTGGATTAATAGTGTAAAAGAAGTTTGAATGATAATCAATTAAATGCTATGCGAGTTTATGAACAATACTTCATCTTTTTATTTCATGCAATTATACAATATATATTGGAGTTGCTCCCTAGAATGTTTTAGATAAAGTCATTGAAATTTTGAAACTCCAAGACCTTTTTCTCTTCTAAAACTCAACAAACGAGAACTTCATAATTTGATTTCAAATAACGTATTCCCAATTTGATCATGTACCCCATTTTTTCGTGTTCCTGAGGTATTATGAGTAGATAATTCTATAAAGTATCATCAAAGTCTGCTACAAACAAAAAGGAGAAAAGTCCTCCTGAGTTTTAAGATTTTCAAGATGGTGGCATATCTGAAAATATCACACCATTTTATCATATGCATTCAAGCATCAAGTATCCCCAAGGCTGGTAGATCATTTCTGTGAAGTTTCATCAAATAAAAAATTGGTTTGGAACAGAATCGAATAAAATCACACATGCACATGCAACTAGACCGATTCATTACTGACATTATTGTTACAGTATCATAACTTCGAACTACGCTTAATTTATGAAAGAAAACACTAGATGACTGTATATAAATTAATATAACTGTATTATTAATGATGTAACATTATTTAATATGTATGTAAGTAGGCATTAAATTCATAACAATAATAGTTCATTTTCTGTGATGGATAATCTTTAAAGAAAAATAATCACTCACTCAAATTTTTGTACTGCCTGAGATGAACGACCAAGACAATAGATGGGGTAATCACTTAAGTTTGACTAGACTTTAACTAGGAAACTCATAAACAGCAAGGATGAAGCAATCCAATATGTACATTCTGCTTTGCAGAAGTGGCATTAAATTATTAGATATTTTATTCAAAGTATGTACATTTACACTTTCATTAAATCAAATTTTAACACCACTTTCAGTAAATATGAATCACGCAAGGCCAGAAAGTTTAACAAGTCATCAGCTGAGTGTCTGAAATTCCTTCATCCCTTCTTTAATACCAAGTATATCTATTAAAGGTTATTATAGCAATACATTCACAGCCATTCTGTCCTACCTTGTAAGTACTTGGATTCGAAATCAGACGGAATATAATCTTTTGATGGCAGGAAAGATTGCCCTATAAATAAATGTTAATAAACCTTTTCTTATTAATATCTGAACATGCATTCAATCATCCTGAGTATTGGTAAATCATCTCTATAAATTAATTATATGAAAGTCCTCCGTAGGGAAGTAGTAATGAATAAACAACAAAACACTCGAATGTCCACAAATTTTCGGCCGCGTGGCCTTTATCAAGTGGGAAATATTGAAAACAAAATATCAAGTTATGTCCATATTGCTGGAATATGAAAGCGTAACTTGTGTTTTGTGGACATTCGAGTGTTTTGTTGTTTATTCATCTCTATAAAGTTTCATAAAAATCACTGGAAAAATTTTGGAGGTGCCCTTAACAAACTTAAAACTGAGTAGTAAAAAAAGAATGCGACCAAGCATCTTTCCTGGGCCCAAAAGCCAAGGACCAGAACGAAAATTGCATATGCACAGCTAAACCACAACAATAATAGAGATATAGATCATTTCTGCGATGAATAGTCTAAATTGAAGAAAAATGATTACACACAATTTTTATGGCCATGCAGATAGATGGATGGACAGAAAGTAGACATGGTAATCACATAAGCTTGTCTTCAAATAGAAAAGCTCATAAACTGCAGTAAAGATGTAGCAATCCATTATGCACCTTCTGCTTTACGGCTGTGGAATTTGATCATTAGACATTTTATTCAAAGTGCATGCATTGCATTTATAAAATCAAACACTATTCTGAGTTTGAATAAGAAAATATGAGTCATTGGCCAAATAGTTTAACAAGCCCTCAGTTGACTGAACGTACTAGATGAGCATGTCTTCCCTTCACTTTTTCTTTCATATGTCTATAATGAGGTCACTATAATTAAAGAAAATTACCTTTTAAGTATTGGCCTTGAAAAGACACAAAATCTTTGGATGACTGGGAATGTTGCCCTATATTGAAAATGTTCATAAACATATCAAATTAATTTTACAGCCATTTAAATTCTCAGATTTAATAAACAATTCCTAAAATAACATGTTGCAATGACACAGAATAAAATTTTGTACTTGTGTGGGACACTTTTTCCTTTTTGGAAAGTTCTTGTCACAAGTTTTAAGGCATGTGCACATTAACAAGAGGCCCAAGTGGGCCTATATCGCTCATCTGAGTACCTAGATTATCAGTCATGCAGGAAGGAATAAGTTATTTATTTTTGCATTACTGTGACTTAGTCAAGACAAATGCTGAAAATATGTCAAATTTTATTTCAGACTAGAATAAAAAACAGCAACAGTTTTTTGCACATATCCATTCAAGTGATTTTGATATTAAGCATTTACTTTGTCTCTGCAAGATGTGATTCAGGGCAACAGGTTAGTAATTTTCTTTAGGCGGGGCCTTTTGTTGACCGATTTCAAGTCTGGGTCATGAACAACAATTGTTTCAAATATTGTCCAGATCCAACTTAAAATGACCTAATTTCATATGATGAGTGTTGAGAAACATCTAAAAGCTTATTTATATGTGTAAAGAAATGACAAAATTTTTGACCACAGCTGGATTTGAACCACTACCGTACTCTCCCTATTTTAATTACCAAGTGGTATATGTACCATTGTGAGACCTATTCTTAGACATGGTGGCACCATCTGTTGACCAATTTGGATGAAATGTACAAAATTGATAGAGGGCCTATAGTACTTTATGTATGCCATGTTCATTAAAATCTTTCATGTGGTATAACAGCAGAAGTTAAAAATAGGGCACTGCTGACAGGTGCATGATACGCTCGCATCATGTTTTTGTGGTCTACAAGCTACATCTTTCATATGACACCATCAAAATTTTTGTTCCCCCTTTAGATAAAGAGTAGAAGCCCGGAAAACCTTTCCAACCTTGCCCATTTTCCCCCTTCCCAGAGGCCTGACCCCAACTTTGAAACCCACATGCACAACTACAAGCCACATCCTTTCATATGATACCATCAAAACTTTTGTTCCCCCTTAGTTACGGAGAAGCCCGGACAAGCTTTTCCAACCCCGCCCATTTTCCCCCACCCCAGGGGCCTGACCCAAAATTTGAAACCCACATGCACAACTACAAGCCACACCTCTTTACATGACACCATCAAAACTTTTGTTCCCCCTTTAGATAAGGAGGAGAAGCCTGGACAAGCTTTTCAGACCCCACCCATTTTCCCCCACCCCAGAGGCCTGACCCAAACTTTGAAACCCACATGCACAACTACAACCTATACCCTTTCATATGACACTATGAAAAGTTTTGTTCCCCCTTTAGTTAAGGAGAGGCACGGACAAGGATGGACGGACGGACGGACAGATGGACGGATGGATGGACAGACGACAGTTGTATAGCATAATACGCCCACAATTTTTAAATGCAGGCGTATAAAAATGTGAAGAATTGTCCCTATACACCCTGATTTGGAAGTTTTAAAAAAATTCATACAAACTCCAAAATTGAGATATTGACAAAATTCTTTCAAAATAAGATTCCTTATTAAAACTATGATTAAAATATCCGGTAAGAAATCATCATTATCAATTGACTAGAAAATATGACATTTTTCTGCATTGAAATCACCAAATCCAAAAAATGTCGAAAAAATTTCTAAAATTTGATTTTGGAAGGGAACCAAAATTACAAGACTTTTTCACACATCCCTCTAGATCATTTCTATGCATTCTGTTTGTCTCTGTATACAGCCAATATGAAGAAGAAGATTGTCAAAGGAGGGTCCTCTTTTCTGACCTACTTTTGACTGTGGTGGCGCCACCTGTAAAGAGGTCTGGAAGAAAACGACAGAATCTGAAGGAGATCATAAGTGATGTAATTCTACCAAAATTTATTAAAATCCTTCAAACAGTTTTGCAGAAAAAGTTGAAAATGTGACAAAATGACCAACCCCCCCCCCTCCCTTTTTTTTGGAAGTCTTAAAAAAATCCAAAATTAGAGATAGTGACAAAATTCTTTTACAATTATATTCCTTACCACAATTATGATCAAAATAGTCCATAAGAAATCATCATTATCAATTAACATGACACTTTTCTGCATTGAAATTATAGTCCAAAAAAATGTCGAAAAAATGTCAAAAGTTTGATTTCAGAACAAAAATAACCACACTTCTTCACACATCCCTCTAGATCATTTCTATGCATTCAGTTTGTCTCTGTATGCTCCCCATCTGAAGAAGATGTTTGTTCAAGGAGGGTACCCTCTGTGACCTACTTTTGCCTGTGGTTGCCCCACCTGTTGACAGATATGGACAAAAAACCACAACACTTGTAGGGGACCATGAGTACTTCATGCATACCAAGTGAAAATGTGAAAAGTTAACAACAGACGGACGGATGACGGACTACGATTGATCACAATAGCTCACTTGAGCCTTTGGTTCAGGTGAGCTGAAAAAAAAATAGAATATTTTTGAAAAAAATATGCCTCCATGTGGGCCTAATTCATTGTAGCAACAAACTTTCCTTCAATATAAATTTCATGGGCCATAATTCCTATAAATATTACCAGTAATGTAGTACTGTCTTTTGAAATATTGACCCTCAAATCTATAGGCATCTTTCCCTTTTAATAAGATTTTAAATTACCTCTGTTCAAAGGAACTTGACCTGTAAAACGTGAAATATGATCAAATTCTGATGAGCATTTGATAATACATGATAATACATGAGAATCACCTGGAAACCAATAATTTTAGCCTTTTCTATCAGCTGTGACCTTGACCTTTGACCTTATGACTCCAAAATCAGTAGGGTTCTTCCTCTTTTGATAAGTAAGCATATATCCAAATTTGGTTTGAATATGATGAGAGGCACAGTTGGGTGCAGTCCTAACCTTACATTAATTCATGTGCACTTGACAAATTCAGTTAGTAAAATCATCCAGCTTCGTATAACACAATTGAAATATTTATATTATGATGCACAATTGCATATAATGATATTTTATAAAAAAAAGTGTTTGAACAGAAAAATATAGAAAATAATAAGAAATAATTAAAAATTTTACCTTATTGATATTATGTTAAACATTCCGACAGAATTTTATCAGAAGTTTTTAACTTACTTCTAGGCAGAATTCTATTTCTTTTTCATATGAATTATTATCAGTTATTTGTTTTGTTATATAGTACTGTCTAATCTTAATGATCGCATGACCACTTCCACGTAAATGAAATTATCATTTTCCATATATACACTGACATCTTTACTCTTTTTTGGGTCACGGCAAAGAGATTAACAACCGTTCTACAGGATATAAATTACAGACCCAGGTTTTGCTTTTGGTATTTGTGGATGGGTATTGGCAATTAAAACTATTGTCGAACCAAAAAAGTTTATCATGAAATTATTTTGTAAAATTGCAAATAGGCACAAATGTTGAAATATCTAACAGACGTGATTCCTAACATGTGTTACTCCAGAAAATACAAAAGAAACTTCAAGATAGAGAATTTACTTACAGGAACTTTTACTAAGAATTAAATACAAAGAAATACAAATATATATAACACACAATATTTATAAATGAATGTTTATTAGAATTTCAAATAATGCTTAACATCTGTTGTATACATGTATAATGGTTTATGCATAATTATAGAAGTTTTTATCCTCTTTACCTTGCCATGAATAATTTTTATTTTTTTACAATAATGACATTAACTTCTGTTACTCATGGTTGAGAGTCTGTCCATAGTGGTATGCCATAATAATACATGTATACAGCATAATAGCTGGAAAAATTTGGTAATAAATCAATGTATGGACCATGATAGTTTTAATCTTCTACTTTTCGTCATGATCGGCTGAGAGAGACTTTATTTTCCAACTTTTCGACAGTGTTAATTGATAAAATTGAGAATGACTGTTTAAAATCTAAGCATATAATATCTTTATGAGGAAATAGATCTGGCTTTTGTGCTCAATCAGTAGATTGTGCAATACATAGGAAAATTCTCACCTCTTTGGGAAATTTCAATGCCACTAGTGGACTGTGAATTGCTCCTTAAAGGACGGTTAATTAGATGGAGGTACAATTCTTTGTAATCTGAAGGGAGAGCACAAAATAAATTATATGTAAAGAATTGTATCATTAATTACTAATTACCAGTAAATATACATACATACACACACACACACACACACACACACACACACACACACACACACACACACATGGCAATTTGACCTTTTCGGCAAATGATCATATCAATTAACACTTCCACTAGCAAGAACCTGCTCATACGTATTGTAAATATATTAAAAAGTCCTTTTTGATGACGTGAGTAATCTTTGACTAGACACATGTGTTGAAAACATAGCTGGAGTGACAGATTGGCAGTCACAGAGAAATAACTGAGAAAGTACTAGTGTTGCTTTATTTTGTGGAAGACAAAATTTAACTAAATGATGGATGTAACATGTATTCATGTATAATGTGTATTCATGAATCAAATTATTTGCAATTGTCATGACATCCAAATATAAAAACATTCTCCAAGGGTAACATGAAACAGCTAGGTATATGATTACACGTATCCACATAATGTGAGTTAGATCAGAATCTCACGCTGACTTCCATATAATTGGTGTGTCATTAGAACTACATGTATATGTGTATTCTTTGAATGAATAATGTACTGATAAACTCATCTATGACTTTATGAAGGGCAAGAACAGAAAAAGTTTGTTTAATTTACTTTTAATTTGGTGCTAGATTATACAGATTAAAATACAATAATAGATTATACATGTTATTCAAGTGATTTTTTTTTTCAAAATGATCGACTTTACGTTAGGGTGAAATCATTTATTAATTTTGCATTACCTTGGAAAACAACCTTTGGTTGAGAAAATCTAATATTTTTCAAAGTATTTACAAACTCACTGCACACTTTCTGTTCCTGGAATATATTAAGCAACATAAAATTTAATTATTCTAAAGAATTTACCCATAATTCTAATACTGAACAATTTATTCAAATGTTTCTACATCAGGGCGTTACATCCTTAGATACTATTTCTATATTGTGTAGATCTATTATACCTAGCAAAAAGATTGAAATATAAATTCCAAATAATTTAAAGCAAGATGTTTTTGTGAAATACTAAAGTGTCTTCCTTTAAGCAAACTTGAAATACTGTGAGACATAGACAATATATGCCTGCAAATAAGGGGACTTTTTTTTTAAAAGTACCATTACTCTGCAATGACAAAACAGAATTACATTCAAAACAAGCATTCTGAAAGTATTGCTTAGGCAATACTAAGTCCCCTACCAGCAAATGGAAAGCTAAGACCCCCAAAACACACACACACACACACACACCTACACACACACACACACACACACACACACTCACACAACATACTGTCTTTCAGGCTGCCAGCAAGTTAAGTATTTGATCACAACCTTTGATGATGATGAAAACTAGAACTGTCTCGAACTTGATCTGTAACTCATGGTGGTATACTCACACACCAAAAATTGGATGAATTATACAAGCGTTTAGAAAAAAAAGTCAGGAAAACTGCTATTTTAAAGAAATTTTCTAATTCCAAGGGCCATAATTCCGTAAACAAGAGGCCCAAGTGGGCCTATATCGCTCACCTGAGTACATAGATTATCAGTCATGCATGAAGGAGGAATTCATTTATTTTTGCATTAATGTGACTAAGTCAACACAGATGTTGAAAATATGTCAAATTTTATTTCAGGCTAGAATAAAAAACCACACTTTTTTGCACATCCATTCAGGTGATTTTGATATTAAGCATTTCCTTTGTCTCTGCAAGAAGTCATTCAGGGCAACAAGTTAGTCATTTTCTTTAGGTGGGGCCTTTTGTGGACTGATTTCAAGTCTGGGTCATGAACAACAATTGTTTCAAATATTGTCCAGATCTAACTTAAAATTGCCTAATTTCATATGTTGAGTGTTGAGAAACATCTAAAAACTTATTTAGATGTGTAAAGAAATGAAAAAAAATTTTTGACCACAGCTGGATTTGAACCGCTACTCTCCATATTTCAATTACCAAGTGGTATATGTACTATTGTGAGAACTGCTTTTTAGACATGGTGGCATTATCTGTTAACCACTTTGGATGAAATTTACCAAATTGATAGATGACTTTTAGTACTTCATGTATTCCATGTTTCATTAAAATCTTTCATGTGGTATAACAGTAGAAGTGAAAAATGTGATTGAATTGTTCCTATACGCCCTCATTTGGAAGTCTTAAAAAATTCATAGAAAATCCAAAAATTGAGATATTGACAAAATTCTTTCAAGGTAACAATCCTTACCATAATTATGATCACAATAGTCCATAATAAATCATCATTATCAATTAACTAGGAAATATGACACTTTTTTCTGCATTGAATCACCAAGTCCAAAGAAATGTCGAAAAAAATTCTAAAATTTGATTTTGGAAGCGAACCAAAATGACAATACATCTTCACTCATCCCTCTAGATCATTTCTATGCATTCTGTTTGTCTCTGTATACAGCCCGTACGAAAAAGAATATTGTTAAATGAGGGAACTCTTTTGTGACCTACTCTTGACTATGGTGGCGCCACCTGTAAAGAGGTCTGGACGAAAACAACAGAATTTGAAGAGGATCATAAGTGACCTATTTCTACCAAGATTTATTAAAATCCTTCAAACAGTTTTGTAGAAAAAGTTGAAAATGTGAAAAATGGCCAACCCCCCCCCCCCCCCCCCCCTTTTTTTTTTTTGGAAGTCTTAAACGTAAAATTCCTAATTTCATATGTTGAGTGTTGAGAAACATCTAAAAACTTATTTAGATGTGTAAAAAAAAAAAAAATTTTTTTTTGACCACAGCTGGATTTGAACCGCTACTCTCCATATTTCAATTACCAAGTGGTATATGTACCATTGTGAGACCTACTTTTAGACATGGTGGCATTATCTGTTAACCAATTTGGATGATCCGCACAAAAACCAAAACCTTTGAAAAGGACTATGAGTACTTGCATCCTACCCAGTTTTATCACAATCCTTCAAGTTGTTCTGTAGATCAAGTTGAAGATATGAAAAATTGTCCCCCCCCCCCCTTTTCTTGGAAGTCTTAAAAAATTCATAAAAAATTAAAAAATCGAGATATTGAAAAAATTCCTTCGCACCAGCATTCCATACCATAGAAATGATTAAATGAAACCAAATGAATCATCAATGTTTACTAAGAGAAAATAATAACTCTTTAATGCATTAAAATAACAAAGTCCAAAATAAAAATGAAAAAACGTCAAAAATTTGATTTCGGAATAGAACCAAAAATATCAACACTTCTTCCCATATTCCTCTAAATCATTCCTATGCAGTCGGTTTGTCGCTGTATGCACCCGATCTGAATAAGAAGTTTGTCAAAGGAGGGTACCCTCTGTGACCTACTTTTGTCTGTGGTGGTGCCACCTGTTCATGGATCCTGACAAAGATGACCACATTTGTCGGGGACCTAGAGTATTTGATGCATGCCAAATTTCATTGAATTCCAGCAAGTGGTTCCGAAGAAAAAGTTCAAACTGTGAAATGTTTACACCAATTATCCCACCCCCCTTTTTCTTGAAAGTCTTAAAAAATTCATAAAAAATCCAAAACATAAAATATTGAAAAATTTTCTTCGCAGTAGTATTTCTTACCATCAAAATGATCAAATTAAACCAAATTAATGCATCAATGTTTACTAAAAGAAAAAAATACCTCTTTTCTGCATTAAAACTACCAAGTACAAAAAAACGTCAAAAATTTGATTTCGGAATGGAACCAAAAATAACAACACTTCTTCACACATCCCTCTAGATCATTCCTATGCATTCGGTTTGTCTCTGTATGCCCCTGGTCTGAAGAAGAAGTTTGTCAAAGGAGGGTACCCTCTTTGACCTACTTTTGCCTGTGGTGGCGCCACCTGTTGATGAATCCGGACGAAAAACAACAACACTTGTAGGGGACCATGAGTACTACATGCTCATCAAGTTTCATCAAATTCTGTTCAGTTGTTCTGGAGAAGAAGTCGAAAATGTGAAAAGTTAACGACGGACGACGGACGACAGACGACAGACGACGGACGGTGATTGATCACAATAGCTCACTTGAGCCTTTGGCTCAGGTGAGCTAAAAATCAGTGGACCGAAACGGAACTTGACCTTGATCTGTAACTCATGGTGGTAGACTCACACACCAAAAATTGGATGAATATCTACAAGCATTTAGAAAAAAAGTCCGGAAAATGTGAGTGTGACTGACGGACCGACAGACAGACGGACGGAGTGCAAACCTATAGTCCCCTTCGGCGATGCCAGTAGGGGACTAATAAAACAGATCTTCCTTATATATGCCTGAATAAAGGCGATCTCATCAAAAGTATATATTTATTCCCGTTCTCTATTTGTCCCAATGTGAATAAAGATCTGACGAAACCCTGTAAGGGGTCATGTTCTGGTGAACTCTGACTTAAATTCAGCCAATCATTGGACTGGATACAAATTCCTAGGAATGAAATTAACATCCTCAGCATTCCTATGTTTCATTTTGGCATAAATGTAACCTAAAAAGTATTATAATTTTGAACAGTGTTTGCTAATATATATTGCGTCATTAGCACATGCCTAGCGGAGTCATTGATTGACTATGGGAAATAACGGTTTCATTACAGTTCACCAGAACATGATTCCTTACAGGGCTTTGCCAGATATTAAATTTATCTGCAATGAGACAAATAGATATGCGAAATAAAGATAATCCCTTACAGGGTTTTGCCTTATATCTATTTGCAATGGGATAAATAGATAAGCAGAATAAAGATTTGGTTTTAATCAAATTCGAAATAAATGCTTAAGTAATATGAAGGAGATGTGAAAATGCTTCTGTCTGATTTGAATCATGGAAGCCATATTTGTTGACTTATAAGAATGATTCAAACAATCATGATAGGTGTCCTAAAACACTTGCCTCCTTTGAAGGTTCCTTAAAATCTATGCATCCAGCTCACAGAGGAAAAGTAAAAAATGTGTCGACCAACCAGAGACCACGACTGGAGACAGATTAGATGAAAAATACAAGAGTGGTAGAGGATTTTATCTAGAATTATTGCTTCCCGTAAAGTTTCGGTGAAATACCTCACTCTCTTCCTCTCTCTCTCTCACACACACACACACACACACAACACACATGCACACACACACCAATCAGTAATTTTACTTTTAATTAACATGTGAAAAATATAGGGTTCACCCTTCCATGGGACGGAAAAAAAACCCGGGACATTCAGTCTATTTTTAGTGTTCTACTTATGACGTCATAATCAAATGCGTTGTTTACCTGAGTTTTGTCGGATCTCCGATCGATGTCATCATCACAATGAAAATTGTGACTTTTGTGGAAGTGCGAACTGACCCAATACTTTTGCGGAATATTTATTAAATTTGTCCCAGGTATAACCGAGGTGTAAAGTATTGTGATGTCATCTGATTTGACAATTTTTCACGCATAAATGGAAGGGTCAATTACAATTTGTTTGTCAAATGGATATATCAATTTCAAAAATACACAAAACAGTCATTTGATTTGATTGGCTTATAACGAGAACGTTAGTAAGAACTTAGAAGATCTAGATGTTTGTCACTGTAAAGTTTGGGATATTGTACAATATGAATTTCCTTAAAGGAGTTATCTCCCCTAGTTATAAATATAAAAAACATAAAGTGCAGAAATATTGCATGGTGAACTTCATTTTTGTTTATGAATATTAGTAAATTACAATATAACGGAACTTTAAATGTGAGTTTTTCCAAAATTTTGTCTTATGTGAAAACATATTATGAACAAAATATAGTAATTCCCATAAGGTTCAAATACAAATTTTAATTATCCCTATTTGACCAAATAACATAATTTAAAAAAAAAATCCTTTTGGTAAAAGGTCTTATTTTGTAAGATGGTTAACAAGAGCAACGCCTAGCGTGGCATAATACACCCGTCGCTTAATTTGGACGGGATCAATTTGCATTTGGCATGATTTTCATGAAAAACATGTAACGTTTACTAAAGTTAATTGCATTTCATAGCATTTTATCATAGGAATAAGTCCAGGGACAATACCTCCTGCAGAAATGATCCTATCCAACCCATCTTGGAACTTAGTATTAAGGTCAAAGTCAAGGTCATTGCAGGTTTTGGTTTCATAATAGAATGGGCTTCTTTAGTGCAGTAAACATGCCAAATTTTAACTATTTACCAAATTTGTAATTGAAACTTTCCTTCTTTCACATTCCAATTTGATGAAATGCATGCCATGGACCATGACTATATTCTCTACTACATAAAGTCCAGGTTCCTTCCAAAACAAATATTTGTATATTGGCGTTTCCCCAAACTGATATGGAAACAAACAAAGGCATTCTCTGTCCATTATACAAAAATAATTTTCTTCATTCTCCTCTTCAATTTGACATGGTAAATCTCCCATGACATAAAGCTGGTTGAAATCCACAACTTCAGCTGCCTCTTGAAGAGATATGGAACAATCAGACACAACCATTTCAAACTGGAAACGGCGAATGGAATTCATTACTTCAATACTTGAAACAAGGTCCTCATCCATAGTTTGAAAAAACAGGAAGTTGATGGTGGGATCGTTAACATCTCGAAATGATGAATCTCTTGAAGATAAAACCAGCACAGGCCCTAAATTATCCACCATCCGCAATCCAATGTAACGCACATTAGATATTTTTTTCATTTTTACTTCAACGATATTTTTAATCAAATCAACAGTAAGTTGGCCATCAGTTTTCTTGATATCTCCATCAAAGGTCTCTGTCAGATACTGGATTGGAAATTCTTGTATGAGTTCTAGCGATAATTTTGCTGATGCTGTGACTGCAGCCTCTTGTATCTATAGAATTTACCACAAAACATAAACATTGTATATCTGTACTTTATATGCCTCTAAACAGATTTTAACTTAAATTATGAAGGCTGTGATATATATTTTTTGAAAGTATCTACCTTTTGGTTCATAGATTTGACTCCTATTAAGATGTGCATGGTTTCTATTCTGATAAACCGCTAGAATTTCTCTTTCTCTAATGAAGTAAAATTTGTCCAAATTTTGCTGAGACTGACAATCACTATCTATGCTCGACTTGAATACACTTCATACATCTATACTAATGATATACCACACCCCTCTTCACTACGCAGAGCAGCTAGGGTTACCGACTTCGTATAGTGAAAATACATTTATACCATACATGTCTGGCCCAAAGGAACTGGAGTGGAGAGGGGGTGGCAATCATGGACCGACTTTTATCATGTTACAAAACGAAATAAAATTCACGGTTTGGCCACACCTACTGCTTTTGAAATGCTTCCTATGGCCCTGCATGTATGCATGATAAAAGTACCTATTTTTCTTGTTTCAAGAAATTCACATTACTCAAAGAGCATATATTTCAATCACAAAGTCAAGAATGTCACAATTATGAGCAGTTTTTTTAGGATTTTGGCATAGATTGGAATCTGTGACATTTGTTAGTTCTCATCTTTACATTGTCATATACAGTAATTTTAATATTCAGGCTATTTTAAATTACCATGCAGATATCAGTACTTCTTCAGAAATTCCTTTGCATAAAAAATAACAAGAAGCTGCTAAAGACGGCACGGCTGGATTGCAAAGCAAATTCAAAACAAGGTCAAGGTCACAGGGTTAAAAGTCATGGTATCAATAGAAAGCACTCATTATAAAGAACCTATGTGTGAAGTATCAAAGTCCTATCGCTATTGATTTAAAAGATATAGCCAAAGTCAAAGTTTCTTAAAAGTAAATCAAGTCCAAGGTCAAGGTCACTAGGTCAAAAGTCATGGCATAATTTGAAATCCCTTGTCATGAGGAACCTATGTGTGAAGTATTATGTTTATGCTCCTCTTTGTTAAGCTGAGATTTTGCTTCAACCAGAAACTTTAATCAAAATGTTGACAGACAGACAGACAAATGAACAGAGAAGACAGATGGATGGAGATATATTGCCAATCTATAGTCTGCATTGTATTGCAATCGGGCCAAAAATGAGTATCGTTACATTAAATATATATCATGATTGTATCATAAGGTATTAAACATTTCATTTTACCACAAAATAAGAACATACAAACCTGTGCATTATCCAGAGGTGGCTGGTATAACCAGACTGGACTTGAGTTTTTATTGCTAGCCTCAGCCATTTCTTATCTCTACAAATTTCAATAACTTCTGTATGGAAAATGAAACATGAAGGCAAAATCATTGTAAATCTTTAAATCTTATATGCCTTTCATAAAAAAAAACTTCAATTGATATAGAAGATACATCTAAAGAAAATTAAGAAGCTTTAATCAATTTATATAGACCCTTTTACTTAACCGCAGAGGTAACATTTTAAGTAGCAAAATCATCATTATTGCTGCAAAAAGAAGAGAGTAGGACACAATCAATGTTTGTAATATTATGAGATCAAAGTTTTTATAGCAAATGATATATGTGTCACTCAAAATGTCAGCTCCCCCTCCCAAATAACATGAAAGGGTTTATCATTTTATGAGAGCAATGTACGTGGGTGGAAAATTTAGAATCTTTCAAACCCTTCTAAAGCAGTGATCAATGCAAATCTTAATTATCCTAACCCCTTTATTTTTACAATTTTTAGTCAAAAACAGGAAAATGGATACCCACCAACAATCAAATTAATATTAAGTCTCGAACATGTCAAAAGGGAGGGAGACTGAATTTTATAACCACTATTGACAGTTTAAACTTTTTCAATATAATGCAGTTTACACACAAACACGTACAATGATACACACGTTTTTTGGTCAGTGCTGCTTTTCGAAGTTGTAAGGTTTCTCTCAGTGTCTGAAAAAGGAGCCCGCGAACGCAGGGGCTCATTACACCGAGATAGTAAACAAAAACAACAGTTCTTTTATACACTTCCACTTAATTTCCTCCTATTTCAAAGGAAATAGAAGGAAAGTGAAAGTGTATAAAGGAACTGTTGTTTTTCAAGTTTTTGTTCATCTTCTTCTTAATCCATTAAAGTAAAGGACCGCTTAAGCGGCATCATCTCACTATTATTTATTATCTCACCTTAACCAGGGACGTATATATCTTTAGATATACACGTCCCTGCCTTAACAAGCCCCTGTGTCCGCGTCACCGGTACATTGCCGTTTGATGAAATTTCAAGATTCCAGACTTTAACATGAGTTTATATGTACAATTCATTTTCAATAAACCTAATATTTATGATAACAATTATTATCTACAACAAACAGAAAACGTTACCATAACGAACATTAGATGTTAACAATATCCAGCTCATCGAATCGAAAGAGAAAGTTGAAAAATATCAGCTTCAGGCTTACCACTTACTCCTTTATGTTACAGTAAAGCTTTGTAAGAATAAAAATCAATGAACTGAAATTTTCCTCGATCTTTACTTACATTAGTTTTACGTACTTCCAATTTTCTCCGTAACTTATATCGATTATAAAATGCAGCATTCGAATCTGAGCTTGGGATTCCCCACAAACTAAAAAAGTCGTTCAGAAAACTAAACGCTTTGCAACGTTTTGAACCGTTTAATTGCAAAGTACAAATGTACTTTTTTACGTCTGTGTTTCAGATGTTTGAAAGTTTGTATACATCAGAGACATATATACACATGTGTATATATGTCTCTGTATACATGTACCATAAACATGTATATATATACACATATATGTATTAATGTCTCTGACATGTACACCAACAGTAAGTTGTCACGTCCTTTGCATTACACCAGAGACATATATACACATATGTGTATATATGTCTCTGATTACACACTACAGTAGAGCTACGTCGTAATTTTAAGCGAGTTTCTTAGAAAAATGAAAGCGAAAACGTTATAAAACGTTCTAAAATTAAACGCGCGATTAAAAAAAAAAGAAAAGAAAGACAACTAGAGCATATTGAGTTTGCAAAGTGGTGCTAATTCCGCGATATTGAACTTTTTTTGTTTGTTTCTTAGTTTGATACACAGGGCAGGGCTTTCGGCTCGTTGGTTTCCCTAAATTTATACCAATGTATTAATATAATTTCAGGGGGAGGTAACCAACAGGCCGAAAGCCCTTTGGTTTGATATACATCAGCAAATTCCTTGGAAGACTACCGGACAATGGACAATACGTACACTATCGGCCCACTTCATCTTAATTAGAGTGAGGAGCAACTGAGGATTTTAACTTTTTAACTTTATCATATTGCCCTGTAAAAGGGCAGCGAGGGCACAAATTCACTTTCAAAAGGGGGCATTTATGGGTTTGTGTCCCCGGTTTTGCAGTAACTTTCATACAAATATTATGCTTGTAACGTAAAACCCTAAAAATGTCAAACCACCCCCCCCCCCCGAAAGGTCATTGTCAAGGTCAAAAGGTCATCGACCTTGGAATCATTTGAAAGGGCTTCATTAATTGAGTAAGCAGATGAAATATGAAGTATTCATCCCTCTCGATTCAAAAATTATGGCCAAGGTTAAAGTTAACAACAGACAAACAAACAGACAGACAGACAGGACAAAAACAACATGCCTCCGATCTATCGATCCGGGGGCATAAAAGTATGCCGCGTATACATGTAATGATTTAAATCAGTTCGCCTTTCTATTTTATATATTATGTTCTAATTCGTTCTCACTCAAACCAACATAAATTATTTATAAACTAGACTCGAACACAGTTATAGTAGGTGAAGCGCTCTGCTCATTTTAATATACATCATTCCATACATATCAATACATTTATATACATAATTATTCATATTATCGGTCCATTTACTGATATAGTCCATAAACACAAAATCCGGAAAATCTGAAATGTAAGAGTCTGAATAATAAAAAGCGTAAACAGTTGTAATATTCCAACTATAATCAATACACTCAGAATACTTTGAAAATGGAATAGTAAAGGGTGGGTGGGCGGCAGAGAGAAGCTTTCTTGTCTGAGCAGAGCCTTCGAATGATTCTAATTCATACATTTACCTTAAACGTTACTTAACTTGCGCAGCAATGAAGCATGAAAAACAATCTCGAACTGAGAATAATTATACTGACCGATACTTTGGACCAATGAAAATAGGTTGTACTAAAAATAACTAAAACACGTGTTTTAGAGAGTGTCACGTATCATTGATAATATTAGTGTTTTATCTAAAGCGAAATAGCATGGCGCCGCGCCATGCCCTTTTTATGCAGCGCCATGCCCTTTTTCTGAGCGCCATGCCCTTATTTTCCCTATGTGATTATTTTATGAGACTAAAGAAGATCAATCTTTGTTCACGTAATATGAAACCCTCAAAAAGATCGTTATTTACAGGGCCAGTATATTACGAATATCGCTTCGGACATGCCCTCTTTAGAATTTGATAACACTTTCCGTACAACATTACGTAATGGTCTAAGTCAGCTGTTTGAGCCGCTAAATATCAGCCGTAACCTGTGTACTGCACTGTCTGCTACTTTTCATGTGTTAATTGGGGCAATTTAATCAATGTTACCTTCTTAGATTTAGATTACATCCGTACACGATGAGAGTTTGACATGGTTGTCTGAATGCCGAAATAGTAATTTTGCAGGTCAAACTCACATCTGTTATCAGTCAGATATTAAAGAAAATTAAAGGATGTTTGATCTTTAAAAGCAATTATTCTAGGATTATAGGAAAAGTAAAACATTAAATGAAAAGTGACTGGTTTACATAGCAGGTCACGATCGCTACCCATTTTAATTGCTTTACTTAATATCATTTAACTAATTTTCTCAATTTGACACCAAATATTTAAAAGATCTACTCTCCACATTTCCTCTGATAATTTTGAACATTGTTTAGTAATTCCGGCAAAGATGATATTTCAAAACATCTTTTTCATTTGATACAACAATATCATCATAAGTAGTTGCAACAAGAGAGGCAACAAACACACGAAGTGTATTCACACTGTCAGACGTGTCGGTTTTTTTACGATCAAAGAACTGAACAACATAACTTTCTTACTTTTTGGTATTTCTAGAATCAAGGGTTAAGCCCTTGCTAGAATCAATAGAATATCTGCGATCTTTAAGTCAATAAATGTGAATGAACATCAACCATTATAATTTATTACTATTACTTAAGTACTTTGAGCTGAGACAATCATTTGGGCCAGCAACTTATTTACAAAGATCGTGGTATAAAGCAGTCACAAAACTAAAGTAACTAATAACCTTAAGGGGACAGATACACTTTATATTTCCCATTATCAATGCTTCCAGCAATTTCCTCTAAGATTTTGAATTTGAATTATTCAAATGTCTGTCACACTTCCTTGTGTAGCAAATCCAGGAGTTTATTTGTGAAGGAAAATTGGGTGGATGTTGGAGGCTGAGAGAAATTTTTGTTTTGTTAGTAGCAAACTGTTTTCTTTATTTTCATCAAAATATTGGTCAGGTTAATTAAAAATTTATATTAACCCAGAAATACAACTGCACATCAAGGACTTATAAACTTGTTTATGTCTTTGTGCACATGCATACTTCTAGATCCCACATAACATTTTGTTTAATAACACATTCTTTTCAGTTAAAATAATGGCATGTCATTCAAATATTTAAGTTATGTAAAAAATAATGATACATTGTAAAGACTGTTCAAGGTTCAATGACAAAACTTGCAGTATCTCATGTTGCCAGTAATAGACAGAAGGAACAGTGCTGGTCTTGGAGAAGTTTGAATAAATTTTTATGAACATGAAACAGTATAAGTTTACAAATTTGGAATTTATGCAATACTTAAAAGCATGTAATGATTGCAATAATGTAATTGTAACAGATATTAAGTAATTATAGCTCCTACAACTGTGAAAAGGAATTTATTCTGAAGAGAAGCTGGAATTAAGATTTTCAACCAAAGCAATGTTAAGGATTGCAAATTACATCAAATTATCAATAGCAATTGTCTTTTACATTTTCAAATATCATCTATGTAAATAAAACGAGGAAATAGTGCAATTTTAAACTAAATTTTTAAACATATTTGGTGAAATTTAAAGTTGCTAAATTAAGTGCCCTTTTTACCAAATACCGCGTTAAAAAGTGCCCTTTTGATGGGGAAATTTGTGTGCCCTTTTGGAATTCTAGATTTAACACTAAATATAATCAGTCCGGGTCCTTCCAGAAGCATACTGAGAGGTCACTTAATGTGGTTGTACCTTTAGGGCTTGGTTTGGGTTGCCTTTAGGCAAAACTTCGTTGGGGGCCCGGAGAAGGACGATGTAGATTTTTTAGTGTGATTTTAATGCATTGGCATGTGCGAGTACATGACTAGTATAATTTACTTTAATCCTGAAAAGGGACGTGATAGCAAATAGTGTATACATGTAGCGACTAAATGATTATTGCTTTACATCACTCCACGATTATTTCACGTAAATGCTGACGGCATATGCCTGATGCATTGCATACAGATTAGGCCTTTGTAGCGGACCCATCCGAAGTAGTGAGGGATTTTTTTAAGTGCCACGCCTACCGTGACACGGGATCTCGGTTTCTACTGTCTCATTCGAAAGACAGAGCACCGGTGTGCCCAGGGCGGGAGTCGAACTCGGGACCTTTCGATCCGAGCACCTTATCCACTAGACCACACCAGCTTAACGACTAAATGAAAGTTTAGGTTAATGTAGAGGTTTTAGCTCCAGACGTAAGCTAAATGATATTAGTTTCTTTAGATGAATTTACATCTTGACCGTTCGTAGAAAAATGAAAATGAAAATACGGCAAGAATATTTAATGCAATATCACGTGTTCTTTTTCATTTTTTAAAGTCATAATGAGTATCGTATTAAAAAAAAATTGGGACTTTTTAGCGCCGTTTTATAAGCGACACTGGAAGAGGTCGATTACTTGTAGCTTGCATGTGTACGACTGCATGCCCCGCGATGATGTGCGTATGAAAGATTTGATTTAGTAAAAACAAAATGAGGTTAAGAAAGTGTGATGCAAGAGGAAAATAAAGTAAACTAAGAGCTGGGCAAATGGTTTTAAAGTAACCCCAAGTCAGAGACGTGCATGTAATGATGTATGTTGTCAAAAATGTAATCTTTCTGGATGATGGAACCATCCTACATTTGTACGTTATTTTACCTTCATGTAGCATAGGGATTAACAAATACAAGTAAGATCCAATTATACTTACATTTAGAACTGCCTTGTTTGCTTATATCTTAGAACTGTGTCTATGATGCAACTGTTCAGTATGTAGGGACTATAGGAAGGTCTGCGTTATCATGACATTCAATGGGACACAAATCTACAGTCACTGGGCATGCCTTTGCGTTACCATCAGCTTTGTTAACCTCATTTGAACTCTGCACGTAAAACAAAGCAGGATATAATTTTTATCAGACATTTACAGTGTGTTCAGATGGATATAGTGGCGGATCCAAAGCGGGTTCCTGGGGGTGTCAACCTAGCTCTTCGATCTGGAAATTCCACAATGATGATGATGATGATGATGATGATAAACCCATGAGGAAGTAAGTTTTAATTCCACAGTGATGATGATGATGATGATGATGATGATGATGATAAACCCATGAGGAAGTTAGTTTTGGTAACCTTTGAAGGTGGAGCAACTCTTTTTCCTTTGTACAATTTTACAGAAAATGGTGGACCCACTGCCTATTATGACGGGTGAAGGACTCGCTACTGCGAGTTACAATCTAAGCATTGTGTAAACATTATATAGGGGTTACAGTAGGATAATGGTAAGATGTTATCTAGAGTCTGAAAGGTGTGCAGCAGCCTGTATTAAAGCTCTGGTTATAATGAGATTAACCATAAATGACACGCTTTCACGAGAGGGGATACATATTTCAAAATGATATACATGTATATTTTATCAAAGGTTAAAAGATAGTGTCTTGTCATAATGTGCACTCTCGATCAAACAGAATCATGTTTGGAATCCCCTACCGACTTGGCCTCCGACTCATTACTAAAATTTTTCAGAGATCGGGGAGGTCAACGTTTTGTCGATTTACCCTATAGATGCCTCTTTACTGCATCATCTCTACAAATGATACCTTGATTACATTTCCAAATGTCGCTTGATGATGGGAGATGAAAGTGGGTTGTCACTGATGTATCGGAATCGGTGGTAATCTGGCAAAAGACTGATGACAAATCTCTGTACTAATCCCAGATCTCTGTACTAATCCCGATTCTACGCCAACAATGAGCTGAAAATTGTGTGAAATTCTTCATATATCATCTGGCTGCTTAAATGGCCATCGAACAAATTTTGGTATACGTCATGTATATATTTATCGACCGGAATAAGCACGAACAACAAAGTACGATATATTGCTGCAATAATCGGACAGGGAACCGAGTCCAACCGGCATTTCCATGTCATTGTTAGGTATCCCGGCATATCATCCTACGCAGAAAAGAAAAAGGTAATTCTTGTTTCCATAGGGTTAAATTTCTTATCTTCTGTCATGAATTATACAATTGTCTATGTCTTAACTGTATACATTACATATGTATCAAATTCAAAAGGTTTTAATAACTTCTCCTCTCTCAAAACCATACAGATTCAGTGGCGTATTTAGAGCCCCCCCCCCTTTTGGCCACATATTTACTAATAAAAATCCAGATTTTGCACCAAAAATGGCTGAGTAGTTCGGCTAATACACATGTGCCTCCCCTCCTTTTTCGGTAATCCTGGATCCGCCACTGAGATTACTATAGGTTTATCTATGTTGTTTTATACATTTTAAAAGTTTTTCTCGGGGAAAGTATGATATGAATTCTTATAATTGGGACACGCGACATGCGTACATGTACAGCCAAATCCGAACGCGTTATGTAACTTCCAGGTCGACACCTCTCAATGACTGGAGTTACCTGCTCTTGCTTGCTCTCGCTGCGCAAAGATGAGTTACATACTCTTGCCTGCTATCGCTGCGCGAAGTAGAATGGAGTTACCTGCTCCTGCTTGCTATAGCCTGGTACCCGAGGCCTTCCGATGTGCCAAAGCACGAAGCACATCGGAAGGCCTCGGGTACCAGGCTACTGCATGCTTGCTATCGCTGCGCGAAGATATTTTTTGAAAAGACCTAGACATGCACTGCCAGTCTAATATTTAAAGATCTAGACAGGCAAGTTGACAATCTATGCGCTAAGATCATTTAATAGACGGGAGCTACCTGCTCTTGCCTGCTATCGCTGCGCGAAGATATCTTTTAAAAGGCCTAGACAGGCATTGCGGTACTCTTCTGGTGTAACAAAAATTCAAAGTACTTACAGTACAGTTATACAGAATCATTTACCAATATTGGCCGTTTGATTATTGCAGGAGAACATAATGTTGCTGCCATTTTTACAACTGATTTCAATTGAACGTACCATGATGTTTATGAAACATGTAGAATATCAGGCTTCCTGAGTTATTTATTGAGCACATTACCAAGCAAAAATGTGCATCAGATCCCATACATCAGCATACAAACACTTATTACGTAACTACGCAATATTATGATTGATAGAACTAGGCCATATTCTGAAGTATTGAATGAGCATACTCCAACTAGCGGAATTTCGTTATTTATGTTAATCCACTCTAAAAACAACACTAATAAACACCTCATTATGCGCATGGATATATCTCGTCACAAAATTTCCATGAAATATATATCAACGTACACATGAGTTTGTAAATAAATAGTTACTACATGTATATGTGAATTTCCAAAATCAGTAATCATACAGTTTTTCATTGAAATTTTTGAACGGCATTTTCTGTTCTGCATTATGCATAAGTTTGAAGTTAAGTACTATCGGATCAACATCTTTATTGATCAGCCCGGCAACAAACGGTAATCACTGCACCCGTCTTAAAAGTTTGTCTGGTCCAACCCTGTACTTGCAGGCAAATGTTGACCCGTGCGCTGCACGGATTACATACTTGTATGTACATGTACAATTTTACATTGTGCAATAAGTGCAACAATCACGAAGTACTATGTATATCCTATGCCATATTGTGTCTTCGTAGGGACCGCATATATTGTCGTACCGATTTGTTATCATTCGTAGCTATTTCTGCGTCTGTCGTAGCGACGTCGTGGTCATCCGCGGCTATGTCGACCCTGTCATTCATAGTTATGTTGGTTAAGTCCTAGTGATGTCGTGGTCATACGTAACTATGTGTGCGTCTGTCGCAGCGACGCCGTGGTCATCCGCGGCTATGTCGACCTCTGTCGTACCGATACCGTGGTCATTCGTAGCGATGTTGGGGTAAGCCCTAGTGATGTTGTCGTCATCCGTATAGCTTTGTCGGTGTTTGTCGTGAATATCCGAGGCTATGTTTGTGTCTGTTGTGGCGATGTCGTGGTCATCCATAGCTATGTCGACGTCGGCGCCTGTCGTGGCGATGTCGTGGTCTTCTAAAACTATGTCTGTGTCAGTCGTAGCAATGTACGGTATAATCATCCGAAGCTATGTCGGCGTCTGTGACACCGATGTCGTGGTCACCCGTAGCGTATTTCGCGTTAGTGGTAACGATGTCGTTGTCATTCGTAGCTCAGTCGAAACGATTGATTCGTAGCTATGTTGGGCTGCCCTAGAGATTTCGTGGTCATCCGTGGCTATGTCCCCGTCTGTCGTGCCGAAGTTGTGGTCATCCCTAACTTATTTGGCGCAAGTGGTAACGATGTCGTTGTCATTCCTAATTATATCTTATTGACCTAATCCTAGTCGAAATTAAATCGTTATTATGGAGTGATCTTGAAAGTTATCGTCAATCTGCGCAAGTCATAAGGCGTAGTAGCATAATTATATGATGACTGTATTACGCGTGCGATGATATTGTGAGGTCGGGGCTAGTATTGTATCCCGATTTCTCATGACATCGTGGCGGTTGTTATGGCACTGCACTATGACTGCTCTACTGTCCGCGCCACTTACTCTGGAAACTGGAAAATCTGGATTTTCAGTTATTCATCTTCAGAATAATTTCAGAAAGGCAAAACCATTCGATAGATCTTGTTTAGTCGTAACTTTTGGTGTATGCAATATGATTGTATGAAGAAGCGTTCATATTTTATAGGAAAAAAAAATCAATTTTAGATAGGGCGATTTCCATGTTAAATTTTGACGTGACGTCGCCAAGTTTCCCATAGACTCAATGTTAAACATCAGCGACGTCACGTCAAAATTAACATAGAAAACGCCCTATCTAAAATGTTTTTTTCCCTATAAAATACGAATGCTTCTTCGATGAAACATATGACATACACCAAAAGTTACGACTAAACAAGATCTGTCGATTGATATTAATTTTGTAAAACTATTTTAAAGATAAATAAGTGAAAATCCAGATTTTTCGGTTTACAAAGTGAGTGGCGCGGACAGTAGGAGTGGGTTATATCCCACTACGACAATCATCTGTATGTCTCCAATAAAATTTGTTTCCCTTTTTCCCTGCGGACGGAAGTAGATAAACTGCGCATGTGTGGAAGATGAGTTAAGGGTCTGTCTGTACATGTGTTGAACAAATATGAAAGAATAAGAAGCAAAAGCAATAACCAGTCCCGCAACCAAACCAGCTTCCTTGTAACAAATGTACTAGAAATATCTGGTGTTCCATATAATTATATCAAATATATACTTCATAACCGTTTCAAAAAGTTCATTTGAACTCGGGAAGGTCCAATATACATGTATATTGACATGAAATGGGGAGTATAATAAAGCATAAGGTATCGTGTTTCCATTAACCTTAAGAGTTTAGCGCTGAAGCTTCTCGGACTTGGAAACGGTTTAGATGTGTGACTTTTGTCGACTTAGTGCACTTCTTGAAAGATTTTATACTATTCGTGCGCGAATTCGGAGGGGTGGATGGGGGTCTGGACCCACCCTGAGATTCGCCGAAAATTATTTTTTGATTATTTCGATGTACACACAAAAACGTGAGTGGACCCTCTCTCCGAAAATTCATTGGGGTGGACCCCTTCTTGACAAAATTTCTTGATCCGCACCTGCTGTTTTTATTTATTTTTGTTTGTTTCTTGTCCAATTTGGCCCAAATATTTTTTAAATGATCATCTCATTTCAGAACACACCGGGGTATGGTTGAATATTATGTCTATCCAAGGATGTATGTTCATCTACTATCCTGGTTTATCTTAATCAAATTTTGGAAAATTCACGGTGCCAATAATGAACATAGGCGGATCTACAAAATTTGTGAAAGGGGGGGTTGCATTATTTTGTCTGGGAAGAGAGAGGGGGAATGTCGCAGCTCTAAGAATGGTCGAAAACGACCTTTTGGGATAAAATTTTCCGACCATGGGGAGGGGGGGGTTGCAACCACTGCAACCCCCTCTAAATCCGCCAATGATGAAATTTTTTTAACGAGTCCGTTCTCGGTACGAGTTTTACTGCGCAGCGCAAGTTTTAGCGCATGCCGATCTTTTGTAATCGTTAAAATAGTCGGCGTCTTAAAACATTAATAATATTTAAAAATTATCAACAAATTATAATATCAGCATAGTTTAACCGAAATTTATCTACCCAACATTAATATATCGAAATTGATTCCCATAATATCTGATAACGAAATTTCAAAAGTTAAAAATAGTGGGGTTTTTTTTAGATTTCCCCCCAAAATTGAACCAAGCGGTGAATTTTTCTATAATTTTCTGAAAATTATTTTTATTTAGCATTTCATCACTGACGAAAAAAATATCAATTTCCCTATTGTAGTTTTTGAGATATTTTTACCCAGAACGGCCTTGTTAATATTGCAAACTGATTTTAGAGTATATCTATGTTTACGGGTCGGGTTAAACATGTATTTAAATTCTAATGGATGTTGATCTAGTAGATTACTAATTACTTGAAAAAATGCTATATTCCGTATTCGATTTGTTTTCATTCTGTACATCAAACTGCAGACAGAAACATAAACTGATTTCGTCTGTAGGTAACTTCTTAGAACGAACGTTAGTTAGACAGAGCCAAGTCTATTACGAGTTGTCTATTTTCGGCGAATAAATTAAGATTCTGCTGAATCTTTTTTGGGACAGCTGATATGTAGCCTCGATCAAGTGAAACTATGTTTACAAATATCACATATAAGATTTCGATTCTTAAATCCAGAGGCAGAGTTTTCTTTACGGACAGCCAGTATCATGTCCTTAGACCAGAGCGTTAAGATTTCCCGCGAAATGTCATAGATCTAAACATTTTACTGCGACAAGATCAAAATGTCTATGCCTACGGACTAGCTAGATAGAAGTTTAACCAGCTTCAAATGGTTTGTGCATAACCATATAATCGATGGGTAAATTAAAATGTTTCGAAATCATTTTATCGGACAACAAGTCGGTTTTTCACCCAGGAGAACGGGTAACTGGAAAGGTGGTGGTGGAGTTGAAAGGGGATATGAAAATGAGATCTTTGAGGGTGTTCATGAGAGGTGTAGCTAAAGTTCACTGGACAGAATCACGAAGTACTGGAAGCCGACTAGGATCATACACAGAACATTATAATGCAGAGGTGGAATACTTCTTTAAGCGACGAGTATTATTTGGTGGAGGTGCGTTTTGCATGCAGTTTAAAAATAATAATTATTTTTCTTCCTTTTTTCTGATGGTTGATTCAGCAGGTGAGGAGGCATCATATTCTTCCCTACTTCCAGCATTTACCCCAAACTTGGTCAAAACCCTGTATTTCAGATAATTGTTGGTTTATTAATCAGTTTTTCTACTGCTGGCAAAGGGGATATTGGATTCAAAACTGCTACTTTATGAAGTGTACTAAAACCTGAAACAATTAAAACCTGACTGTTATATACATGTACCTATGAAAATACAGAAAGGTCATTCTTATGTATCTTGCCATCAAACTGCCAAGTATATATATTTTTTAGACTTAGCTACTTAAAGTTCTTTAATCCTTGACATACACATGTGTATCTTTTGTGTGTGTGGTTTTTTTTATTAAATGTTTTGAGTCAAAACAGTCATTTATGAATTATAATCTCTTTACAAGTCTTTTCATGATGAGACTTAAGATTTGTTGAAACTGATGATTTTTAAAGTTTTTTGATACAATATTTTCAGTTTGGAACCCAGTTCAGACAGAGCTTTATTGAGAGGATAACATGTGTTAAACTATGATGTGCAACCATCAACATCCCACCTAGAAAATCTTAAACTTTGTTAAAGATAAATTTTATTTAAAATAGAATTTATATAACAGTGAACAACATATTAAGCTCTGTGGAACTAAAAGTACCAACTGAATCTTCTATTAATGGTAGTTTGTTGGGTCATATGTTTAAATGGGAAATTCAGAGAGACTCAGCATTGTTTGCTCATAGTCATTATAACTTGGAGAATGTAGTTAGACCTTAACTTTTGTCCCTTCCAACTGGTCAATTTAACTGGTTCTTTTAAATTTGTTTGTATCATAGATCTATCTTTGAGCATTAAAAGGTTCTTACATGTAGGTGCTCATACAATATGTACTAAACACTCTGGTTAAGAAATTGAAGATCGAGTGCATGTACTATAACCTTGTTATTGATTTTTATGTCCAAGAACAAGGCGTTTAGACTGTTGATGTTTCCATGTATGACTGGGCTCATTGTTAAACTTTGTTGTTATTGAAAGATTTTGAAAAGTTTCACTCATTCAAATAATTTTGAAATATGTTTCAGTTAGAGGTTACAATTATTAATGTACATGTAGATTCTGTCTCCTGTAATAACTCAAATATTTCATTTGATAAATACAGCTGTTAAGTCTCTTGATTATTTCTTTTACATTCAGCAGAAATGGCATATATCCGTCCTTGTTTACATGTATAATAAGATCATTTGTTCTTATTATAAACAAGGAAGGATTTACACTAAAAAACCAATGCACATATCCTGAATAAAGTGAAGACGGAAACTGTGCTCAAATGTTATATTAACATGATTAAAAATTAGAAAGTACATGATTCTCCTGCAAATACATGTAGAATTGGTTGAATGAATTATTTTGTGTAAAAATTACTTAGTAAATAGCTGGTACTAAAAAATTCATTTACCAGTGGGTAATTGTCTCTCTGATTTTGAGTTGCATGACCTCAGTTTACCCTTACCTGGGTTAGGGCATAATGGGAATCCTAGTAAACTGTAAGTGGAATAATCTTGGTATGGTTTAAATCATTGATTAAACAAAAGAAACACCTATACTGTTCCATGATTTTTAGCTAACCTGAGCCGAAGGCTCAAGTGAGCTTTTGTGATCAATTTCCGTCCGTCGTCTGTCTTCTGTCATCCGTCCGTCGTTAGCTTTTCTACATTTTCAACTTCTTCTCCAGACCCGTAGCACACCAAACTTCATAGGAAGTAAGTACTCAAGGTCCTCTACCAAGTTTGTGTTTTTCGTGCCTATCCGTAATCCAAGATGGCTGCCATTGGCTCTGATTGTTTGACACATTTTCGACTTCTTCTCCAGAACGGCTTCACATAATTCCACCAGCCCTTGTAGGAAGTAAGTACTCAAGGTCCTGTACCAAGTTTGTTTTTTTTTCGTGCCAATCCGTAATCCAAGATGGCCGCCCATTGGCTCTGATTGGTTGACACATTTTGGACTTCTTCTCCAGAAGTGCTGCACAGAATTTCCCCAAACCTCATAGGAAGTAAGTATTCAAGGTCCTCTACCAAGTTCATGTTTTTCGTGCCGATCCGTAATCCAAGATGGCCGCCATTGGCTCTGATTGGTTGACACATTTTGGACTTCTTCTCCAGAAGTGCTGCACAGAATTTCACCAAACCTCTTAAGAAGTAACTACTCTAGGTCCTCTACAGAGTTTGTATTTTTTATTGTGCTGATCCGTAATCCAAAATGGCCGCCATTGGCTCTGATTGGTTGACACATTTTGGACTTTTTCTCCAGAACCACTGCACAGAATTTCACCAAACTTCATAGGAAGTAAGCACTCAAGGTCCTCTACCAAGTTTGTGTTTTTCGTGCCCATCCGTAATCCAAGATGGCTGCCATTGGCTCTAATTGGTTGACACACTTTGGACTTCTTCTCCAGAAAAGCTGCACAGAATTTCACCAAACCTCATAGGAAGTAAGTACTCGAGGTTCTCTACCAAGTTTGTGTTTTTGGTGCCGATCCGTAATCCAAGCTGGCCACCATTGGCTATGATTGCTTGACGCATTTTGGACTTCTTCTCCAGAACCGCTACACAGAATTTCACCAAACTTCATAGGAAGTAAGTACTCACGGTTCTCTACCAAGTTTGTGTTTTTCGTGCCGATCCGTAATCCAAGATGGCCGCTATTGGCTCTGATTGGTTGACACATTTTGGACTTTTTCTCCAGAAGTGCTGCACAGAATTTCACCAAACCTTATAGGAAGTAAGTACTCGAGGTTCTCTACCAAGTTTGTGTTTTTCGTGCCGATCCGTAATCCAAGATGGCTGCCATTGGCTGTGATTGGTTGACACATTTTGGACACTTCAAAACGACTGCACAAAATATCACCAAACCTTATAGAAAGTCTTGTGGAAAAAAAGCAAAATTTTCTACTGAAATGAGCTGTCATTTTATTGTAAATAAGCAATTTGTGCTCAGGTGAGCCATATAGGCCCATTTGGGCCTCTTGTTATTGATGTATGATATACAGGTATGATATGTATTGCCCTTGATGTTTCAGAAGTTTCTGATGGTCGGGATACACTTACAGAGGGATGCCATGAATTTAATTTTTCCTTTGAATTGCCCATGGGGTAAGTGTATTTACTTTAAATAGAGTTATTTGTTTTGTTGTAAGCTGATCAAATTAAATGGTTAAAGAAGGTAGATCAGCTCAACATCCCCATGTTTATGTCATTAGTGTATATCAAACAGTATCTGTTATATTTAAACTTCTTTCTTTAAAAAGTTATGTTCATAGGGTAATTATTACAAAAGGATTATTTGATATATTTGATTCAGCATCATTATGATCTCCCAACTTATCAGTTACAGGCATTATATGATAATTTATAAAAGTTTGATTATTTAAAAGCTTATTTCAGAGAATTCTGAGTGCAGTCTATTGCACTGGTATCATTTTTCATTAACAATTTCCATGATTCTACTACCATTTGATAATGAAAATCAGTCATACCGGTGAAGTTCACCAATTAATGTCTTGTTGGTTATTTTAACAGGTACATTCTCTCTTCATACATTTCATTTTTATATGAACTACCCTGTGTGCAAGGAGTAAGAATACATTTTGAGTTTGCTTTTTGATTAGAGGTATATCCACATCATTTGAAGGAAAACATGGTAGCATAAGGTATTGGCTGAAAGCAGAAATGGACAAACCATGGTCTTTCAATCATAAGACCAAGAAGGCTTTCACAGTAATCAGTCCTATTGACATCAATAAACCAGAGTATCAAGTAAGCATTTTATCCTGAATAATAGCCACTCTTCTACAAAGAGTAATTTTGAAAAACAATAATAAAGAGAAAATTTGTGAATTGACCTGATTAATCTTGCTTGTAACAGATAATGACTTGGCCCAGAATCAACTGAAAAATGTACTTACGAACATGAGTTTTTAACTGGGTTTTTAGCTCACCTAACCTCGACCTCGTCGTTGCATGCTCGTTGCATACGTTGAGAAATCCTGTGCGTGCACAAAAATTCTCGTTGTATGCAAATGAATGGTCCCTATGCAGTGAACACATTATACATATATGCATATGCATTCCACTGCGAACTCTCACCGTACAAATGAGTAACATACGTGTAGTCAGGGACTTATATTTATTTATCGCGCTGTCAACGAAAAGATTGTGTACTAGCTGTGAGTCTTTATGCTTTGACCTTGTAGTCTGAAATATCGGTGATTATATAAAAGTTTTGTGAATGGATGTGGAAATAGTCATGGAATGCACAAAAATATGACAAGAACAGTACTTTTTTTGCAGTTCTGCAACATGATTTTTTCATGAACGAAATTGCGTTGCATATATATATATATACAGATATGTGACCTGAAACTTTGACTGAAATTATGGAGATGTAGAAACACAGTTATTGAGTAATGTATAAATAAGCCAAGTGATGTATTTCAATTTTTACAACATACGCACAGCGTACGCATATCATACAAAAAACATACGCAAGTGATGCGCAGGGCAGAGCATATGCCAGCAATTATATGCAGACTTTGGCGGACTTGGTCGAATTTTTACAATTCGTTAAGGGTACGTCGCGTCAATTCGTTATGATGTGAAAGGGCGTTTACATGAAGTAGGAATATGTAATTGATCTCGCAAATACCTGATTTACGATTACGACTGTTAGTAAATTGGGCTACTGGTCCATCTGTTTTTCAAGATAGCTGATTGTGGAGTACATGCAACTTCACTAAAATGACCACCAGCGCTATTTGTATTGAACAATGGATCAAAACGAAGACACGGCGGTTTCTGTAGTTTCAATAAATACGACTCGTTGGCGCCGAATTTGAGTGCGCGGCAGTGTCTGAGAAACATAGAATTAATTTTATATGGCTGGCCCAAGACTACCAGGTAGAGATCTAATATTGGCATCAAGTTGATGATTTTCAGTATTAGCAATGATTTGTGAAGTGCTATTTTAATTAAGCATTATAAAATCTGTTGCAAGTAATCTTGATTTACCATTTTTTTCTGGTTTTTTATTTCACTTTTAGGTATGTGTAGAAAGCAGTACAGAGAAAACGTTATGCTGTTGGCTATGTACCTCTGGACCAATCTCTATCACAGCACGCACAGACAGACGAGGCTACTGCCCAGGTAAGTTTATACCTCCACAATATGCTCCCAACTGATGATGATGAGAGAAAATCTTAATTAGAAGAGCAAGAATGATATTGACAATTATGCATACGATAATTACCTGTGTATAATGTGCACGCTTATATAATGTGCACCTGTAGAATCAGAAAAACGATCTAGACAAAGCCTACCGTACTTCCCATGTACAATGTGCAGGTAAAAAATTGGTAGATAGTGAACAGCCACGAGGCTAACATTTTTTAGATTCTATTACCAATTAAAACCCCACACATTGTTTACACCAAACTACATCATGTTCACACCCGATTACCATGCGCCTACAGGCATGCCCAATACCCCGATTACCAAGCAAGTACCCCGAGTTGGAGACAATTCAAGCAGTGACTTCTCAGTGTTATCATGTGACTTCAACTGTACGGTCAAAAAGCTTCCCCTTTAAGAGATATATGCTATATGTATATACCAGTACCTTCATGCTCATTATACTTGATGTTCCTATTATTTGCTAATGAACGTCTCTGTCTGATTGATATGTGTGTACAATTCTTAGTAGTCGTTCGACCAGGTATTGTTAGAAAATGACATCTATACACAGCCCAGCAGATATCTAATTGCATAGGTGAAAGGTATGTGATAGGCCAATTACCAGTAATTTCAAGACCTTCTCATTAAACATTGAACCCATGATGTTCCTTGAAACTTACAGTTAAATATTAAAACTCTAATGAATACATAGACCATTTGAATGATCACTATCAGGCATACGAGAACCAATAACTAGTATCCAGTCCATGGTATATTAACTTCCTGGTGTGATTTTGGTACATCCTGACATTTTAGCAGTCATATTCTGATCAACATCACATACAAATCCTTGGAAAAAAATTTCATATAATTTACTTCCCATGCATAATGCACACCCAAGAAATCTACTTCAGAATTTCTGAAATGAATACGCATTATACACATGTAATTACAGGTACAAATTATTTTAAAGAAAGAGTTTACAACATCGCTTTTATTGTAAGGCTGGAGTAATGGTTATATATCTTCCATGGCTTGATGTTCAAATTGTGGCTCCTATCTGTCTGTTTGTGCATCCTTCTGTATTACTGTATTCACTCGTGTATAGTACGCATCCGTGTATAATACGCACCCCCAACTTTTGGAAAATAATTGAGGAAAAAGTCTACATCTCGTGTATAATACGCAGGTAAAATTGCCGCATGAGCAAGTAATCAAGAACCTTAAATTTACCTAGAAAAATATCTGCATTACAGATTTTACTTTACGGAACACAAATGGCTACGCGCCTGAACCTTAGGATATTCAATGAATGGGATAAACCCAACTGCCATAATAAAATTGATTTGTGATCAGAATATTGTGATGATAGAAAGAAAACTAATGAATGGTTAATAAAATTGTAACAATTAACCACTGTAATGAGTATTCTTGATAAAATACCGATAATGAAGCAAAGCCGTCATTTGCTATATATTTTACACTCGTCTCGAAGTGTCTATGTTTGTACAAAATAAATTCATTAACACAGCAGTGAAGTTAGAAGAAATGCGAACAACCAATTATCCCAGCGGGGTGAATTTTAATGGCTGATTGTTTGACCGTGAAGCCATTTCACCTTGATCGACGATGATAAGATAATTGGATTGCATCAGCACTTGTTATTTTAAAATATGCTAGTCTCATTTGTAAAAACATTTTCATTTCACTGCATATTGTAAAGTGTTCAACACAAGGAGGTAAAACTGTAATAATAATCTCTTTATCAAGTGTCTAAAATCTATTTCAGTGGTCAAGTAAGGTTTCCCAAAGTTTAATGGTCACGTTCTGATCATTGTTAGTGGACATTTAGGGCAATATCACTGCAAAAATATGAATTCTTAAGTCTGGAAAAAAGGTTCTTGTTTTAGATCTCATGTATAATACGCACAAGGAAAATCGAAGTCATATTTTATGAAAAAAGTGTGTATTATACACGAGTGAATACAGTATCATAAAGTGTAGCAAAATTTTGAAAAGCTAACCCCATGTAGGTTTGTTGTTATAAAGGCGTAAGGTTGCATTGTGTCTCAAAACATTTTTAGAATTTGTTATTATAACTGAGAACTGATTACATGTAGTATGCTAAAAAAAAGTAATGAAATCCTGTATTAAGTAGTATTTTCCTAATACATGCAGATAAGAATAAAAATTTTTGTAAAGTTTTACAAATTTCTGAGTTTTTGGGGGTTTTTTTGCAGGAGAATCAATTTCCATCTCTGCAGATTTTGACAATCATTCATCTCGTAGAGTTACACCCTATGCCACTTTGTATCAAACACAGACCTTTTTTGCCAATGGTAAATCAAGAGTTCGAAGAACCAAATTTTCAGTTTTAACCGGTAAGATTGTTGATTCTTTTTCATTTTAAGGTTATAGACTATCTTCGCTAGCTGAAAGTGGTGATTGCTTCTCTCTCTCAACCCTTGGCAGATTAAGCTGATACTTGTTTCGCTTCTGAAAACTGGTTTTATTGTAAAGATTTCTATTTTTCAGAGTCAGCTGGAATTAATCAAACTGCCTTGTTTTATGTCTAAAGGCATATATTAGATGAACAGTGATTGGCATGTTTGCCAGTAATTCAAATAAAGATATAAGGGAGAGAAGTGATGGTCACCCATGGGTAGCGAAAATGGTTATAAACTTAATCTTCATCTGACATCTCAAACCAGTGTGGCCTAGTGGATAAGGTGCACCACTCGTGATTGAGAGGTCCCGGGTTCGACTCCCTCCCTGGGCACACCAGTGTTTTGTCTTTTGGATGAGACAGTAAAAACCGAGGTCCCATGTCATGGTAGGCGTGGCACATAAAAGATTCCTCACTGCTTCGGTTGGGTCCGTTGCAAAGGTCTAAATTTGTATGCAATGCATCAGGCAGATGCCGTCACCATATATGTGAAATAATTGTTGAGTGACGTAAAACAATAATCAATCAATCATCTGACATCTTCTACATATATGTAACTACTGGTACTACTAGTGGCATAAATGACTCATATTATAAAGTTGGATTTATTATATTGCAGCACATGCTTGATCTTCTCTTTTCATGTTGTATTACATATTTTAAAAAGTGTTGTGAACATGAATCTTATACCATACCAAAATATGTTTGTTAACAGTTACCTAAATATATATACATACACATGCAATCACACATATGGATGCATATGTGTGTATACATATATAAACTTTACATGTGCTTGAAAGAAAGATCCTGAAATATTTCATAGCAAGAAATTAAGAAACGCTAAAATGGAATGCAAAATTATTACAAGGTTTACCAGTTGCAGCAGGGACCAGGGGAAATTGGGAATCTCAGCTTCTAAAGATCCCAGCTGTGTCACCTTCCATCATGAATTGTGGAGTCATGAAGGTTGAATACTATGTCAAGGTTAGACTGTCAATCTTAGATATGAATCATTAGTGTACAGTACATATATACTGTCAAACCTGCTTTAATTGACCACCAATGGGAAGGTTGAAAAATGGCCTCTAAAGGCAGGTGGCCCCTACCGGTCAATTTTGTAGAGACATTTATTTGTAAGGAGCAGATAAAGGTGGTTGTTAAAGACAAGTAATTGCTTAGTACTTGTGGTCTCTAAAGCAGGTTTGACTGTATATGACATTTTATTTTTATATTTTGTTTCAAACCTTTGAGTTTTGTCTATGGGTTGATTTTCATTAGCATATATCAAGACCTATATAGTGATTGTTAGGCTTGGAAAATTCTGGAAATACCTTTGGAAACGTGAAATTTTGGCCCAACCTAAATTCTTTATCATGTAGAAATAGTGTATGATTGTTTGTAAAACAATATACACCAATATTTTGAGCTTAAATATAACCCACATTAGCTGAGTTATCATAGAATAAATTTTGTTAGATAACAGAAAGATACTGTAAAACATTGCAGTACCATTGCATCATTTCATAAATATGTGAATGTTGTGCAGTAGTCATGTGCATTTGAACACAACTATTGATATAGCAGCACCTGTTTGTGGCCGTCTATTTATAACTTAGAAGTGCATCACAAGAGCAAAGACTGAAATTGTAGTTTGCCTTGAAACAGTTTTCCACCATATGTGAATTGCTCGAATTATTTAGTTTCACACAGAGTAAGTTTTAACTTGTACATCCTCTATTTTGGGTAAGTAATTTTCAATCTAATAATCCTAGAAAAGAATTACACTGAAATGTAGCTTTGAGAATATTCACAATATGGATTCATCATCATTACACTTTATTGAATATTGATGCAAGGACTAACAAACAACATGTACTTGACTGAATCATTTGACTCTCTTTTGAATGTATTTTATTTTCTGTCTTACTATGTTAAGTTTGTTCATGAACACTAGAGGAGATTTTTAGTGTATCACAAGCACTTTTTATTTTGCAGGTTGCACTTCACATCACTGGATCATATAATCTTACATTACACCTTCCAATAGTGATAGGCACTGTTCCATTTCGACGTGGAAATTTCAGATTTACTGATTCACATTTCTACCGTGAAACACAAGCCCAATATGAAAGCACAGATTATCTCCCCTTACCTCCACCATACAGAGAAACAATAACACCTCCACCTCCATTTGAAGGTATGCTTAATATTATCATTACTACTGGTGTCTGGTATCACTTTAATGTAGGATAGTGCATTATAGTTTACAATCAAACTGGCTTTCAGGACCACCTGTATTAAGCAATCGCCTTTCATTAATAAGCACCTTTTTTTTGTTCGTTACAAATAATTGTCTGTATAGAATCACCTACCTACCACCCACCGTTTAGTGGCCACTTAGCACAGGTTTCACTGAGAATTATAGTATAATCTGCCTACTTCAGATCTCAAGCATTATGGATTCTTATTTTACGGGTATTTATCAGGTATTCATCTTACATAACTGTGTACTCTAGTTAGGTATTCAACCAGTGATGGCATATGTATCCAGCAATATTTTAATGCAATTAATGTATTTCACCAGTATTATTACTTAATACATGCTAATTGATGTGTACAAAGAACTAGTTGTTACTAGTGAATTTGATTCCAAGATTTACTTTGTATATTCAGATTGAATATTGAATTCTAGCTAAACTTGAAGTTTTAAACATTTCTACAATATCCCTGAAGAAAATGATTTGGAAAAGTGTAAAATAAGAAATTAAGCTCAATTATGATTCCTGACCATGTGCCATACATGCTGAAACTGTGCACCAGAAACTATTGACTTTGTTACAAAAACTTTGAAAAGTTATGCAATGAAAAACAGATGAATCATTGAGTCGTGGTTAATGTGAGTGACCCATAGTGATCAGGCATATTGATCATGTTTGTCATAAGTAAGTTTCTTGCTCGTAAATGAATACTCATTGCACCTATATTCATGATATTTCACCACAGACTCTGTTTAAGTCAGTGATGTGCCATTAAAATTTTATCAAAAGGTGAAGGTAGATAAAAATGTGAACTCTAAGTAAAATTCAGTGATGCGTTATCGTTCACTGCACTCATTCTGTTGAGTTAGTATAAATGCTTGACTGTTTATTGTTCATCTTTTGTTTTAAACCCATTTTTCAAGAAGTACACCCCAGAATATATTGAATATTTTGTATTCAGACAGTATTTTGAGAACATAAAGTAAAGGTTGAACTTCTACAGTTCTTTACCCCCTTACTTAGGTTATAGATTATGAAAGTAATATATACCTAGTTGTGGGTGGAAGCTTGAATAGGGCCATAATGTATTAGTTTTCAAATTCAAATAATGATTTAGGGCAGGTTTGGTGTAGTGATTAAGCACTTGACCTGCAGCATAGGCAATCTAGGTTTGATTCCTCTCTGCAGGCTTATTTTTAAATATATTTATGTACATAATTTTAAACCCTTTTTTCAGATCCACCTACATATCATGAATGTGTAGGTGGGGCTGTGAGCATAGTGGATGAGGAGGATGGTGATGACCCGAACTTCAACATGGGTGATCTAACCTATACACCCATGTACACTTATGTGTATAATTACAGACCACCTCCAGAATACACTGAGGTAAATGTTTATCCATGTATTACATATGTTCGTTTAATGTTGAATTCAAAGTCTTGATTAATACATATAACAGATTATTAAATACTACTTTGGTTTTAATACTGGTACTTTTGTAAATATATTGATAAAAAGACAGTGAAAATTATCGTTATTGTTTTTCAGATAGATCTAGATTGATATTATTCAGCTTTGTGAAGTGCCTCATTGGAAAAATAGAAATATATTATTCAGCCAACAAGGTCAATAACACTTTTATCAGACCTGTAATATAGAAAAAAACAAAAGAGGATACTATCTGCTTTTCATAAAATACCGTCTACTTAAATGCAAACTTTCTATACATCATTATGTACATATATAAAGAAGAGATTTCCCACCGTTATTGGATTTATTCGCATATCTTGACCAATTGCAAGATTTTATTAAATCTAAAATTGCATAATAAATTTTATGTTTTGAAATATGCACCTTAAAGTACACAAAGTTACCTTAAAGGTACCTTAAAGATGGATTGTAGTCAGAAAAACATGCTTTTTTTCCTAACAACCAGGCATTGTATTGGCTGTGTTGAAATGGGACCATATGGCCCCCAAGTGTACATACATGTATGTAATGTCCATGTATTAACCTATGTGTACACAAGTGTAATGTTTCGCATTTTCGTAACGGATGTTTGTTCAATTCTTTCAAAAGAATTCATTGTGTAAATTTGTGTCTTTCCATTGCTTATCCCTTCTCAAGAAGAATACAATAATGATTCAGAAGTTCTGATCAAGGCAGCAATTCACCTACCTACTTGACTCATTTGAATTGTACTATTAAAGTTATAGATTACAAATGGTGATTGTTGGAATGCATTATAATACATTACATACATGGAAAGAGTGCTCCTTTGTCTTAGAGGTATCCTATTCATAATCAAATGTATGTGATGAATATTGTTTCTAATGTAATGTGAAAGTTGTGTTATATCATGATTTGAAAGCATTTTGCAACATTGCTTTTGTTTTGTTATTTTTATTATATTGTGTTACTAATAAATGAATTGTATTTATAAAGCTATTGTCATGAAGTATTGCAAGTACAATATTAGTACTGTAAGATAACTGTGCCAAGACATATGACAAAAATTTGTCATAATTCTGAAATAGGCTTATTGTATGATATATACATATATACATGTACGTATGATAATCTGTTAACTAGAGTACAATACATAAGTTGATTACCATTTATCTTTGATCTGTCTGTGTTTTGCGTATAAGGTTTTAAGTTCGACATATGAACGCTTTTTGAAATTTAATGTGAAGCTTTTAATAACAATTTTGCTTGAATATGAGATGAAATGTTGTTATAATATAACCCAGCAACAGGATACTCTGTAAGGTTTTGATACTGACAAAATATATGTACATGTAACAAGAAACGTAATATTGAACTGCAAGAACCTGCAGTGAAGGGTTTGAGATAGACTTTGTAAAGAATTTGTTAGCTTCCATAACCTAGACACCATATTTGAGGAAACGAATTCATATTATGGTAGATAATTCTGACAAGTTTGGGTACAGCGGAAATTGTTACCTTTACATTTATGACTTTACCACAATAATTTGTTTTTTCGTAAAGATTATTTTTACTGCATACTTTGTCATATCTGCTGTAGAACATTGCGCATTATTTGACTCATTCCGGAAAGAAGAAAACTTTTGTACTGCTTTACTTATAATTTTGTATGTCATGTTAAAAATTCAATTGAATTGAGTTTTTATCTGCATGAAATTGGAGATCCCAGACAAATAATTTTTGTCCAGTCTGTCAGTTTGTTTATCAGTCTGCAAATTTATAAATTGGCCATAATTTTTGAATGGACGGAGATTTGGCTTTAATATTTGATGTGATTGTACCTTCCCATTTGATTTTTTTTTTACCTAGTGACCTAGATCTTTAACACTTCAAAATATATCTGAATAAAATTGCCTTCTTAGGGCATTATTGTTTCATGACACATCTTGTTTAGGTTGAATGTCAATAAGGTTGACAATTTTATTTTAAGTGCTCAGGAATTCTACAGGGGTCTGGAGAATCAAACACATCAAGTTAATTTGCCTATGGTTTTTTTTTCTTTATTATTATTTAGAATGCTATACAGGTTGTTTTTTTAATATGAACTTCTTTACAAGAAATGTTAGATAAGATAAACTTGTTGAAAACGTATCAATATTTATATTCTGTAAAGTATCAATCTTGTTTAAATTTTTTTGTTTGCCAAAATCTTTTTGTCCATTTTCATTTAACTTGTCTGTTTTAATTTCCAGGTATGATATTTTCACACTGCATTAGATATTATATAAGAGTATATTGGTGTGTAATTTGATGAAAAGTCTCAAAATTTTACACAAGATTTAGTAAAAATTAACTGAGTAATATCCTGTTTGATTCCCTTTCCTTCTATCAATTAATGTCAGTAGCTTTTTATGGAGAGTTATAAAGTTCTTTAGATTATGCTTTATGATGCTGAAACTTAAGATCTTAAACATATCAGACATTGATTTTAAGACCCCAATGTATCGCTACTTTTGTTACCATGTTCAAAGGGTAAATGTACAGTATTTAATTGGTACTGACAGGTATACTGTGGTTATACTATAGGAAACAGGTTTTTCCTGACAACACCCTATAATAGTCAGGATCATTCAAACTTGGTTTGTCTATCCCCAATGTACTTAACTTTTTATATAAGATGAGATTAAGTGTTTCTATGAAGATTGACCATGCACCATATAGATAGTTTTTGAATGCCTGAAATTTAATTGGAGTTATTTCATTTTTTTGCCGTTTTAGAAGTGAAGCTGGAGTTTTTGCTTAATATTCATACCAATCTTATTGTTTTTTTAGTAAGTTGTCTATATATTCAATACTCTGAAAACATTTTGACATTGGTCAGTGTTTTAATTATTGCATAACCATTACTAAAGTTCAAGAAGCATCCTTAGTTTGGAGAAATTCCTTACACAGTATGATTCATATATGTACAGATGTTCAGTAATACACCTCCAAGATGGCAGAGAAGGGAGTAACTCCAAATGAATTTCATGCATTTGATTCTATCCATCTGTTCTATCTGCTGGAATATTTATACCATAAAGCTTTAAATCGGGGATAGAAGTGTACAAGTAACAAATACATAGATATTTTCTATGATGATATTAGATAATTGCAGTTTTAGATTTAATGTCTGAAAGAAATTATCGTCAAGGAAGAGAAATGATGAATAAACAATTCAAATGTTGTGGAGGTATGAACAGCCCAGGTTATACTTGCCTGGTTGTTTCAGTCTCAGTCAATAAAAACTGACAAAATAAAAGCAGTTGATTTCAATAACATTTTTATGGCTGCTTTTTATGCCCCGGATTGATAGATCGGGGGCATATTGTTTTTGTCCTGTCTGTTTGTCTGTCTGTTGTCAACTTTAACCTTGGCTGTAACTTTTGAAGCATGAGAGATACACTTCATATTTGACATGCATACTCAACTAATGAAGCCCTTTGAAATGACACCAAGGTCGATGACCTTTTCACCTTGACAGTTACCTTCATGCTAAAAATAATTTTGAACTTTAGTGCCACCAGAAGCATTAGTATTTCACAAACACAGTTTGTTTACAAAGTAGTGGTTTTCTCCGTAGTTTTCTTTAGAAAACAAATTTTATAATGATTTTATAATATATAGAACGAAATATCTTGCCACATTTTCATGTGATATTTTGTATATGACAGACATTTGTATCCCCAAAATATCAATTTTGTTAACTTCTTTAGCAAATAACGTTTATTGTGCATGATAATTGTTATGATTCTATTTTGTCATATATTTGATTTGTTTTAATATGTTCATTGTAAGCAAAGTCATCTTTCCTTTTGGTATACCGGTTTTGACATAGCTTGTTTGCTTGTTATATTTGCAAAATTTGTATTTGTAGGACATTCAAAGCATTAACATCAAATTGAACAACTACATTTCGTTCTCTTCTTTTTTTCTGAAAAGTGATCTTTCGGATATAAATCTGTAAGAATTGTCTTTCATTCCAGAGATGTGATATATATACATGTATTTATTTGGGATACACAATAATAATGATGAGTTTGAAGATTATATATCAAAGTAGTAGTGCATTTTGTACTGAATTTGAAATTTAATGTCATTATTAATAGCATGTTATTTGAAAGAAAAATTTTGTAAAAGACCATTTAAGTACAGAATTAATCATGTTTGATATTTCATTAAGTATTATTATATTTATTTATTCCTATGTTTAAGCTGAAGTATATACAAACACAAATACAGTTTGTTTACAAAGTAATACATGTGGTTTAATCTCTGTATGAAATGAATTGTGCTGAAAGAAGTTGTCCTCTCAGACTGTAAAATGATAACATCCTTTATAACAAAAATACACATACCAAGAATGACTTTATAATAAAAATACACATACCAAGAATAACTTTTAACAAAAATTCACTTACCAAGAATTACTTTATAACAAAAATGCACAAATAAAGAATTACTTTACAATAAACATACACATATAAAGAATAACTTTATAACAAAAATACACATACCAAGAATGACTTTGTAATAAAAATACACATACCAAGAATGACTTTATAATAAAAATACACATACCAAGAATAACTTTTAACAAAAATTCACTTACCAAGAATTACTTTATAGCAAAAGTACACATACCAAGAACCACTTTATAACAAAAATACACAAATAAAGAATTACTTTACAATAAAGATACACATACCAAGTATTGCTTTATAACAAAAATACACATACCAAGAATTGCTTTATAACAAAAATGCACATACCAAAAATTGCTTTATAACAAAAATACACATAATAAGAATTACTTTATAACAAAAATACACATACGAAGAATTACTTTACAACAAATTTACACATACCAAAAATTGCTTTATAACAAAATTACACATACCAAAAATTGCTTTATAACAAAAATACACATACCAAGAATTACTTTATAACAAAAATACACATACCAAAAATTACTTTATAACAAAAATACACATACCAAGAATTACTTTACAACAAATTTACACATACCAAGAATTACTTTACAACAAAATTACACATACCAAGAATTACTTTTCCTTTATTACAATAACTATACATAGATTATATGATAATGACCATATGTTTAACACTGAAATCACCTGGTGTAATATTCAGTGTTGTGGTATGAAAATTATTATAGTGTATACAAAATCATATATTAAAATTTGTGAAAGCTTATAAAATGTAAACTACATGTATTACATTACCTGTATATCATGTTTTATTTAATTTTATATTTGTTTGGGTTTTTTTCTATTTCTAATAATGATGATTTGTCAATGTTATGCTATCACATAGTGATACCTAATTTAACTCCACTGTTTGTTTTGCAGTAGGTTCATGACTATTTTTTCGTATTAAGTCTTTAGTGCAATTTTTGTTTTGTGAAGCATAAAATGTGAATTCATAATTTTTAAAGTTGTGAAGAATCTCATGTTGTTTGTTGTTTTTTTTTTTGTTTGGTTTTCTTTCTCATTTCTTATTCCATGAAATCCATCATTTCTGTTTTTATTTTTGCTTTTGCTTTGTTATAATTTTTCTACAATTAGTTTTCTATTTGATTAGTACTATTTACTATGACTTGTACCAAAACTTAAATTATGTTCTCTATAATAAATGAATAAATATCTATTTATTTTTTATCATTCGCAGTTGAGATAGGAATAAACTTCCATAGATATAAATAGATATTAATGTACATGAATTTCATACAAAGAATGAAGTTTTCATCTAAGGGTTTCAGATCTACCTTTATGATAAAGTAACACCCCTCAATCTTTGGTATCATGTAAATCTGGGTCATAATGTAAATTCTAAGTGTAGATGAATAAGCAATAAGCTTTTTTAAAAGAATTAAAACTACAAAAGGAGACATTCTTTCAAAGGAAATGTTGCTTGTCTTGACAACCTATCCTCCTTTATTCTGAATACAAGGATGTTGGCAAGCTGTGTTTGTTTGGTTTATCTCTTATTCAATTGGATACACCATTAACCTGTATTTCTGATATCCTTTACATGATCCATATTTAAAGTGATTATTACATCTTGTTTACAACAGGCTAGATCTTTAGTGACTATTTTAAGGGTCAATCCAGGAAAATTATATGTATACCATATACCTTTTGTGAGGAAAAGATGTTCCATGTAAAATCAGTAGCTAATGCAAGGTTGGTTTTCTCTGAATTAATATTTGACGGATAAGAGTGCATTACTCAGTAGCGTACTGCTCAAGGCTGAGAAGTCCCGAGTTCGAATTTCATTGGCGACCCTTAGTCGTCTTCAATATTTTGGATGAGTCCGTAAAAACCCACAAGCATATTGGGCGTCGGCACGTAAAATGATTCCTTTTTGTTTCCAATGTACCCTATATATTCTTTCACGTCTTGTCCCGTGCTTTTCCTCTCCTTTGTCCCTTGGTACTACTCTTATACTGTTCATCTTCCAACATACACCAATTTCTCCCATTAGTTTATATTTTTATTTTTAGCTAACCTAAGCAAAAGGCTTAAGTGAGCTATAGTTATAGTGCGTCGTCTGTCATCGTCCATCCGTCCGTCGTTAACTTCACATTTTTGACTTCTTCTCTGGAACTGCATTGCAAATTTGAATCAAACTTCGTTTATATGATGTACTCAAGGTCCCCTACTAAAATCGTGTTCGAGATCCAGATTCCCTCAGGGGTAGATGCAGGGTGGGGCCAAAAGTGCCCCAAACAGTACCCTTCTTCAAAAATCTTCTCCAGAACCAGTGCATAAATGGGGAAACTAATTGCATTTCAACAATCTATAAAGATGGGTTGTCAAAAATTGTGTTCGGGGTGAAGATCCGTCAAATAGAAATTTACCAGGTTTTGACGTGTTTCTGGACTTTTTTGGACTTGGTGATTTCAATGCAGAAAAGTGTCATATTTCCTAGTTAATTGATAATGATGATTTCTTATGGACTATTTTGCTTATAATAATGGTAAGGAATGTTATTTTGAAAGAATTTTGTCAAAAACTCAATTTTTGGATTTTCTATGAATTTTTAAAGACTTACAAATGAGGGTGAATACATAGGTTTCATTAGCATAGAATTTTATTGGAGTTACTTCCCTTGTGGTAAGTTTTCCGCCATCTTTGAGGTATAGAACTGAATATTTGTTCATAAATCAACCAAATTATGTAGGTTATTTCTCTAAACTAAGAATAATTCCTGTGTTTTTGCAATGCTTATGCAAATTTTGAGGTATTAGACAATGTAAAAAAAGTATCTAAATAAGTGTAAATATTAACAACTTTCTAAAAAACATTAATGAAACTATGAATATGAGGCAAAAAATCACACTTGACCACAAACATGGCCGACAACGGGAGGTAACTCTGACTAAATTACTTCCTAATGAAACCTATCTATAGAGACAACACATGAAAGATTTTAATGAAACATGGTGAACATGAAGTAATATAGGTCCTCTATCAATTTTGTTCATTTCATCCAAATTGGTCAGATGGTGCCTCCATGTCTAAAAAATAGGTCTCACATTGGTACATATACCACTTGGTAATTAAAATATGGAGAGCAGCATTTCAAATCCAGCTGTGATCAAAAAAAATTTTCATTTCTTTACACATCTAAATAAGTTTTTAGATGTTTCTCAACACTCAACATATGAAATCATTTTAAGTTGGATACGGACAATATTTGAAACAATTGTTGTTCATGACCCAGACTTGAAATCAGTTAACAAAAGGCCCCAAATAACTAACTTGTTGCCCTGAATCACATCTTGCAGAAACAAAGCAAATGCTTATCAACATCATCTGAATGGATGTGCAAAAAAGTGTTGTTGTTTTTTATTCTGGTCTGAAATAAAATTTGACATTTTCAACATTTGTGTTGACTTAGTCACAGTAATGCAAAAATAAATAACTTCTTCCTTCTTGCATGACTGATAATCTAGGTACTCAGGTGAGCGATATAGGCCCACTTGGGCCTCTTGTTTCTTAACTTGGTCCAAATGGTCAAATTAATTCTAGTCATAGCTATACGGTCCTTCTGACTTTTAACTTCCACATTTCAACCATTTCGACAGCACTGGAGTACGGAAGCCTATACGTGCCATAAAAGATTGATTGATTGATTATTGTTTTACGTCACTCCATGATTATTTCACATATATGGCGACGGCATCTGCCTGATGTATTGCATACAAATTTAGACCTTTGCAACGGACCCACCGTAGCGAGGGATCTTTTACGTGTCACGCCTACCTCGGTTTTTACCGTCTCATCCGAAAGACAGAACACCGGTACGCCCAGGGCGGGAGTCGAACCAGGGACCTCTCAATCACGAGCCAAGCACCTTATCCACTGAGCTTGACCGGTTTCCACACAAAAGAAAAATAATCATGTCGTTATAACGACTTAAATGTTATTATTACGACTTATTATCTCGTTATAACAACATGCTAACTCGTTATTACGACTTATATGTCGTTACTACGACATACGACGGATGTCGTTATAACGACTTATTATCTCGTTATGATGACATACGTACGGAAACGTTTTGGTGCCTGGTGTTGTTGTGTTTTTAGTAGGTATCATTACGAAAATAAAATTGACTTGCCGAGATTAATAAAACTTGATGACGTAATGAAGTGGAAAAGTTGCAGTAAACTGTCCTTAAACGAGTTCTTTTGGGCAACTTGTCATCTACATGTATAAAACACTTAGTTATTTTCTTTAAGTCAAGATAAATTTATGCGATTTCCCTTATGTCAATTTTAAAATAAATTGTAATAAAGTCGCATTGCCATGAAAATCAAGAATTATTGACATCATTTTTGTTGATATGTTGGAAAAAAATGCCACTAACGAGAATTTTATGTTGAATTATTGTTTTAAAAATAGCAACTCGAGATTTCGTAAGTCAAATTCTCTACGAAATCGAGTTATCAAACTCGCATTTGTATGAAAATCTAAAAATATTGACTTTGTTGAACTCGACATGATGCGATAAAGTAACACTTATCCAAGGACGTATAATTGTTTATAAGTACTTGACGTATGCATATACTTTTTGACGACGTGACGCCAAACTCATCACTTCAGCGGCCTTTATAAGTCACGATGATCAAAGCAAATGATTATTGGGCCCAGTTGATGTGCACTCTCCATTGAAAGTGTGTTTAGCCATTTTGTTAAGATATCTTGACTGAGACATGAAGCTGAGAAAGTAGTCGGGAAACGGAACGAAGTGGGAATAAGGGGAGGGAAGTGGACGGGTAGTGGTTGAGACCTGGGGCAAGTTATCAGGATGAAGGAGGGATGCTGAAATATCCTCACTCTTGCAAAAGAGATCTTTCTTTCCTCATTACTACATATAATATATATATTAATTTCCACGAAGCTCTGAAGAAAACTCTTCAAATCACTTGACAATTTCTTTCTTTTTATTTGCTCTCGAATGAACACATTATATATACTCAAACAGTAAAATGCATTTTGTTTAAACAGTATTTATTGTGGAAATATACCTTAAGCATACCATATATTGCTTTAAGAATTTAGCAGCAAGTACTGAAATACATGTATACTGAAATCAAGCTCTCTCCTTGTGATGAACTTTGAATGCATAATTAGATTGCAAGATACCAGTGAGCTTTTTTTCAATTTTTTTTTTATCAAAGGTGCCTTTACCATTTCTTTTGGGATTTTTTTTGGTCCTTTTTAAAATATTTGCATAAAGCTAAGAGATCAATGTAAAGATGATGGATAAATCCAAACGACAAGTCCAAAAATCATGAAACCATAGGAGATCAATGTTTTGGAAGAATTTAGACAAAGTTTGGGAAAAAATCAATGTCGACAATAAAATTTTCATTGGGAAGAGTCCTTATAACGCACTTGATATGAAGAAAAAACACTGCATACATAGCATATATAGTGGCGGATTTAGAGGGGGAACTCCCTTTTTAACACATATACGGATAAGATTGAAACACTTAAATAATAAGAGTGAAACTCCAGTGAAACTGTTTATATAAGAAATTATAAAGAAATAAATAATTGTTTCTGGAAAACACCTATTTTGGAAATACATTTTGATAGCTCGATTTCGAAGAGTCTTTTCGGGGAGTCTTTCATGCTTAATATTTTGCACTATTCGGTATGGAAAGGGGGTTGCAGTGCTATTTAAAATGGTCGAAAATGACCTTTTTGGGGTTAAATTTTCCTACCAAAGAGGGGTGCAACTCCTGCAACCCGCCAATATCATTCCTTAAATAGAACTTTCATGTATTTTGGGATTTGTTTACATTTTATACGTGTTTTCGAATTTCACCATGTGCTAAAGTGATCAATATACGGCTATTTGGATATTTTGTTTTAGGTCACTCTACGGCCATTAATTCCTATCGGACACCGTACATCGCCCCTGTGGTTGTCACTATATTTCACAAAAAGCATATCGAGGAAAAGGGAAACATAATTATATAAACTGTGAATTGTATTATCTTAAAGTCGTATCTCTGGAGTCTTAGAGACGGGTCAAAATAACAATAAAGCAGTCGTGTCTTCAGAAACCTTCTTTTCTGCTCCTACACGTCTGGAAGAAAATCGAAAACTTGTGTAAATAATTATACAGAAAACGAATTCTCTGACTTAATTATGAAACTCATCACTCCTGGGACAAGTTTTAGGTTCTAGGAAGGAACCTATACGACCAAACAGTGAAAACATATCTTTAAAATTCTTCGTCTCTTTAAAAATCTTCGTCCTGCTCATGTGAATCTTGACGATATATTGTCATGTCATTGTCATAGTCATGAACAGAAGAAACACAATATTTATACGATATTCATGCCCCATCCCCTTCCGAGACATGACTTCTCGCTCTTGATCAAAGCCAAATTGATTATTTTTAAGTGAACAATTTTCCATACCCCTATTCATTGTGGTTCTAAATTTTATACGTAATTAGGGCATTAGGATCTGTGACGAGGATGGAAGTATGATTGATAATTCTATGGAACGCCAAATTAACATTTATTCAAATAATTGTACCTGTCTTCAAATAATTGGACCTATCTTCAAATATTGTACCTATCTTCAAATGAATTGAAGATATGTACAGTTGAATAAAAGATAGGTGTAAATGAATTAAAGAAAGGTGAAAATAATTATACCTATCTTTAAATAATTGAACCTATCTTCAAATAAATTACACCTATCTTTAATGGAATTGCACCTATCTTCAATTCAATTAAAGATAGGTTCAATTGAATTATACCCATCTATAATTCATTTGAATATAGGTATAATTGATTAAAAGATAGGTGCAATTGATTTGAAGATAAGTATAATTGAAACATATCCACAAAGGATTTGAAGATAGGTTCAATTCAATTATATCTAGGTTCAATTCGTTTTTCAGTTATTGAAAATAATGAACTCTCCCATGGAAAGAGGTGTAAATGAATTAAAGATAGGTGTAAATAATTATACCTATCTTTAAATAATTGAACCTATCTTCAAATAAATTACACCTATCTTTAATGGAATTGCACCTATCTTCAATTCAATTACAGATAGGTTCAATTGAATTATACCTATCTAAAATTCATTTGAAGATAGGTATAATTGATTTGAAGAGCAGTTATTATTGTCAATATCGTGATAATTAAAGATAGGTTCAATTCAATTGCACCTATCTTTAATTCAATTATACCTATCTTTAATTCACTGCATTTGTACCTATCTTCAAATCAATTGTACCTATCTTCAAATGAATTAAAGATAGGTATAATTGAATTAAACCTATCTCTAATTCATTTGAAGACATGTATAATTGAATTAAACCTATCTCTAATTCATTTGAAGATAGGTACAATTATTTGAAGATAGGTACAATTATTTGAATATATGTTAATTTGGCGTTCCATATAATTCGGGCATCTATTCTACTTGGGTGACTTTTTAGAGCCTGTGGGCCCCTTGCTTGTTGGCATATGCATTTGGTTCGATTTATTAAAACTTAGATTGATGACGTAATCAAAGGCATCACATTATAATTGTTCTTAGTAATATTCTAACTAAATAACAGAAACAGAACTCTAATCTCACTTCCATTGGCTTTGTAAACTCATTATCAATCATTATTAGTAATAGCGTATAAAAGTTACCTGAATGAAACATTGAATTACTTATACATATTTATTATAAAGTGCTAAACACAATATAGGGATTTAGAAGTCTATATCGGGAAAACGCATCATGCTACATCCATTCCAATTATATAATTTGTACTGTAAAACATGCAGAGAAACCTTTGACCATCATGTGTTAACATTGTCTAGTTAACTGAGCTGCACTGAGTGATGACATACTTCACTCTGATAGTTTGATACTTTGCAACCGAACAATGTAACTTTCACCGTTGCCTCTTATTTTCCTATCAATAAATGCAAAGAACGAAGATTGTCACTTGTAATGATAAATCTCCTCAAGTGGTGTTTGACATAAAATCGTAACAAGAGCGTTTGTCGTACAAAGAGCAATGTGTAATGTACACTGCATATCATACTTATTATCCAATGTCCATATCATGGTCACTGGTTGACAGGTGCGCGTACACAGTCTACTCGCTCCCGTAGACGCTTGAAGAGGACGACGTTGTTAACGTTGCTTTTTCAGCCTTGCGCAATCAAGCGTGGACAATGCTCTGAGTGTGTAAATGATAAATTGTTGACGTTTAGATAATTTTATCATTTCAAGTCTTAGCTACATCGTTACGACCACCTTTCTGCTTTGACTTTTTAACAAGTTAAAAAAGTGACGTATTTAAAATGAAAGGTGACGTTAGTTACGTTGTCTTTACCAAGTAATAATTTCTTTTGAAAAGTGATATTTGCACCTAAGAGATCCAGACTTTGTGCAAAGGTGTACAAGAGTGAGTGATTGATGGTATCAAGGATTTTACGTTTGTTATAATTGAATGAAATTACGTTTATAACGTAATGGAGACATATCGCCTGGCATGGATATTATGTGGGATAGCGGTTGCGTTTCTTCAAATATCGGCAAATCCAGATAGTGAGTAAACTTGATTGATTCACATCTTTTATAATAAATGTATACCTTTTGTTGTATATTGAGAAACCTGCCGTAGATTTATAATGCGCATGCATAATTACAATTAATTACGCACGTGCTTATAACATAACACTTCATTCTACTGATGAAAATGTTAACAAATACAGCCAAGTGCTAAGTGAAAAATAAATATCCGACGTAATAGATCTTTTTTTCTGAAAGAAAAAACAAAACAATATATTTTGACCCCCGTACTGTATGTTACACTTCGTGTTTCAAAGACCTTGACAGATTGACGAGGTCCTGGGAGAATTAAGTACCGCAAATGGACAAACAATATGTTTTCACTGGACATTTATTATTATTTTACTTGCTGCTATTTATCAATTCTCAAAACAAAATGCTCCAGATTAGAGAGTTATACATATTGTTCCACATGTAGCAAGGTGTTTCCCGTAATGACAGTCTGGCCAGGTGCATCTCATTCTAGTTACATGCATGTGGATGATCTATATTCATCGCTGAGTGACATTTAAGTAAATATTCACATCAGGACGAGATATATACGTCTTCTCATACAAAGGACATCAAAATTGGAAGGGGTGTAGAAATTGACTTCCTTTCTTACATTATTCGTGGGATCTGATAGTATGTCTTTAACTAAATAAATAGAATAAAATAAATAAATGAATAAATGAATAGTAAGTGTAGCGGGGGGGACCAGACAAAATCGCAAACCCCCCCCCCCTCAAATATTAAACATAATGCGACATAAAATCCCATATTCCTCTTCTGGTTCCAATTTTTGTGCTTTCTCTTTTTTTTTTCAAATATTCTGGATGTGCTTTTGAAATGCGACATTGCGACAAAATAGATATCATGTATATTTTCACTAAATGCGTATGAAATTAATCAAAGAAAAGATTTAAACCTGGAACAGATTTCAGTGATATATAGGCATTATTTTAATCAGTGATGTGTCTATATAAATTATGACTGAGTAATAGTCATGCATGTTACATGACTACGTATTTGTTAACTAACGACAGCCGCGGGCCATGCTGTTCTGATGGCGTGCGCTCTATTGTATTTTACAGGAAAACACAATATAATATGTAAGCCGTAAATTGTAAATTTGAGATCCATAAATCAAAATCAACCGTGATCTATTAATTGAGATGATAGGATCTTCGTTTTGCACATTACACAATAATTATCCGTTCTAATGGATGTCACAGTAAAACAAAAATAAAATGATTAATTATACACCTTTAATTCATATGAATGTTTAAAGGGACTGGTTATATAAACTTGTCGCAAAAAGAATTAGAGAAGACAAGGAAACGTTCCCATTATTAACCAATATCACAATGTTATGCAAAAGGTCTAAATCCACATCCAGTCCTTAATAATTCTGTGGCCTGCCTACTCCAAATTTTTCTGTATGGCACATCGATACGTGTGGAAATTATGTCCAGTTTTCTACGTCTCTCTACACAGAATATCTGGATTTTTTTTAATCCTGTGAGTGAATAAAATCTAAATGAACATATATACATTGTACATCGCTTACATTGAACTTTACGATTGGAACCTGGTATCTATATGCCATGGTGCCCCTACCATCGTTTGCTGACGAGACAATGCACGATGAGCAGTCCGAGTGCGTTATGTACAATACATGTATTGCATAACAGAAATGCGGGTATATAGATTCTGAAGTTTAAATGCCTTTTCGGACACCAAATGTTTTGTTTTACATCATTTTAACAGGGAGGCCGGAGGTCTGGGGTTCGAATCTCCTCAGTACTTCGTTTGTGATCGTCTTTTGGGTGAGACAATGATAGAAACCGAGACCCATTTCGGCATTTTCATGATAGACTTTACGCGTTAAGGACCCCTTACTGCTGCGGGTGAGTCCGTTGTTTTAGTATGGATTTCTGAGCATCGCACCTTATACGAAGATGTCGTTAGCACATGAGAAAGAATCTTGACGTGATGTAAAACCAATCTGATTAAAACCATATCTTTATTCCGATATCTATTTGTCCCATTCAGTGGCGGATCCAGGATTTCTGAAAAGGGGGGATGGGTATTAGCCAAACTTCTCAGCCATTTTTGGTGCAAAATCTGGATTTTTACCAGTAAATATGTGTCCAAAAGGGGGGGGGGGGCGGCCCCCGGGCCCCCCTCCAAATCCGCCACTGCCATTGCGGATGGGACAAATAGAGAAGCAGAATAAATATATGGTTTTAATCAGATTGATGTAAAACGAGATACCGTTAGGGGAGTACTCCACGAGCTTTACACGCTACCGTCCGAACTACGCCGACTCATTCCTAATAAAATTGGCGCGGCTTAACACGTGCTGGACTTTGTCTGTATAGGACAAAGGTACTTTCCAACACATTCAATCTTTGAAGATAGAACAAGTGTAGCCTCTACCTATATGGAGATAAATTGTATAGCCCAAACGCTCAACAGAAACGAAAAATCGTACATCTACCTATCTACAATGCAATACATGAAGCATTGTAACTGATACGAAACTACCTGTCAGAATTTTTTTTCTATGACTTTTGGTTATCTTCTACATCCATATAATTGTCCTGCGTGTAAACCGAGGCTCCGTGTTACGGATGGGCGTAAAGCGTTGCAAAAGTAATAATTTTTATCTGAGTGCACAAGGTACAAGACAGGTGGCACCATCACCAAAGTGAGTTTATCAGGGGCGGATCCAGCTTTTGAGTTAGGGGAGGGGCGTAAAAATGGCGAGGGGTATGGGGACCGCCTAGGTCCCCAGCGGGTCCAGGGCAGAGCCCTGGTAGGGGGCCCAGGGGGGCGAAGCCCACTGAAAGCTCCTGCATTTATGGCTTTTTAGAACCCATTTTCGTGACTCCAAAATAGGTTAAAAGTTTTGTGACCAGACATTTTTTGGCTGTGCTTTATGGTATATCAGAAGTCGATTTCAGGCATGATTGTTTCTATTAGAGGTAGATGTGACTCAACTGTATGACAAGAAATCTGAACTTGTCTTTCCTGGGTATGCATGCAAAGTGAATATGTAACATCCCCCGGGTCAACAAGTCCAAGTAATTCCGGAATCGTGGAATGTATTTCGATCAGTAAATATTAAACTGATCAATTTGAAGACAATTAATGCTGCATTGCATTTGACAAATATTTATCACACGTAGTTTTATGATCAGGATTTAACTTTTCATTTTACTTTGTGTATAGATGGACAGTGACTGAATGTGTGCTACCTATGATTGACCAATTTTAGGGGGGGGGGGGGGGCGTACGCCCCTTACGCCCCCCCTTGAATCCGCCACTGTTAATCTTAATGCATACTGAACGAATAAAGGCTATGTAACTGTTGATCCTACACAGACACGTATAGATTATAGATGATGATATTATAAAAAGTAAATATATGAACAAGGAAGTTTAAATGGTTCCAGATTGAAAGTCGAAGGAACCACGCCCTAATCTCGTATATCACACGTAGAGTAATTTAAACAAGGAATCAGGGGGTAACAGAGCTCTATCACTGTGCAAAACAACTTGAACAATCGCACATTTTTATAACAGATTCCACAGAAACAGGGATAGTTCATAGATGACGATATCATAAAAAGGAAATAAAAGAACAAAGAAATTTAAATGGTTCTAAATTGAAAATCGAAGCGATCGTACATTTTTTTATACAAGATCGGTGCCATCTATTAAAACGTTAGATATGACATGAAAAACAATAGCTGATAGTCACATCGATCATGAGAGCTTATTTTCATGGCGGAATACGGAATATCGCAACTACAATAACGTACACGCGCACTTTGTGATTGTTATGACGTCATATAATTATGACGTAAGTTGCCCACATAAAAGTGCCCACATCGAGAACAATGGATTTGGTAGGTGACTAAATGCAAACTGTGTCGGATTTTGGTAGTTGCGATACTCCGTATTGTGAGAAAGTTTCAGTAGGCCGTTACATCATATATATATATATATATATATATATATATATATATATATATATATATATATATATATATATATATATATATATATATATATATATATATATATATATATATATATATATATATATATATATATATATATATATATATATATATATGTATGTATATATGTCTCTGGTTATATGTAGCAAGAATTAACATATTGCATAGGTGTAGAAAGTCAGGGGAAAGATGGGAATTTAGAAATAATGTTACATAAAAATTGAACATCCTTTCTTCTCACCAAAAACAAATAAAGGATGTTATGCTCCCCTATTTTTTCTTATTGAGCCGTTCTCTGCTTTGCGATTTGTCGAAGAGCAAACCAGTGCTCATCTCTACTGAGTTTGAGAATCCCTATCATAATCAGAATTGACAATACTGGAGTACATAATGAAAACTGATCGTAATCCTGTTTTTATGGCAGATGTGGCCAAGAAACAGGGAATTCCACATGGATATAGGCTTCACTTGATTGTCTAATCATTCTGCTTGAAGTTTTTATTCACGATTTCCCACCTTGATATTTTCAATTATACAGTACAGAATAACTTATACAGTACAGGATACATGTGTAAACAATTTATATCGCCATTATCGGTATAGGTTTCTTTTTAATTGGTTGAAATCATACAGTGTTTTTACTAGTATCCGGTGTTGTGATCTCATCTTCCAACCGGTTCAGCCTAGCCTCTTATAAAAAGACATAGATTAACAAAAGGTTTCAAAAGTTGTACATGACGTGTAACGATTTTTTTCATCAGTAGTTCAAGGTTAACATTTTGGACACACTGTGACACTCCCTCCTTCGTCAATCTTTGAGGGGCCAATTTGAGAGACAATTTCCCAGATTTCATTTACACAGCATAAGAAGTGTACTGGCGAAGGACCAGTCCTCGGCTAAGACCAGTTACTGGCTACTACTTTATCAAGTGTATTTAAAACGTGAATTGACGAAATTTTCATATGTAGTACTTAGTATCCTGTGTATTGCAGACAATCATCAGAAAAATCTCATAAAATTTACGTTCAAAAGTCGAAAAAATGTAGTAGCCGGTAACTGGTCTTAGCCGGTAACTGGTACACTACCAATACATGATGTTTTTAAGGAATGAATATAGATTTTTTCCTTTGATGGAGGCATACCATGAAAAAAGGATGAAAAAATACATCATTGTGCGTATATAGCCCATGATGCATTTAAGTTTTCCGTCATTTTTTTAGGTTGTTTTTTGACATACATATCTCCATCCAGCAAAAAGCAAATTAGATTCATTCCTTATCATTTAATACCTGTCAAACATGTTTTATATTCTCAGGAATTCGAACATACGTTGTGTCTGTGCTATAGTTTTTCTGAACATCCCTAACTTCTACTGCAGTGGTGTCAGTATATTGATACTAAAATGCATGAAATTTCTTATATGAGATACATAACGGGTACCACTAATTTTCAAACTAATCAAAGTGCCTGTTACACGTAAAATTAAAAGATCAAATTTTTATCTGAAACTTGAAAGTATTAATAATTAATGTTTACAACAGATGTGTTTCAGTAACACTGTTATCATTTCTAAGTATATATTGTATTTTGTAGATCGGAAGTAGGAGAAAATCTCTTTTGTTTAGGAAAAGCCCCAAAACACAAAAAGGGTTTTAGTCTCCTTTAAGCTTGGTTTAAGTATTTCAATACAGAATGTTCTTTATTTGAGTACCTGTAAACTCCACAACTGTTAACTGAATGTTTTCAACATTAATTGTTATCAAAAGTATATTGTTAAGTGAGCCATAATCTTGCACTTTTACCTTTAGAGCAAATTATTTATTTGCAAGTCTAAAGATGTACTTTAAGAACCAAGAAAAGTATATGTCTCTCAAAACAAAGATTATTTCCAAATGATGTCGAAATTCGTCGGACATTTTTCGGAAAATCAGATTATTTTTTATAAATGTCAGACAAGAAAAGCTGGCGTGCTGGACTGAATGTTTGACAAAATTGTCCAATTGTCAAAATAATATCAGGTATGGTGAACGAAAATAATGTGTTGCGAGAATCAAAAGAAAAACAATTACACTATTAACAAAAAATGGAATTCTGTCAGACCGATGTCTGACAGAACTCCATAGCATTTCGACATCACTGTATCTCGCAACTCTGACTATATAATCCTTTAATGAAATAGTGTGCCCATTTTTTTTTTTATCAAGTCAAAAAGTTGTGCATTTGTGGGATTGAAGATAACTCAAATTTGTCAAAGTGACCTTGCTTTTGTTTCCTAGGGATATATTTTCAGTGTGGAAGGTCTGAAGAAACTGACATTGGTGTCATGTTCTGGTTACCATTGTGTTCAAGTAATCAAATTTTTGCACTCAGAATTTATGATTTAACATAGGTAGAGGCTAGTTGGTTGCTTGGTGTATTACGTGGCTTTCAACAATATTTTAGTTATATTGCTACAGGGAAGCAGGTGGTATAGGTAAAGGACTTAAGCATTAGATGGTAAAGAGCGGGAGGTATTCCATGCTATGTATGTGATCACTTTGTTAAAGTACAAAATGTAAGTAGTCTTGATGTTTAATACTGTAAGCAGGATATTGTGTGCCATGTGGCTTCTTTTTTGCATGAAATGAGATTGAAGATGAGATTCCTAATGTTGGGATCATCAGTGTATGACTTCAGTACATTTTGTTTTCTCAGACCATCCTCCACAACAAATCGGTAAACAGAAATCAGTTAAGGTCTGACTCTCATCAGACTGTATCCATGTCCTAAACTTTACCAGTTTTGACAAGTTGTGAAAGTAACAGTGTCTTGGTAAAGGTTTATCAAATTTGAGGTGTGGCCATTTTGTTTTGTTTTCATGTGGAAATATTTCAATAACATTTCAAAACTTTTCAGACCTGTATACTGTTTGTAGTTCATAAAACAAAAAATATAAAAGTTTTAAAATACTTTAGTAATATCAGCACTTATGTGAAATGTAAATTTTGTTTCAAGTTATGTAATTTTAAAAACTTTGAACTTACATAACTTCTAAGCCAGAGCAGGTGAAAATTTCTGATCCTCTCCTTTCCCCTCCCCCTCCTTAATTTCTCTGCCCCTTTTCATTAAAGCAGCATTTAAATAATTATGTATATTAATATTTATATAAGTTATAACAATTGTGTAATATTAGCATGATCATTTATTATTCTGAGTTGTAATACTACTGAATTAATATTAAAACAAAGTTGCACCATGTGTAATATGAAAAAGAAATTCTTCATGTACAAAACAGTAACATTTGTAAACTGCTTACTACTGACTTGCAATGTAACACATGCCAGGTCATGCAGGGTTAATTCTGTGTAAGTGCACAGAAACAGCCGTTGGGGACAGGAAAAATCCTTACTGGACTTGCTTTAAACAGTTAAGGATAAGGTATGAAGTTATGCTGTAGAAATCAACAAAGTATTATTGTCAAAACAAACACTGATACTGAGCAATAATAGCCTTCTGTTTAATGATCTTGTAACAATTTGTTCACAGTTGTTCTAGACACGACCTGACATTCTGACCTGTGGACAAAAGCATTAATCTTGTGTTGGTCTGTGTGTAAGAACAACAATTAGCCTAAAATCGTCCTTGTTTTATTTACTTCAGGTGAGGTTTGTTTTTCTCTGTTTTATCCTTGTTGTTTGGTACTTTAATGCAAGGGAAATTTTGTGACTAATTGTTAATAGTTTGTTTTTTGTATCCTTATTTAAATACTGTCATTTCATAGAATATTTTATATTTTCTTAACCCCCCCAAAAAAGGCCTTTTTAACATTGGTACATCTCACTGTCTATATCATGGTGAGGTAAATACATCCTGCTGTCTGCATATCATGGTGAGGTAAATACATCTCACTGTCTGCATATCGTGATGAGGTATACATCTCACTGTCTGCATATCATGATGAGGTATACATCTCACTGTCTATATCATGGTGAGGTAAATACATCTCACTGTCTGCATATCATGGTGAGGTAAATACATCTTACTGTCTGCATATCATGGTGAGGTATACATCTTACTGTATGTATATCATGGTGAGGTAAATACATCTCACTGTCTGTATCATGGTGAGGTAAATACATCCTACTGTCTGCATATCATGGTGAGGTATACAACTCACTGTCTGTATATCATGGTGAGGTAAATACAACTTACTGTCTGCATATCATGGTGAGGTATACATCTCACTGTCTATATCATGGTGAGGTAAACATCTCACTGTCTATATCATGGTGAGGTATACATCTCACTGTCTGTATATCATGGTGAGGTATACATCTCACTGTATGTATATCATGGTGAGGTATACATTTCACTGTCTATATCATGATGAGGTATACATCTCACTGTCTATATCATGGTTGGCTAAATACATCTTACTGTCTGCATATCATGATGAGATATACATCTCACTGTCTATATCATGGTGAGGTAAATACATCTTACTGTCTGCATATCATGGTGAGGTATGCATGTATATCTCATTGTCTGCATATCACAATGAAGTATATAAAGGCGAATGCTACTTGATTGACCGTATCAAGCCATGGTCAGCTGACCATTTAATAAGGAAGTGAAATTGAATTAATTGTCATTTTGCACAACATTGCACTCCTTTTTTACTTCTGCTGACTGTCTAGATATACAAGGGCAGATAACTGCTCTGATTAACTTGACCTGTAAAGATCTCAGTAAAGTGACAACATTAAGTAAATCATTATACTGATTCAATATGACCGAGATATTTAAGGATTTTCCATGTGATTCAGTATCTTCTGACTTGCCTCGAAGTCTAATGACTGACGATAGGAGAATGATTCAAACAACAACACAATTAATCTTTCTGTGTTGTCTGAAATTAATTCAAAATGTAGTCATTTCATCTTCACTGCACAGTTGGTTGACTTCTTTTGTTTTTATTAGATGAAATGAAACTTTTTGAGATTTATGTGTAGGTTCCGCCCAAAGCATTGTCATGGTCATTGGTTTTTGTATCCTTTTCTAATCTTTTGGAATTTCATTACAAACTATGAGCTGTCACCTTTGTCAATAGTATAATTGAGAGATGGAGTATATTGCAATACAAGTTGTTGTAAAGACATTTAATGTGACCTTAATTCTAATTTTGTTGCTTGAAATTAGAACACTTTATATATAAATCAAAAAGGCGAAACTTGTTATGCCCAAGAAACTTGTTTGACGTAAATAAAATACAGAGGGATTTATTTTTCAGTTCATTTTGGCTTGTTTGTATATGTGGTTTTATAACATATGTGTTTATCAATCATCATTCTGTGGTCCTGTGTACTTTCTGCATGGAGAAAATTAGGGATTACGGATAATGTGTACAGGGATGGAAAGGGAGGTTAGGCTTGGAAGTGCTCATTCTTTCCTTCTACTTCCAAGTTGTGTTATGATTGAAAAATTTTGAAAGTGACATAAAACGCCAATTAATGAAAATGACTTAAAACACCAATTAATCAACCAACGAATGAAAATAACTTAAAACACCAATCAACCAACCTATTAATGTGCACGTGAGCTTTTGATTTACACCAACAACTACGTATGGGATGCAATAACAAATAGCAATATTACACATGTGTCTTTCACTTGAATACTTCTCCATGATAAAAATATTGCCCCATCAGTGATAATGTACTTTTGTTAATCCAAGATAATATTCACAAGTGTGAAGAATGAATTTTCTCCACTCATCGAGCAATGAATATTTGCAATGCCATATATCATTATAATGATCAAAATAGGGCAAATAAATGAAAACAAATTGCAGTATCAGGATACATATACATGTATATATCAGAGGCATCCCTGAGTCTGAAGAAGTGGAGGGGCATAAGTTGCAACTCCAAATAGAAGATCAAAGAAAAGGAAATTAATGCAGTTCTCAACTAAAATCTGATAAGCAAAACCAAATTTGAAAAAAAAGTTTTTGACAATTTTATCTTAATTGTGCCAAGGCTCAAGAAAGCTATTGCCATCAGTGCTTCATCAGTCATGCGTCCGTCGTTGTAAACATTTCACATTTTCAATTTCTCCTCCAAAACTGCCAGACAGATTTTAATTAAACTTGGTATACATGTACTTGTAGTATTAGTGGGTCTGTACAAATTTTTTGTTTTTTATTGTAATCGCTCAATAGGTGGCACCACCATAGACAAAAGTTTGCTAAAGAGAGTCCCCTCTATGAAAATCTTCTTCTTTAGAAGGGTCGCATGGATTTAAAAACTAATGGTATCCGAGTGTACTATAATGATTTAAGATACAGGTTTGTTCTTTTCATTCAAATCGGAAAAAGAATTGGTGATGTGTTTTTTAGCTCACCTGAGCCAAAGGCTCAAGTGAGCTATTGTGATCAATCACCGTCCGTCGTCTGTCGTCCGTCGTCCGTCGTCTGTCGTCCGTCGTCCGTCGTTAACTTTTCACATTTTCGACTTCTTCTCCAGAACCACTGAACAGAATTTGATGAAACTTGATAAGCATGTAGTACTCATGGTCCCCTACAAGTGTTGTTGTTTTTCGTCCGGATTCATCAACAGGTGGCGCCACCACAGGCAAAAGTAGGTCAAAGAGGGTACCCTCCTTTGACAAACTTCTTCTTCAGACCGGGGGCATACAGAGACAAACCGAATGCATAGGAATGATCTAGAGGGATGTGTGAAGAAGTGTTGTTATTTTTGGTTCCGTTCCGAAATCAAATTTTTGACGTTTTTTTGTACTTGTTAGTTTTAATGCAGAAAAGAGGTATTTTTTTCTTTTAGTAAACATTGATGCATTAATTTGGTTTAATTTGATCATTTTGATGGTAAGAAATACTACTGCGAAGAAAATTTTTCAATATTTTATGTTTTGGATTTTTTGTGAATTTTTTAAGACTTTCAAGAAAAAGGGGGATGGGATAATTGGTGTAAACATTTCACAGTTTGAACTTTTTCTTCGGAACCACTTGCTGGAATTGAATGAAACTTGGCATGCATCAAATACTCAAGGTCCCCGACAAATGTGGTCATCTTTGTCGGGATCCATGAACAGGTGGCTCCACCACAGACAAAAGTAGGTCACAGAGGGTACCCTCTTTTGACAAACTTCTTATTCAGATCGGGTGCATACAGCGACAAACGACTGCATAGGAATGATTTTGAGGCATATGGGAAGAAGTGTTGATATTTTTGGTTCCATTCCGAAATCAAATTTTTGACGTTTTTTCATTTTTATTTTGGACTTTGTTATTTTAATGCATTAAAGAGTTATTATTTTCTTTTAGTAAACATTGATGCATTCATTTGGTTTCATTTAATCATTTCTATGGTAAGGAATGCTGGTGCGAAGGAATTTTTTCAATATCTCGATTTTTTATTTTTTTATGAATTTTTTAAGACTTCCAAGAAAAGGGGGGGGGGACAATTTTTCATATCTTCAACTTGATCTACAGAACAACTTGAAGGATTGTGATAAAACTGGGTAGGATGCAAGTACTCATAGTCCTTTTCAAAGGTTTTGTTTTTTGTGCGGATCATCCAAATTGGTTAAGAGATAATGCCACCATGTCTAAAAGTAGGTCTCACAATGGTACATATACCACTTGGTAATTGAAATATGGAGAGTAGCAGTTCAAATCCAGCTGTGGTCAAAAAATTTTTTTTATCTAAATAAGTTTTTAGATGTTTCTCAACACTCAACATATGAAATTAGGAATTTTACGTTTAAGACTTCCAAAAAAAAAGGGTGGGGGGTGTTTTGGCCATTTTTCACATTTTCAACTTTTTCTACAAAACTGTTTGAAGGATTTTAATAAATCATGGTAGAAATAAGTCACTTATGATCCTCTTCAAATTCTGTTGTTTTCGTCCAGACCTCTTTACAGGTGGCGCCACCATAGTCAAGAGTAGGTCACAAAAGAGTTCCCTCGTTTAACAATATTCTTTTTCATACGGGCTGTATACAGAGACAAACAGAATGCATAGAAATGATCTAGAGGGATGAGTGAAGATGTATTGTCATTTTGGTTCCCTTCCAAAATCAAATTTTAGAATTTTTTTCGACATTTCTTTGGACTTGGTGATTCAATGCAGAAAAAAGTGTCATATTTCCTAGTTAATTGATAATGATGATTTCTTATGGACTATTGTGATCATAATTATGGTAAGGATTGTTACTTTGAAAGAATTTTGTCAATATCTCAATTTTTGGATTTTCTATGAATTTTTTAAGACTTCCAAATGAGGGTGTATAGGAACAATTCAATCACATTTTTCACTTCAGCTGTTATACCACATGAAAGATTTTAATGAAACATGGAATACATGAAGTACTAAAAGTCCTCTATCAATTTGGTAAATTTCATCCAAATTGGTTAACAGATAATGCCACCATGTCTAAAAAGCAGTTCTCACAATAGTACATATACCACTTGGTAATTGAAATATGGAGAGTAGCGGTTCAAATCCAGCTGTGGTCAAAATGTTTTTTTCCATTTCTTTACACATCTAAATAAGTTTTTAGATGTTTCTCAACACTCAACATATGAAATTAGGCAATTTTAAGTTAGATCTGGACAATATTTGAAACAATTGTTGTTCATGACCCAGACTTGAAATCAGTCAACAAAAGGCCCCACCTAAAGAAAATGACTAACTTGTTGCCCTGAATGACTTCTTGCAGAGACAAAGGAAATGCTTAATATCAAAATCACCTGAATGGATGTGCAAAAAAGTGTTGTTTTTTATTCTAGCCTGAAATAAAATTTGACATATTTTCAACATCTGTGTTGACTTAGTCACATTAATGCAAAAATAAATGAATTCTTCCTTCATGCATGACTGATAATCTAGGTACTCAGGTGAGCGATATAGGCCCACTTGGGCCTCTTGTTTTATGTAATGTTGGACTTTGTTTTTGCTATTTTCAGGTTACTTTTCCAATTTTCCCCTTCTAGATTTTATAGTAATAAACATAATTGGAAAGAACTGGAATACAAAGATAATTTTGAGGATTTTTGCAATTCTTTTTTAAGATTACAAAAAAGGAGAGGGTGATTAATTGAGAGAGAATTATGTAAATCCACAATTATTTCATTTATATGATGAACAGAAATTTATACATTTGCAATGAACCCAGCTGAAGTAGTGAGGATTCCTTTCGGTGCTACACCTTCGTGTGACATGGGACTGCAGTTTTTACTATCTCATCCAAAAGGTGAGGCACAGGTGTGCCTATGGCAGGAGTCATACCCAAGACCTCTTGTACATGTGCTGTACACCTCATCCACTGTGCCACATCGGCATAGGGAGTGAGGAAGTATATACCATCAGCATGTAATGATGAGCTTTGATAGATGTCTGCCCAAGAGGGCCCCCCCCCCTTCTTGTTTGACAAGTTTCTTCTTCAGATTGACTGTATGGATCATCAAGCTGAATTTATTTATAGATAGAGAGGCCATAAAGCATTTATTTGCCAACTTTTATCAGAAAATGTCTATTGGAATGGTTATTTACAACGTTTATGTCAAAGTTTTTTGTTTTTATGACCTTTTTTTTCTAATTTTGATATATTCCAGTTACGGCATACTGAAGGGAAGTGGTTCAGACCCCACTAAAGGCTTATTTTTTCTGTTCACTCTACACTAAAAAGAGTTTTTAAATAATATGTAGGAAAAAAAGAATTACTATAATCTCTTTTGCATATTTTTGTATTATTGTCTTGATATATTTAGTGTAGAAAACAAGTTTACAATCATTTACCAGTTGTCAAAAACATAATAAGCAAGAAAAAAAGATGTATCTGCAAATGTTTCTCAAGCAGTCTGTTGTTTGTGAATGAGTAAATTACGTTCAGGTGAGCTGTATGGGTCCATTTGGGCGTTTTGTTCATGAGTTTATCAAAAACTGCATAAACTGGGGAACGCAAACCCTCTTGTGCCTCCAACCGTTCAAGAAGTGTGTGTGTGTAAGAAGGTTCCTTGTTTTTCTGTATAGTTGTATTAAAGCTTTTTATAAAATTCTGTTAGAATAGTTTTAAGACATGCTTTATGTGAAATCTGAACATCCTATTAAGCCTTTTGGGTTAAGTCATTGTCCTTTTCAAAGGACAAACCACTATAAGGCATTTAACCTGTTTTAATATAGGTAAGATGACATTTATGACAATTTGACAGTAAAAACTATATTTGAAGTAATGGAAACTGTTGACTTTGCTAAAATTTTGTATATGTATTGTTAAATGCCACACAATGAAAATTTCACCTGTATGATGGTGACTGGTATATGATGGTGATACCTACCTGGTAAACAATGGCAACCACTGTCTCATTTGACACTTGCTTGGTATACGGTGGTAACACCCTCCTGGTTAGTAATGGTGAAACCTGTCTCGTTTTACACCTGCCAGGTATATGGTGATGACACCTGCCTGATATATGGCGATGACACCTTCCTGGTTAGTAATGGTGACATCTGCCTGGTATATGGTGATGACACCTGCCTGGTATATGGTGGTGACACCTGTCTGGTTAGTAATGGTGGCACCTACCTGGTTTATGGTGATGACAGCTTCCTAGTATATGGTTGTGGCACCTGCCTGGTATATGTTTCTGACATTTGCCTGATTAATAATGGTGACAGCTGTCTGGTTTTAACACCTGCCTGGTATATGATGGTGACACGTGCCTGGTATCTTGTGGTGAAACCTGCCTGGTATCTTGTGGTGATATCTGCCTCATATTTTGTGTTGTGACACCTGCCTGGTATCTTGTGGTGATATCTGCCTGGTATCTTGTGGTGACACCTACCTGATATATACAACATGAGGGGATCTTTTTTTTAAGATCATTATAGTCTTTGACATAAAGCCTTAATTTTCTCTGTCTTCTTCAAAGGACAGAGAGGGAGGTAATAACAGTAAATCATCTCGAAAATGCATTCCTTTCTGGTAGTCATATGAAGTGCTGATTGCCAGAATACTACTTGACAAACCTACATTTTTACTCTGAAATACATGTAGTAGGAAATATGAAAATATTGTGCTCTCCCCTCTAGTGCATGTGGCTTGTCTCAACACTACCAGCTATATATCTTATACTATGTTTTACTGAAAAATTCATGAAACTACAAGCTGATCTTGCAGAGGAAATCATAAACCTTTCACACCTGTATTCTGGAATGATGGGTCATTTTGCTTTGTGTATTGATAATGTTTTGTAAGTATACAAAACAGGACAAATCTAATGTGTGTCATAACAGGGAAGATTGTATGTTAAATAGAAAGTCATTATAAAAATCTTAGTGCAAACCTCAAGTTAGATGAACAACATCATCTGTGTGGTGATTTAGTAACAAAATGTAATGGAAGACATTAAAGTAAAGAATAAATCCTTAATATGGGAATTATAACCTGTAGTTACCATATTTACTAACAATTATATGAATCTTACAAAAGATGATTATGAAGACATTTTGATTGCATAATTGAGAGAGATTTAATATTTTATGGATGTTTTGAATGAAATTACATTTTCTGGAAGAAAAACTCCAATTTTTCATAAATTTTTTGATATATATGATGTATGTACATGTATTTTCTAGCTTTAACAATATGCATTTGTTATTTATAAGATTGCTTTTTTGTTATTTTCAGAAAGCTACCAAGTGAGATTGCAGGGAGGTGATCGCAATGGAACAACGGGTCGTGTGGAGGTGCGTCGTAACTCGAGTGAAGCATGGGGGAGTGTCTGTGATGACCTATGGACTGAAAGAGAGGCACAAGTTGTCTGTAGGCAGCTAGGATTTAAGTGGGGAACTGTAAGTAGAAGGTTATTTCTTACTATGGGAAATCAGCAAGTTATATATACCCGGTAGTCTATATATATATGGTTGTGTACAAGGCTATACTGAATATTACTTGTTTATCTAAGTATCTATTTGCAGAGTTATAACACCCATTATAATTCAAATGTACATGAACATTCAAACTGTCTAATACACAAATTTTTAACTTCTTAAATCTGTTGTGATTTGCATTTAGTCAACTATGAAATCTATTGTTTTTAATGTGGGCAACCTTTATGGTACATGTAAAAGTTGCCATCATCGAGAACAATTGATTTGGTGGGTGAATAAATGTAAACCGTGACAGAATTTAGTAGATGAGAAATTATGTATCATATTTGTGTGAAGCAGGTTAGTTTGCCAACCAAAATGTTAATCCCATGTTAGGGTCTATAGTTACTGGTTCCTCCAGGTACTCTGGTTTCCTCCACCTCTTGATACTGGTATCTGCCATATTAGGAAATTTATCCTGGTGTGGTAGTAAAACCTAGCACACAAATCAACAATTTTATGAGATATAGTCCTCTTTCTTTCAAAGTTTATTGTTAGGTATGTAACTTTAAAAGGTCATTGGAATTTGAATTAATTTAGGCTCATTCCAACTCTCCATTTGGTGAGGGATCTGGATCGATATATCTGGACAATGTACAGTGTACAGGACATGAAGCCTCATTGTCAGAGTGTCAGAGCAATGGATGGGGTGTACATAATTGTAAACATTATGAAGATGCAGGGGTGTCCTGCTATAATCATTCAGGTAACAATAATTTTTGCTGTACTTTGTATCATTCCTACAGTAACACATGTAATAGTGTATTCACGAGGAACTGTTTTATTTTAATTGTTGTAAGACAAAATATGATTTACATGTATATGCATTGTTTGAATTTCTTTTTAAGAATAAATTAAAGATTTGATTTTCTTTTATAGCTTTGTAGGAAATTATATTATCCTACAAGTGTTGTTATTCTTTGATCAAATTTGTTTGGATTTATATTCATGTCTGCAAAGAAAATATCAAATGAATATGGTACCTTTCTTTGGAAACTTCTGTAAAAAAACTTCATTTCTCAAGTATAAGTAACCTTTAAAGGCATTTTATTCTTTATATTGAAATTTTGATATAGAAAATATTTGTTTTAGTTCGTTTGAAATCCAGAGGTGTTACAAATGTTGGCACTGTAGAAATCCGTACATCAGATGGCTGGGTACAGGTGTGTGATGAAGAATGGAGTGATGTAGATGCTCAAGTTGTTTGTAGAGAGCAAAATTACACATATGGAAAATCACTCAAAAAGTCCAAATTAGGGAAGATGTCCATATCAGATTCTGTGCCATCCTTTTCATTCACGTGAGTGTTATTGCTCGGAAAAATTGCATATTTTTCACTTTTCTCATTTTTAATCTTTGTAAAAACGAGGTATGGTCAAAAAGTTCTCAGACCCATGTATTCAACAGTAACCATGAGAATTTAAAGAATTGTCAAAATTTTCCAATATAATCTTCCTTCCTCTCAATGCACTTTCTCATCTCAGTTCCAATTTCTGAATCCCTTTAAAATAAAATGCTTCATTCTGGTCCCCTAAGTAATCATATTCAGTGTTCATAACACCCTCATTGCTTCAAAAATTCTTACCACGTAGGCAAGATTTTAGTTTTGGGAACAACTGTGGAGGTGGAAGAACCTCGAACCTGCATTCTGCCACAGCTGTCGTTGCACACATGGGAAGTATGAGCGGACGCATTATTTTTGCAAGAGCAGAATGCCTCTGATTAGATTTTCTCTCCTCTTTCTCACAATCGCAGTCTCTTAAACTCATTTGCATATTAATATGCACCATTTAGCCAGCAGCCTACCTCAAGAAAATTAGTCATGAATATTGCCCGATTTCCCTTAAAGATAGAGGCCATGACTTTTTCAACTGAGTAAACTCTCTTGAAGTTTTTAGGAGGCGATGGACCTGGATGAATCCATTGTATGCTTTGCTTATTAGATTCAGAATCAAAATGGTGAACCCAAGTTTCATCCTGAGTTGAAATTCGACTCATAAATTCTCTGGATTATCCTCATAGTGAGACAAAAGATGCAAAGAAACATCATACCTTTTTCTCTTTTGATATTTAGTCAACATTCTAGGGACATGTCTAGTGAAGACCTTAGACATGCCAAAGATCTTGGTTAAATTGATGAAACAACCCAATAATTTATTTAAACTTCTCTGGCTATATCTTAGAAGTTTCGCCGTCTGTTAAAATTCAGCAGCCCTTTTAACAGTACTACATGAAGGTGATTTCTTCCCAAAGGTTTTCATGTAGTCCTCATGAATTTCCATGAGAGTTATCCCCATCTTACATAGATACTTAATCACTGCTTTAACTTCACTTTTCTTCATTTTGGCAGTTTGACTAATCCTTCAACTTTTTACAGCGAATTTTGGGTACAATCAAGAGCTTTTTAATACAACATAAATGTACTTTCTCTCTCTCCTCCAAAAACATTCGATATGGCTGAATAATGGTTTGATTGGAGTTTTATACTTATCTATTGTATCAAAGTATATCGGGCTGAGAACTTTTTGATTATACCTCGTATAATAATTAAGTGTTTCTGTTCCTTAGATTCTAACATTTCCCCAGTTACATATGAGTTTTGGAGAATTCGATATTGCTATGTAGTTTTACCTTAAAAGTAAAAGGGATTTTCATTTGAAATGTATCTTTCAATAGTAAATGTCATCTCATGGCATGAACTTGCATTTGAGGTAAAAAGGGTAAGTTTTAAATCTAATTATTTCAACATCATCATAATTTTTGCATATCCGTACAGATGTTCTTCACTTGGTAGCTATTCATCACTGCTATCTCAGTCAGTAGAGGCTTGTTACAATATTTGTATGTAGTGAACAAGATGAGCATACTTGATAAATATAATTGTCCCCAGTTTTTTGCGAAAGCGTGGGGGTATTAAATCTCATTCGTCTGTCCGTCCATCTGTCCATCCGTCCATCCGCCTGCCACAAAAACTTTAACCTTGGTCATAACTTTTAAACCGTAAGACGTACAGCCTTCATATTTGGCCTGTGTGTACCTTACTGCAATATCCTTTCCGTTGGTACCAAAACTTTTTATCATGTGACCATGACCGTGACCTTTGATCTACTTCATTGTACCCTTACTGATAGAACTCCGAGAGCGGGGAACCACAATTCTCTGAATTTGCTTGTTAGATTAGTTTTGATGTCAGGAAAGACAGGAAATTATATTGTACAACTTTGTCACACAATGTCGCTGCTGAGAACCTGTTGATTTTGTGATGTGATGTTGGATGTACAGTTAAAAACAGTACAAGATATGCCTTGACATTGTTTTTTACAAATAGGGTACATTATTTATTTGAAAGAGGTGATTTTTATCCTGAATTTGCCATTGTCATTGGCACAATTTATTTTTCATTTAGACAATTTCACTGTGAAGGCACAGAAAAAAAACTCATAGACTGTACATACGGAAATCGGAGCAGTCAACGCTGTGAACCCCTGGAGAGAGCATCAGCAATATGTTTGAAGGAACCTATGAATACTAGTAAGATCAAATTAAAAGTTGACACCTTAGATTATCATAAAGAGTTATTCATTCTTGACAGAGATACAGATGAAATACGAGATGTGTATTACAAAACCTCTTGAATAATAATAATTGAATTTATTGATTGATAATTCAGTATTCTGCTTGTCAATGCATTCTCTTAATACCATCTTCGAACTCCAAGTTATAATAAGTTGGCCCACTGCCTTTATATCATGTTCTACCATTTGATCTCCTTACAGCATTTGCAATTCGATTTGTTCAGCCTAACGGTGATAGTGTGCCTGATGGAACCACATGGGGTGAGATATCTGTCCGGAGGTTAGGTGTATGGGGACAGGTATGTGGATCTGGAACAAACTGGAATGACAAGGCTGCTAAAGTGGCATGTGTACAAATGGGATTTGCTGGAGGAAGGGCATATGGAACAGTAAATGAAACACTGAGACCTATCTGGATTACAGAACTTAATTGTTCTGGGAATGAGAAGTCTCTTGAGGAATGTGTTCAAGATGAGGATACCTGGGGTCACCCAGTACACTCTTGTCGACCAGCTTATGCATTGTGCTATAAAAATGGTAAATACATGTATGCTTCCCATAGTAATTCTGATCACCAAATGAGTAAAATATTTTGGGTGTGACATTAAAACCCCCTTGACTCTATATAAGACTGTTTCATACATTAATGCTTATATGTCTAGAAAAATATTTCTGTATTGTTTTAATCACTTTTTGATTGTATTGGTATTTTTCAGATCTGAAAGTTTCTCTTGCTGGTAGTGGATCATACTTTGGTCGCGTACAAATTACATATGATGGAGTAACTGGAACTGTTTGTGATGATGCATGGTAATTCTTGTTTCTCAATACTTTGTAACTAAAGTAATAAAAAAGATCGCACTTCCTAGAGAATATTAAAGTATAAATGACCTTGTGTAGGTTATTAGCAGATATGTTAACTGATTGGTTTCTGTTACAGGTCTTCCAGTGATGCCAGGGTTCTATGTAAGTCTCTGAATTTTAAAGATGGGGAGCCTATACAAAATTCTTATTATGGACCAGGAACAGGACCTATTATGATGAATGGACTGAGTTGTTATGGCTACGAAAAGTCCATATTTCAGTGTCGTAATAATGGCTGGATGGTATACAATAACACAAAGTGCAGCAGTCATGCCCATGATGCATCAGTGATTTGTTATAAGGAAGGCAAGCGATATTCATAATTTGATTTACCACTTCTTTCAATGATCATTGAGTACTTGATCTGTCAATTTCCACAAATTATTATGAAATAATTAAATGCTTAGCAATATAAGATGGTTAACAATATTTGTATGTTTGAAAATGGAGATACCTTTTAATCTTGTGGAAAGGAATGTCTGGAGAACTATTGTCATACCCGCGGCGTTGTTGGCATCATTGTAGTCGATGTTGTCATCAACCATAGACAAAAACTTTAACCTAGATCATAACTTTAAAACCATCACAGACAGGGCTTTCATATTTCACATGTGTATTCCTTGTGCCAAGACCTTTCATTCAATACATGTACCATAATTTCAGACCTTGTGACCGTGACCTTGAAGTTTGCAACAGTAAGAAATATGGCTTAAATATTTCACATGTGTATTCTTTGTGACAAGACCTTTCATGTGTATCAGAATTTTTTATGTTTTAACCTTGACCTGGAAGATTGACATACTTAGACAAAAACTAAAACCTGGATCATAATTTTAGAATCATTGGAGAAAGGGCTCTAATATTTCATATATGTATTTCTTATGCCAAGACCTTTCATTGGGTACCAAAATTTTTGACCTTGTGACATTGACCTTGAAGTTTTACTTACTTTTAAAAAACTTTAACCTTGTTCATAACCTATGGACAGTAAGAGATAAGGCTTAGATATTTCATGTGTGTATTCCTTGTGACAAGATCTTTCATTGCATATCAAAATTTTTTATGTTTGGACTTTGACCTTGAAGACTGACCTGCTTACAAAAATTTGGTTGCCACTGGTGAGCTCTGTTGTCCTCAGACAATTATTGTTGTTTGTTATATCTGTAAAATTTTTCATAATACCTTGCCTATCTGTCATTCAGTTCTTTAAAAAGCAATTACATATATTTCTGGAATGATGCTTTTTTTAGAAAAAAATAGTAATGACATAAAAAAAAATGGAACGTTTTTGTGTTAACAGTGCGACTTTCCAGAGGGGACCATTCTCATGGCGTTGTCCAGATTATGGACCAGTATTGGTCTGTACTTTGTGGAGAAGGCTTTGATGAAACAGATGCACGTGTTATTTGTCAACATCTTGGTTTTGAACATGGCAGAAGTCTTCCTAAGGGAACATTTGGAACCTTTTATGGGCGATATTCCAGATCTAACATTAGTTGTGTAGGGAATGAGTCCAGCATATTGGACTGTCCCTATGACAGAATGAGGGTATGCCAGAGAGATAATTACCTTGGATATGCCGCAGTCTCCTGTTATAATGGATCTCTCAGCTCAAGTCAGTAACTAAACCATATCTTTCTTGCTTCATATAAAACTATGTGAAATAATATTGTAACAATGGAATTATTATCTCTTGCAGCCAATTTCTCGAAAAATAATGTTTGTATATACATGTATAGATACCTCTGATGGTACCTGTAATCAATCATATCACATGAAATATTGTAATATTACCATAATCAATAAGGTAGCCAAAAAAGATGTCATTCACATATTTTAATTGTTTAATAATACCTTTAAGTTGTTTTAAGATATAAAAACTGTTTTTTGATAACAAATTGTTCACATTAATTAGTATGTGAATACAGAATTGAAAACACACATGAAAGAAAAGTTATGATTCAATTAAATTAGTTCTATAATTATGTACTAACAGTCTTAGTCCTTTCTTTACAGACCTTGAACTCAAGCTGAGTGGTCCATTTGGGTCAGATGGCTCATTTCAAACTGGGCGTGTTTCTATCAAGAAATATGGTATCTGGGGAAGGATATGTCCTAGTGCATGGGACGACAAAGATGCTGATGTTGTCTGTAGACAACTCAAATATACAGGTACACATACACAATATTCAGGTACACATACACAATATACAGGTACACATACACAATATTCAGGTACACATACACAATATACAGGTATACATACACAGTATACAGATACACATACATGTACACAATATTCAGGTACACATACACAATATACAGGTACACATACACAATATTCAGGTACAGTAGACATACACAATATACAGGTATACATACACAATATACAGATACACATACATGTACACAATATTCAGGTACACATACACAATATACAGGTACACATACACAATATACAGATACACATACACAATATTCAGGTACACATACACAATATACAGGTACACATACACAATATTCTGGTACATATACACAATATACAGGTACACATACACATTAAAGGCAGTTCATACTTGAAAGACCTTAACCTTGACAATATGTTATATTTATGCTCTGTTACTAGGGTATTCTCGCAGATTCTTTTTTGACACTTAATTGTCAAGTACCTCTTAGTATTAGCATTTGAATTATGTCTTACTCTTATTTGACATTAATGTCTTATAACTCTAGCCAATATGTTTATGATGCAAATTATATTTTTGTCCTTTTCTTGGTAATATTAAATTAAGATTCTAAATTTAAATCCCATTATGAAGTCATTATTACATTTATCCGATTTTCTTCTGGTTGCATGTGCAATTTTTCATTTCATCACTTACTTTTTAGCTCACCTGGCTCTTTTTGTCAGGTGAGTTTTTGACATCATTTAGTGTCTGTTGTTGATTGTCAGTTGTTCATTGTCCATTTTCCTTAAACTTTTCAAATTTTAATCTTCTCCTTTGAAACCACCAATCTGATTTTAACCAAACTTGGAATGGATGATGTATGGAATGACCTTTACAAATGATTTTCTTTTTGTGTTGATTGAATGAACAATATGGCTGCCAGGTGCTTCCTCAGTTTCTGATCGTTTAATTTTTTAGAAATCTTCTTCTCTGAAACTACAAGGCAAAATGTTTTTATACTTTGTGTAAGTGATAAGTGATAGACTTTCTACAAAAGTCCATCATTTATGACCATCAGGAGGTAAATATGGTCACCATGGCTATAAATAGGACATCACATAATGACTTCTTGTTTTAGTAATGGCTTTGTTCTGCTAAGTTGAGTAATTTTATGCCCAATAACTTAAAACTATGTTCGTTAAAGGTATACTGTAAACTGCAGATGTGTTCCATTTTTGAAGACATGCTTCTTTTAATCAGTAAACATTTGACTTAGTGACCTGGACCTTGGACTTTTACATAATTTTTTAAACTTTCACATAGACTGTATCTTTTGAACTATGAGGGAGAGAGCTTTGATATTCCATGTATAGATTCTTCATGACCAGAGCAGTCATATGATGAGGTGACTTTTACATAGTGACCTTTACCTTGGAATTTCATCCAGTTTGAAAGAACTTTAAAGTGGGATATATGGTTTTAACCAGGAGAGATAGAAAGTTTATATTTCACATATGGATTCATTAAGATCAGGGATTTCATTTGGTTTCATGACTTTCTATTTTGACATTGGACTTTGAGCTACTCTGTTTTAACTAAATCTTGACCATATTGTTTCAATATAAGGGGTAGGAGTTTTATATTTATATTCAATGACTTCTGATTTATTGACATTGATCCTGAAATTTGACTTACTTTTAACTAACTCTATCATAGACTATATCTTTTGAACTGTATAGGGAAATGATGTTCATATTTAGCATACAGCTTTCACATGAATTTGCCAAGTGAGCAATTAAGACTCCTGGGAGTCATTTGTTTAGTGTTTTATGAGAATGATGGTATTATTTTATTCATACAGGTGGGGTAGCTTACCAGGACACATCAAAAGGCAGTGGACCTTATTTCTTGGGAGAGGTGAATTGTCATGGAAACGAGTCTTTGCTTTTTAATTGTTCCATAGGAGGTGAAGAATGTGATTCCCAGTACTCTTCTGGAACTGCTGGAGTACTGTGCTACAAGCATAGAAGTAAGTCACACTGCAATCCATGAATGGACATTAGAGAGTTTTAGTTATGATCTTAGTACTTTTTATTTCATCTGAGAGTATACACTTATATTTTGGACTTAAATACTGTGCTTATCCTCTTCTTACTCACCTGTTTCTGGCCTCTGAAGTTTTATTAGGATTTTCAGGCATTTTTTCCTTTATTGTTATTGTTAGTAGTACATGTAGTATGTTATGGACCTGATGAGATGCAACCCAATGCCAATGCCTGTTTCTTAAAAGCCCCAACATAATTTTTCATGAATATATAACTCTTTTATTAAAGTAGATAAGTAACATTCTTGTCATAATGTTTAAGAACTGCAGACAAATTAGAAGTCATGTAAATTTGAAAGCTCTCAGGGAAATACTTATCAATGAAAATTGAATTTCATGCAATTTTAGATGTTGCACAATCATTCTGACTGTCTTTATAATGCCTAAACAGAAAAACTGATTTATGTGCATATGAAAGGATAACAAATCAGGTTTAGAAATCTGTTAAATACTTATGTTTTGCTCTATATGAAAAATGCACACTTTTTCTTCCTTCAATGAAATTCTTGTACATCGTTTTCCTTTCACTGTATGAATCCTGTTGAATTTTGACTAGAACCAAAGCTTCAGTTGGCTGGAGGTACATATAATTCTGGTCGTTTGGAAATCATCATGGACAATGAAAAGGGAACGATCTGTGATGTAGGTTGGACACGATTTGATGCCACAGTAGCCTGTAAACAAATGAACTTTACAGATGGGGAATTTAAAAGGTGATTTATTTACATTTTTTTTTTACAATTAGCTAACAGGGTGACTCTGAGGAATCACTTTGTCTATTGTTTGTCTGTCTGTTTGTGACTGTCTATTGTTTTTTTTGTCAGTCACCTTGATTTTAATCAATAGCAGGCGACACATAATTATGTTCCATAACGAGACACTACACTCAATGTTTATTCTGATATGAAGTTTTAGTTAATGTAAATTTTGTACTACTATACAAGTATGAGAACCTAGTCTGCTCAGCTGAATCATGTTGTCTGCATATATTTTGATGATGTGGTGTCTAGATTGTAAGGTCATAAAGTTTTAAATAACACTGATTTGAAGAAAGATTTGAAATTGTAGAGATTGGCTGCCATTGACCATGTGACCAGTAATCCTTAAGTGCCTTAATAATGTATTTTGTTAATGTTTTATAATGTAAGGATTTAAATTCTTTTCAGAGGGTTACCAGGAAATAATATTCCCAAGTTTTTATCTGGTATGAATTGTTTTGGAGGTGAATCTAGCATATTTATGTGCAGAAACAGAGGCTGGAAACAAGCCATACCAGAAGAGTGTAATAAACCAAATAGGAATGCTGGTGTATTCTGCTACAATAATGGTGAGAGCATCTATGATGTGTTAAAGTGTCGTGCTTTACCATTGCTTTATGTTTGTTTGTCTATCTGACTGTTCATATTTCTCATCAAAATGCAGAAATTATTTGGCGTATAATTATTCCTTATACTATTTTAAATCAACATTCAAAATGTGTAAGTAGCTGATACATGCTTCATACTGTGAAAGCACGAAGTGTGATTACTCAAAATTCATTATTAATGAAGGTCCATCATGCACTAAACTTGAGAAATGACAGAAGTATTGAATTTACTTGTTGCTTTAACAATTGTCTTTATAAATCCATTTTTCAGTACATTGATATAAATAAAATAACAAGTTGCATAGATTTAGGCTTTATCACTACATTCTTTAAAATGTGGACATATTTGCAGTGCGCATAAGTAGTGGTCAGTCAGAAGATAATGTGACAACAGGACAGGTGGAGATGCATCTTAGAGGATCATGGGTAACGGTTTGTGCTGATGGCTTTGGTGATGAAGATGCTAAAGTTGTATGTCGAGAGTTAGGGTTTCCAAACAGTAGGAAGCTAGTACCTGGTGCTTTTGGGTCTAAGTATTACACCAATTCTGTGATCAACCTGAACTGCACTGGTTCTGAGATGTCCATCAAAGACTGCTCTTATTCAGAGGGAACTTGTCCAAGGAGGTCATATAACTATGCTAGTATAATCTGCTCTAAAGAGTCTGTTGATACATTAGGTAAGTTCTTTGTTAAAAAAAAGTTACTTAAATATGCGAGTGAAGCCTTTTGATTTAATCATATTGTCTGACTATGCATCTATTTGCTGATATGTTTTCAACTGGATGTTAGTGATCTTGTTTCAAGGTATGAGGTGATTATTAATAAAACTTGCTTATAATCTGATAGCCATCAAAATTTGTATTATGCTTTTGTGACTTCACAATCTAAACATTAATGTCATAATGAGATTTTGGGGAAAACATACCATTATCACTCGAGTATGATAAACATGCATGTGCACACACCAACCCCCCCTCTAAGGATGGGAGATAATGTCACAAGAAGCTTACATTCTATGTATATTACACAGGATGAAAATGGATGAAAAATGAGTAAGCAGTGCAGAGTTTAGAGTGACTAGTTAAATGTTCTTATGTTATACTATTCATCAGGAGCCAGTTGTTCAAAACTTTAACCACTGGTTAAGCTAACCAATGATTAAAGTTTGAGAGACAATTAATTTGATTTATAAGATTTCTATATAAAAATCTAAATTACTTTACAAAAATTGTTTCATACTCTACAAATCAGTATACAGAATAAGAATTAAAGTCCTCTCTTGTCAAATATATAGACAGATGAAATTTAACCAGTGGTCAGCTTAACCAGTGGTTAAAGTTTCGAACAACTGGCCCCAGAGATACATTTATTGAATACATTATATTTTTTTCATTTGCCTACAGCAGGTAAAAAACATTTTGATTGGTACCCTTTTTACAGTAAATTAACTTAGTTGTTATCAAAGCACTTGCTGAGAGATCAGCATTCAACTTCAGACTTTCTTGTACAGGTATCATTTTTATTGAGAGGAAAAGCCTTCTTATTTTTTATCCTATGTATAATGTACAATTCTGAGGTGTAAGTGAAAACTTCTGAAAAAAAATATGTGCATTATACACAATGATTATAGTTATTTATCAGGAATTAGGCTCTTTATATTCTGTATAAGACTGGAATTCATAATACATTAAACTTCATGATACCTCATACTATATATAGATTGCTGTTCTGTCATTTTAAATATACCTAAAATGTGTAAAATAATGTTAACTAGAAAAGTAGTGAAGAATTGATGTTGTATAAAGAAACAGGTAACATTAAAATACAGATATAAATCTGTATAATTTGTATACTTAGTTTTGAGTTTCATTATAATATTGCATGACATCTGGAAAACAAATTTTTATTTGTATCTTTGAATTGCCCTATCAGAACTGTACACATGTATGAACACTAATATAATGACTTTTTTATCTCTTTTGCTTTCTACAGAAGTGAAACTTTTACCACCAAATGAGTTTCCAGACACTTTACTTGTTGAAAAATATGGTATCAATGGAACCATCTGTGCTGAAGACTGGAATGAGAAATCAGCGACTGTTGCCTGTAAACAGTTACGCTATGATGGAGGGGTTCCATTTGGTCCTAGATATTACAGCTCCAGAACTCCTATTTGGATGTCCAGTGTCAACTGCACTGGTAATGAAATGTCCATTAACCAGTGTCAGAGGAGGGAAACACCTATCAGTGAGTCATGCTTGTCCAGTAGGCTGGCTGCTAGAGTCTTCTGTTACAGTGGTCAAGGTAAATATTAATGTTATTTATATTATCTAATTTCTATTAAGTTCATATATACTATAAAATAGCAGTGAAAGTATGGAGTTGTGAATTAATGGACATGAATATTCAGAGTTATATTGTTTTAAGATCTGGAAAAATAGGATATGTCAAATGATATGTGGATCTATGATGGCATTGATTACACTATTTGCTTTAGAGGGCAACTTAAAATTTCTGCTTTTTTGTATTGATATTTTGAAAATTAAGGTATTAAAAGTGACTATAAAGAATCCAAATATTCTTTCTTAAATCATATGCTTTAATTCAATGATAATGTTTTATATCCAATTCAATATAATTTTATTTTCATGCCTGGCAATCAGGATTTAATATAATTTTGTTTTCTTGCCTGGCAATCAGGATTTAATATAATTTTATTTTCATGCCTGGCAATCAGGATTTAATATAATTTTGTTTTCTTGCCTGGCAATCAGGATTTAATATAATTTTATTTTCATGCCTGGCAATCAGGATTTAATATAATTTTATTTTCATGCCTGGCAATTAGGATTTAATATAATTTTATTTTCATGCCTGGCAATCACGATTTAATATAATTTTATTTTCATGCCTAGCAATCAGGATTTAATGTAATTTTATTTTCTTGCCTGGCAATCAGGATTTAATATAATTTTATTTTCATGCCTGGCAATTAGGATTTAATATAATTTTATTTTCATGCCTGGCAATCACGATTTAATATAATTTTATTTTCATGCCTAGCAATCAGGATTTAATGTAATTTTATTTTCTTGCCTGGCAATCAGGATTTAATATAATTTTATTTTCATGCCTGGCAATTAGGATTTAATATAATTTTATTTTCATGCCTGGCAATCACGATTTAATATAATTTTATTTTCATGCCTAGCAATCAGGATTTAATGTAATTTTATTTTCTTGCCTGTTAATCAGGATTTAATATAATTTTATTTTCTTGCCTGGCAATCAGGATTTAATATAATTTTGTTTTCTTGCCTGGCAATCAGGATTTAATATAATTTTATTTTCAGGCCTGGCAATCAGGATTTAATATAATTTTATTTTCATGCCTGGCAATTAGGATTTAATATAATTTTATTTTCATGCCTGGCAATCACGATTTAATATAATTTTATTTTCATGCCTAGCAATCAGGATTTAATATAATTTTATTTTCTTGCCTGGCAATCAGGATTTAATATAATTTTATTTTCTTGCCTGGTAATCAGGATTTAATATAATTTTATTTTCTTGCCTGGCAATCAGGATTTAATTTAAGGTTGAATGGCACAGATAGAAATGATTACAGTGGAAGAGTAGAGATATCCTACAATGGTGTATGGGGTACAATTTGTGATTCATATTGGAGTAATAATGATGCTCGTGTCGTGTGTCGACAGTTAGGATTTGTAGATGGGGTAGCTGAACCACGCGGGAAGTATGGTAAAGGTACAGGACCTTCTTGGCTGTACTATGTTAGGTGCAACGGGAATGAAAAGGCGATATGGGAATGTAGTAACAGTGGATGGAATGTCACTCACACTTCATGTAGAGCCCATGATTATGATGCAGGTGTATACTGCACTGGAAAAGGTATACCAGTTAATTATGCACAATCATTGAAATTCTCACTTAAAAGTTGTGCTAGTTTCTGCTCACAATCTTATCAAAAACATGAAGTCAGGAAAATTATCAGTATCTTTTTTATCACATTTTCATTTTTCTCTTTCCCTACAGTACGCTTAGAACCTAATATCACTTTTGGAGCCGTAGAACTTTGGCAGGATTCACAGTATGCCTTGGTTTGTGCAGACGAGTTTGATGATGTGGATGCTCAGGTTGTTTGCCGTTCACTCGGCTTCCAGAATGGAATAAGTATCTGTTGCTCTGTGTTTGAGGGTAAAATCCTACTGAAATACCCTATTGCTATCACCAATGTTAAGTGTACAGGCCAGGAGACATCCATTCTGCAGTGTATGTATAGGACTAATACAGATTCATGTCCCAGTCGCAAGTATGCATCAGTGGCATGTTCCAACTCAGCATCCAGTGGAGGTACAGTGATAGTCAAATCTTTTTGTTAAGCGTTTGAAGTTTTTGAAAGTAATATAATAGCATTCATTTCTAGTAGATCTAGTGACAGACATTCACTGGTAAAATAATCAATTACATGTTGTAAGTCCAAATAATGTTTTTTAGTTTTATTTTGATTTAAATGGGGGTCTTGCTGGTCTAGTGAGCAAATGCTCTCTAGAAGTTAATATACCTCTCAAATCTGTCAAATTTGTGTCTGATCCCTGTTCAGGCAAGTGGAAGGTGTGATAGTTAGACTTTGTACCTGTCAAAGGCTGGTGACCTTCTCTGGATACTCTGCTTCATCACAGTCTACTACCATCTACAAGTTGCAATCACCTTGGTTTGGCTGCAATCTTATATTTAAAAAAAAAGTTCAGGTGTCACCTATATGTTTCCGCACTTTGACTCTGTGTACATTGATGTTAAGGAATGATAAAGTTTGAACAGAAGGTTTCAATTTCTCTTTGGTGTTTGATAAAAGCAGGAACTTCAATATTTACAAAGAGAAGCAACTGTGATAATTGTGGAAACATATGTGTCTGCTAATAAACTGATTTTCAAGTAAGCAAGAAATTTGAATAGGAACCTGTTGTCTGTCTGTCCATCTGTCTATACATCTGTCTGTCTGTCCATCTGTCCATCTACCATCACCTTGATTGCACTGCCATATATCATCTCAAAAAGTCTTCAGCCTTTTGTTTTCAAATCTCAAGTATAGATGTAGAGTGATAGGTGGAAGATACATATAGATTTTCATGGTCACATGGCCAGCTCGTCCTGATTGTGGAACTTTTTGATTCTATGAATTTTCATGTTATAATTTCTAGTAATTATATATTTGTTCATCATTGGTATAATATACAATTGTTAAAATTTCAGCATATGAATTAAGATTATCCGAGGAGTACAAAGGTGTGGTACAAGTACGTCATCTAAACATTTGGGGCAGTATCTGCCCTAATGGCTTTGACAACAAAGATGCCAAGGTGATTTGCCGTGAGTTAGGATACCAGGATGGCTTCTCCTACTATGAGCATGAGTTTACAGTAGGAGATCGACGAAGTCTGCCCTGGTTATCTAACCTGAATTGTACTGGAGCTGAGGGTTACTTGGCTCGATGTGGAAATATTCGATGGGGAGATGTTAGGAACTGTTCAACAGACACCAAAGCTGCTGTATACTGTCTTGATAATGCCAGTAAGTATATTTGTTCTGTTACCTTGACTGAATTTGAATGCATAATTCTGATAAGCACCATAGAAAACAGGTGCAAGCATCAGCTTTATATGATTTCAGGGCTCGGAGAAGGATGTTATTTTTGTTAATAGGCTGTCTGCTGCAATCTGCATGAGCGTAAGAAATCTACTGTTTCCATTTTCTTGAAAAACAAATATAAGGTATTTATTTCACATTTATAACTTGTTTGTATTTTCTAGACATCCCCATCCGTCTTACCAATGGCACAAGCCTGAGAGATGGCAGTGGTAGATTTACTAACACTTCAGGTCGTGTGGAGGTATCCATTAACAAACAGTGGGGTACCATCTGTGGTACCTCATACTGGGATGATGAGGATGCCACAGTTCTCTGTAGAATGCTGAATCATACAAGTGGCAGAGCTTTAAGGTGATAACAGTCCCCTTTCTTGATTTTAAAGAGATGTATTCATATTCTAAGGTATTTAGTGTTACGCAGTCTAACCTATTTCATTTTGTTGATTGAGTTATTTTCATTCTGAAACTCTCATGTAAATTTTACAAGATATTGCCATTTTAGATTTGTTTCTTCACATTTATATTTATTGTCTAATGATTATAACTTATTACAGTCTCCTTATACAATTTATCATGAGAAATTTTTTTCTGTATGTATACTTATTTCTGTGGGATTCGTATTATAGTGGAGTAAGTACTGTCCTATGTGTGAAATTCATGATTATACTTTCCACATAAAAGTAAGTAAGCATGCTGTACCTTCTGCCTGTTACTTGCTATTTCATAATATGTATGTGCTATTCATATGTTATTTCATTGCATAAATTATTACAGGTATGGTCAGTTTGGTGCTGGAACAGGACCTATATGGATAGCCTATCTCCGTTGTCAAGGAGATGAAGATTCTATATTCCATTGTCCCATGGCCTTCAATGAGCAGCAGACTTCATCCTCTGGAATTTTCCTCCCTCACAGGGTTAGTCCAATAGCAAGACATGGGTGTTACTCACATAACTCTGATGCTGCTGTCCAGTGTTATGACTCAGGTAAGTTTAACCTCTGATGTCATCAAATGCTCTTTTTATAATTTTTTTCCATTCTATATTCAGTTCATATGTACAACATTTAGACAAATACAATGTAATGATACAGTGCTTTGCTAAGGGTACAGGCATTCAGGATTTCTCCATTTTATCTCTAAAGCAGGTAACATGCATGTTGTGAGGACTTTAAAGTTTTGAAGGTAACATAAACTGTAACACACCAAACCAATGATATAAAGACGGCTTAATGGTTAAGTGCATGGCTTTATAGGAGCCATCTCCATTCTCTATATAAGCATTTGTTTCTGGAGAGAAAACATGTGCTTGAAGGTTGCCAGTATACCTGCTGAAAATTTCTGGTTTCCTGTACTGCTTAACATTGGCAGATATAATATGGATGCAATAATTTGGTGTAGCATACTTAAGCAATGATTGTTAAATTCTAATTCAAGATTTGAGTTTATAAAACCCTCTAGGTGTATTAATGTTTCCAGAAGTAGCATGATGATAAAGGTATGTGGATAATGTTTAGTTTTCGAACAGTTTGCAAAGATGACCTTGAAACATGATTTTCTCATCATCATTTCAGTTAGATTGGTTGATTCTAAGGATATTTTCTATGGACGTCTTGAAATGTATGTCAACAAGTCATTCACAAGTGTGTGTGATGAAGGTTTTACGTCTGTCTCTGCTAAAGTGGTGTGTAATATATTGGGATATCCACATGGACACAAGCAGTGTTGTTCAGCCTTGGGGGATTTCCCTTCTGGGAACATCACAGTCACAAATGTTCAGTGTAAAGGAAATGAAAGAAGTCTAGATCAATGTAAACATGAATCTACGGCAACAAGACCTTGTAAAAGTGGAAAATATGTATCTGTGTATTGTTCTAGAAAACAAGTGGTAGAAAATGGTAAGATCAAAAATTTTATATACATTAGCGTAAACATTTTACCTGATTGATAGAGACAAACAGTGTAAATTTCCTGTATTTTTGCATTGAAGACAGAAGTAAAGGATGTTTAAACTACTACATTCAGTTTCAAAGTAAATGTTAAATGTAAATGCAAAATTATGAGAGTAAGCTATAAATATTAAATACTATGTACTATAATGATGTTACGATTAGTTACAGGGGAAAATGAACTGGGATATGCAATGTTTTCACACATGAGCAAGACATTTTGTTCAAAGGGTTTGAACCTACACCTAGAATGTAGAGCTTTGTTTTTACTATAGTTCTATGCTTCCTAGTTCCAGAATATGAACTTATATCACAAAGGTTAAAGCCATAAATAATAAATATTTTAGTTACAGTTGGAAGCTTAAGTCTCATAGTGAATAGATACTCTTTGACTCTTGGATGGGATTTCGCAGTCCTTATACAAAGAGCTGACAGATTCTAATAGTCTTATGAAGTGTTTTCCTTACTTTGTGCCTGAATTTAGCTCTAATGAAGTAGTTTTGATATTTATAGCAAAGCAAGAAATACAGGTACGTATACGAGAAGACAAGTACTATGGATCCCTGGAGGCCAATAAGTATGGATTCTGGAGCCCCATATGTAACAAGGGTTGGGATGACCATGATGCAAATGTCACATGTCGGCAACTTAAATATTTTGGTGGTGTTGCTTTCAAAGGTAAATTTTCAGTATTTTGCTATATATTTTTGTGAAGTAATACCATTTTTTTTGCAAGTTTTGAGTTGTTTAAAAAGTAGAATGCTCTAAGACATAATGAATTTAGAATGAATGAATTATTTAATTTACAAGAATCACAGTTCCCCTTAATAAGTCAATTTTCAAGAGACCAGAATAAATAACAAGAATTATCAGGAATTGGATTGAAACATATACGGCAGTATATTGGAATTGTAACTTTGAAGATAAATTTCGACTTAACTAGAGATTATAACTACCTATGTTGGAGGAAATGACAATCAGCTCTATATTATTATTTTTTTCTGCAGGATCATCTCGTTTGCAGTCCCCTATATCTGTAGGAGGATTTAACTGTTCAGGACTTGAAGGAAGTCTCAGGGAATGTCCGTCTGGCAAGTTCGGAGAGGATTTAGGATGTTCAGAGAAGATTGTTGGCCGGTTCACACGTACCACAGCTGGAGTACTTTGTTATCAAGATAATGGTACATATGATTAAATGTATAATGATATTACCTTTTGTGCTTCTTTTTCTGTAAACCTGTCTGATGTTTTTTTTAGATGTAATAACTGATATATACTAATGTTATGCTTTTAGGTGGATTAAAATTCCGGATCAATGGAGGCCGTAAACGTGGTCAAGTGGAGGTGTTTTACCATGGAATGTGGGGAAGAGTTTGTAACAGGCAATGGGATGATAAAGATGCTCGAGTCTTCTGTAGATCTTTAGGAAAAGGATTTATAGGTCTGATCTATTTCTTTTGCAGAATAAGCGTTTTGCTATTGCGATTTGTGAAAATAAAATACAAAGTACATTGAATTTACATGTACTTAATGTAATCCATTTACACATACAACTTCAGAGTTAAAATCTTTAAAGAATTGCATTTCGATTTGATCATTTTATAAACAAAAGTTTTCTTTTTACCAGAGAAATACCAAAACTTCATTCTGTGCATAAATTTAATTCTTAAGGTTATAGCTTTACCTATGCAAAGACAATTATATTTTAGATCAATGAAAGTATTTGTCTTTAGTTGTCAACAAACTAGAGTGATACTCAGTGATGTATTACACATCTGTTTCACCTATGTTTGCTGGCAACACATGCACTGCTTTGAACCCTGCATTTTTGTTGACTCAAGAAATTTCTATTTATAATCATGTAATATTGTACTGCATAATTATTATTTGAATTATGTAGATCATTAATATTTTGTCTTACTTATTGTAAGAAGCAATCACATTGTTAGTACATTAATTCGTTACTGTTTATATTTTTCTAGATGGAGAGGCCGGTCAAGAAGAAGAAGGGGATAAATCCAGTGTGGTGTGGATAGACTATGTGGATTGTGAGGGGAATGAAGATGGATTATTACAGTGTGACCTACATTGGGACCCAGACTATAGGAGCTGTAGTTCTGCCACTGCTATATGTCTGGATTCAGGTAATCATAAAACAAAATGAGTCTTGTTTAACAATCATTTCAATCACTTCAAATTCCATTTTTATTGTTTATTTACAAAAGGATAACATGTATGCTTTAGATTTTAATTAAATGACTTGAATACAATTATTATGAAATTACTTTCATTATTTTTGTAAAAACATTTTGCTAAAGGTATTTTCATGAGTTTTAAAACTAATACATCCTCAATAATGCAGAATTTATAGAAAATTAAATTTGTTTATACCATAGCACTGTTCATCATAAAAAATACATAAAGTGCATACTGATTTTATACATTTTATGATATGTTTAATAATTTATTGATTTAATTTACATTGAAATTTCATACCTTTAGTAGAATTGCTTTTGTAAGGTGTATGTAATACAAATGTAATTCTGTAATTGTTTTCTGATATTATACATATTTTTCTTTTTCTTTCTTTCTTTCTTTCTTTCTTTCTTTCTTTCTTTCTTTCTATCTTTCCTCCATATTATATGGAGGAAAGGAAGACATGATTTATTTAGTCTTTCATTAGGTATGCATTTCAGTGATCCTAGATTTTATTTTGTTTTGAATAAATTCAAACTTGCCACAAGGTTTTGGTGTTCAAGATCTTGTGTTGTGCTTTGGTAGATAATTTCATATAATTGCATTTTTTCATTGTTGTAATATATACATTATAAGTTTCAATATTTATGTATACATCTCCAATTAAGGCATTGTACCTTTACGAAAGTAATGCATAACAGGTGAAATTTTGCATATTAAATTTCTTATAATGTCATATTTTAGCATCCATCACTTCTCTGTTGGTGGTGTATATGCATACACATATATCTTTATCACTGTTTTTATCTGTTTTCATTCCAGTTCGCCTGGAGAAGGGAGATAAGAAGAGTCATGGTGTTGTGCAGGTTTACATGCATGACAACTGGGGCACAGTTTGTAACCATAAATGGACAGCAGAGGATATAAGTAAGTCAAAGTTGAAAGGTCAGGTCACCTGGGTAGAGGTTAATGTCATAAGTTATGTTTTAAATGCTGTTACATTGTGTCAATACCATATTCTGCATTTACAGATTTTCCCAGTGAAGGTTATTGTAAACACATGTTTCTAAATCTTATTTAGTTAAAAGAAAGCATACAAATATATAACAGTACATATTCACCTTTAGTTGTCATTTATATGTTTGGATTGCAGGTGTAACATGTAGACAGTTGGGATATGAAAGAGGTCTGTCTATATGCTGTGGTGCTTATGGTTACTTGTATGCTAAAGGCGTGATTGATAAAGTCAGTTGCCTAGGTAACGAGACCAGTCTTCTGAACTGTACCTCCCATCCCCCGCCTGGTGCCTGTTCACAAGATTATGCTGCCGTGGCCTGTTTTAATGGTTCTCTGCCATCTTTTAGAGGTAAGGTAATCTTTCATTTACGTGCACAGTTGACATGTCTCACTTAAAATAGGGTGTTAAACTATAAGGTTGTGGGTTTGAAATCTACTGGTCATTTCCTTTTCTTTTATTTTGTTTTTAGACTGAGATGTAAACTCTCTGACCCATTTATAAAGATTCAGCAAGTTTCAGATCCTTACTCTCTCTGATAGGTTTGTGGTACTGGTCTTCATTAAAGCTATCTTGTTACTGTAAAATTACAGAATATGGCATTAGACTCGAGTCAAACAAGCAGATTGTTAAATTATTTTCAAAATATAACATATAAAGAGAAATACTTTTTTATTTTATGAAATATAAAGTGATACATGTATATAGATTTAAATTTATATTTCTGAATCATACAATATATCTTTCAGATTATCAGCTGTCAGTTTCTGGCTCAAGCAACACTTCAGGAGCCCTAGAACTGACATTCCTGAACATATCAGGTCGTGTGTGTGCTGATGGCTGGGATGATGCTGATGCTACAGTAGCCTGCAGAGAACTAGGATACATGAAGGGTCAGTATTTTTTTTTATCATGCTGTACTATAGTGGTCAAGCTTAGCACTTTACCAGATAATGATTTACATACATTTATTTTGAGTGGATGTAGCTCAGTTGATAAGGAGGTGCTTGGCTCATGACTGATAGATCCTGGGATTGAGTCCTGCTGGAAGTTGTTGGTGTCCAGTCTATTTGATGTGTCCTGTGTCCTGCCTGTTTGATGTGTCCTGTCTGTTTGATGTCTCCTGCCTGTTTGATATGTCTTGTCTGTTTGATATGTCCTGCCTGTCTGTTTGATGTGTCCTGCCTATTTGATGTGTCCTGTTTGTTTGATGTGTTTGATGTGTCCTGTCTGTTTTGATGTGTCCTGCCTGTTTGGTGTGTCCTGTCTGTTTGATGTGTACTGCATGTTTGACGTGTCCTGCCTGTTTGATGTGTCCTGCCTGTCTGTTTGATGTGACCTGCCTGTCTGTTTGATGTGTCCTGTCTGTTTGACGTGTCCTGTCTGTTTGATGTGTCCTGCCTGTCTGTTTGATATGTCCTGCCTATTTGATGTGTCCTGTTTGTTTGATGTTTGATGTGTCCTGTCTGTTTTGATGTGTCCTGCCGGTTTGGTGTGTCCTGTCTGTTTGATGTGTACTGCATGTTTGACGTGTCCTGCCTGTTTGATGTGTCCTGCCTGTCTGTTTGATGTGTCCTGCCTGTCTGTTTGATATGTCCTGTCTGTTTGATGTGTCCTGTCTGTTTGTTGTGTCCTGTCTGTGTGATGTTTACTGCCTGTCTGTTTGATATGTCCTGTCTGTTTGATATGTCCTGCCTGTTTGATATGTCTTGTCTGTTTGATATGTCCTGCCTGTCTGTTTGATATGTCCTGCCTGTTTGATGTATCTTGTCTGTTTGATATGTCCTGTCTGTTTGATATGTCCTGCCTGCCTGTTTGATGTGTCCTGTCTGTTTGATGTGTCCTGTCTGTTTGGTGTGTCTTGTCTGTTTGATGTGTCCTGTCTGTTTGATGTGTCCTGTCTGTTTGGTGTGTCTTGTCTGTTTGATGTGTCCTGCCTGTTTGATGTGTCCTGCCTGTTTGATGTATCTTGTCTGTTTGATATGTCCTGCCTGCCTGTTTGATATGTCCTGCCTGTTTGATGTGTCATGTCTATTTGAAGTGACAATGAAAGCCGAGGTGAAGTATTAAGGTAGACATGGTATGTAAAAGATTCCTCACTGATTGGGCTGGGTCTGTTGCAAAGATATAAGTTTCTGATAATTGCATCAGGTAGATGCCGTCACCATATAAGTGCATTTTAAATTTTTGTTTTGACATAAAATAAGAATCAACAAATAAACATACATTTCTTGATTCTACATGTATGAGAAGGTAGATAGAGAGTATTTTGCAAATATGTATTTGTTTTACCAGTATATAAAGTTGAGATTTGAGCAAACTAGCGTACTGTTCTTTTTAACCTGTTGTAGTTAACTTTTTTAAGTATTAGTGCAAGGTTAAGCTGAAAAATTTATGAAAGATACGAATGATCAGTTGATTTCATGTTTTTTTGTTTGTATTTAGCAGTCGTCCTATTGTCATCAGTTGTGTTTAGCAGTCGTCCTATTGTCATCTGTTGTATTTAGTAGTCGTTCTGTTGCCATCTCTTGTGTTTAGCAGTCGTACTATTGTCATCTCTTATCGTACTATCTGTTGTATTTAAAAGTCGTCCTATCCTCATCTGTTGTATTTAATGGTCGTCCTATTGTCATCTGTTGTGTTTAGTAGTCGTCTTCTTGTCATCTGTTGTGTTAAGCAGTCGTATTATTGTCTGTATGTCTGTCATTCTATTTGTCTGTCCATCTGACTTTCTCTCCAAACTCTTATTTCCTGATTTATGCATCAGAATCATCATTGTATATTGTATATTTTATCAGTAGAAAACCAACAGGTTTATGTGCAATGACATGTTGAGATATATATACAACTCATAATATTTTGCCATAAAGAACAGGCTACAACGGAGGAAAGACTCGTACATGTAGCTCACAAACATCATAATACCATACATGTATTGATTGTATATTAATTATCATACTCTTCACAGTTGTAACTTTTAAAAGATATGGTCTCTTTGACAAGGCTTACTAAAGATAATTTTTAAAAGGTCAAATATCAAGGTCTCTCAGAAAATATAGGTTAAAATACTGAAATAAGCTTAGTTTTCAGTAAATTTTCAACCATACTTCATACAAATATAATTTTTATTTGAGATACTGGCTTTGAGACAAAGGTCATTCAGGTCATCTCGGATTAATCAAGACCACTCAACAACTAGAACTTTAAATAACAAAAAAAAAAAAAAATGAAAAAAAAGAAAAGATTTATATTTTTTTGGCAATTTTGCAAAGCGTATGTTCTTACTTCATCTCTGAAGGATCAAGGTCACTCAGCAATTAGAGTGCTGTTTTTACTGCTTTGTACTGTCTCATCTTAAAGACAGAACACTGGTGTGACCATGGCAGGAATCAAACCTGGAACCTATTGGTCTTATGTTGAGCACCTCTTCCACTCAGCCACAGTGGCTTTGTAAAATTGTTAATAGAACAAAGAAATAAGTAGGCATTTCATATAATAGTACATTTTTTATTAGGTAGAAAATTTTCATTTAAATAATCATACAAAAGTTATAGTGATATTTATTTTGTCATGGTAATGATACTTATATTGTCATTTTGTTTTACAGGACTTGCATACAATCATAAAGTTCTATTTGGGAAAGGATCCCCAATATGGGCTACCAATGTGAATTGTACTGGAAATGAGTACTTGCTATCTCAATGCCCAAATTACACACTGGGTGATGTTAAGGACTGTCGCAGTAGATTTGATGCTGGGGTAGTTTGCTATTCAACTGTTGGTAAGGAAAATAACATCTTGAACTTTATATGTTATCTAAGTATTGGTAATATGAAGAACTTTTAATATGAGAAGTACTTGTGACTTAATGTTTAGATTCTTTTTTTCTGCTCACTTTGATTGGCTAGTCCTTTACAAGTACTGGTAATTGCTTTAACTTTTTAAGTTGGCTAAACTGTCCAGGATTGGAGTGTTATCACTTTTAATGAATTTAATACTGTGTGCATTTATTGGATTATGTGCTTCGTTTACCTCATTTTATGTTTATGTTAAACTGTTACAATGTTGCAAGTTAAACCATTCATTTTGAAGATATTTACATAGAAGTTTCAGGGCCTTGTGATAAATTTTTAGGATTCTAAAAGTACCTCTCAAACTGTGAATGTGTATATGCTTATTTGATAAAATACAGTCCTATTTTGTTATTTCAGGTGTGAATTTCCGTCTTTCTGGACCTACATCATATTATGGCCGTGTAGACATGTCAGTTGATGGGAAATGGGGGACAATTTGTAACAGATACTGGGATAATGCAGAAGCTTCTGCCTTCTGTCGCTCCATTGGATTTAATACTGGATTTCCTTACCATAAGAAAAGTGACCTTCAATCCAAAGATGATAACTTTACTATCTATGAACCAAATATACATTGTAAAGGTTTAGAAGATACACTTCTGGACTGCCCTCATGAAGGATGGAAGAAATCTTTCTCCTCTGCCTGTCAGTCACATGAGAAAGATGCCACAGTACACTGTTACAATACAGGTACAGACGTCCACTTTGTTTGTTAAACAATAAAACAATGAATCATATCTTTCAGTATCAACAACATTCGAGTTGCGTTTTCCATATTTAATATATAATTTTTTTTGAATGAATGATATAATTTGTAAGTGTTTAAAATGCCTGTGTAAATGAAATATGAACACAAACATGTGGGAAAAATTAAATATGTTTAATTAACTTTTATATTATTCTAGTTGCAAATTAACAAATTTAGACTTTGATTGATAACACACTTTGTATTATTTTAGTAAAACTGGATACAGGAATAGGTCTAGAAACCAAAGATGGCCCAGTGATGTATTACTATAACAAGACATGGAATCTGATCTGTGATAGAGACTTTGATGACATGTCTGCCCGTGTAGTGTGTCGAGAGCTTGGTTTTGTAGACGGAAGAGCAGTCTGCTGTTCTGCCTATGGGAAAACATTTGACCATATACTGAAGGGGAAATCTTTACGATGCACAGGCAATGAAAACTCCATTACAGAGTGTTTAAAGTCTTCTCAATGTGGACCGTATGATACTTATGCTTCTGTCATCTGCTTTAACAAGACTGATATGGCACAAGTAGACTTAATGTCTGGAGGTAGGAAAACGTTTCTATTTTAAGGGTCTTTTTAAGAACATTTCTGGACTGTGATTAAGTTATTACTTTGACAGTTCGTCTGTCTGTCTGTTAACATTTTCTTAAACTGTTTTGCAAACATCTTTTAATCAACAAGCTTAGCTGTTTATACACATGTCACAGATTGTGAAAAGAAGGCATCAAAATATTTTTGAGGTTTAAGTCATAATGAAAAAGCTCATAATTATTGATTCTGCTGACAAAATGAATATTAAAAGGACCTTAACCAAAATATGCTAAAAAGTAGTCAAGTTCCCTGCTATATCAATCAATACATTAATATTTAATCATGATTCATCATAACCATTCTTATCCCAGATATGTTAACTAATTTTGATATCAAAGTTAGCATATATATGATATAAATTATGATTATATAGAAAGAGTCTTTTACAATGTATTTTCAATATTGTAATATATATTTGTATGAAATGTTTGTTCTAAATTTGTTTACATTTTTTTCAAAAATGTGATCTCTTGTTTTATCTTATGCTTGTAAGGTAACACAAATATGTTAAAAGAATAATTTTAATTTGAGTGTTAAAGACTGAAAGCATTTGTCTGCAATAGTGTCCTTCTTTTACAGCTTATAAGCTTGCTTTTGTTGAGGACAAAGATAAAGAATCGGCAGAATCTAACAAAATCAGTAAAGGGCAGATTGAAGTTCAACAGTATGGAATAAAGGGAAGGATTTCAAGCCAGTTTTGGGATGATAAGGATGCTCAAGTGTTCTGCCAGTCCATAGGTGCTAAATATGGAATAGCTTATCAAGTGGCACCTAAACCTCTGAGATCTGACCCAACATTCCTTATGAGTGATTTCAACTGCACAGGAACAGAGAAGTCTCTGCTGAATTGTTCATTTCACGGACGTAAATTACTAGGAAACAACACTGCTGTTAACACAGCTGCGGCTCTGTGTTACAACGAATCAGGTTAGTAATTTAGATTAACAAATTGGTAGCTTGTTGGTTTGAGTTAATATGTCTGTCTTGACCATTGATGCTCCTTCAACTCTTCAACTATGAGTGATAGTAACATTTTATTTTATGTAATGTATGATTCTTCAACAAAGTGTTTTCAATGAGTTGGTGACTTAGAAGGTAAACAGAAACTGATACTATTTGATATAATTATAAAAATTTTGAAAAATGAATATCAATAGTTTTACATGAATTTACAATAAATTTTGCAGGTATCAATTACAGAATAGCTGGTGGTAAATCTAATGAAGGGAGGGTAGAACTTGCATTCAACAATAGATGGGGTACAGTGTGTGACTTGTCATGGGACAACCAAGATGCTGCTGTCTTCTGCCGTATGATGAACTTCTCTGATGGATATGCGATAAGTGGTAGTCAGTTTGGAGAGGGTACAGGTCCAGTATGGCTTAGTCATCTAGTGTGTAAAGGTGACGAGAAATCTATACATGGATGTGCACATCAGGGCTTTAGTGAAGAAAATGTCACAACAGGATGGAAGAAATGTTCATCCCATAAAGATGATGCTGGTGTCCACTGTGTTGATAAATGTGAATATTATATGATATACATTTCAGATACAGGATATATATTTATATCTATTGCTAAAAGATGATATTTACCTGTATAAAGTGGAAACAATATTTATAAGTTTAAAACTGGTTTGTTATTTTGTGAAATGTTTTCTTATGAATTGGAAAATATTTTGAAAATAAGCTGCATTGATTGAAATCTTCTGAAAGTCATTTTTTTTTTTATTTTTTCAGTACGCTTGAATTTAGGATACAATGCATCAATGGGAGCAGTAGAAATTTATCATAAAAATAAATGGACTGCAGCATGTGAGACTGCTGCAGATAACCTAGGGGCTAGGGTCATATGCAGGTAAGTTTGTCTCTGATATAGTGAGATATAATAGTATTCTTAGCTTAGTAAATCCATCAAGCTGAGAATATGTAAGGAGTGACTTATCATCAGGTAGTCAAGTGTATGGCTTTATTTCATGAATGAATGTCTTAATGAGTGACCTATGCAATACTTCATGAATATATAATTCATTATAATCAAGTTGTTTATAATGAATTAGATATTCATGAAGTATTGAATAAGTCACCCAGTAAGACATTTCATTCATCAGATAAATCATGAATGATAATTTTACTGTATCAGAGTGTCATATTTAAGTCAGAGTTCTTGATTCTCCGAAACTTGTGATCTGTCCATTTCTTTGTCAGTGGATCTACTGTAACATTCCATTGTCATAAGAAACTTGTTTAATAAGAAATTCTTAAATATCAGAAATTTGTATAAGATATAAGTTGTGAATTTGAGAAACTTTTGCATTTTTTAAGTTAGTGTAAATCCTCTGAGTTTCCTGAATAGAAAACAACATCACAATGAAGTTGTTACAGATATTAGTAGATACTTCTGTCACAAAATGCAAACCTTGATGTTAATAACCGATATATATAACGAATTAATTAGTAAATATTTAACCTATTGCAGACCTTTAGTTGACTATACGTTGCCTGTGTTTCAGAACTCTGGGTTTCAGTGATGGTCGAGCAGTCCCTGGGTCAGCTTTTGGGAACATCAGTAGTCCCATTCTGTTGAGAAAGATGGACTGTAGTGGCAACGAAAAAGATATCTCGAAATGTCTGATAGATTACAACATTGTTAGCACCTGCACGAAGTACCTCTCTGTATACTGCAGTCATAAACCGATCATTCAGAAAAGTAGGTGGAAATATTCCTTTTTTTTATCTATGTGCAAATATTCTTTATTAATTGACCTTAGGCTAAAAACAGAAGAAAAGAATGAATTTGTTTCTCAAGCTCTGGGCCCTGTTTTGTCACTCTTGTTTCCAAATACATTCTATTAACTCTCTGGGTGAAAGAGGCAAAACATTTTTTATGATAAAATCACTAATAAAATTCACCCCTACAGTTTTTCTAAGAAAAAGGCCTTAGAAGTTTTTTCCATAATGAATTACTCAGTAGATACCATACCTGTAGATTATTTACCTTGTATACATTCATATGAATCAATACAAAGAAATTCATTTCATTCTTTAACATATTTCTTTTGAAATAAAGACAAAAATGAACACAGTTACTTGGTGTTTCCAGAGTTTGGTGTGAAACTTGATCAAGATGATGACAATTCAGACACACATGGCGAAGTGATGGTGAAGTTAGATGGTATTTGGGGCAGTGTGTGTATGAAGGGATGGAATGAGGCTGAAGCCTCTGTGGCATGCAGGCAGCTAAACAAGGGCTTTACAGGGGGAACACCATACCTGATTCCTAGCAATAAGAAGTATAAACTCCCAATGTTGATGAGCAATGTTAATTGTATTGGTTCTGAGAAATCTCTTGAAGAATGTTCTTACCTCCAGAGATGGGAGCCTGGGAGCTGCAGCTATGAAGATAAACGTGCTGGTGTTTTATGCTATAAATCTTCAGGTATTTTCATATTTTTTATTGACAGTCTTTTTATCCTTCCATTAAAGTCAACAGTAGTGTACTTGGCTTGAAATGAAAGGTCCCACACTTGAGCCCACTGGCAGCTTGTCAGGGCTCTGTCTTATGGATGAGAGAATAAAAATCCAGGTCCTGTGCTGTGGATGTTGGTGTGTAAAAGATCCTCACTGGGTCCATGGTATGAGTCTAAACTTTGCCATGCATCAGGCAAATGGTGTTACCATTTTAACACAATAATTTTGGCATGATGTAAAACAAGGAACAAACAAGTGAGCTTCATACTATCGATTTCATAAATACAGAGCATTGATATAATCATCATGAAATTTTTATTGTTTGTATTTACTTTATATAGAAAATGGAATGATATTGTGTTTATAAAAGTCCCAGGGTTCAAATATAATAATTATTGAATGATAAGTATTTTTTCATTGTTCTGTATGTTTGATGTTAAGACTGAAGTATTTTCAATGAAAACTTTACGTAACAGAGTTTTCTAAATGCTGATTTTTCCCAGTTAAAAGATATATGTCCATGATATAAAAAATATACATTTTAGAGTTGATCATTGTACATCTGTACACTTTGGGATCTGTTGCAGGTATCAAGTATCAGTTTTACCCTAACTCTACATATAACCGAGGTAGAGTAGAGATACAGTACGAAGGACAATGGGGAGGAGTGTGTGACTTCCTGTGGGATTCCAGAGATGCAGAGGTGTTCTGCAGAAGTCAAGGTAAACACACACTTCATTATAGGCACTGTACACACAGACCTGAGTGAAACTCAAAGTATTTTGTAGAAGTCAAGGTACACAAACATTTTAATATACCGGTAGGCTTCATACTTGTAGCCAAAACTTATGTATTGGTTATTATCACATATCAACATAATCCCCTCATAGTCCCACATAATGGTTTTATGATCTCTGAAACAAACAGTTGAATTCTTTGATAGTAAGAATGATCAAATGAAAGGTATACATTTTCGATATAAAAAATCTGTGTTGTACAACCTCACACCCCTGCATATTGTGTGTTTGTTTAAGTCGATCAACTTTGAACTATAATGTAAAGTTATACAATACTATGCTTTTAGGTTTTAAGGGTGGCATAGAGATAGCAGGTGGTCAGTTTGGTCAAAGTTCTGGTCCATTATGGTTTACACGAGTATCTTGTGAGGGAGATGAGCCAGATATCCTTCGATGCAGTCATTCTGGATTCAATCATTCTGGCAGTATAGCATCCACTTATGAACGTTTGTGTAAAAAAAGATCAAATGATGCTGCAGCTTGGTGCTTTGAGGAAAAAGTTGGTAAGTGGTGTCTTTCAGAAGAAGCCTTTTTTAGAGAATGCAGTAAAATGTTATAAATTAATGATTCCATAACATATTTTTCTGGTTCCCTTTAAGCCGTAGTATTGAGAATTTGTGTGTAATATTACTTATATAAGAAAAAAGAAGTATAACAAGATTTGCAAAATTGTCATAAGGACTTGAATAATTAATTGGGGTACTGAAATGTATAGTGTGTTAAATGTGCACAATCTAAGGGTCAATGCTATGTTAAAATATGTATAGAAATGCTTTGTTCATAACATTTAAATAATGGACAAAGATTATGGTTCCTAATTTATTTCATGTTTCATATTTTCATGGTTAATGGTCTTTTATATTTAACTTCAAATACATTATTTTGTTTCTTCATTGTATTTAAGTTTTTTATAGTAATACATACGAAATGGAAATGTTGATATTAATCAGCACTTACTTTTTGTAATGCATGACCATACAAGAAATGCTCTTAATTATGAAATTTCCTTCAAATTTCACAGAGATCACAGCAGTGCGCCTTGCTGTTGGAGATGGCACATATGGAAGAGTAGAAGTGTTTTTATCTGGTCCGAATGAATGGGGAACAATTTGTGATGACTACTGGGATGACAGAGATGCTACTGTCATCTGTCGCCAACTTGGTTTTGCCACTGGCAAAGCAAGAAAACAAGGCAGTTTTGGTCGAGGTTCAGGTCCAATATGGCTTGATAACATGGACTGTAATGGAGATGAATCCCAAATTCAAGAATGTAAACATAATGGATTTAATATCCAAAACTGTCATCACGGAGAAGATTCTGGTGTCATATGTCAAGGTAAAATGATCATTGTTTTAGAGAAGGAATTTGTTACAATTTCATATTCTGTCTGTGGTTAATATAGTACATGTATAATGGAAAAGCTGCACATTATAAATGGTCCAATTTAGTATGGGACAGAGAATAAAAAGGGATATTTTCTGTTCATCACTTTTCATCTTGTATGAACAGCTACTGTCATACTCTCAGCCTAAGGACTTTGACTTTGACTTTGACTATAAACTGTCAGAGTAAATTTAAAGTTTTTTTTGTATGAACATATGTTCTTGTTTTGCTTTAATAAATATAAGAACATATAAACATTATTTAATGTACCATATGCACAGGTTGACAATTTATGTCTCTTCAACAATGGTTAAGGCCGAAACTGAAAGTTCAAAATATAAATGTATAAAAAGCAAATTAATTACAATTTAAGAAGATTTATTTATTCAGTACTTAATATTATTTCATCCATTGGTTGATATGTTCTGATATTTATTACCCTGTAAATAGAATTCTATTATCTTATTTAAACTTCAACCAAACTCATTATAATTGTACATACATAATAGGTACTGTTTTACTGAAATTATTTTCAATACTTTTAACATAGTGTGGACTGTGTGTAAGTCTGTTTAAGTAAGACAGTTCAGTATATGCCAACATTATCTATTTTATATTGCAGGAGAGATCAAAGTTAGTCCAGTAGTACAGGAATTACAGCAAGAGGAGCACCTAGCTATAGCTATCACTATTCCTATCATTGTTGTGCTAGTATCTTTAATCATTGTGATAAGCATCTGCTACTGGCGACAGAGAGACGCTAACGATACCATGAAAACTACACTGGTTGACAATGAGATCCATGACCCCTCTGTAGTTCAGCCAACATCAGCCAGTGCTGGTGCTAGTTCTACAGATCCAGGGGGCAGAGTGACACTATCAAGGTTAAAGGCTACATTTTCTAAAGCAATAGGCACAAGTAGTGACTCAAAATCTAATAAAGGTCTAAATAATCCCAACTATGAGACGATGAAAAATGATGGAACGGAGGAAATTCGGTTTGACCCTGTTCCAGGAGAGTCAAATTTGTGAAGTGAATCCATATGCTTTATTCTAACTTACATTTGTTTCTCTGAGTTGCCAAAGATCTAAAAAGTTGTACACGAGGTTTTGTTGCGAAAACAGGTAGAATTTGAATGCAAATTTTTAGTTCAGTTGATAGGTTTAGATCAAACACATATAAAAAACACAAGATAAAATACACCCAGGTAGTGTATGCTTATTTAACCTTCATTGTTTTAAACAATGTATGAAATGTGCACAAATAGAATATTGTTATCAGTAAGAATGGTAACTTGATTCAGTATGTACATTACTATTTCTGTATATAGAGGACCATGCATATTGCTATTAATTTGAAGCAACCTATGCATAAAACTGTGCTATTTTGTTTGAAATGTGTATTATCAATTAAACCATTGCAAGTGTAGGTGTTGAGTGTAAATGGATTTGATACATGTACTAATATCAAAATGTTTTGTCATTTCAGTGTGCATATCATTTATTGTGTATACATAGAAGTATGTGTTTATTTGTACATATTGTACTCTCCGCTCAGCTTTAGTTGTATTGTGGATTGTTGCAGTCTTGTATGTGATATTTCTTCATAATTAAATGCAAGAACCTTTATGGCTGTCTCGGTATTGTTATTTAAATCAAATACATTAAATACTATGTATTCATGAGAGATGTGACAATGGAGAATTTTATTCTATACTTTAGATTTTAACATCTCGGACATAAGCAGTATATTTCTAGTCACATACAACAGTACCTGTTGTTATTACCGATTTTAACACCAGTTTAATTCTTGCTAATACAGTTAAATTCTCACAATATTGTTGATGTTTGATAAGAGTAATTCATTCAAATAATGTTTTTCTGTCATTTTCAAAACTAAAATGAACTTTGATATTCACACTTTGATTCTTGTATCTTGACACTCAAATTCTTTTAAGTATCTAACACATATTTGAGTAATATCTAATACATATTGAATAATATCTAATACATATTGGGTAATATCTAATACATATTGAGTAATATCTAATACATATTGAGTAATATCTAATACATATTGAGTAATATCTAATACATATTGAATAATATCTAATACATATTGAATAATATCTAATACATATTAAGTAATATCTAATACATATTGAGTAATATCTAATACATATTGAATAATATCTAATACATATTGAATAATATCTAGTACATATTGAGTAATATCTAGTACATATTGAATAATATCTAATACATATTGAGTAATATCTAATACATATTGAATAATATCTAGTACATATTGAGTAATATCTAGTACATATTGAGTAATATCTAGTACATATTGAGTAATATCTAGTACATATTGAATAATATCTAATACATATTGAGTAATATCTAATACATATTGAGTAATATCTAATACATATTGAATAATATCTAATACATATTGAGTAATATCTAATACATATTGAATAATATCTAATACATATTGAATAATATCTAATACATATTGAATAATATCTAATACATATTAAGTAATATCTAATACATATTGAGTAATATCTATTAAATTTTTAATAATATCTAATAAATATTGAATAATATCTAATACATATTGAGTAATATCTAATACATATTGAATAATATCTAGTACATATTGAGTAATATCTAGTACATATTGAGTAATATCTAGTACATATTGAGTAATATCTAGTACATATTGAATAATATCTAATACATATTGAATTATATTTAATACATATTGAGTAATATCTAGTACATATTGAGTAATATCTAATACATATTGAATAATATCTAGTACATATTGAGTAATATCTAATACATATTGAATAATATCTAATACATATTGAGTAATATCTAGTACATATTGAGTAATATCTAATACATATTGAGTAATATCTAATACATATTGAGCAATATCTAATACATATTGAATAATATCTAATACATATTGGGTAATATCTAATACATATTGAGTAATATCTAATACATATTGAATAATATCTAGTACATATTGAGTAATATCTAATACATATTGGGTAATATCTAATACATATTGAGTAATATCTAATACATATTGAATAATATCTAATACATATTGAATAATATCTAATACATATTGAATAATATCTAATACATATTGAGTAATATCTAGTACATATTGAGTAATATCTAATACATATTGAATAATATCTAATACATATTGAGTAATATCTAATACATATTGAATAATATCTAATACATATTGAGTAATATCTAATACATATTGAGTAATATCTAATACATATTGAGCAATATCTTATAAATATCTAATACATGGGGAGTATCCTACAGGAACGAAGTGCAAATCGCGTTTTAATAAGACTGCATCCAAATTCACATGATTCGTCTATAATAACTGAAATCCGTAAATAGCCTGAATCATCAGAAAAGTCTTTTCATCAATATCCCTTGCCACATATTTACTAGCTACTCGCTCATTTCTTAGTCCTAGATTTTTGCTCTCAAACCTATGCCTTCCATCTTCTAGAGACCTCCTTGATCATGATATGAGCTCCGTAAGATCCGCTGACGGTGGATGTTGTAGAACTATGGTTAGAAAACCATTGACATGATGAAGTACTGGCAGATGAAGGGCCATTTTACAAGAAATACAGACAGCTAGTTCACTGACACTGTGCAGTGTTCGATTGTTGTCAGAAGTACATGTAGTTGAATATATTAAAATTCATGCTTTTATGAATGAAAACTGGGGAGTCGCAAAACTCCATGTTTTTATGAATGAAAACCTCGTAGACTCGAACTTAAGGAAAACCATTATGAAAGAAGATGAACCTATATATAGGGGCAGAAAATCTCGCACTAACCTTTTCCTAATTGTTGACTTCCCCGCGTATTAATTTCCCTAAAAATGGCATCCTGAAATGCCACATTCACGAAACATCTACATTACATGGAATTTACTTGTACGCATTCTCGTAAGTATCGAGCGCTGCATCCTTTGAGCAAGTCAAGCAGCGTATTCATTTTAAAAATTGTTGCGATTTTTAAAAGCAAACCCAGTGAATAGATTTGTAAAGTTAATATAATGAAATTACAGTGTTATATATGTTTGGCTTGAGGTAAGAAGTGTCCTCTTTTGGGGGGGGGGGACTTCACACACGCCACAAAATGACGCCCAAGTTATTTTTATTTTTTAAACACAACAGGTAGGTGTCGTGTTCCTTATCTGTATTTATCAAAAGACATCGGGTTATCGGCTACTGTACAGTTATGTTTTATAATGTTTGAAACAATCTTATCTAGTCGTGAAAGGTCAACGATTTTCAATTGTTTCTGGTTTACTGAGATTACATCAAGGTGTTTGATGCTATTGACTTACAGGGGCTACACTCATTCACCATCCGGATCAATGCAAATATCAAAAGCGCTTTTTAAATTACCGACTTAAAGCAAATCGATGTAAACGACCAACCTGTTTGAACAAGCTAAACGTATTTAAATGCCTAAGTGTTCGTCATGCTTTTCCTATTGATTTTGCCCATTTCCGGTGCTAGTAACATAAACAGACCCTAAACGGCAAGTATGATTTTCATTTGTTATTTTAATCAAGCAGTCTCCATAGATATCCTAGGTTTATGGCTTCATTATATGAATCCTATATCATAGTACCGTTTTGGGGTATGTTATAACGCTGATTTCAATAAATGAAACCTTAAAATCTTACCGATTGAACTTACAAGGGTCACGTTTTAAATTTTGTATACAAATATTGTAACACCCTTTAAAATTTAGTTTTTAACGTTGTAGACCCACATGTGTATGGTATGTGTTTACAAGTTTGTTTAGTTTAGTTTACTAAGATGCCATTTGTCAGACCTGTTATCTTTATTGGGTTTTACAGTTTCATGTGTGGTAATGAAGATTGCCCAAATCTTCATTACCACACATGAAACTGTGATTCATGAAAGTCATAAAAAGTAGAATTAAATGATAGTTACGACTATAAATCATTGTCATTTTAATCACTTACAGGTACAGCTTTCTATGCTACATTAAAGCACAACAAATGAATAGCCATGTAAAACTCTCTCTCCTTCTAGTACAAAACACTAACATTTTACATTTGCATAATTCCCGTGTTTTCTTTTTTTACGGCAGATAGTGGTACTAATGGCATTTTGATTATTACAAGTTTTATCCTGAATGAGTTTGTTACCTCTGTACTAATCCTCCGTTCGTCGGGTACACATTGTAGACCCTCTCTTTGTTACCTCTGTACTAATCCTCCGTTTGTCGGGTACACATTGTAGACCCTCTCTTTGTTACCTCTGTACTAATTCTCCGTTCGTCGGGTACACATTGTACACCCTCTCTTTGTTACCTCTGTACTAATCCTCCGTACGTCGGGTACACATTGTAGACCCTCTCTTTGTTACCTCTGTACTAATCCTCCGTACGTCGGGTACACATTGTAGACCCTCTCTTTGTTACCTCTGTACTAATCCTCCGTACGTCGGGTACACATTGTAGACCCTCTCTTTGTTACCTCTGTACTAATCCTCCGTACGTCGGGTACACATTGTAGACCCTCTCTTTGTTACCTCTGTACTAATCCTCCGTACGTCGGGTACACATTGTAGACCCTCTCTTTGTTACCTCTGTACTAATCCTCCGTACGTCGGGTACACATTGTAGACCCTCTCTTTGTTACCTCTGTACTAATCCTCCGTTTGTCGGGTACACATTGTAGACCCTCTCTTTGTTACCTCTCTGCTAATCCTCCGTACGTCGGGTACACATTGTAGACCCTCTCTTTGTTACCTCTCTGCTAATCCTCCGTGCGTCGGGTACACATTGTAGACCCTCTCTTTGTTACCTCTGTACTAATCCTCCGTTCGTCGGGTACACATTGTAGACCCTCTCTTTGTTACCTCTGTACTAATCCTCCGTTTGTCGGGTACACATTGTAGACCCTCTCTTTGTTACCTCTGTACTAATCCTCCGTTCGTCGGGTACACATTGTACACCCTCTCTTTGTTACCTCTGTACTAATCCTCCGTACGTCGGGTACACATTGTACACCCTCTCTTTATTACCTCTGTACTAATCCTCCGTACGTCGGGTACACATTGTAGACCCTCTCTTTGTTACCTCTGTACTAATCCTCCGTACGTCGGGTACACATTGTAGACCCTCTCTTTGTTACCTCTGTACTAATCCTCCGTTCGTCGGGTACACATTGTAGACCCTCTCTTTGTTACCTCTGTACTAATCCTCCGTACGTCGGGTACACATTGTAGACCCTCTCTTTGTTACCTCTGTACTAATTCTCCGTTCGTCGGGTACACATTGTAGACCCTCTCTTTGTTACCTCTGTACTAATCCTCCGTACGTCGGGTACACATTGTAGACCCTCTCTTTGTTACCTCTCTGCTAATCCTCCGTGCGTCGGGTACACATTGTAGACCCTCTCTTTGTTACCTCTGTACTAATCCTCCGTACGTCGGGTACACATTGTAGACCCTCTCTTTGTTACCTCTCTGCTAATCCTCCGTTTGTCGGGTACACATTGTAGACCCTCTCTTTGTTACCTCTGTACTAATCCTCCGTACGTCGGGTACACATTGTAGACCCTCTCTTTGTTACCTCTGTACTAATCCTCTGGTCGTCGGGTACACATTGTAGACCCTCTCTTTGTTGCCTCTGTACTAATCCTCCGTTCGTCGGGTACACACTGTAGACCCTCTCTTTATTACCTCTGTACTAATCCTCCGTACGTCGGGTACAAATTGTACACCCTCTCTTTGTTACCTCTGTACTAATTCTCCGTTCGTCGGGTACACATTGTAGACCCTCTCTTTGTTACCTCTGTACTAATCCTCCGTACGTCGGGTACACATTGTAGACCCTCTCTTTGTTACCTCTCTGCTAATCCTCCGTGCGTCGGGTACACATTGTAGACCCTCTCTTTGTTACCTCTGTACTAATCCTCCGTACGTCGGGTACACATTGTAGACCCTCTCTTTGTTACCTCTCTGCTAATCCTCCGTTTGTCGGGTACACATTGTAGACCCTCTCTTTGTTACCTCTGTACTAATCCTCCGTACGTCGGGTACACATTGTAGACCCTCTCTTTGTTACCTCTGTACTAATCCTCCGTTTGTCGGGTACACATTGTAGACCCTCTCTTTGTTACCTCTGTACTAATCCTCCGTACGTCGGGTACACATTGTACACCCTCTCTATGTTACCTCTGTACTAATCCTCCGTACGTCGGGTACACATTGTAGACCCTCTCTTTGTTACCTCTGTACTAATCCTCCGTACGTCGGGTACACATTGTAGACCCTCTCTTTGTTACCTCTGTACTAATCCTTCGTACGTTGGGTACACATTGTACACCCTCTCTATGTTACCTCTGTACTAATCCTCCGTACGTCGGGTACACATTGTACACCCTCTCGATCTTTCTATAACTTCTGCATTCGCGTACTCTGTATTTATAATCATTTACATTCAAACGCACGATACCATAAACTACATGTCCTATATTAATTTGAAATCAATTTTCAAAATTTCATGTATATATATATATATATATATATATATATATATATATATATATATATATATATATATATATATATATATATATATATATATAAAGTACAAATAGAATCAATCAGTGAAACACCTGGGAGCACTGAGGACTTTGGATCTCAGAGAAATACCTGTAGAAATTAAGACAAATTAGAAAAACTTATAAAGCACACAGACACTGCAGTTAAGAAGGCACTCTATATTTTACTTATATTCATTCCCCGACTGGGACTCGAACCCACGACCTATGGTACCGGATCACCTAGCTGTCATTTAACCGACTGAGCACCTTAAGCGCATGAGAAAATTAGAAAGTATAAAAATGTTCCCTGACAAAAGTATCTTTTTCAGAAATTTCATTTCAAAATTGAACCAAAGCATTACATTATTCTTAAACACCCATGCATTGTTAAAAAACAAAGAAAACACATGAAAATATGAAAAATCAACAGAGTCTAAACGTGTCAAAACTTGATTTGGATTTAACCAAAAACCTCACTACTCATTAAGACACCTTCCTATGTCACTTTGGTACACTGAGTTTGTTGAAGAAGTTTACTATGGACGCTATCCTCCGGGGCTTATGTTATCTTACCCTGGATCCATCCTTAGACGGATCTGATTGGAAAACTGTGTTACCGTAGTACTTCGTAACTACAAAGTTTCATCAAAACTTATTATTGCATGCTAATAGTATAGTCACCCCTTTTTAATTTTTAACAAAAATGCAAGAAATCCTAAAATTATTTTCTTTTAAATTACTTTATTATAATAAATTCAGTTTATTCATTATAAAATTTCAGAAATTTCCTGAAAATAGGCAAAAATGATAATGTTCGAGAAGATGTCAAAATTGTCAAGAACTTTCGGAATGACACCAAAAACAACACAATGTCACTGTCATACACTGGGCTGCATACTGCAGCTGATTTAAAGAAATTTGTGGCAGATGTTGCCCCACTCTGGATCCACCTTTTGATAAATCTGGTCATAAAATAGAATTTGTAGAGAACACTGAGTACTCTATAACAACCACGTTTCATCAAAATCTTTCAATTAGTTCTGAAGAAGTCCATCAAAGCTAAATAGTATATACTACATGCCATGATATATACAACTACCTTTTTTCCAATTTTAAATGATGTAAGGGGTCTTATACCGGACAAACCACTTTTTGCCGGAATTTTCACTATGATGTTAACGCTTACAATGTGACGTCACAGTAATATGACGCAAATCGAAGCGGCAATTTTGTATTTGTCCGGTATTCACCCTTCCACGGTTCGTAAAAGAACGTGACATTTTTGCAATTTTTAATTGTTCTATTTATGACGTCATAAACAAATGCTTCATTCGTCGGAGTTTTGTCGGACCTTTGATGACGTCATCATAATGCAAAATGCGTTAAATGTGGAAGGGTGAATTGCCCCTTACATCATGTAAAATTGGCAAAAAGGTTATTACGAAACGAAAATTATTTTCACATTATATTTCATTCCAATTATATTTATTATGATAAAATCAGTTGAAATAAATAATGCATTATACGTAGTCTACAAGGAGAAAATCTAAGAAAGTACTTAAATAAAAAAAGTTGAAATTAAAATTAAAAAACACATAGAAAAGGAAAAAAAAAAAAAGAATTCGGAATAGAAACAAAAACAACACTCAGATGAGATAAAAAAGTGATGGATTTTCTCGAATTGCTTTCTATTTCACCATCAAGAGGTCACGATTTAGGTATCACTTTATTTGGTAGGATAGAAAAAAATACGGATGTTTCTAATTTCAGACTGACGTAATGCTGACAATTCCGTAAAATCAACTGTAACATATCAGTTTAGATGTGTTATCCAATATTGGATTAAACATGATGAAATTCAGCAGTATTTTCATTATTTTCCTTATTGCAATCGATTGTATATTAAGATAGTAAATTCGCTTTGAGAGCGCATATGCAATCTCCATTAGCGTGGCATGTTGGGTAATAATCTAGTACTAGGAAACAATCTTGGCACATAATTCTAATGTAAATATTGAGATTTCTAGAGATAAATCTTATGAAATGTTCACAATTTTTTTTTAAATAAAAGATTTGCTCACCTCACCACAAAAACCAACTTATTTCCGAATATTAACGATAACATCCGAAAGACTTTCCTAAAAAGGCGCGGCTACTTTCCTAATAAGGAAAAATGAGGCGTGGCTTTAAAAATTTTAGCGGGAAAATTCACAACTGCGTATAAAAAGATGGTTTCAAAAGCAAGTAAATGTAATTCCTATTTACATAAAGCTATTTGGCTTTGTGCCCAACAGTTTGAAGATTTAATGCTATTCCGATTGCAACCTAAGCTTTTTAAAAAGCTACGCTTGTTTTACTAAAAACTACAATTTCACGATTGGGCGCCGCCATCTAGAAACCAAGTGGATCTGTATACATGATGCACCAACCAACGCGGGACAACTCTCTGAATCGGCTCGTACAATTTGCTGGATCAACAGGAGCGATCCAGGTGATGAAGCGCACTCGAGAAGTCCGGGAGGAGTGAGCGTTTCCTGTGTGGTCAGCCACACCCACCATGCTTGCTCCTATATAGTACCTTAAAACACACAGACGTGTTGCACACAGTTGGACCATATTGTATAGAAATGTGTCACAGTGAGACTGTCACATTACATCAGATCTGGAGTACAATATGAAGGAATTATGATACATACGGAATGAATATTATACGCATGCATTTTTTCTTAACTCAAGGCACAGGGGACTGAAGGATGGGTGATAATGATAGTTTATCATGATACTGTAGCTCCTGACTTATCTTATTAGCTTTTACTTACTTATGTATATATAACTGTTCTTTATTTACAGCCATCCTGATGTAGGAAGATGACGTCCGGGCTAGAGCTGCACGAGGCAGCTGCCATGGGCGACTTTGACTCTCTGGAGGAGTATCTCAACAATAAAAAAATCGACGTTAATCTTAGAGATCCCGATTTTAGTGATCGAACTGCACTTCACTGGGCTAGTGCTAAAGGTAAATAAGTGAAATGACAATAAAATGGACATATAGAGAAGCTTGGTATAAATATTATACTTTTAGTGAAGTTTATTACTAAAGATCGAGGATTATAGATATATGTCTATAACTCGGTAATTCGTGAGCTTAATGGGACTGATGATTTTGATTGGCTAGTGTTTTACGTCGTCTTCATCAAGTTTTCTGTTATACTGTGAAGTGGTCTTGAGGTAACAAAGTCTTAATCGGGAATCGAACCCGGATCGTCTGCACCACAATTCATTCTCTAAACCACTGCATCAAGTCTGGCCCTGGTAAAAGTATAGCTACAACTGTATTAGATTAGATGCATTTCTTTATTACTATTCGTGCTTCTTTGTTATGTATTTCATTTCTTTTTTTTCAAGGGGAGTGATATATTGGTAAATCTCATATTTCGGCCATACTGGCAGTATTTTGAAAATTGAAAACATACCATGCATCTGTCAAAGGAGTTCATGTGTATGTAAGATGCACAATGTTGCATTGCCCTCACTTGACGATATATAGTTTATTTTTCTTATTTGTAAAGCTTTGGCGTAAAATTATCTCTACAAGTGCAATGAAAATTGTTACATTGTGGTAAACAATTGTATTAAGTCTATTTTTGTGCCTATCGGGAAATCCAGTATGGCAACGATTTCCCTCTCATGAAAAAGAACTAGGTGGAACTAAACAAGTCAGGAGAATGATGTTTAATAAAATAATACAATGATACATCGACTTTTCGTGGTGCTTAGAATAGTCTGTACATATCACCAAGCAAATTACAGGGTATATTATATATATCTAACTTGATTATTCAATTTGTTGGGAACAGTAATTACAGATCAAGTAAAATCATCCACCAGGAAGTGTTTGTATAATACAATTTTGTAAAAAAAGGTGTCTACTAGTAATAATATTAATACAATACAATATAGTTTATTATGTCTATCAAAACTCATCAATTTGGCCGGAGACAATGCAAAGGAAATTACATTTGGCATCTCGCATTGCTCCCCTCTTCCCTTTTACATAAAACAGCATTATCATTAGAATTATAGAAGGAAGGGTGAGGAGAAGGTCCAATTGCAAGAAGAAAAATTAGCGAATTCACAATATTCAGCAATACGTGACATTTCAAAACGTTATACACGTTTATTATTAGTGTGGTTGAATTGTTATCAATTTAAGTGTTTTAAAAGTGTATAATGGAATATGTAGTTATTATCATTGTAGGTTACGTGGAATGCTTGCGACTGTTACTGGAACATGGTGCTGATGGTTTGGCGACAGCAGATATGAAATGGACGCCCGCTCACTTTGCTGCTGAAACTGGAAAACTGACCGTGCTTAGAGCGCTCGTTCATGCCGATATTCCTATATATAAACGAGATAGATATGGCGACAAACCGGCAGACATTGCGCGGATGTATGGTCATCAAGAATGCGTGAAATTTTTAAAAAAGTAAGTTAGGATTAATAAAAATAATTAGATGTAATCTATCACTTTGTAGTAACATCAACCCTAAGTTATAGTAATGTATCGTCGTGGTACTGTGCTTCCAGGTTTTAAATTCTAACCGCAAATTTATCAAACTATTGGTGGTTTATCATGGGAACAATTACGTGGGAACAGGCTTTTCTCGGTATTACAACAATGTACCCCACCACGACTCGTTGCTATTTTGACCTTCTCAGATGTCGCATTAGGGTTACAGCAATGTACCCCATCCCGACTCGTTGCTATTTTGACCTTCTCAGATGTCGCATTAGGGCTACAGCAATGTACCCCACCACGACTTGTTGCTATTTTGACCTTCTCAGTTGTCGCGTTAGGGCTACAGCAATGTACCCCACCACGACTTGTTGCTATTTTGACCTTCTCATTTGTCACGTTAGGACTACAATAACCACAACAATACACCCTACACTTTGCTATTTTGACTTTCTAAATTGTTAGTGTTCCCCCACCCCGACTCGTTGCTATTTTGACATTCTCAATTGTCAGTGTAGCCTTACCCGACTCGTTGCTATTTTTACGTTCTCGTTTGTTGTCCGGATAAGGCTTAAAGGCCGAACTCTCAGCGCAGAACAAATATGAACGCGTTCAGCATAAACTTTCCAAATTTCCCACTATTGCATTATTATTTTGGTGAAACCTACATATTTTTGTTTCATTTTATTTGAAGGATTATTTGTAAGTTTCATGTCAAATTTTCTTGGTGTTTTAACGTTTTTGATATTTTTCATCGAGGCCAGTTCTTGCATGCTGGAAGGGAAGCGGTTCAAGGCCTCGATAAAGGCATCTTTTAATATTAATTTGACACCAAAACAAGATTTTAAAGTGAAAAAGTATTTTGACATAACCATTTTAACATATTATAGTATCATTTTCTTGATTTGTTCAATGTAAAAAAGCAAGTTTACAGTCTTTTTGTCAGTTGTCTAAAACGCAGTAAACAAGAGGATATATGTATCTGCGAATTTCTTCACGTATTCAGTTGTCTGCGAATGAGCAAATTGTGCTCAGATTAGCGATAGTCATATTTGGGCCGCTCGTGTTTACAGTGTACGATTAAGTATTCGATATGTCGTTTATCTTTCTTTCAGTGAAGAGATTTCTCAAAGAAATAAAAGAATACATAAAGGTCTACCAGACAACTCTGACGATGAAGATGAAAATGCAAGGAATGTGAAAGAACAATGATGACGTCATTGGCGTCAAAATTACACTCTGTGCTATTTATTTGTTCCTTTATCATAAAGTACAAAGCATTATTTAAAGTGTTCAGTGTGCTACAGTTTGTGTCAAATTATTCATTGTTCTCTTGTTTTTCTTTATCATACGAGGAATCGTATTAAATATGATTTTATACAGTGTAAACCTTTCTTTCTTGTTTTGAAATAAAGGCGGTTATGACCAATATAGTTAATTGATGATATAAAATTAATCACATATATTTTCTTAAACTTATTCAGTCTAGTCACAAAACTGTCCAAAGTAACAGGTACCAGGGACATGTACAATGTATACTCTGTGTGTATACAGACATCCTTGACTTTTTTACTTCACAGCATACTCCGTGCAGGGCTCGATGTTGTTATTTGCTAATAATGGCATCATAAGCTGATACGATTCAGTGTGGCCTTGAGTGTTTCGTCCCTTGTCCCGGAATCCTTCGAGATGGCGACGTCTTCCGCTGCTTGACCGATGTTGGTTACTTTTCTCTTCCTAACTCCTAACTTGCGCAGGAAATCCTCTACAACCTGTCTCAACAGGCAATAGCCATATTATCCAACACTTTTCGCACAGTTCTTGGCCTGGATCTTTATATATATATATATATATATATATATATATATATATATATATATATATATATATATATATATATATATATTTCGCTCTCATTCTCTCAATGGCTTTACAGTACTTCATGTCAACTCTACATTTACCACTATCTTTTTTTATACTTCAAAAGCAAATAAAATATGTATGAAACTTGGGAAAGACGTTTTCTATCCAGGCCCCAATTGTATAAAAAATCTCAGTTGAGTATTTCCTCAAATTTGAGTATTTCCTCAAGAAATATGAGTTTTCCCTCAAATTACATTGTATAAAGCTCCACTCAACTCAAATTTGAGATTTTCCTCAAATCTCCCCTCAGCTTTGAGGACGACCTCAAATTGTCTTGTTATAAAACTCAATTTGAGATTTTCCTCAAATATTTTCCTCAAATATTTGAGATTTTCCTCAGATATTTGAGGTAGGTCAAGACCATCCTCAAATTTGAGGAAAATGGCAAACGGCAGACGTTTCTTGGCGCCACGTTGGAGAAGGAGGTGCACGGCAAGGGTTTTAGACCTAGACTAGATATGGAAATATTACGAAGTCGGGAAATCTTTCAAAGATTTCGATTTTAGCCAGTGACCATCATGTTTTAGTCAATTTACTTCGCCAGAGCTCGAGTTTCGAACAATGCGAAACCATACCTTGAGTGCACATCAACAAATTTGAGTAACGCTACGTGTTTTGGCTACCGGTGTTGTAGCACTATCCCCCGGATAATATTGACCCAGCATAGACTATCCCCCACGGATAAAACGACCCAGTATAATTTATCCCCCTGAGAAATGCATATATAAAAACATACTTTTGATCAAATTACATTTTAGAAGTGCCAAAAATTACATTTTTATCATACGCCCGTCTTAAGATGGGGCGTATTATGTTATGGCATTGTCCGTCCCGCGTCCAGGATAAGCTAAGCTTGTCCGTGCCATAACTTCTTTCCCTGTGCATGGATTTCAATAATATTTCACAGAATTGTTACTAAGGACCCAAGGGTGTGGCATGACCTTGACCCAAGGTCAAAGGTAAAAGGTTAAGGTCTCAACATGCAAAGTGAATAAAGCCCTGTTTTCTATGATAAGATGCTATGGAGATGCCATGTAACGAGATAACTTAAGTAAACGTCAGTTGTTTTTCATGAAACTTATACAGAATGCTTAAATAGTGTAGGGTAAGCCACTTTTCAGTTTTGGGCAAATTCCATTTTTTCATCATGTGACTTTGACCGTGACTTTTTACCTACTTCAATGTAACTTATTAACCGTAAGACGTGGGGCATTCATATTTGACTTGTGTGTTCCGAATGTAAAATATCAATCATGTTAGAATCTAGTTTAATATCATCAAATTTTACATGGTTCGGCTGCAGACACAGATAGACATGCACAACCATGACAATAGGTCACCCTTACTGATAGAATCACGAAAGCGGGGGACCACAATTCTTTTTTTATGTTTTATTTTGTGTGTGTAGGTGTGTGTGTGTGTGTATTTTGGGGGGGGGGGGGTTGTTTGTCCTGCGTCCTTGTACCATAATATTTTGAACTCCAAAACCATGACAACAAATAAGTAAATCCATTTTAGGGATTGAAACCTCTTTTTCTCAATACCTAATCGTTTCTATTCTAATATAAATGTGATCCAAAATATGAAATGGCATCTTGACGTAATGATGAAATTTTCCCAATGATTATTATCATTTCAAATAACATTGAGAATTATTTCTTAATTAAACATCATTTCAATTACTTCATGATGAATACTTATATAAATGGTAAATACTTAAAAATATTTGCTATATCTAGAATAGTAACCGTAATGTCTGATAGGGTCACCAAACAGCGTCCGTAGTTTTGAGGCTCATTATAATAAAGGAGGAGGGGGGTTAGTTTTGAAAAGGCACTCTTCATGTCACACAGTGCCTGTGCTATAATATGCCTTAACAGTCTTAGAGGCCTCATATACTCCTTCACAGGCAATTACTTCAGCATCCGCTGCCTTTTTCTTTAAATCCAGAATGGACATAATTTTCTGATGTTGCTTGTCTTTACAAGATGTACATATTTACATTGGAAGTATCCATAAAACATAAAATACCGAAAACTTTAAATAATGACATTCAATTTATGTCAATTATTATCAGTAATATTTGTTAAAAAGACCGAAAATCGCCGTTGCCGTCTCGATTCCGGCGTAAACAAAGTACTTTCACTTTCGACAGGGCCCCGTAAATCAATTAAAAAAATCATCGACTATCTTACTCAGTTGAGGAAACACTCAAATGACTTGAGGGTGGTTTATACAATGTAAATTTGAGGAAAACTCAGTTGAGGGAAATCTCAATTGCATTTGAGGTTGAGGAAATACTCAGCTGAGATTTTTTATACAATTGGGGCCAGATCTACCCCCAAATGTTCCCCTTATTCAGTTCACTTTGAAATTAAGCCAGAAACAAACACAATTTTAACCTCTTTATTTTCTTGGTACAACGAAATATAAACTTACAGGTCAGTGCCGAGAGAGTGATAATCTAGTTCCCCGACCCCCTTTTTTTTTTCTAGAGAATGATCGAAAAGACACCAAATTATGTTGGAATAACAGGGGCATAAAAGATGAAAGATAAGATGACGGTCGTAGCTACATCCCAAAATGTGTAAAGATCTTCCGACAAGATCGCTGTGTGCCCTGATACTATTTCCGTCGTTGTCATCTTCAGCATATCTTTTTATTAAATGCTAGTACATGGTGGAAAATGTTCCTGGTGCCAGAACGATGTTGACTTCAAAATCAAGGTAGATTCGGCTTAGGTAGTGAAATCATTATACAGTAGAGAGAATTTCGTATCACTTAAAATAGTTGACCATGCCCTATTGGTGCGTCATGACTTTTTGATTTAAGATCAAGGTAAGGGTCACGGTGGACGACAGGCCCGTAGGAAGCAATTCAAAAACGGTCAAACTTGCAAACTCAAACAAAATTTGCAATACGATACCACTGTTTTAAGCCTCTTTTTGTACCAAGGAATCTTGCTTGAATCGCACAGAGCTAGAAACTGACCATAGGCGGATCTAGATATTTTTGAAAGTGGGGGGGGGGGGGGTGCAGCCTGCCATGACTACTATTTTCCACTATTCAGTCTGGAAAGGGGAAGGGGTGTTGCAGCCCTGAAAATGACCGACAATAACCTATTTGGTAAAATTTTCCGACCAAAGGGGGTTGCAATTCTCCCTCAAAACTCACTAATGCTGACATTTAATAATAAACGCATTTCCACCTGCCACCTCATGGGCGGATCTAGAAATTTTTAAAAGGGGGCATTTTCCCGCAAAATCAACATTGCTTTATTTTAGGTAAATTCGCTCACTTTACACGTAAAGTAGAACCTCAATATCAGGGGGGGGGGGGGGGGCGAATCAAATAGTCGTTTTTATAGGAGCAGTACGTTACTAAGCAAAAAATTGTGAGAGAATGCCGAGTTTTTTTATACAATAAATAAGATTTTAGAGTATTTAAGTTACAATATAACATATAAATGGTGTCATTCTAAGGCTATTTAATTTGCCTTTCGAACACTCTCTACCTCATTACATACAGCAAATTAAAAAAGACGTGATCCGTCGACAACTGTACTATTTTTACCAAGTTGGGTATTGAATGACATAACATATTGTTGAGTATTATTTCTTATACATTATTTGAATATTTCATATGTTAGAAATTACTTTAATGCACTTCATCAATCAACAACACATAAAAAGAAACTACGTATAATGCATGTACAGTATAATCTGTGTATTCCGAATCTTGAGTATTCCGATATTCTGTCTATTCCGATGATATTCTATGGTCCCAACACTTTCCCTAATAAGTATATATGAAAATAATTTGTGTATTCCGTATACTGTGCACTCCGAATTCAGAACATAAATTCTGTCCTATAATCTACTTAATACTTAATTAAACTTTGTCTATTCCGATTCGTATTTGTTTATCCAAGCTGAGCCTCAGGCTAAGAAAGGTTTATCAATGGCCTTTCACAGAGATAATTGGTTTGTTTGTGTTTGTCTACGTCAGACCAGGTACCTGTGTGTAATATTTAATGAGTTGTAGATAAAAGTAATTGTGACATTATATTTGTACGGATAGGTGTTCAGTGTGTTAAACTTAGATTTGGATAATAATGATGTCCACGCCACAAAAACACTCATGTTCTACCCTTGATGCATGTGCTCCTTCGCCGAAAAGAGCCAGGAAAGATCTTTTGCTTGGACAAAAGATAAGTCTTATTGATGAATCTGAAAAAGTGCCGACAGTTACACAGAAAATGTATATTAACCAAAATAATTTCTTTGTAAATAAAATTTGAATATAATAGTACTCATCTCATCTATTTCCATTCGATCACTTACAGGTGAAAAGTACAATTAATAGTGTATAACTTGAAACGATTTATATCGAAGATCAGTCTGTTCCAACAAATATATTCTACAATCCGAACTTTGTCTATTCCGAACATTTTCGTTGGTCCCACTGCAATTCGGAATAGACAGATTACACTGTAATTATCTACAATGCTTCTTTTAGTTGACATTAATCCACAAATTCTAGGAGCAAGAACGGTTAAACCCAAAAATGTGGGAGGCATCCTAATCACACATAGCTTTACATATCGCTTTATTAGAACATGTACATGTACTTTAAACGTGTATGTTTGAAATCGTTACGTAAGCGTGCATCGGCATATCGTATGGCATATTGCGATGCATTTGCTCAAAATTCGTATTGCGATATAATCCCTATACGGTTTTGTCTTTTATAGCTTGGGATACTGCTTAAAACTTTTAGGTCAATAGTATCTAAAGTTATAATGTACAATACATTAAGATTACTGACATTTTAACTGCAAATGTTCAAAACGTAATACGAAAGTGAATAAAGTCATGTATCTGTGGCACTCACAACAATGTACCACAGTGATCATGCATGGGTCCCTGAAATTTAGAGGTGAGACCAGCACCCGAGCTAAAAAAAATTTACGCGTGTTCGATTCTAAGCCTGTATTCAAACTCCAAACCCATACTCACTCTTGAGTTTGAGTACGGGTGAGGTTATAATCTTTACGCTTTCGATCCCGATTCCTGTGAGTGCATACAAGCACGGTTCTGAATATGGTCCTATCCGATTTTGAAATTTTTTAGAACATACTCGAGATTGGAGCACGCTGTCATGCTCCAGATATTCTATAACCTCGATAAACTTCGAGTTCGAGCACATAGTCACTTTGGAGCACCAAGTCGTGCTCTAAAATGTTTTATAAAGGTTCTGTTGGGGAATGAACGTCTCCTGTTTAACTAGCCACACCGCCACGAATGTCCAAACATACAAGCTTACATAATATTACCCTCTGTATGTAACATTTAATACGACGAAACACTGTAAAGAAAAGGCCATAGCCACACACAACATATGAAGAGGGCGCAGTAACATTTTAGTGCTATAAATAAAAAACTCCTTTAAATATTTACCTAACCGTTCCTACTCCTAACTTTATCGTCTTAGTCCTACAAAATTCGGAAAATACTTTGTACATTTTAAGTCTAGATTTACCAATTTTAATCTCATTTATACACTCAAATAAGTAATTAGATTGTATAATATGCATAAACAAATTGAGGCGTTGTTCATAAAAGTTCATAAAATTTAGAGGAAATTAGGGCGAATTTTTTCATTTGTCGACGCATCACGCTTTACAGGGAGGTTGTCATGTTCCAAGTTTTAAGGCAATTGGATCTTTATCAATATCATTAAAGAATAGGCATGGTTTGAATAGAAATCTCTCATTTACAAAACAGAAAAAAAAAGAAATATAACTTATCGAAGCGACTCTTTGTCCACTCAATGAGTCTGCTCCCATAAAAAACGACCATTTGATTCACCCCCTGAATATGTAGCATCAAGGGGTATAAAAGTTAAACTTACCATTTTCATTCACCTTTATATTATTCTATATGCATATATTTTCTTTATGTAAGTCTAATGGTTACATATTTGCAAAACATGGCCACTCACCATGTGTAAACTTGCCTCATTGATCGGGAGTTTTACTATGTTGCAGTGCATCTCGCAGAGCAATTAATAAAATTTGACAGTTCTAAACCGTTAAAACGACAAACCTTATCCGGCGAGCAGCTGTAGACAGCATGGCACCGGCGCTCTGAGTGACGGCATAACACAAATATTATACTACTGTTTATAATGCGTGGATTCCTTCCCTCTCTCTCTCTCTCTAGAAGGTCATTTGTAGGAATCTCAAAGGGGGGTCGGGACCCCCTCGACCCCCCCCCCCCACCTCTGGATCCGCCAGTGCACCCAAACATAGATAATCAGTGTTCAGGGCCTGTCATTTAAACTTGGAGGCACTAAGAGGAACAGGAAATTGCGTCTATGTTTGCATGAGTAAATGTTTTCCAGAGCCCGAACACTTTTTATCTTTGCATGATGAAATAACTTGTAGTATTAACGTTCAGAAAGAAAAGAAATTTATACACACTGCTGCAATACATTTTACAAGATTGGAAATCAATTGCATGTTAAAAATAATTTAATGAAAACATTTTAGTAAATTAGATAAAAACCTACGAAACAATTATGATTGCCCCCTTTTCCTACGGCCATGGACGAAAGTACCAAATTGGTAGAGTGTATTCTAATGTATTTATGAATAATAAAATTCCGTTGAATTTATTACTATGTGTATTATTATTATTATTTTCTTTATTTCATATTATGCATAGCGCACGCCGCATTGCATAAAATGAAATAAAGAAAATAATAATAATAATAATAATACAAGTGATAATAATTTCAATGGAATTTAATCTATCAAAAGAGAAAACTGAAGACATCTGACAAAGCTGTATAACAAAAATCACCAAGGACATACACACAAAACATGATAATAATAGAACATACACTGGAAAACGACATTATAAAAATATTCGAATGTGCTGCGGTTACGATACCGACTTAGGACGGTCAATTGAAGTAACAAACGTCATTCAATTGGTGTGGTTAACAGGTTTACGGGCGTCCACCTTCCCATTCACGGCAATAGCAGCACAATCAAAGGACATATTTAAAAATTTATAAATAATCCTCCATATAGAGAACAAGGATCAACAGGTTTCTCAAGAAAAGATGTCATAAAAATTTTATTACACACGAAAAGTTTATAGAATAATATGTTGCTTTCAAAAATATGTAAGACGACATCAACATAAGTAAACCGTGCTCTGCCTTGATCAATAGGAGTCCCGACTAACAGTCAGATGGGACGAGGATCAGGATCTTGTCTCCTATGAAAAGGTTTGGACAAGGTCCTCATAGCGTCCCTACCGCTCTGTTAATTAGCGTGCAACGCTCAAGCAAAAGCTTTATCAAAAATACATTAAAACACACTCTACCACCCGAAGATGGTGTTTGGAGTATAAATACTTTTCCATTCCCATGAGGAATTCTGTCAAACAGAAAATAATACAAACACCGAAACAGTGAAAATAGTAGAAGGAAGTTGAACCCCAGTAATTAATCATGACGGGAGTAATTATGTACCCCAGGAATTGATCATGTATCGGTAGTGACATGAAAAAACATGTATATTTGTCATCTAGTGTGCTGGATACGTTAAGTACAGGCCACTGATACAGACAGGTTCTAAATGAAGTATTCTGAACGAAATAGGCTACATGTAATAATTATGCAGTCTTCTCCATACACCTCATGTAATTATCTGATCGACGAGGTATGTACGAGGACAACTCCAACAACTAAAGAAAACAAGACGCTGGGGTGGTTTACAGATTGAATATAAAACTTCTTGCTTAAGATTTGACTGTTCACTACAAACATGAATTCAAGTAAAAATAACACAACAGAATCTGCCCGCAACGTATATATACGTATGATAACTACCATCCTTGTTACGATGCTGTGCGATTGGTCACCGAGAGAGGATATTACTCATTTCATTATGGCTTGGGGAAATCCACATCCTTGTACATTGAAACCTTTCTGACAACAGTTGTGATTTGTTTGTTACTATTGGTCAATAGTGTGTAACTTACAAACTATCTTCTCACAGAGTGCTCATAAAGTATAGTAAGGAGCATAGATGTGGCAAGACACTGCATTACACTACACGGCTAAATTCATATATGTATGTTTTCAGCTTTTCTCTACCACTTAACACTTTACATCGACAAGGGAATCCCTCAAATAAGTATGGAAATAATGTTGTTGATAAAGAAAGTAAAATTAAAGGACAATGCGTACGTGCATTTAATGAAAATACTATTTCTATTCAAATTTTGCACGACTCCCCGGTTTTCTTTTTTTTTTTTTTTTGTTATTTTTAACAGGGGAGCGCTCCTTGCTGTAGTTAATTACATGTAGAACATTACACGATCCCTTGTTGGTATAAAGGGCACTTAACATTCTTAAGGACTTTCAAATATGTTCAAGAACGTTATTTTTCGATTTTCTAAAATCCTTGTTTCACTGCACTTAATTCACAAGGAAGTAAGGAATTACGTGCAATATAAAAATAGACTGTCATATATAAACATTATTCATATAAATTAGTTTATCATAAACGTTGAACAGTTATATTTTCTATGAATATGTGTTGTCCACAACGGTATTTTGTGGTAATTCTGGGATTCTGGGGTCTTTTGATATCTATAGGATATCGAGCCGTCGTTGCACTAGTGATGGTACACGTGATTAAATCCAGTGAACCTGATGAACTGAAAGAATCTTTCTTTGGCAACGTAAGTAAAAACTACTGCCCTGTATCAGTGAAGTAACAAGATGTCCACATCCTGATTTTTTTTTAATTTCCGATTGTAAAAGTTTTAAACCGTAAGAAACAAACGGGAGACGATAATTTCTTCAAAGCTCGGTATCGACAAGCGTTTTATTTAAAGTTCATGCATTTTTTTTTCTTATCCAATAATATCTAATTTCATTCATACAAAAACTGTTAATTTTGTGATATAACTGGATAGTTGATTGTTAATGATAGTTACTATCATTCATATTAAACCATCCACAAATGCTCGTAGATACTTATGCAAATCAAATTCAGATTTTAATTCTTTAAATTCTGTTATGCAAATGATGTATATGTATGTTGAACAAACGATGCCTGGTTTTGTTTTCTTTGCCAGTGTACAGCTACTGGAGACGGCACTGACCTCTCCCTGAACTGGACCGTGGCCACATCACAGTACCTCAACACAGCTTATTTTGTGGGATCGGTTATCACACAGCTTCCTGGGGGATATCTCGCGTCTAGATACTCACCACACAGGTAGGCACTACACCTACATCAAACACAGTCGTAACAGGTTAGCCTGTATGGTTTAGTGCCAAATGCACATGGGCTTGAAAACACCAAAAATATGCGAAATCGTAAACACTATTACGTGTAACAGTTACTTTCTGTTTTACTGCATCAACATATATACATACATGTACATTGTAACATTTATTACTACAAAAACTATATAAATTATAATAAAAATAATAGATAAATAAATATGATAATAATAATTGTATTAAACATTTAATCATAATAGAAACTGTATGGTAAATAACACTAAATTATAATGAAAACTGTATTGTCAATAACACTTATTCATAATCAAAACTTATTGTCAACAAGAATTATAATAAAAACTGTATGGTCAGTAACACTTCATCGTCGGATGCCCCCGGTCTTTTGCTCTACGTTTAAATCGTAGAGCAAAAGACCGGGGACATCTGACGATGGTAACATTTAATCATATTCAAAACTGTATTATCAATAATACATCATCATAATCAAAACTTTTTTGGCAATAACACTTAATCATACTCAAAACTATATGGTCAATAACACTTAATCATACTCAAAACTATATGGTCAATAACACTTAATCATACTCAAAACTGTATTATCAATAACACCTAATCATACTCAAATTTGTATTCCCAATAGCACTTATTCGTGATCAAAATTGTATTGTCAATAATACTTAATCATCATCATTATTTGTATTGTCCGCATACTAATAAAAGACCACACAGAGGTGATTATTCGATATGGTATAGCAACTGCATTTTAATCGAAAGTTTTTGTGATTGTCTTATGTGTGTGTGTATGTGTGTGTTTTATTGTCTTATGTGTGTGTGTGTGTTTATTGTCTTATGTGTGTGTGGTCTTTTTTATTGTCTTATGTGTGTTTTTTTCTTCTTCTTCAAATTATCACATTATTAACACAGGGACAAAGCTCGCTTAAAATCTATACATTTGAAAATCGATCCCGGGTTAAAGCGAGCTTCGTCCCTGTGATAATTAACAGTGCATTTACGTGTTGGCATCTGTCATACGGCTGAGTCAGATACTTTTATGTTTTCCTTGTTATTACAGAGTATGTGGTATCTCCATACTGATCAGCAGTATATTGTTACTATGTATACCGGTGTCTATGAAGTATAATAAGATACTGGTATTCAGTATACGTTTCATCCAAGGTGTTGTAGAGGTATGTGATGAATCGAATCTTTTCTTATTTGTCGAATAACAATTATTATCCCACTTCTGGTAAAATTCTTGGAATCTGATTGGCTGAAGAGAGTCAAATATTATATTGTATTGGATTACCCATCAATCCCCACCGACTGAATCTTAATTTGACATACCCTTTGTGCGGTACCTCTATATCATGACGTCACTTTCTAATATCAGACGACAACCTATGGGCGATTTGCCTAGAGGACCGAGGATTAAATAACACGAAAAAAAAAAAGAAGAAAATAATAATAAATAAATAAATAAGATAAATAAATATAAAAAAAATAAATCAGGTGCTTGAATTAGTTTTATTACTGTTGAAAATAGAATGCGTATAAACGAGATGTTCTACTTACTGATTTTTGAAGAAATTTCAGCAAGTACGAAAGAAAAAGCAAAGAAATGAATAATTATGATACACAATTTTGAAAATTAAAAGATGGATACGAAAAACAATGGATCCATGAAATGCAAAGTCCAAATAGGGCATCGCTGAAATAAAGTCGTTATAAAGTGTTTTACCGGGGGCAAACGACATTATTTTATTCTGTCGGAATTTACAGGCAGATATTTAATTTTCATCTTTATTACATGTGATAGTATATAAGTCCGCTCCCCCACGCATATGGGCCTAGCATAGAATTTTCCATTCTAGTATCCGGATTACATAATAGAGCTTATTAATATTAAAAATTGTTCTCCGTCTGTGTATATATATTTTCCGTGTATAAGAAATGAATTACCTGTACGTAACTGGTAAAATGTTTCAGAATTTTTCTTAAGTATTAACACTCAAAAAAACTTCACGTAAAAATTATCGTGTACAATTGCGTAAAATTATATACATGTGTATGTACGTATATAGAAAAGGACAATCCTCGGACAGTTAGATATGTAAAACCACAATTCTCAGATTTGTTTTGCAGTCAAATTCTTTGCACGAACGTTATCGGATCCCATATACAACATTTAATGCATTATAAGTAATGTACTATGAGAAAATCATAAAATTACCTGAAAATGTCCAAAAAGAACGCATCAAATATTTGATTTTGAAATGAAACCAAAAAAACAACAAAGCTTTTTAAAGACAACCTCTAAAATCACTCTGATACCTTCGGTTTGTTGATCTATGCAACTTTTAAAGAAGACTTTTGTCAATGGTCGGTGTCCTCTAGGGCCTTTGTCATCCCTCATGACGTGTCAGGCCAAAACAGTTGTAGGAAACAGTGTACTTCAAATCTATATAAATTACTTCAGTGGTTTGGATGAAGTTGAGATCTTTCCGGGGGAGAATGAGTCTACGTTACAACACGAGAACTATCTAGCTTCGGATAATACATGTAACTGCTTGAGATAATGTCATTTTCTGGTCCAAGTCGTGTGCTCACTTATTACCAATTACAACTGGAAATTAGGAAATGACAATGGTGGTTTAAAAATGGATCAACTTGAGTTATAAAGCAGATATGCACATGTGACCATGGCGAATTTATCGGACTTGATATTTCAAAATTATTCTGATCATTCATACTGCTTGGCTCGAGACCGAGAGGACTGGGGTTCGAGCTCAATTGAGGCTTGTCGGTGACATGCCATTCAGACGAGACCACAAAACTCAGGTCACATATCACGGTCGATATAAGTTGAATAGTGTAGATGTCCTCACCACAAAAACAAGAAACAAACTTCATAACGCATTCTTCTTTTCATTTTAGGGATGTTCAGTGCCAGCTTTAAATGGGGTAATATCTGCATGGGCCCCCAAATACGAGAAAAGCAAAATGGTGACTTTTGTGTATTCAGGTACCGAATTATATCACAAAATTATCGTCATAAACCTTTTTTTTCTACGAAATTTCTCACCAGGTGATAAGTTTTGTTTCACATTTTATAGACTAAGTAATATATATAGTTTTATTAAGAATTTGAAATCTTTACGATATCTATTCATGAATGCTAGTATAGCATATTTGAACAGCGCCAAGCGGTGTAAGATTCCACTTCCAAAATAAATAAATAAATAAAGAGGTATTAAAATACCATCAGCTCGTGTCAAATAACATTAAAGATTATCGATATGCAACAGCCACTGATGTCTTATATTTCGCAACATTCAACATTAATTTATCTAAATACATATATTTCTTTTGAAGGAGCATACTTGAGTCCCGCTGTGGCACAGATAGTAACGGGCTTCACGGCATGTTGGTTGGCATGGTTTGCTAGTCTCTATATATACGGTAAATTCCATACATGTTTTTGAATTTTACAGGTAGAAATGTATTACAAATATCACACACTTTACCAAATAAACGTTCTGCACAAACTATACAGATAAACATATAATGCACGGTATAAAATAACATTTATTAATTACCTTTACAAATGAAATTAAAATTTTATACAAATTCTATAATGCTCAAAAAAAAAAAAAAAAAAAAAAAAATGAGTAAAATCTATTTTAACCAAAACTTCGCATTTATCTGGCAACGACAATTTATTAAATGAATTACAGATTGGAATACATACATACATGCATGCACACGCTCACACACATACACATACACAGTAATATACACAGATTCTTCTTATTTTGTAGGAGGCCTTGGTGTAATCTGGTCGATCATATGGCTGTGTTGTATATATGCTACACCTGATAAAAATCCTTACTTGAAAGAAACGGAGAGAAAGCTGTTTCAGAGGGAGGGTTCATCTGTTAAGCAAGGATCTGCCTTGGTGGTAAACACTTTCAGCAGCATACTCGTACTATTGCCCGAATCAAAAGATGAAAATTGTACATCAAGCTTTCAAACTGTATGGCTATATTTCAAAGACATACTTTGTGATACATAGTTGTCAAAGTCACGTGACTGATAAAATGCGATTTACATATGTATACCTTAAGTATCAAGATTTTTTTGGCAATTGAAACTCCTATTCAAACTACTTATTTTTCTTGTGAAAAATAAAAGCAGGATACGGAGGAATCATATTTAAGCAATCACCAGTTAAAACAAATTAATTGCATAGCCTACTTGCCCTTGTAATAGAGAGTACATTGTAAGAAATCAATCAGTACCGTACTTAAAAATAGGTCGTCACATGCATATAAGGATAAAATGTCGGCACATGGCGGCAGGCCAAACTATCTCCATAAAGGTCTTGATACTATGTCATAAGGATGTGGAATACATGTACCATGCACGACGTCGTAGTGGCTGTTGGTTCTCGAGTAGAATTTCTCGTAAAAGTCTATACAGGGGAAGGGGACAAATATTACAACAGTACCTCCCCCTGAATACCTTAAAATATAACGACACTACATTTACATATATGTTACCAGTAAACTGTAAAGCATTTTCTCGAGCAGAAAACTTTAGAAGTACTGGAAATGGAAATTCACCTGACCGAAAATAGTCACTTTCATCTTGATTTTAACATACTTTTGGCAATATCTGTTAATAGGTGGCGCTGTGCACATAGTGGACCATTCATTTTAATCTTCATAATGAAAAGTCATAAAAGTAATTACAGTTAATATTTATGATGGAAGCAATAAAAATTGAAGACCTTGCTTTCATGTTTTTCTCATAGGCGTGGATTTACATATGTAAAAATTTCAAGTAATTTGACGCTTCTATCGTAGCTTCTTTTCAAGAGCAATGTCCACATTCTGAACAAAATTACGTTCTCGTTCTCTGAAGGACAATGCATTCAAACTTTCATCAAAATCCAAACGAAAAGTCCAAATGTGAAAGTTTACGGGCATACGACATTTTGTCATCACATTGCCTTAATTATACTGGCTCTTAAAAATGAGTAATCAGCCCTTTGGAATATGAAACAGAATGACTGTGCTATGGAAACTGATGCAAAATTACGGGATAAGAGGGGACAAAAATGGGGCACCGCTAAACGGGTTCATATTGACATGATTTCCTACACCAGGGACCACGGTATAGCATAATATGCCCACATTTGAATGTGGGCTTATAAAATTGACGATTCCAATGGAATGTTTGATGTCACAATGGTTATGACGTCCGATATCTATCACAGTGAGAAATAAATCTTATGAAGCAAATCAGGAATTGAGCTTTCGACTCAAACAAGCTGAAAGTGTCAGAAACCCGGGAGCCTACACCTAAACCAAGTTTCTCCTGTTTTGAATGTACATGGACATATACATTTTCCACTGTGTTTTTTTTTGTAATTACGTAGCACTTGTTCAATCTGATTAAAACTAAAATCATTGTTACACTTATCTATTTGTCCCATTGTGGACAAAGGCAAATAGAGAAGCGAAGTAAAGATATGCTTTTAATCAGATTGAAGTTTATTCGGAATATATTTATACGTTATAACATCATCGGCTAAATATAATTCACATTTCATGTATTCTAGGCATCACATATACCATGGAGACGAATCTTGACATCCTTACCTATGTCAGCCATCATTGTTGGTAGTTTTTGTCGTAACTGGATTTTTGCTATGGTCATAACTGAAGTACCACAATATTTCAAAGATGTTTACCATTCCAATATTGCAACAGTAAGATTATAGACACTTTCACGTGAAAAGAAGGACTGACTTTTGGGGATAAATAATCACTTTTCCGTAATACAGTGTTATTGGAATTTAAACTGGAATACTATTTTCTAACAAGCTACTTGATTACAACACTTACAAGAGGTATTCAGAATATCATATGATCAACTTTTAAAATTTATCAACACAGTTCGATTAGAAAAAGAATTTTACTTGAGCAGATTATGTTTGATTTATTTCACTACAGATTAGCTTAAAGGTAGCCTTGCCTGAAGTATTGATGACAGTGGTGACGATTACAGGAGGCATTATGGTGGACAGATTTATAAAATCATCTGTAGTCAGTACAACTATTGGGAGGAAACTAGCACAGTGCATAGGTAAGGCTGTATGAATGTCTACATGTGCTCTTACTATAAAGTAAGACACGTTCCTTGTAAGGTAATCAAGTTCAGAAATTATTAGTATTTAACTAAACAGGAATTACCTTCCGAGTAAGAATTTTTATAATTATGTCACTTCCCAAAAGGGAATTACTTTTTTATATGTTTTTATAAGTCATTTTCAAAGTCTTTACTTTAGTGAGTAACAAATAAGTGTTAAAAATGAAATTTACCATCATAGCAAAAATAATAGTCATCCACTAAATCCATAACCCTTCAAATACAAAAATTAATCAAATAAACATGTACACAATTTCTTATAGCTTATAACGAAACTTTAAAAATTAGAAGATCTATTATTATTATTATAAAGTTTAATTCATGGATGATAAGTATATAGGATAACAAACATAAACAAAATGCTTGAAATATCAACATTTAATTTGAACTAAGATTTATAGTGGGCCTCTTCTGTGCATTTTGACATCATATACTTCTCCTGAACATTCACTCTTTATCCTTCTTTTGTTGTAGGGTTTGGCATTGAAGCTGTGTGTTTCCTTGCTATGCGATGGGTGGACAATAGTCATACAGCACTGATAGTCCTGAGTGTAGGTGTAGCATTGAGTGGACTGGCTATATCAGGATATCAAGTGAATCCACTGGACCTTGCCCCTCAGTATGCCAGTGTGTTGACAGGGTTATCCAGGTTAGGAGCTGTTGGTGCTATACTCAGTACTAGTGTTGCTGGTAGACTTAGAGAAGAGGTAAGAGTTTGTCCTTGATACTTTATAATGAGAAATATGAAAATGTTAAAAGCTTACTTACAAATCTTGATAATGTTCAAGTATATGCATACATAATTGAAAAATAAAATCTCATAATAAATAACATTTGCAGAATCTGAAGTCGTGGCAAAACATCTTCACAATTGCTGGCTCAATACATATTGCTGGTGTGGTGTATTACGGCATTTTCGCGTCTGGGAGGAGACAAGACTGGGCAGATGTTGCAGAAACTAAATCTTTGATTCGCTCTGCACGTAATCAGTCACCTACAAGCAATGATAATGAGACAGATGAGGAGCCAGACTTTAAATATAGTGCTTCCCAGAGATATGATAGGATAGAAACATACGATGCACCAGATTGGTTTACGGTGTCTTATCCATGAACTCTACTATACATACTAATAAACTGCATGAGCGAGGATAAATGTGACAAGGAATACTGGACTTTACAACATTTTATTCCGCTTAAATATTTAAGTGTAAGGTCTGTGTTCTACACATCTGATTTATTAAGAAGTTCTATCACAGAATCTGACATCAAAGGAAAACATTAATTCATTTCATGATTTTGAAACAGAACATGTCTATCATTAAGGATTTATTTTGCAAAATTTGCATTAATATCATCTTATTTAACAAGATGATTTTGCATATTATCCTGCTGGAAAATAAAGCACATACACTGTAACAACAAGTTAACCCCATCAATACGTTTTATTAGTTGGGCAACAAGCAAACCATATTTTGCTACCATCACACAATAGAAAAAACAATTTGAATTCAAACTCATGTTTGTAATATTTATTACAAAATTATACAACAATTGCTACTTGGCATAAATCATTACAAAATCTCATTAGTATATGTAGAATATTGATAAGATCGTCGGAAAGAAATAAGTTCTTACCAATTAACAGTACATTGTACTGTAATCTACGTAAAAATGCTGAATTTTGTAGATTCTTTGTGTACATCATGTTTATACTTCCATGATAGCATTTTATTTAATTTTGGCTCTTATTTCATTGCATTAAATTAAAAGAGTCAAGATATTCTGATATTTTAAGTGTGATTATGATAACAAAAACAAGTGACTTCAGTTTTAAAACTCTGTGAATATAAAATAAATAGCGTTTTCTTTTAAAAGAGAAATTTGATTGATCAAGCGTTACTGTAGTTGCTAAAATAACAAACAAGAATTTGGACACTCAGGTACTACAATAGGCACATCCAGTATTACACATCATATTCATTCTCCAGGTCTCTAACCTCTCAACTCCTTATTGGTCTTCATCTTTGTCATCTCCTGAAAAATCATACTCTTCATATTCCTCTGCATATACCTGTGGCTTATGTACTAGACCTATCTCTACCCTCATACCACTCGTCAACGTAAACAATACCATAGCAGTAAGAGCGAACAATCCAGCCAATATCATATTTCTTTTTTTATTTGGAAACTCTGGATCAACATTGTCTTGCTTTTTTTGTTTATCTTCCTCCTTCTTCTTCTCTTTTTCTGGATAAAGGTGCCAAACAAAGAATTAATCACCTACAGTATGTATATCATTACAAGCATTAATAGTACATCACACTAGATTTGTTCTATGTAGCACTGTACTTCAAAAAAGGCCAATGGGTCTATACGATCACCTACATCTTTCAGCACCCATGTGTTAAAATACTAGAAAACTGACAAAGTCAGAAGGGTCCCACAGGATGCCTGTCACCATGACCTTGACCTTAATTTGTTAGGGTCAGTAGGAGGATTAGAAAGGTCTTGTCATAAAGAACACACAAGCCAAATATGAAAGCACTACTAATTACGGTTCAATAGTTATGGTCAATGTTTAAGTTATTTCAAATGTAAGTCAAAGATCACTGTCAAGGTCACATGATCAAAACTTTTAGTACCAGCAGGAAGGTCTTGTCATATGGAACACACATGCAAAATATGAAAGTCTCACTTCTTAGGGTTCAATAGCTATGGTCAATGTTAAACTTATTTCAAATGTAGATAAAAGGTCACTGTTAAGGTCACATGATCACAACTTTTGGTACCATTGGAAACATCTTGTCATAAGAAACACACATGTCAAATACCAAAGCTCTACCTGTGACAGTGTATTTGATATGGGCGATGTTAAAGGTTTTTGCAGACCAACATATGGACAGAGAGACAGACAGATTGATTACTATAGGGCACCCACTTATGAAGCGAGGCCCTAATTAGAAACATTCTCAATTTTCAGATATTTCATTTCAGGATAGAACCAAAATCAAAACCTCATCATTCTAACATACTCCTACATTAAGTTTTTCATTCTATTTACCAATCTAAAATTTCTCTTTGCAAAAAAGTGTACCTCTCTAAACTTACTTTCCCATACCATGAACCTTGAATGATATTCAGCAAATGGACCAACAACAATACTTGTAAAGAACACAAAGTATTTCATTCATGCCAATTATCATCAAAATCCTCAATTTGTTCTGAAGAAAACTAAATATAAAATATAATTTCCCGTTTTAATCTTCAGAAAATTGAAAAAATTCTACTACTACTAATGCAATTCTTTGAAGTATAATTATTTCATTTATTTAACAAATTTATGCATTATATGCAACCTTTAGTAAGAAAAATCAAGGAAATCACCTAACTATATGCTAGAAAACACAAAAAAAAATCTTTTTTTTTTAAATGGCACCAAAAATATAAATATTTCTTAAGACACCCTTTCAGATCACTCTGATACATTCCGTTAGTTACCTATACAGCTGGTCTGAAGAAAAAATTTGTCAAAGGAGAATACTGGTACCTGCTTTGGATTATCCCACCCCACCCTGGATCCCGATCTCTCAGAAAAAGAGTGCTACGCCCATTTAATTGTATAACAGATTTCAAACATCAGTTAACATTTTAATAGAATGGCTTTTACATTTGGTATACCATGTAAGTCACTTAAACAACTAAATGGGATTTCTCCCAGTTTTACAGGAACCTTGTAAAAACAGCTTCGAGCCGGTAACAAAGGGGAAAAGCGGAGAGTATCACAGCAACCTCTGTATAACAGATCCACCCACTGAAGGATTTGGCTGAAAACAGTAGGTAAAACATGAAATGTGGTGGATCTTAGAAAATTTTCATGTCCCTCCAGATATTTTTGCCAAGTATATATATATGTCCCTATTACAAGCCAGTTTATATCGGGCATTTTCTTTTTATCTGACCTGCTTAGCTCATCGCTTCTCATGTTGAAATATGCCATGTGTACCAGTATATGATATATGCCCCAAAAATGTCCATTTCAGGTGTCATATATCCAAATACTCTTACTTTTTCATGATTTTACATGAAATTTTCTAGTTGAAGACCAAAGAAACACCCCACCCTCTCCTTTTAGTAATTCCTAATTATAAAATCTCAGATAATGAAACCATACTTTTATAATGAGCAGTTAAAAAGCACCACTTGCGTTAGATGAATATCAAATAATGGAACTATTTTAAGATGTGCAGATACAAAGGATCATGAATATGGGGCTTTTTTAATTATCCTATCCTATCCTTTTTGTATCATTCCTATAGATGAAAGGTCATTCAGTGCCATTTAAAAGGTAATAAGACTTGTGTGAGTCAGAAATTATCTGTAATACATGTATTAAATTAGACCTTGATATTTTTGTTGACCCTCTAGTCCAGATTATAATAATTTTCCTTTTAAATGATATTTTAAAAAATTCTCTACACTGATATTTTTTTCATCAACCCTGTAAGCTGTTGTATTAATTATATCATGATTTATATCCAATAAAAATCTTTAAAACAGTCTTTTTCAATGCCTGTACAGTATTCGATATCCTTTAAGATTTTATTGAATCACATTAACAACCGATGTCTGGGACAAAACATTTGCATGTTGATTGAATGGAGCATGAACTACACAAGAAATCCTTTTTAGATATTAAGATGATATAACATGATCTTGAGGAGTGTAATCTATTGTTTTATTGTAACATGTGTCACTATATATTACAAAGATGCACAAAAATTTCACTGTAAAAATGATTTATCTGTTGAATAGCAATAAATTCATTTGTGGACTTACTTTTCTGGTAAAAGTATGGCCTTTGACAGGTTTTAAGTTTGATGTTATCAAATTAAAGCATTGAAATGCCTTTGTTTTTGATTAAAGACAAAAGGGAAGAGGTAAAATGTTCAGATTTAGAATTTTTTTGTTGTTATAGCCTTTAGGGCAAGAGTATTTTTTGCTTTGCATAACTTGTTTAAGACAAAATAAATATTTTTCTCTATATGTTGGAGGAAACCCATATATAAGTACAGTGGCATACCTTCCCACTTAAGCCGGTGTAGCCAAGTGAATAAGGTGCTCGGTTTATAACTGGGAGGCTGGGGTCTGACTCCAGCCATGGGTGCACTGGTGTCCTGTCTTTCAAATGAGACAAAAAATCCCCAATGCCCCATGTTGCAGTAGGCATGGCATGTAAAAGATCCCTATCTGCTTCTGGAGGGTTCGTTACAAAGGTATAAATTTCTACGTGATGCATCAGGCAGATGCCATCACTATATACGTGAAATAATTGTGGACTGATGTAAAAGAATAAGCAATCAAACCTTCCCACTTACTCTGGCTGAAACTTGTCAGAAATGATAAACTTATTACAAATTAAGTTTCTTATATATCTACCGAAGAAAGGAGAAAGAATTTTTCACTGTTTTCATGCCAACTACATTTCATGAGAAGATTTCTATCACTTAGCTGGAATACATTAAATTCAGATAAATTGTCCCCAAACCATTTATGAAGGTTACAATAAAATACATACTGATTTCATAAAACTTCCTGATACGTGTATGCTTTGAAATATAAACATTCAAAAATATATTACTAATGTTAAGGTGGCTTTTCAAGCACAACATAAATATGCAAACCAAATTTAGATAAGGTAAGAAATGTTTGATTTTACCTTCAAGAGAGATAGGGAAATATTTGACGAGGATTCTATTGCAAAGGGCACATAAATTAGGTATGCTATTGAGGTGAATTACTAATTCATTCTTTGGTAGAGGTCCTTTTAACAATGGAGCCAAGTAGGCAAACACCAAAGCATCCAAAGACGATGGTCTGAAATTTGGAAATTACATGTAGAATGAATTCCAATCAGTACAAATATGTAGAAATTAGATATGTGTAATCAATATCAATACATAAAATACTAGTACTCTTTAGATGGCTTATCAATTACTTTTACATTGAAGCAGTACCAGATACAAAGCAGAATATAGCAAATGTTGCATCTGAGTAATCTCAGCAAACTTTGCTAATTTTTAATAAGAATAAAATTCAGTTACTTTAAAACAAGAGGCCCAAATAGACCTTTATCGCTCACCTGAGCACAAATTGCTTATTTACAATAAAATGAAAGCTCATTTCAGTAGGAAATTTTGCTTTTTTTTCTACAAGACTTTCTATAAGGTTTGGTGATATTTTGTGCAGTCGTTTAGAAGAAGTCCAAAATGTGTCAACCAATCAGAGCCAATGGTGGCCATCTTGGATTATGGATCGGTGTGAAAAACCCAAACTTAGTAGAGGACCTTGAGTGCTCACTTCCTATGAGGTTTGGTGAAATTCTGTGTAGCGGTTCTGGAGAAGAATTCGAAAATGTGTCAACCAATCAGAGCCAATGGCAGCCATCTTGGATTACGGATGGCTTCGAAAAATACACACTTGGTAGAGGTCCTCAAGTAGTTACTTCCTATGAGGTTTGGTGAAATTCTGTGCAGCGCTTCTGGAAAAGAAGTCCAAAATGTGTCAATCAATCAGAGCCAATGGCGGCCATCTTGGATAACAGATCGGCACGAAAAACACAAACTTGGTAGAGGACCTTGAGTACTTACTTCCTATGAGGTTTGGTGAAATTCTGTGCAGCCGTTCTGGAGAAGAATTCGAAAATGTGTCAAACAATCAGAGCCAATGGCAGCCATCTTGGATTATGAATGGGCACGAAAAACACAAACTTGGTAGAGGTCCTCAAGTAGTTACTTCCTATGAGGTTTGGTGAAATTCTGTGCAGCGCTTCTGGAGAAGAAGTCCAAAATGTGTCAACCAATCAGAGCCAATGGCGGCCATCTTGGATAACAGATCGGCACGTAAAACACAAACTGGTAGAGGTTCTCAAGTAGTTACTTCCTATGAGGTTTGGTGAAATTCTGTGCAGCGCTTCTGGAGAAGAAGTCCAAAATGTGTCAACCAATCAAAGCAAATGGCGGCTATCTTGGATAATGGATAGGCACAAAAAACACAAACTTGGTAGAGGACTTTGAGTACTTACTTCCTATGAGGTTTGGTAGAATTCTGTGTAGCCATTCTGGAGAAAAAGTCCAAAATGTGTCAACCAATCAGAGCCAATAGCAGCCATCTTGGATTACGGATGGGCATGAAAAACACCAACTTGGTAGAGGACCTTGAGTACCTACTTCCTATGAAGTTTGGTGAAATTCTGTGTAGCGGTTCTGGAGAAGAAGTCGAAAATGTAGAAAAGCTAACGACGGCTCAGGTGAGCTAAAAACAAGCATATATCAATGCAGTACTTTAAAAATATATTTCCAGAGACTGTTTAAACTGAGGTTCCATGTCATTGTAGACATTGGCATGCTGAAGATCTCTGTCTACTTAGGGGTGGTACATTGAAACAGTCTAAATTCCTACGTGATCGATGCATCAGGCAGATGCAGGTAGGTTTATTGCAAAGTTCTAATTTTCTATGCGATGCATCAGGCAGATGCCGTCATCAAGCAGGTGAAGTAGTCTTGGTGTGACGTAAAAATAAGAATCAAACAAAAAATGGAAATACCTTGATCCCAGCATGAAGTCATTGTTACCAAGTTTAGATGAAAGGATATTTAGGCATTGCTTGGCATCTTTATACACCTACAATACAGCATTAGAATGCAACTGAGTAACAATTTTAACAAATTGCATTTTATATCTGGTAATTATTTTACTATTAAAAATCTATCTCCAAAAGACCAGTGTAAAGACCGTTGATCTGGTTTGCTGCAGCAGCTACAGAACGAATGTCCTTCATATTGATAGCTAGGTTTTATTATCATGCAAAACCTTGACACAGACACTACTTCAAAATCCAAACACAAGCCATCATGAAATTTGCTCAAAGTTGGAAGGTTGCTCCTTTTAACCTTGCTGAATTATCAGTCATGCCTGGTACATGTCTAAAGGCATGAACATACAACCAAAGTCAATATCAAGAATAGACCTAGCATATTAAAACTCTCTATAAAAACTTATCAATGATAAAGGGTGCTCATCAGAGGTCTTAGAAAGTAGCATAAAGAAATACCATAGTGATGCCATAATCTAGGCAGAAGGTTCAGGATGTGGTAACAACCACTGAAAACTCACCATATTATATACAAGTTTCTTTTTAAACATCAAAGTGATGCTTTCCAGAGGACAGAGTAGTTTTTATGTGCCAATGAATGGAAGTCCTGATTAATCAAGATACTGTATTAATTATAAGGTTTTGTAACCCTCTCTGTGCTATTTCCTCGTATTTTATATAACATGACTAGGGGTAAGATGATCTGCATGGAAAGAATTTGGTCCTTTCCCAGGCACCCATGGTCATCAGATTTTGAGCTTGACTTCTACATCCATTTGTATTACAGCCCAGGTATATTGCCCCTGGATCAATTCTATTAAAGCAGTCCCCTGACCTGGCTTCATTTTAACTAATATACGAAACATGAATTGTACAAGATACATTGCTACCAGCATTGACTATTCTTCACGTGGTGACACATCACATACCATTTGGTCAATGTCTTTCTCTGTTATTGTCAGTGTGGTCTTCGGTGCATAGACACATATAGATGCCGAAGCCTTAATTCTCCTGGGCAAGTAAAAATTCCTGGGAAAAGACAGTGTTTTTGCAAACAATGGATATGTTGTTTCATTGTATGCCTGTGTGTCAATCCACCAGCTATGCAGCTATAAAAAGAGGAATTAATTTCAATTTGTAAGTTACTTTTTTTAACACATATTGTTAAGAAATCTACAATAAATGTTTCACTTGTGGGTTTTGAAGTCCTCAAATAAAGAAGTCTAAAATAAGTTTGTGGATGAAAATTCATTCAGTCACAGTTATTTACTCAAAAATTAGGGTATAAAAAGAACTTTTTCCAGAATTTCTGTCAATTTTTTGGTTTAAGCAATTTAATTTATTTTGACACTAAATTTAATCAATTTCAACCTCCAAATTTTTTTTTGTCTAGGAATAATAATTCGTTATAAAAATTCCTTCCCAATTTTTTCCCTGGTATGATGGAAGAAATGAATGATGAAGAGTTTAGAAGATATGTTAATGAAATTGTCATTTAATCAAGCAATTAAATGGTTGAAAGGAATATTAAATTCTTGAGGAACAAGTTAGCATTCAGTACAACTTACGATATTAAAGAAAAATTAGATGAGGAAAACATTGTTTACAATGCATATACATGTATACGAATCATTTCACTAAGAACTTACATATGCTGGTAACAATTTCTCGTGTATTAAAGAACTGAAGGCTTGAATATCTGCATTTTCCTTTTTATCCAACTCTCTGTCGATGCCCCAGTTCTGCATATATACACAATAATGCTGAATAAAATGTGTAGTAAAATCATGTGAAATGAATATTTCAAAGTATCAGAATTTTCCTAATCAAATAATCCATTTCAGAATCTTCCTTAAAACATCCTTCTAGTGATATATTTAGTTTTTCATTATATACTGTTAATCTGATGTTTCTTTGAACGAAGGGGAGTACATTCTGGATTTACCTTCTGGATCTACCCTTGAACTAAAAACAATAAAACATGGGAGAACTGTCCGAACTTTATTTCTGCAACTTAGAAACTTTATAACCATTAGTAACAGGGCTTCAATATTTCACATGTATATTCCTTGTGCCAAGACTTTTCATTGGGTACCAAAATTTCTGAACTGACCTTGACCTACTCTGGCCTACTTTTAAAAACCTTGGTCATAACTTATGAACAGTAAAAGATAGGATTTAAATAATTTGAGTGCATATTCCTTGTGACAAGACTTTCATTACGTATCAAAATTAAAAAAAATTTGACCTTGACCTTGAAGACTGACCTACACAGACAAAAACTTTAACTTGGATCATAACTTTAGAACCACTGGAGACAAGGCTTTAAAATTTCACATGTATATTCCTTGTGTCAAGACCTTTCACTGGGTACTAAAATTTCTGACTATTGAACTTGACTTTGAAGTTTGATCTACTTTTAAACAAGAGGCCCAAGTGGGCCTATATCGTTCACCTGAGTACCTAGATGATCAGTCATGCATGAAGGAAGAATTCATTTATTTTTGCATTACTGTGACTAAGTCAACACAAATGTTGAAAATATGTCAAATTTTATTTCAGACTAGAATGAAAAACAACACTTTTTTGCACATCCATTCAGGTGATTTTGATATTAAGCATTTCCTTTGTCTCTGCATGATGTCATTCAGGGCAACAAGTTAGTCATTTTCTTTAGGTGGGGACTTTTGTTGAGTGATTTCAAGTCTGGGTCATGAACAACAATTGTTTCAAATATTGTCCAGATCTAACTTAAAATTGCCTAATTTCATATGTTGAGCGTTGAGAAACATCTAAAAACTTATTTAGATGTGTAAAAAAATGAAAAAAAATTTCTGACCACAGCTGGATTTGAACCACTACTCTCCATATTTCAATTACCAAGTGGTATATGTACCATTGTGAGACCTACTTTTTAGACATGGTGGCATTATCTGTTAATCAATTTGGATGAAATTTACCAAATTGATAGAGGACCTTTAGTACTTCAAGTATTCCATGTTTCATTAAAATCTTTCATGTGGTTTTGTAGAAAAAGTTGAAAATGTGAAAAATGGCCAACCCCCCCTTTTTTTGGGAAGTCTTAAAAAATTCATAAAAAATCCAAAAATTGAGATAATGACAAAATTCTTTCACAATAATATTCCTTACCACAGTTATGATCAAAACAGTCATTAAGAAATCATCAATATCAATTAACTGAAAAACATGACACATTTCTGCATTGAAATGACTAAGTCCAAAAACATGTCAAAAAAACGTAAATTTCTATTTGACGGATCTTAACCCCGAACACAATTTTTAATAACCCATCTTTTTTAGTAGGGAACCTTGAGTACATCATTTACACAAAGTTTGATCCAAATCTGCAATGTAGTTCCAGAGAAGAAGTCGAAAATGTGAAAACGTTAACGACGGATGGAGACGACTGACACCGGACGGCGCACTATGACTATAGCTCACTTGAGCCTTTGGCTCAGGTGAGCTAAAAACCTTAACCTTGGTCGTAACTTGTGAACAATAAGAGATAGTGTGTATTCCTTGTGAAAAAAACCTTTCCTTCCGTATCAAAACATTCTATGTTTTGACCTTGAAGATTGACCTACTTACAAAAAACTTTTGTTATTATGCCCCCCTTCAAAGAAGGAGGGGCATATTACTTTGCTGCTGTCGGTCTGTACGTCGGTCTGTCCATTTACAGTTTCCGTTCATTATCTCTGGAACCAATAAAGATATTGAATTGATACTTGGTATAAAGATACATATCAAAGGATATCTAGGTCAAGTTCAAACTTATTTATTGTTTGATAATTTTTGTCATAGTTATCCCCTTGGACTTAGAAAATTTCTTGAAATTAGCAGTTTCCGTTCATTATCTCAGGAACGGATTCAGGTACTAAATTGAAATTTTGCATACAGATACATCTTAAGTATATCTAGGTCAAATTCATATTTGGCTGTCGTTCAATAATGTTTGTTAGAGTTATTCCCCTTGGACTTAGGAAATTTCTTAAAAATAGCAGTTTCTGCTTATTATCTCTGGAATAAATGAAGATATTGAATTGATATTTGCTATACTGATACATCTAAAGGATATTTAGGTCAATTTCAAATTTGGTTATGGTTCAGTAATTTTTGTGAGAGTTATCTCCCTTGGACTTAGAAAATTTCTTAAATTAACAGTTTCTGCTCATTATCTCAGGAACGGATAAAAATATATAATTGATATTGGCATACAGATACATCCTAAGGATATCTAGGTCAAGCTCCAATTTTGTTTGTGGGCGATTATGAGGAGTACATGACCTCTAATGTGGTCATGTGAGTTATGCCCAAGTTACAAAAATAACCAGGGGGGCATATGCTATATTGGCGTATTTAAATTTGGTTGCCGCCACTGAGCTCTGTTGTCTTCTGGCACTTCTTGTTATAAGCCAATCATAATATGTGGCATATTATGTTATGGCACTGTCTGTCCATCCATGCATTTGGCTGGGGTCATTTTTCTGAACTATTTTCTAGAACAGATGCATGTCACAATGTTTCTTTCAAATGGCATAAGAGTTTGCATTTCAGCCATATTGGTCCTCCAGTTTCCCTGGTTCTTTTTCATGGATACATATACTGTCCTCAAATTTATGCTCGCACACGAGACTGGAAAGTGGGGGTGCTAGATCAATCAATCTGCAACATCGATCTAGAACACTGTATTACCATGTGCTTTACTTCTTTTTGTCAACAAGGCAAGGTAAGTCTTACTGCTTCTGGAAAATTGTCTGCTAGCCTGTACTGTACAGTTTATTACAACAATTGATTTACACACTATTATTGTTATTTAAGTGAGTAAGTAACTTTCTTATCTGGGACTATTTTATAACATAGTATTGAAACCGAAAAAGATGTGAAAAGCTTCAGGGATGAAGAGGCACTAAAAGGGCTCCGTGACTGATATCTTTTGATCTGGATCTGGTGATTCTAGATTCTCATAGTCACAACCTTCCTCTAAGAGAAATACAAGTTCATTTTGCATTTTGACAGGGTCACTTTTTTCAGGGCTGGAGTAGGTGGAACAGCTTTTCCAAATCTTATGATGGATACAGATATTTCACTGAAGTCACAACCTTCCTGTCAGAGAATACATTTTCAGTTCACATGTCATTTGGATTGCTGCACTGTGACCTACTTTAGGATACTGCCTTGAAGAAAATAACATGTTATGCTCACATGTAATTTCGATTCGTGCACCATGACCTATTTTAGGAGTAGAAATAAACTTTTTTCCATTATGGATAAGAGGTATTGCATTTTAACTTTGCTGCAATTTTCCACTCAGTGAATTGCAGGTTCAGTTCACTTGTCATCTGGATGGATGCACTGTGATTTTCTTTAGGAATAAAAGTAGGTCAAACAGCTTCCAGACTTGTTTTCTTGATAGGTACATATACTGCACTAAATGTAAAGTTAAATCACAATCTTCTTCAGAAAAATAAAGAAGTCATATTGTATTTCAGGTGGAATGGTGCACCATGACCAACTTAATGCATTTAAGTAGGTCAGTTTCCTGGACTTTTGCTATGAATATAGGTATAGCTCTGAAATTTAATCACCATCTTCCATTCAGGGTAATACATGGATGACACATGTTATATGGATTGGTGCACTATTATCTACTTCAGAGCTAAAGGTTTTTCTGACTTTTAATCCTTTATGAAAACAGGTATTGTGTGTAATGAATTTGACAATATCTACTGGGGGACTTTGTTAATTAGGTGAATAATGCAACGTAGGTGTTTCATTTATGAAAAAATTGAAAACGTTCAAAATATTATTTTTGAATTTTCATTTTTCACAATTATTTCTATTACATTAAAATGATTTAATTTTTTAATTAATTAAGATGAAATATACAAAATTAATGAATTATACAAAATTTTAAAAATGAGAAAATCATCAATTAAGATAAAATTACTCTACAGAGACTGCAGATTGTCTAATTCTCTGCATATAGCGGTTGACTATTTTGATGCAGAAGATCACATCACCACAAATCACTGCAATGGTCAATTGCAGTGATTCACTGCATCATGATGGATGATTGAGACTATACATCATTTAACTATAAAACATACATTTAAGCATCTTAAAATCTTGCCAATTAATCCAGATGTAACAAGTGTGGTTGTACTTGAGGGTTATTTGTTTTGTGTCATTTATTTTCAATTACATGCATTATTAGTGAACTAAATATTTGCAAGAGTCATTCTTAAATGTTTTTTAAAATGATAGACTAAATATGAGAAAAATAAGGATCAGAATACATGTATCTAAATTTTGTGGTGAACGTTCATAATAACATTTATGTAAACTTTTTTCCAAGTATCTGTTTGAAATTACTAAACAATTAAAGATGCAGCATATTAGACAAGAATTTCTAACTGCAGTAGAAAGCCTTTAAACTAACTAAAATCTGGAAGCTTAAACAATTATATGAATCAGTCTTGAAAGCCATCAAGAAATTATCCAAGCCATTCTCAAAATTGAATAAAGGTAAATAAAATCAACATTACATAATATAATTTCTCTTGTGATTTCACTGTTGTGAGGAGTAATCTGATTAAAAGCATTTCTATTTATTCTGTATTCACTAGGTATATGCATTAAATACACAAGAAATAGAAATGCTTTTAATCAGTTTGTCTTCAAAGTGAACTGGAACCCTTGTCTAACAAAATCATCAAAGGTTATTTTTTTCTGTTTGCATTCAGATTCTTGTTATTTTATGATACTTAGATTTCTAATTCATTTTTACACAAGACCGTATAAACCTGATAAGAAAAATTACCAAGGCAATAATCAGGGCATTTGAATTTAAATAATTAACCACATTTTACACATTCATAAGGTCAACATGGATTGCTGCAATGATGTGGTGATTCACTGTGCTTGTTGCAGTGATTCAGCATTAATGACAGGTCAGTTAAAGAGCAAAGATAGTGGTGATTGGTAGCTTAGTCTTAAAAAACATTGCAGCGATGATATGACAACTGGACAATAGCTGTTTTCTGTCGTGTTTATGCAATTTAACAAGAGACCCAAGTGGGCCTATATCGCTCACCTGAGTACCTAGATGATCAGTCATGCAGGAAGGAAGAAGTCTTTTATTTTTGCATTACTGTGACTCAGTCGACACAAATGTTGAAAATATGTCAAATTGTCAAAATGGCCTAATTTCATATGGTGAGTGTCATGAAACATCTAAAACTTATTTAGATGTGTAAAGAAATGAAATTTTGTTTTTACTACAGCTGGATTTGAACTGCTACTCTCCATATTTTAATTACCAAGTGGTATATGTACCATTGTCAGACCTATTTTTAGCCATGGCGGCACCACCTGTTGACCAATTTGGTTGATGAAATGTACAAAATTGATAGAGGACCATATTTCATCAAAATCTTTCATGTGGTATAACAACAGATGTTAAAAATGTGAAGAATTGTCCCTATACACCCTCATTTTGTCTTTAAAGTCTTTAAAAATTCATAGAAAATCCAAAAATTGAAATATTGACAAAATTCTTTCAAAATAACATTCCTTACCATGATTATGATCAAAATAGTCCATAAGAAATCATCATTATCAATTAATTAGGGAATATGACACTCTTCTGCATTGAAATCACCAAGTACAAAAATAAAAGGTCGAAAAAACTTTGAATTTGGAAGGGAACCAAAATGACAATTCTGTTTGTCTCTGTATACAGCCAGTATGAAGAAGAAGATTGTCAAAGGAGGGTATTCTTATGTGACCTATTTTTGACTGTGGTGGTGCCACCTGTTAAGGTCTGGACGAAAATGAGAAAATTTGAAGAGGGTCATAAGTTATTTATTTTTACCAAGTTTTATTAAAGTCCTTTCAACAATTTTGCAGAAAAAGTTGAAAATGTGAAAAATGGCCAACCCCCCCCCCCCCCCCTTTTTTTTTTGAAGTCTTAAAACAATTCATAAAATGTCCGACTGGGAAACATGATACTTTTCTGCCATTGAAATTAATTGAAAGTCCAAAATAATGTAAAAAAAAAATCAGAAATTTGATTTTGGAACATAACAAACAAGAGGCCCAAATAAGGCCTATATCGCTCACCTGAGCACAAATTGCTTATTTACAATAAAATGACAGCTCATTTCAGTAGAAAGGTTTGCTTTTTTTCTACAAGACTTTCTATAAGGTTTGGTGATATTTTGTGCAGTCTTTCTGAAGAAGTCCAAAATGTGTCAACCAATCAGAGCCAATGGCAGCCACCTTGGATTACGGATCGGCCTTGAGGACCTTGAGTACTTACTTCCTATGTGGTATGGTAAAATTCTGTGTAGCAGTTCTGGAGAAGAAGTCCAAAATGTGTCAACCAATCAGAGCCAATGGCGGCAATCTTTGATTATGGAGCGGCAAGAAAAACACAAACTTGGTAGAGGACCTTGAGTACTTACTTCCTATGAGGTTTGGTGAAATACTGTGTAGCGGTTCTGGAGAAGAAGTCGAAAATGTGTCAATCAATCAAAGCTAATGGTGGCCATCTTGGATTACGGATGGGCACGAAAAACACAAACTTAGTAGAGGACCTTGAGTACTTACTGCCTATGAGATTTGGTGGAATTCTGGTCAGCGGTCCTGGAGAAGAAGTTCAAAATGTGTCAACCAATTAGAGCAAATGGCGGCCATCTTGGATTATGGATGAACACGAAAAACACAAACTTGGTAGAGGACCTTGGGTACTTACTTCCTATGAGGTTTGGTGAAATTCTGTGTAGCGGTTCTGGAGAAGAAGTTGAAAATGTGTCAACCAATCAGAGCCAATGGCAGCCATCTTGGATAACGGATGGGCGTGAAAAACAAAAACTTGGTAGAAGACCTTGAGTTCTTACTTCCTATGACGTTTGGTGAAATTCTGTGCAGCGCTTCTGGAGAAGAAGTCCAAAATGTGTCAACCAATTAGAGCCAATGGCGGCCATCTTGGAAAAGGGATCGGCACAAAAAACACAAACTTAGTAGAAGACTTTGAGTACTTACTTTCAATGAAGTTTGGTGAAATTCTGTGTAGCAGTTCTGGAGATTAAGTCGAAAATGTGTCAACCAATCAGAGCCAATGGCAGCCATCTTGGATTACGGATGGGCATGAAAAACACAAACCTGGTAGAGGACCTTGAGTACTTACTTCCTAAGAGGTTTGGTGAAATTCTGTGCAGTGGTTCTGGAGAAGAAGTCGAAAATGTAGAAAAGCTAACGACGGACAGACGACAGACGATGGATGGTGATTGATCACAATAGCTCACTTGAGCCTTCGGCTCAGGTGAGCTAAAAATATATCTTCGTTTGTCTCTGTATGCACCCAGTCTGAAGAAGAAGTTTGTCAAAGGAGGATACCCTCTGTGACCTACTTTTACCTGTGGTGGCACCACCTGTTGACGGATTGGGACAAAAAACAACATCACTTATAGGGGACCTTGAGTACTTTATTCCATTTAAGTTTCACAGAAATCTGTTCAGCGGTTCTTGAGAAGAAGTTGAAAATGTGAAAAGTTTATGACAGATGGATGGACGGACGACAGACGGACGGACCACAGATGGCGCACTAAGACTATAGCTCACTTAAGCCTTTGGCTCAGGTGAGCAAAAAATTAGAAACTCAAAGATAGTACCCAAAAAGATGCTAAAATTACCAAGTCATAAAAGATGCCAAAAAATAATCAAAAATTTGAATTCAGATTGGCACTAAACACAACCAAAGTCCTTTACAAAGCATTCCAGATAACTAAGATGCATTTAGTATGTCAATTTATGCAGCTTGTCTAAAAACGAAGTGCATAAAAAATGGGTATCCCTTTAGTCAATGTGGCCTGCATGGATCCACCTATGGATGAGAGCCAAGAATACATATAGGTTGTCATAAAAAGAAGTCACTAAAAGAAACTGTTAAAAATAGGTTGAATTCCAAAGCTTGTTAAGAAATTAGGAAAAAAAGTATTCAACCATGAAATGTAGGTCACACTAAAGTGTCATTTAAGTAACATGATGTTATACAGTATGAAATATTACCTGTTTATGTAGATATGTCATAATGTTTGGTATACTGCTCTCTTTGTGATTAGAATGGTACAATATAGGAAACTGTCCTGAAATTAAATATCAAAGGTCAACTTCTTTCACATAATGATGTACTGGTATGCATTTGAAGTGTAATGGTACATTACTCAGTATAAGGTTTGACACATCACAAAGACTTTACTTGTAATCATTGAAACCAATGAGTAAACACAGACATTCAAAAGGGAAATTAGTTAAAACATAATGAGATTTCTGTGTTTTAAATCAGTATTTATGTTGTTTACTTCAAAGTGTCAAGCACAATTTACTTGAGAGTTTTCAAAATTTCATAAGGAGTACTTTTAGAACTGGCAAAACATAAGAAAAATTTTTTATGAAAAGGATGGGGAGAGGCAGTGTGCGATATTATCTTTTAAGTCATATAGACCTTTGGTTCACAGTCATTCTATTTCCTATAAACTCCAACAATCTGTATGAACTGTAATAAAAAGGCACTAAAATCTGCATGCAAACTTCATTTTAATGCCAAAAAAACTGCTTTTCGTTAAATTTGATCACACTGCCCTGGGAATTCTGCAACTATTCATGTGGGATATAGATTCAAATATTCAATCTTGAAATTATGTCCCAGTTTTCCAAATATTACCCTGAGCATTCAAGTATTCTAATTTATCACCCCATTAAATTAGAACAGTAAGAACAATGCCTTTTGTCTTCATACTTGATGAAAATCAACCTGTTTCTCTCAATTTTCTAGTGATCTTGAAAACTCTGTTTTATATTTTTTCCATAGTTTTCGCAAATTTTCCCAACAGAAGTATGACTGACACTTGCTTCTTTTTTTTCACTGTATACTGGGGTGTACACCCTTTACATACTTTATCCATTTGGAGAAAAACATTTGGCCAGGTTACATAGGACGCAGGTGAAACAAAACTTAGGCTAGCACTTCAATTAAGACTGTAACTCTTATTTTTATTAAAATGGAAGATTCCTATTTGATTTTATCATTGGAAGTTGGGAACATTCTACTTTTCTGAGGAGTGCATGGACAGAATCAAATTGATGTTTCACAGCTAGGTGTTTCATAAATTGAAATTTTATAGGACAAATGTTACCGATACATAACTAGGTCAAATTTCCTATAGACCAGTCAGTCTAATACTCTTTTGATCGCTATAGACCAACTAGATTTACTATAGACACTGTCTATCAGTCCACTGTTAATTTCACACACTGGCGTGGCATTTAATTGGGACTAAGGAGGATGAACGGTATGCCTGTTAATATGTGAAATTAATCATGAAATGACAAAGTTTGGAGATTGTTCTGTCATTTTTGAAGTAAATTTGTGAGTCTTAACTTCCGTAATGAAGAAACAAACCTGAGGGTGATTTTGTAGGATTATTCCCTTTAATGGTCTTAACAGGAACTCCTGAAATCTTGCAATATGTCTGAAAATAAAGTTCAAAACACATATAAAGCTAAATAATTTATCAGGTATATCTCACTCAACCTTTTGACATTTGACTCAAACATATAGATTATAGTATGGGAACTATAGTCTATCATTTAACAATGTATCACAGGTAACTGATTCCCAATTAACACTCAGTGCCAATGGTGCATATGCTAATCTTCTCTTTTATTTTGTAGTAGACATGTCATTGTTTAGTTAATATATCAATGTAACATCCATACAGATAACTTTTATACAGATATTGTATATCATAATTTGTATCATATTGGTACATTTCTTTAATTAATATCACTATTATTCACTACATTTCTATATAACAATGACACATTTCTGTGACTTCATTTTTGTTTTCTTGCCCTTTTTTTTTTAATTTCACTTTTGTGTATATTTATTTGTTTCTACTTTTAGTCTGTAAACATTCATTATCTAGTTGTGGTTTTTGCTGTATTTGCATGAATTAATTCTCAATCAAGGCATCCTAAGTATGCAAATAAAAAAGCTTTAATCACAAGTAAGCATTGCCTTTTGACATACTGACTCTAAAATCTATTTTAAATCATCTCTGTTTAAGAGAAAATGACAAGTAAAATATGTGAAATATTTTATCAAATGATACATGATAAAACATAAGAATCACATGAAAACCAATAATTTTAGCCTTTTCAAACAGCTGTGACCTTGACCTTTAACCTTATGACCCAAAAACAATAGGGTTCTTCCTCTCTTGATAAGCAAGTATATATCCAAATTTGGTTTGAATATGATGAAAGGTACACAAGTCATCAGATGTGACCTTGACCTTTGACCTTTTCACCCCAAAATCTATAGGATTCTCCCTCTCTTGATAAGTAAGTATATAGATCTACAATAGGTTTGAATATGTTGAAAGGTACTTGAGTTATCATCACAATTACAGTCTATTTTCATCAGCTGTGACCTTGATCTATGACCTTTTGACCCTAAAATCAATAGGATTCTTCCTCTCTTAAGAAAGTATATATCCAAATTTGGTTGTAAATATGTTGAAAAGTAGATGAGTAATCATTCAAAAACCAATAATAATAGTCTATATTCATCAGCAGTAACTTTGACCTTTGACGTTTTGACCCCAAAATCAATAGGATTATTTCTCTTTTGATGAGTATGCATATACCGAAATTTGGTTTAAATATGTTGATAGTACTTGAGTTATCTGGAAATCAATAATTATGGTCTATTTTCATCAGCTGTGACCACAAGTTGGACCTTTTGACCCCAAAATCAATTGAGTTTTTCTTCGCTTGATAAGTAAGTATATATCGAAAGTTGATTTAAATATGTTGAAAGGTACTTAAGTTATCATCCAGAAACCAATTACTACAGTCTATTTTCATCAGCTGTGACCTTTGACCTTTTGATCCCAAAACCAATAGGGTTATTCCTCTCTTGATAAGTAAGCATATATCCAAATTTGATCTGAATATGTAGAGAGGTACTTAAGTTATCAGCTGGAAACCAATGTGAGATGGAAGGACGGACAAAGCAAACACTTAACTTTTTTTCACTTAAAATCTTTATAATTTGTATCTTTAAAGGTACATTGTTACTTGTGTAATGTTTTATGAGTATGCTTACCATTTTATTCCATACATAGTTTGCAAAAGGTCGGCATTAATGGGAGTTATCTTGACGGCCATCTTGTGTGTCAAACTCTGTATTTTCGTGCTAATTCAACCAAAGTTGATAATGTTTCAAAACGATGTCATAAAGCAAACTTCAGTCTACGCGAAAGTCACCGGACCGTCGGTTTTCGCCGGTAAATTTTGAGTCTGGTCGGTACTTTTTTCCGGAAACGGGACCGGCGGTCCGGTACGAAAAATCAAAAGTTTGTCCTTAAATCAAAATAGCTTTATTCAATTTTCTTTATAAACGATTACCTACAAGAGCTTTTCTATTACAGTTTTGATTAAAACTACATCATATTCTTTTCTGAAATGTGTTTTCTCCGTTGTTACGTCTGAAAGTGTAAAAGCCGATACCAGTCCAAATATTATCTTGCAATTGAAGAAGTTAGTGATAGCTAGCGCGATTGTGAATCGAAGGTCACCACAAGAAAGTTTGAATGTATTTCAAACTAAATTATGTCGAGGGGGGGGGTGGAGAGGAAGGCTAGTGCCACTATAAGTGATGTGTTTCGCCGGGAAAAGGCTAGGAAATATGTTAACCATGTTTTCACACGATGAATAATTATAAATGAATAAATTCAATTTCAAATCTATAAAGTTCTATTTTACTATTAAAATGAGTGGGATATATCATAATTGATATCAAGATCACACAACATGCGCGGATCCAGAAAAAGGTATTTTTTCTCTTAGATGAGAGTGGGGGGAGGGGGGGGGTTCCAACCCCCAAAATGCCCAAATATTACCTTTTTTTGGTAAAATTTTCGGATGCCAGGGGGGTCCAGACCCCTGGTACCCCCTCTGTATCTGCGTATGCACAAAATATGACGGTCTGGTAAAATTACTCCAGGTCTGGTAAAATTTCTACTTTCACCAGACCTGTGGTCATGTAAAAAATTTAAACTTTTGCGTAGACTGAAACTTGTTAATTACTTTCAAATTTGTCTACATCATCTATTTTGAAATATTGTGATAATACATTAAATAAAAAATTACGAATGCATGTTTCAAATGAGCTGTTTGAAAATGGTAAGAAAATCATGTAAAAACTATGATCTGACACACAAGATGGCCGACAACGGGAGGTAACTCCAACAAATTCTGTCCTACTGAAATCTATCTATACTTACGAAATGCTAAATCATAATGCTTCAGCAATTTCGGAAATCAATAACCAATTCCATTTTAACAAAAACATTCACATCAATTGGTTATTTCCCGTTTAACTACAGTAGGAAAATGAGTTTGTTTAAATTTAGTTTCTTGTCATCTAAGACAAAACGAAACTATTTTCTTTCATTTTTTTTGGGCAAGTAAATTTTAGAGTTGGGCAAGTGAGTTTTTAAAAAAAATTCTAGAGCCCTGGGGCATAACAAGTCATTACATGATCAGGTTCTATTTACATGTTACTTTCCAGTCACAGTATTTTGCATAGACCAATCAGAATCAGCTGTGCGAAGCCAGCCAGTTCTTTTTTTTTAATTGCTGTCTATAATAATTCAAATTTGAATCCAGAAATTATGCACAAATTGAAAAATGAGGTGGTTTTTCGAGGCATGCTGCCATGAGAAAGTGCAGCCGTATTTGTTTACATGTTTACATGGAGTTCCTTTCGCTGGCCAGCTTTGCACAGTGGACGCTGATCGGTCCATGTCAAATGTCATTCTGAGATGAACTGCTATGGAGTGTATTGAGATTTACGACAGCGAACATGATAATACTAAGGAGCATGAGCATGATAGATTAATTGAGTTTTAACTTTTAATGAGATTTAAGCAAGAGAGGCCATTAAACCAATCTGTCTTCCTGATCATTACTTTTACTATACTTGGATGTACCAGAGAAACTTTAAGTGTGCAAAAGATAAAACTAGTGGCATTGGCAATTAAGTGCATGCAATGTCCTTCAGGCTTTAAATGACAAAACTAAAACAGAATTCCTAATTACTCAGAGTGGATATACATTCATGAATGTAACAGTATCTGAATTTTATTTGAATATATGAAGTAGGCCGGATGAAATTCAGATGACAATTAAATTTTTTTTAACATGATAAATGTTAATCGGCTACAGGCGAATTAGAATTTCCTCTGATCTTATGTAGAGTTAAACTAAATGTGACTCAGTTCCACGAAAAATGGTTTAATGATTTACCATTATCATTAGACAGTCTGGATCGAAGGATGGCAAGTCCCATTCTCCTGGCCAAACCTCCAACTTCAGAATTTCGTCTGCTGCCATGCATCCACTGTAAATATATCCAAAATGAAAGTGAAAGTGAAAATAAAAATAGAAATAGTTCTACGTTAATGGTTATTTCATTTAAATCCCTTTATTATCATGTTTTTAAAATATAATAATACTAGATTTACAAAGAATAGAAAAATATCCTGAATTTGATATATATTTTTGCTGTGATTTGCCACTTTAAATACAATTAACGTAGAACTCTTTTTCGTGAATAAATTTCCGGACGTAAGTTGCAGGGCATCCTGAATGTTGGCACTTGCAATGTATCAGAAAGCAGCGTTTGTGTGCTTGACAGCTTGTTTAATAACATTCCTTGGTTTTAAAAAGGATCATTTGTTGTCTATAATCAACGGAGTGTCTTTGGAAGAACATGTTATAGAAGCATGGCATGATCTTATTCAACTTCCATCTAAGCGCTTCCAAAGACTTGTAGTAGGGTATATCACTTTATACCATTTCTTTATATACATATAACTACATTGCTCATAAATCATTTCAATGAGATTGAATTCATGTCCATATTTGTTTTACTTGAAACTGTATATGTATTTTACTCTACCTATTACACACAGGTGAGCAGTTAAAATGTAAAACCAATATCGTACTTTTGTTTCTACATCTTTTTGTCCAATTGTTTCACTACAATGTCTTGCATGTATGACGGATGTCGGTATTGACTTAGATAGCTCATTGATTAGAGTGTAAGCCTCAATAGCGGAAGATTCTGGGTTTGGTTCATGGGTCAAGCCACAATTTTTCATCCTGCCAGTCACAGAATTTGTAGTTGGGATGGGACAAAATAGCTCTTCCATTGCAGTCGTAACTACAGAATTTGGTGCTGTGAAAGTGACCCTCATATGAGGGAGAACCAGGGTAATTTCTCTGTTGAGTTTCGAGCTTGGAAACCTCTGGCAGCTAGTGGGGAAGTGTGACGGATAGCTGTCCTGGATAGCTCAGTGGTGAGAGTGTGCACCTTTATAGTGGAAGGTTCTGGATTCAAATCCCCGGTCCAGCCACAATTTTTCACCCTACCTGTTATGCATGTACCTTAGCTTTTTTACCAAAAATTTATGGTGTAGATAAGATCTTTTCGATGAGTTGTGCATAGATTCATTTTGGCAAGCACCACGTAAAATTCTTTGACAGTGGCTTCTCCTATTGTCTTTACTTAAAATTCTCATTGTGTATTTCACTTATTCTGTTAGATACTTTACAGTGACTTCATTTAAAAGTATATGTTGATGATAGAATTTAGCTGCAAAATTTTGGAATCATGACTATCTATATGACCTTCAATTAATATTTTCTGATTTTTCACTAAGCAAAATGTAATGATTATTCGTTATCCACTTTCATGATTGAAGACATGACTATAAACTTATACAGTTGACTTTGGTTATCTCAAAGTCACCTAAGTTGAAGTTCCGTTTATCTCAAAGTCAAGTTCAAGTCCCGAATTTTTTTCTTTAATTTCTATACAATTTTACTATGGTTAAGTCGAAGTTGGTTAAGTCGAAATTCCGGTTATGTCAAAGGCATTTTACAGTCCCAAAACTCCATTTTCTATATATTTTACACTCATTATCTTGATGTGTCAGTGTTTGTACAAAATAAATTGATTAACACAGCAGTAAAGGTAGGAGTGATGCGAACAACCAATTATGTCAGCGGGGTGTAGGGTAATGGCTGATTGTTTGACTGTGAAGCCATTTGAACTGGTCGACAATTTGGATTGCACTGGCATTTGTTATTTTTAGATATGCTAATCTCATTAGTAAAGCATCTTCATTTAGAGCAGGTTATAGACCAGTATGATTTTTGCAGTTTGTAAATTATTAAACGAATTAAAAATATAAAGAGCTGCAAAATACGATTTTAAAATTTTTCTTCATTTATCCGCTTGTCATTCAGTTGACGGATAGTAATTAGAATTTAGTCGATAGAAAGATGCATTACACGAACTAAAATATAGAATAACATGTAAAACATTATATGTATATTCATATGTTAGTAAGAATAATTGAAAATGGTTACGTATACAGCTGATGTTTATCTCGAAATCTGGATAAGTCGAAATATTTGCTCTGGTCCCGACGACTTTGACGTAACGAGTTTCAACTGTATATACATATACTTACATTTCAGTGTAAATTCAAATGTTGACTTGATAGTGCCAGGAACTGTCTTACTGAAGGCTCTGAATGTTTCACCTGGTAATTCATACAATCATGATCAGCTGAACTCTTTAGACAATCTTCAAGAAACATTCAACCACTTCTTCTCCAAAGGATCTGCGGCCGAAAGAGTTTTCATGGATGAAGAAATTTACAGACAAATAATCAAAACTGCAGAAGCTATTCCAGGGGCTCAAGTATGCTAATTTTATTAGAAGTTTAACTTAGCACTTAATGTAAATATGCTGTCCGGAAGCTAAGAGGATTAATTGATTGTTTATTGTTTGAAGTCATTCCATGATTATTTCACGTTTAAATTTATAGTGATAGCATTTGCCTGAATCATTGCATAGAAATTACACCTTTGCAACGGATCTACCTGAAGCAGTGAGGGATCTTTTATATGCCATACCTTTTATGACATAGAACTTTAGTTTTTATTGACTAACTTGAAAAATAGGATACTGTTGAACCCAATGCAGGAGGTGAACCAGTGACACTTTGGTCACAAGTGTAGCACTTCATCCTTTGAGCCATACTGGAACGAAGGCAAAAATAAAAGTGATATTAGTAAGGAAAACGGAAAATAGATTAGCATTTTAAAAGAGAACAAGAATCAGATCATAATGGGACTGACTGAGATGTGAAAATCAGAATTAAAGGCTCAACGAAACCAAATTTACTATTTAAAACTTTTATCATTCATAGTAAACTCAGTAACTATAATAAATGACTGGATGTATTGAAATATATATTTTAAATGCTTCTTTTCAGTTCTACATTGGTGGAAATGCAGCATTAATGGCAACAAAAATTTCCAGTTCTTTTCCAGATGTCAAGGTAAATGCTTTTTCATTGCAGGCTTTGAAGCTAAGATGGAAATATAAACATATAATTCCTTTTTGTTTATGGTCAGGTCATAAAGTATGAAAAACTGAATACTGTTTTTGTACCATAACTAAATTCCCTTTTAATCTATTAACATGAAACTTCCTGTATATACTCACTGTTAGTAAAAAATGTACCCAAATAATTTGGAGGTCAAAACATCTAAGGTCAAGGTCACAGAGCATGAAAAACTTAAGATGATTTCTTGACCATACATGAAATTTTTTTACATCTCTCATTATGAAACATCACACACAGACTCTTTGTTGGTTGGTTGATTTGTGTTTTACGTCGCTTTCAACAATATTTCAGTTATATCGCGACATGGAAGCAGGAGGTTACCAACCTCTTAAACATAGTGGCGCAATCCAGGAATCGAACCTGGATCGTCGGCGCCACAAGCCAAGCGCTTAACCACTGCACCAAGCCTGCCCCTCAGACTCTTTGTGAGTCAAGTAGGTGTCCTATGTATTTGGATTTCTAAAGGTAAATTTTCAAGGTCACAGATTATGGTTTCTGGATCATAACTGAATTCTCTTTTATACCTATCAATATTCAACTTGATACAAAGACACACTGTGAGTCAAGGATGTGTCTTATTGAGTTGGAGTTCAAAAGGTCACAAAGGGGAAAACTTAATATGGTACCACACCTGAGTTCTCTTTACAACTATGGTAAGGAAACTTCACACACAGGGTTCCAGTCAATCAAGGATGTGCTCTATTGATTTTGAGGTCAAATTGTCAAAGGTCAAGATCACATAGCATTAATAACTGAATATGGTTTCTGGACCATATCTGAATTTCTTTTACACCCATTGTTGTTAAACTTCACACAGAGTCAAGGGTGTGCCACTATTGGATTGGGGGGGGGGGAGGGGGTGTCAAAAGGCGAATTTCTATTTTATTTTTAGAGGAAGCAAGATCTCTAGGTTACTGTTAGTTCATAAACAAATTTTTTAAGGCGTCGAGCATTTGCTCGACAGTCTTCTAGCGATCGTAAAAATTTTACCTCTACACCGCCTTTTAATCCACGTAACAAAGTAGTACCTTCTTTAAAGTACTAAACGTAGTAAAAGTTCTTGCAAAACTAGCTTTGTTATCCTTGTTATTGAAATTTCGTTGCACAGAAATAGGTTTAAGCATAGGTCTGCTTAACTTAAATTATCAATATATTGCCCTAAAACACGTATTATTCTGTGGCTTATTGTGTGTGTTAAAATATTCATTCGCCGTGATGACGCAAGCCGATTATGAATTACAATCGCACTTCATGGGAATTTTTTCAAATATGGGGAAGACCACGTTACATATTGACTTATTTGGAGAAACCGTAGTAGAACGCTTGTAACACACGCGATCAAGGCCTAATTTGACATTGAGCGCCAATATGGAAACCGATCGCGCAATCTTCGAAATATATATAAAAATATAATAATAATATCTGTAGATATAAATTTCAGTTAAAAAAAGAAGTTCTAAAAAAGAAAAAATAAAATATTTCATAGAATCCTAAATATAGACTGGCAATGCGTATCACGAAGATATCTAGACAGGTGACCACTTATTCATAACGAGGCTGACCTAGGTTCAAGTGAAGCGTTATCGGTTATTTTTATCTCACTGGATTTCGCTTTGTTTCATTCAAAGACATATATACAGTGTATATATGTCTCTGTTTCATTCATTTACCTATTTACTTGCTGGACAGGAAATAGCCTTTACAAAATGGCTGTGGTCACTTGTCTCTTCGTGCAGCGATAGCAAGCAAGAGCAGGTAACTCTAGTCTATCTTAAACAAGCATAGCTTTTTAAAAAGTTTAAGTTGTAATCGGAATAGCATTAAATGATCAAGATGTTGGTCACAAAGCCAAATAGCTTTATGTTCATGGCAATTACTTGCTTGTTTTGCGCAGTTGTGAATTTTCCCGCTAAAATTTCTGAAGCCACACCTCATTTTTTCCTTATTAGGGAAGTAGCATGTGTATATATCACATGGTCTTTCACATATCTGGAAAAGTTCCCACGACGGCATAAAAATTGGCAGCCGAGAAAGTTTTCAAATTGCCTACAAACTTTTATGCGGATGTAAAGGATGATAGCATGGATTAAGGCAGAATTTTAGATTGAATGCATGAAAAATAAAATACGTAGGACTTACATGTGAAGATTTTATTCCAAATCAAACGATAAAGTGTGATTGTGATGCACAATCGGCTTGCGTCATTACGTCTAACGGCATGGCGTTGTAGCCCTTACACGTGCACATACAATAAACGACCCAATAAGTAGTGTTTTTGGACGATATATAGAAGCTGTTGGCCCTAGTGTCAGTGTTAGTAGAGTAGACAAAAACAGAAACCTTGACCATATCTTGAAACAAATTAAGCATAAGGCTTCCATATTTTACAGGCAATGGTAACAACTCGTCCATTTCTTTGTAAAAAAAATGGCAATGATGTTCGATTGATTTCACATGTACATTCTTTGTGAAAAGATATTTGACATATTTCTGCAAGAATGACGTAAAGAACGATAAAATGTTATGATGATATACTCTATGATATACTGCAGTATGGCTGTTGGTCCTTAAGCTTTTATTTTTACTCTATTCAAAGAATTATCGGAATTCAACAAAAAAGATGAACACAACTGGTCAATTTCTGCTACTTTTGACAGCTTTAAATCAAATTTAGCTCGACGCCTTTGTGGCTCTTCAAGCCTTTGATTATTATTCAGATTCGCTGCACAGGGAGTGTTTGTCGCATTAGGATTGATCTAATTTCATTACTTATGATAACAACTATTTTCAAAACTGGTCAATCTGTATATAATGTAATGCTGGGTAATTGTCTCAATTGTTGTATCCTACTTTTCTCAAAAGTAAGTTATGTTTCACCCTATACACTTTGATAATATGTAATGGTCCAATTGCTGACAGTGACATGTAAAGCAGTTACTGAAACATATTGTCAGGTTTTTATTCATTACATGAAACATATTGTCAGGTTTTTATTCATTACATCATGTTTGTCCTGTGACACTGGCTTCTGAGTGTCCATTCTATGATTGTACAGGTAAAAGATTAATATTGGACAAGTTAACCAGTCATTCTCAACTTTGTGGCTACTCTATAACTTTTCTGTAGATTTCATCCTGTCATTAAACATAGGATTTGAACATTTTTCTTGTCATTTTTTTCCAACTTTTGGTAGTGCCTTTGAATATGAAAGTAAAGTTTTGTTGTTCAACTATATGGTGTCTGCTGTGAATTCTTTGTTAGAGTTATATATATTCATGACTTAAGGGTGCCCCAAAAGGCTGTGTTTAATTATCAAGTAAACCCACTTCCTTCTTTTCTCAGATACAATATATTGGACCAGTGGGACCAAAGCTGAAGAAACTGTTACCTTCCTCTCTAGACATTCCATCAGCCAGTAGTATTCCAGTGGATGAAGTCCACCTCATAATGGAATATCAAGTTGGAGATCAGTGGGGTGAAAGCTCAGCACCTGTAGCCACCAGATTCATAACAAGCTATGACGAATCAAATTCTAAATTCACCATGGCTGAAACATTCTTTAATAACATTTTACCTTTTGACCCAGATTTAGTTTTACTCTCAGGTTTACATTTATTGGAAGGACAATCAGAAGAATTTTTTGCCAACAGGCTTGGTGTTATTAAAGAAGGGCTGTCAAAACTAAGCTCTGGGTTACCCATTCATTTAGAGTTGGCTAGCATGGCTAACAAAGTTTTTGTAAAAGAAATCCTACATCAGGTATGTAATTTGTTCGTACAAATCTGGTTTTATTTGCATGTGCATAGTTTTTATTTTCATATAACTTGTTTTCTGTTACACTTTAAAGTATATAAATATTGTGTGTCATGTAACAAAGTATAAAAACAAATATGTCACTCAATATAATGTATTAATGAAAAAAAATAGGAGGATATAAATTTGACACGCAGATTAAACTTGTACCTGGCACAGCATAGGAAAGTTGAGAGAATAAGTGATGATTGTTTTGCGGACTTTATATTTCTGATGATACTTATATGTGAAATGTTTGGCTCAAGTGGAATCTGTTCATGTACACTTTAGATGAAAACTTCTGACTGAAAATTAATGTTATGTCATATTCACAAATCTCGGATATCATGAAAGTTTCTGTTGTCAGATATTGATATACTTGTACAAGATATTGACAGTCAGTATACTAGTATCTGCTAATTGATTATGTCAGGGACATGCTATGTTTAGATCCACCTCATTCATATTAACTCACAGAGCTATGATTAACATTGTGTGAATTATTTGCATGCTTTTTCTATTGCACTTTACTCACTAGGTTTTAGGCTGTACCTCTTCAATAGGTTTAAATGAACAAGAGTTAAGTACCTTGTCAGGAGTACTCCAAACTAGTGACAATACACCCAGGGAGGTAGAATATTCTCATTATCACTTTCTTGCTTTGGCTTTATTTGCTCAGTAATAAACTGCTCCTATTGGGCTATGCTTTCACAATTTATTGCCAGCATATGTTGCTTGTCTATCCAGTTTGCTATTTTTAATTTTTAAAGTCTGAGTTTAATCCAGATACTTAGACAAAAGATTAGGTTGATTGAGGAATCTGGAAAAGTTCCAAAACTTACACAAAAATGCTTGATTAGAAGTATGGAATAGGTGCTGCCTATGTGTCAGTGGTATTTTGATACAGTGGGATTTCCATCAAGAATAATTCAAACAAATGCAGTACAGTTGTCTAAAAAAAAAGTATGCATTGACACAATATTCGACATAAAGAGTTTGTTACATGAATACATAACTAATAGAATGTCTTTGAAAATAAATTTTGAATATACTTCTCTCATTTTCACTTGGTAAGTGTATGGGTTGTAAAGCATTATAAATGATTTATATCCTTGATTATTCTTTTCCATCAAATATATTCTACAATCCAAACTTTGCCTATTCCGAATATTTTTAATAGCCCCACTGCAATTTGGAATAGACAGATTACACTGTAGTTTCTTTTTGGTTTTGGCTGTTTGTCTTTTTGTTCTTTTTTGTGTTCTCTGTATTATATTCTACAAATTGTTTTACAGCAGCTTGTCCACATATTATTCTGTTTCAGAAGAAAACAAAGCTGATTGTCTACCACATTGCTTAATGCAAGATCAAACACTCCAGATCAAATTTTATGGAAATAATCCTAGAAATCTTGTTAGAATTACATTGTGTAATTTGTTGATCAACTGTTTAGATAAGTTAAACTGAAACTTGTTGTTTGTAGATGTTAACAAAATAAAAAAACATCTCAATATATCTGCTATAAGAAAATTCTGTGCAATACATCACTTATGAAACAATTAGAATACTACAGAAGTGAGACAATAAATGAGTTTACAAATTAGCAACATTTAATGTTCAGAAGCATACTGGTATTGTGTTCTTTGTTATTTTGATATCTTTTACAGTAAAAATGTCTGTATATGTACTACATTATGAAGATAATTCTAACTAGGTGTATTAAAGATTACAAAAAAACATTTTCACAGAAGCATTTTGTTCTACTGGTCGGGACCAGTTCCGGACTAAGACCAGATGCTGGCTAATTTATCGTTTTGGCATTTTTAACGTGAATTTACTGTTGATGAATGGTAAGTCCTATTGACATGGACTTTGACTTGATGATAGGATAATACGTTTGATTGGTTTTAAATGAAAATTGAACCAGTCCCATGTTCGAAATAACTTCCATGACATTTGACTTGAAAGTGCATCTTCTCTCGATTGGTCAAGTCATACTAATATGTTGACTTGAGAGTCTTGTTATGGCTGTATCTCCTTCACAACAATTCTCATGCACTCTGTATGCAACACACATTCTGAATGGTTAAATGTTTCAAAAACTGCAAGGGGATTCACATTTCACTGCTGCTTTCTTTATACACCACAAGACCCTTGGCAACATCGATGATGATGTCGTTTAATCTAATGTGTGTAAGCTTTTCTCAAGTTGAAATATAAGAGTAGGGTTACCATGCTAGTGTTTTACAAAAAACTGACAAGGTATCTGGGTATTGGGGAATCCCCTGTCAGTTTTTGTAAACACTAGCATGGTAACCCCTAAGTCATATTGATATGGAACTTTATTGCATAATAGGAAAGGACATGTAGCTGATTCAAATGAAAGTTTGAATTGTCCAATATTCAAAATAGTTATCTTTTAGAATTAAGATGCTTTCAATATTTGAAATTTCTTGTTGTTTATACTGCCTTTGAAATTGACATCTTATTAGCAGATGATCTTAAGAAGAATGGTATTTGTTGTTACATTATATCAAATAGAGAATCATCATAAAACCTAATTATAAAGACCTCCTTTTAAAAATCATATTGCTATAGATTTGTATTTATATGCAACCAGTAGGGCATTACTTTTTTTTATGAAATTCAGATTAACAATTGTCAGACAGGGCATAATCCTGTATAAGCATCATATTACCGGTAAATTATCGATCAAAAGAGAGCTCGTGTACCGTAAGTTAAAATTGTTTATGTTTTTTGGTGAGGTGATGCTTCAGAACCAAATGAAAACGGGGATACACTTACAAAGTAGGAACAGTTAATATTCTTATGTGTATATAGATTTCACTTATTACAAATGACTTTTTAGATAAATATATTAACCTCAGTTATATTTGATTTTGTCTCATGTGAATATACATACTTACAGATTACCCCTGTGATAGATTCCCTAGGTCTAAACGAACAAGAGTTAGCATTTTCATCTCATGCAGGAAATGGGCCTCATCCACAGCAGTTCACTCAAACACAGGGTCAGCCAGAGGTCCACAAGATCACAGACATGATGTTATGGGTACTCAAAACGTATGGATATTCAAAAAGTAACCTCAAATCCAGACTCACACGAATACATTTCCATTCACTGACGTATCATATTGTAGGAACATATCCTGCAGCGTGGAAGAACAATCCTTCAGCTGTTGCTGCAGGTGCCAGAGTGGCAGGTGTACAAGCCTGTGATGTGGATACACAAGATCCAGATTTGTTTATTCTTAGATTTCCTAGAAAATTTCATTTATTTACTGGTGATAAGGAAAGAACATTTAATGAAACAAATCCTGTACTCAATTGGGAGATAGATGGCTTCCAGTTTTCTTTAAGCCCTGTATTAGTATGTAAAAAACCTGTAAAAACTGTAGGTTTAGGAGATTCAATATCGGCAACAGGTTTGATGTTTTCTGAGTTTAATTCAAATTTTAGATAACTAAAATATTCAATTAGAGAACAAACATCAGGTGTCTTTATTACATATATGCAGTACTTTTTCATGACAATCACATATTATGCATTTATTTATTGTAAACAATTTTCATCCTTATCATTTAAATCTAATAAACTTGTTTAGAATTCTGCAAAATAATGATAAATATAAATAAAAAAAAAACCCCAGTGGGTTAAAGTATATCTTTGAAATTGTCACCATTGTTAAGTATGGGTTCGATACCAAGATAGTTCATTTTACTTCATAATAAGACTGGCTGCCATCAGTTTGGTAAAAAATATGCTATGTGCCTTTACATTAAAAACAAACACATCCAATATAATGTGTTTTAAAATACTATTAATTTTCAAGTGCAAAGCAGACAAAAATTTATGGTAAACTCTTTATTTAAATTTGAGTATGAGGGTGGTAGTTAAAAAGTATGTAGACTAGCATATGTATATACATGTATTTTGGTTGAGGTTATTAGAGTTAAGTGAGAATGTTAAGATGTGTACCATCTTTAAAAAAATTATAATGAGGAGAGGGAGAATATGAAACATACATATGTATGTTGTTAAATTTAGTATCGTTTGCCTCTTTACTGAACAAGCAATTGGGAAAAAATATGATCAGCAGACTTATTATGTGGAATATAAGGGTTATATACTTGTTGCACTATTGTTTGATGTAAGATTTATGTTCAATTGTACATTTTAACATCATAGTAAGCTGTTTTGACACATGTAAAAGTGTCATTATTTATCGTTTAAGACACTTTTGTTTTGATATAATTGTGAAGCTTTAATTTTATATTGTATTAATTCTAAAAGATAAGTATAAATATATTCCGATGTATTTTTAATCAGTTTATTTAAAACTAGATCTCAACCTCAGTTCCCATTTTGCTGTGTCATGCCTAACTTATTTGTAGCCCTGACATATCACAAATGTGTGAGCAAAATAGAGATCTGGCTTTCATTGGATTTTGTGCTGCATTTTGTATAATTTAATGTTTTTCATTTAACACATTTACACTTGTTGCACAATCATTTTATTTTATACATTGGTTCACAGAGCCATATGATTTATGTTCAGTATTATAGAAACTTTCCCTTTCTAAACTGTCTTTGTTTTGTAAACCTTCTTGTAATGCTTTGAAATTGAAAGTCTTGTTTCATATTTATGCAAGTTTCAAACTTATAAAACACAATTGATACAATCTTGGTCACCTTTGATGAATAATCTATTGTATGGAGCGTGTAGCTGTTGTGCTATAAGTATATTGATGTAAAACAGTTTGGCATTTGACACTTCAAAAATAAATCAACACAACCTGTATTTATAACCTGGGTGGTATCTGTCTTTATATGTGCTATACTAGTCATCTTCTGTACAATTTACACTGCATAAGGAGACCACCTTTTGTGTTAGTTTCTGTACAATTTACACTGCATAAGGAGACCACCTTTTGTGTTAGTTTACACTGCATAAGAAGACCACCTTTTGTGTTAGTTTCAGTATTTTCTTCAAAGGTAGTAAGGTAGTGAGCTTCTGTATGTGAAAACCCCCAGATTTTCTATTTTAATATTATCGGTTCCTTTCTCCCTTCTTTGAGTAAGAGACTCGAGATTGGCTGGTAGATTTAACACTGTTATTGTATTTCACTTGCTATTCAAGGTTTGAACTGAACATTGCTGTAATTTTTAATTTAGAATTGGCATAATTGCATTGAATTCGAGATGAAGGGGTATCCTGTCTTTCAGATGAGACATTGAAAACCAAGGTTTCAGTGGTTGAAGTTCAAGTTCAAGATTCAAGTTGAAGTGATGACCTGTCTTTGGGATGAGACAGTGAAACTCAAGGTTTCATGTCATGTTACACATTGGCAAATAAAAGCTCCTTACTTTTTTGGGTAGACATGTTGCATAGGTATTGATTTCTGTGAAGTTCATCAGATAGAGATGTTATAGTTATGTAAGTAAAATCTTGACAGTTTAAAACAAGAAATTAACGAACTATAAACAAAATTAGGAGTTTAGATTTTGTTACGTTGCTCATGTACAGGATGATTTGAATAACAAGTTTGTGTTACACATGTTTACAGAAGATACATGTAAACTGCTCACAACAACATCTTTATCTTGGCATCTCTCTTATTCATTATTGTAATGTACACATTGTGAGTCTAATTTCATTACGAATGCTGTCTTGTGGGAACATCATCACTAAGGATATTTTTTATCATAAAATATAGCTTTGTATTTACTGCTTATTATGTTGTCCTTTAGTGGTGCTCAGGAAAGTGGAAATTCCACTCGTCAGAATGTTTTACATATATATTGAAGATCTGGACTGCATTAATAGTTTAATTGTACTAATTGACATTGGAGATAAGTGTTGATTTTTATTTTCAATCCAACTTAAATGAAGATATCATAGAAGAGAAATGGTCATCTGGTGAGCAAATTTTTCAAGGATTCACAGCATTGTACTTTGTTATACACATTGGTACATTAGTCTTCTTTCAAGGATAAATATAAATGTGACACAATCAGAACTAACTGAAATTCTATTGAATATATGTATGTACTTGAAAATTTGAAAATTGATCATAAAATACTGCAAAAGTATGTGATGTCTATTATTTACTTTAGAAATTCACAAATAAAGAAAATTATGAAATTGCGAAGAGAGAATGATTTTCATGATTACAGGAAACCATGTTTTCTTTAGATTTTGTGATAATCTACATGCAGTACATAAGTGAACTGCCCAGAATCCAAGAAAAAAGAGAGTTTAAACAGAATCCTCTTATTTTGAGGTCTTGGTTTATTTTGGTTTGACAGAAAATTTGCTCTATTGTTTTAGCCCATACAATTATTCATGGGGATCTACAATTCGAAATTAATTCTTGATTGCATTGCATATTTCTCACATAATCTGCAAATGCCTTGTTATGTCTTTACTACACTTTGTATTACTTAATGAGGTCAGTGTCCTGTAGCATTTTGTCTGCATTGAGCTGTATGTAACATTGGAATATTTTCATTCTTAATCCGTATGTTCATTATATACCAAAGTGGTGTGTTTAGCCGTGACCTAATGTCATAGCATCAAAGCCAAGATCAGTGTTAATATTGTTGGAATTTTCTTGTCTTCCCGCATATTTAAATTTGTCAACTACTAAGGTGGTGCGATCTGAACTTTTTCCAAGATAATAATACCCTTAAGGTCAATTACATAGTTTACTGATGAAATATCTGATACTGCAGTCCTGAAATGTCAAACTGCATAGGGTATTAGTCAAGGTCCAGTATTGTGGCGCAATGTCGGATACAGTTGTATTTGCCATATAGAACAAAGTACCGGTATGATTGACATACAGCTGGCATGGCATCCAGTGAAAACAGCTGTTTAATATAACTTTCATTTAAAGTTGAGTAAAATGTCTACTCACAGGTGATACACAAATTAAGCCAAGTTATAGATTCTGTATTCAAATGAGGAATAATCCATTTATTAACACATTCTTCTCATTGCGTTGGACCCAGTGACGTTTTACTCTACATTTGAGGATTCACCAAAGTTAGAATATGCGTTTTCATCTGCTAAACTCCTGTAATTCAGTTCTAAATGTGTACCGGCCTGTTGTTCATCATTACTCCATTCATCTGCGAGGTATACAGAGTTAGGGTTGAAGGACTGTCTGCGTAAAGCACGTTTCTCAATGACTGTTCTACTCTTATCTGATACCAGTCTAATGACACTCACGATGATGTTGACTGTGATGAGAATGATGATCAGAAGAAGCAGAGATATAATGACGATCTGTGGTAGAGAGAACCGCTGTCCTTTGATATTGAGTGTGTAAGGAGTTGATTGTTTAGGTGTTATCGTGATTATATTCATTGTTGTGTTGTCAGCATGAGTTGGAATATTTTCTGTAACATGAGTTATTTCCATTTATGACTAAAACATTTGAAATACAATTACTCATTAAATCATGCAAATGCCATTTCGAAAGAAGGCAATATTTCATATTGCTTTCACGTTTTAACAACGTTTTTGAGAAACATTTTATACGGTGTTCCTAAAACATTGTAGAAACATTTTTACACCTCTACTAAGCTCTCCTATAAATCTTTAAGTAATGTTTTGAAGATATTTTCTGAAAATGTACAAAAAAGTTTTAATACACTTACTTCAATATATACATGTATTTTGAACAAAAGTCCCACTTTTTTAAAGTAAAGATAGCAATCTTTTCCGATATGTGATCGATTTGAACAGGTATTTGTATAAGACGGTAATTTATTCTTGAAATTTTTACACAATTATCATGTAGATATTTTATAGGACGATATAAACAAAACTCTTTTCGAACTCGTGGGAATTAATATATAAAATTAAAGGTAGTTTTGACTTTCGAGAAGAGGGGTAGGGGCGTGAAGTTATCTACATTGGGAACTTAAACCTCTTAAAGACGCAGTATATGTTGCATAACAACACCCACCAGTTTGCACAGAGAGATCAATTTCTCACACAGCATGGGACTGGCCAGTTACCATGGTAACCTTGATTTTATTTCTTGATTCTTGACCATCCTAAACACATATTGGATGCACAATCAAGACATTTCAATCATACCATTCCGTGTATATTACACGAGCCAAGAGGTGTTGACTAGGAAAAAAAAAAGAGTCCTGTCCATATAATTCCGAAGGGAATAAGCACTATAAAACGGTAATACAATCATCGCTGTGTAGTTCATAAAATATATTCATCACCTCGGGGAAAGCTTCGGCCGAAACGAAGCCGGTATGGCCTAGTTGATAAGGTGCTCGGCTCCTGATCGAGGTTCGACTCTGGCCCTGCTGCACACCGGGGTTCTGTCTTTAAGATGAGACGATACAAACCGAGGTCTCGCGTCACGGTAGGCGTGGCACGTAAAAGATCCCTCACTGCTTCGGATTGGCCTGTTGCAAAGGTCTAAATTTGTATGCAATGCATCAAGTAGGTGCCGTCACCATATACGTGAAATAATCGTGGAGTGACGTAAAACAATCATTCATTCATTCAATCAATCAATCAATCAATCAATCGGGCGAAACGTTGGCAAGAACATTGAATTACAGTTTTTAGAAAAAGAAGATTATGTACATACTTCTCTCAAATCATTTAGCATTTTATGTTAAATGTGTATGCAGATTATGTGTTTAAATTTAGTTAAATCGCATGAAAAGTACTAGTTACAGGAAGTGTTGTTGGACTTTGAGTTGGTTGAAGGGACCTAAACACCACCGTTTACTTAACTGCTCACGGGAGGGAGTGGGATGGAGCTAATGACAGACAAAGCGACAGACAGGCAGTGTGTGTTGGATTTTAATTGAGTGGACACTATAAAAAAGATGTTTTACTAACTGCTACAAGAAAGGCATCTAATGAAACGAATAACAAGGATGATATTCATGATTTGGCACAGCATTAATTACATCATTATACTTCCGGCAATCATGTCCGTCTGTCTTTCCGTCCGTTTGTCTGTCCGTCCGTCCCGATTCATGTCGGCTGCATAACTTTTGTACCATTGGACTAAGGATGATCATACCTGGTACATGTATGTGGATGCATCATGGGAAGGGGATGTGTCATGTACCGAAATTAGGTCACTGTGACCTTGACATTGGCTTTGGACCTCTTTGATAGTAAAACCTGTGCCACTTCGTGTCCGGAGCATAACTTTTGAATCATACAACTTAGGTTTATCAAACCTTACATATGGATGCATCATGGGAAGGGGATTTGTCATGTAACAAAACTAGGTTACTGTGACCTTGAATTTGACTTTTGAACTCTATGATAACAAATAGCACCTAGGATTATCATACCTGTTCTTTGGATACATTGTGGGAGGGCAATATGTGTTGTGTATCAAAATTAGGTCACTGCGACCTTGATTTTGATCTTGGCCTTTGATCTCTGTGATGATAAAACCTCGTTTATTTCAAAAATAGTTCAAATTCCCACCCCTAAACCATATATTTTCTGATTCCTCATGACAAGACGAGTTGTATAGCATGAGTTGGGGATCCCCAGGGTCATCCCCCTTCATTTCAGGAATTTCCAATTATCTCAAAACTGGTTCAGCTAGATACCCTACCATAAACCACATATTTTCTTATTCCTCATGATAAAACAAATGTGGATACATCCATGCACGTGGTATTTGTCCCGTTAGGACAGCTCTAGCTTACAATTAATATTGTCAAATTTCAATCCTTCTTTCAGAAGAAAAGAAGGAAAGCAAGATTACTTGTCCTGATGAGGACCAAATGGACGACTTGGATTGAAAGTTGTGTTAAATTGATTTGAATAAAAATTTCAGTGATGAGATGTTATTATTATGCTCTTAAAGTAAGAAATACTAAGATAAGAGCTCACTTAAAGCATTTTTAAAGCTCTCTTCCTCAGTTCTTACCTTAGTTTTCAAAGTATCAAAAGATCACTATATTCTCTCTTTACATAAAATGAAACGTGTATGTGTGAAACATTAGTTTAAACTTTGACAAACTTTTGTGCAGATGAGGCATTAAGAATATTAAAAAAGGGACAGTTTTAAATGAAAAAAGTTTTTAAAAATGTTTTAAGAACATTACTTCAAAGCATTTTTCAAAAATGTTCTGAAGATAAGACAAAAAGGTTTACAGAAACGGTTCTCAAAAATGTTTTGAAAACATGATGCAGATGTGAAAATTATTTTTAAAACGTTAATTCAAAACGTTTATCAAAAATGTTTTGAGGATGTGAAAAAAAACCCCATTAAAATCACGTGAATAAAACATTTCTGAAAATGTTTTCGAAGCATTTATTAAATGTTTTGGAAACGTTTTTGCATAATCAAATGTAATACCGGCTATTTTCTATTCATTTACTTTGATGAATCAATTAAAACTTAATTATTTATGTTTTTATCTGGTGGCCTTTTTATTTACATTTACAGTAACTAAACACATGCGATTTTACTAACCTGTTATCTTCAGACAACCAGCCTCCGGATGACATATTTCATTGTCTGTACAGTTACACGGCATGGTACAAAGGAGTCCGTAGAAATCCCTGGGACACAGATTTGAACAGTTTGTACCATGTGTTCCACGAGGGCATACTAATCAATGATATTACTAAGTTAGCTGGTACATATACAATGACAGATACGAAGCCGTTTTCGCGCCATTTTAAAGAAGAAAACTTTTTTATCTCGTTCGAACGAGAAACTTTCTCGTTGGATAGAGAAAAAATCTCGTTCGAACGACAAAAAAATCTCGTTCGAACGAGAAACTATTATATATGAATTATTGTGTTTGGATTATTTAGATAAGTAAGATTAGGAATTATTTCAATTGATACATACAATGATACATTTACATATGCATAATTGCATATATTTCAACTAAACACTTACATACACAATGTACATATGCATGCTTATTCTTAAAACACACAGCTTTTCAATAGAAAGGAAATACTAAGTTAAAGTACAATTTATTATAATGCGAAGAAGATGAATGCGTGGGGAAAAAAAAGGGGGGGGGGATTATGCCATCAGAGATACTCTGCCCTCCTCTGGTAATTAAATGTATTATAATAGTTGTTAAATATGATTTATACATTTCAGAATTGAAATATAAACTGAATATACAGATATACAGTAAAACACTTATAATTATGCATTATTATTTCATTAATGATTAATATTAATTGGTGAGGTCACCGAGCCAAGTTAGTTTGATTCCAGTGGCTTAAAACATAAATATAAAAGGGAGGAGATGAGATTCCAAATCAAATGTTACAAACATACTTTAGATCTGCCATTTGATAGACTGAAATAATACGTATAATGTATTTCAACTAAATTCCGGCCAAACACGACCAAATGTAGCTCTTGCCTATGTAATTATTTAAACGATCAAACATCCGCTACTAAAGAAATTGTTAGAAAATATCAAAAGATTTATTGGTGGACGATATTCCATTTCTTTCTATCGGTTAATAACACTTATCACTGTAGACCAAGGTATATATTAGATTCTCTTTCGAACGAGATAATTTGTCGTTCGAACGAGATTTTTTCTCATTCAAACGAGATAGTTTCTCGTTCGAACGAGATAAAAAAAAAAATTTTTCCTCGTTAAAATGGCACGAAAACGGCTTCGTAGACAGAAGATTATCAAATAGACAAAAAGTCATCAGTAAATTAATGTGTAAAACTAAAAAGTAATTCATTGGCAAATGTGTTAGAATAATTTAAAAAAGCAGATTCCCCCTTTTTTTTAACTTAAAAAATTTATAATGCCTCACAAAATTAGAACGCTTTCTGTTGTATGTACTGTGTAGTCTAAACTAAAAATCAGGTGAATTTTTCAGATTTGTGTTGTGTTTTTGTCACTCTACAGAAATGGTTGTCACACATATGCACAAGCACACTAGCACACGCATGTGCATCTCTACATACGCAGTCATATACATGTAGTGTATTAACATAAATTTTACCTAGACATTTGTCGTTTCTTCGGAAATGTCCAATGCAACACGTTGTGCCATTTCTACAACAAACCAACAAACATATGATAATAACGAACATTAAAAAGAATATATTATTAGTATTTTCAATTAAGTGTGTTAATATACATTATGCATGCATACATTCGTGTGTACGAATGATGGAATATTTATTTCCTTGATATCTTAGGACAAATTATTTATTTTCTTGCCATTTTTTTTGTCGTCAATAAATACCGGTTAGAATTGCATGGTTAAAATATACCATTAACAAAACACATGCTAATATAAATTATATCCAACAAATAATATGCAAACAGCACTTTAATGGCATAGGTCTTTACACTACTAGTTTCTGTAGTAAAATACATAGTCCCTCTGGTGTCCAGGGGGAGAATTTCCATTTATCACCATAGAAGGATGTGTGAAGAAGTGTTGCTATTTTGGATTTCTCTCCGCATTACATTATTTTCTTTGTTTTGACTTGCTTTGAACTATGCTATTTTCATGCAAAGCATTTTTGATACACATGTAATTGATATATTGACTGTCCACATTTTCAATGTTTTCTTCACTACCTCTAGACCGATTTGGATGAACTTGGTGGGTATTAAGTGAAGATGGTCCTGTACAATTTTAGATGTTTTTAAAGTTTTAAAGGAACCAAAGACTTGCGGTCACGTACAAGCATTGTTCAATATCATTGAAGATACACGAGTTTGTTGGTTTTACTTTTGTTCTCATTTTAAAGTTATGTTTCGTTTTATTTTACATTGGAATAAATGTGTTAAAATCATTTAAAAATGTTTTGTTGCACCGATTTGAATGAAACAATGTCAACAAATATGACCATGAAACGCACATGACTGACCATCTACTTTGCATATATACATGTATGTGCTCATGTGAGAGGTAAGGCGAATTCAATTGAGACCCATTTGGCCCCTCGTTTAAACGTTAATATATCGGTGTGTCTGGTGTAGAAATTGTCGGCAAGGGGATGTGAACGTCGTTGTTTCGAATGAGAACCTGAAGAGAAAATCTTTCAGAGAACAGATGGTAGAGCCGCGATGTTCGTCCCTCAAATATATTTCTAAAAAAGCAACATTTCTATTAAGTTTTGTAGAACACATTGAATAGCACGATTCATCCAATGCTACAAAATCATGTGAAATGCGAGTTATACATTTAAACTATGAATACAATGCAGTATTATAGTATAGGCAGCAATCAGGGAAGCAAAGCGAGCCACGTAAAAATCCATGTGTTCTCTATAGAGCATGCAGCTTTATATTTGCATAATCTGGTTTATGTGTGTGATAGCAGCCAGGATATTTATCATTTTTAATTTCAGACAAAGCCAGATCTTTATTTCCAACATTTTCGGGTTCAGAATATTTATTTTCAAGAAAGTGCTACCCCTCAAAATAAATAAAAGGAGCATAGGCAAAATAGAATTAAAGAGTTATCTATCCGTTAGAATGCAAATTCAACACCGAATCAGTACATGTGTCTTCCTCGTTAGTCTGTAAGCACATGTATGACCTACTTTTCAATTCTTCGTATTGCAGTACTTTTTAACAATGGAAAAATATTCTGCCTTTTGTCCTAAATGTTTATTTCATATACCTAGTTTGTAAATCTAAGACTGTGTCCTAGAATTATCGATAAGACGTCACGTGCAGACCGTGCAGATTTCGGAACAGCTCTCCTCATCAATACTATCAATACTCAAGAATTTGTTTACAAATAACACTGACTGAAGAATCTCCTCCCAAAACATGCAAAGGTCCTATCTCCTTTAATTGTGTCTTAACTTACGGGCATAAAGCCCATACTTGCTTTTATATGTTTTCCCACAATTGGGACACGAGTTTGTTTATGCGATAAGAAAAAAAAACCCCAATTTAAATCAAGATATAACATTTGATTTCCAAGAGCCAGATTTTCATCACTTTTGCTTGTTGACATTATCATTCGTGAAACCAGTGACGTATATATCTTTAGATATATACGTCCCTGGTGAAACCCATCAATATCAGAGTAAGAAATAGCTTTAAATATACATTTAGACGAATAGTTTTAGATAAGTAAAATATGCGGATTTGCAAATAACATTCAATGTCAGTTTCAACTACATGTATGAATATTCCAGCAAAACTAAGCAATAGGTAAATTTTCACAAATTCATGGAAACTGCCATGCACAAATTTCGCTCGTTCGTGAATTTTGTCACAATGTTTGTAAAAACTACAATGATTTATTGACTGAAAAGTTGACAATTATATCAGTATCAGTTTGTACAGGGACATGGGCTATGGATATATTTAAATACGTCAGTACAATTATCAAAGTACCTGTTTGTATTCTTCGAAGCGAGCTTTTGGCCTATACATTTGAATTCGTGGATTCACCAACTTAAGTCACGTGCTGCTAAACAGTGTAAACGATATTTTGGAGGGACTATGTCTTTTAGGTAGGGGATTTGACGATATAGAGACGTGGGTTTGCTTTTTTGTATTATGTGAAATCAATGCACAAGATTTTCATTCTTGCCAAGATTCGAGTCATGTCATGTAACATGGCAGTTTATGACAGTATGGAAATTGTAAGGATTAAGTATTCAAAGTTTCAAGGACATTTTGTGGTGAAAAGCAGCTTGCTGCGGATTACTATACTGCGACATTGTTATGGAGCTAAGAAATAGATCTGTACGTGCTGACTGTAGACTGTCTTGGCTGTTTAAAAGTGCAAAAGAACAATCCAAAAATACCATATTCGTGATAAATGTTTTTGGGTTAGTATTCGTTTCACAGATTTTATGTATGTTTCTTTTATGAACTGTATTTATTAGTAGCCTGTATTTTGAAAGTATACTGAAACTTTCGATTTCAAACGAAACAGTTTGATTTAAAAGTAAAATAATGTCATAGTTCATCCTTGTTCACAATAAACTGGGTACGTAGAATCACCAATCTAATAAAATCAGATCTTTTCATATCGCTACGATACTCTCCATTTCTAGCGAAGAGAATCGTAGCGATATGAAAAGATCCGATTTTAATTAGATTGGTAGAATCACCGAAATAACGGGAATTCACCAAAATAACACTATAAATCACCGAAATAACATATTTATCAACCAAATAATATTTGTACACTTAAATCAACCCCAAAAGTAATTAAAATGGCAGTTTTCTATGATATGAGTTTATTTATTTGCCCTCAATGTGACCAATCTCCCCTTCCCCCAATTTCCTCTGTTCAGGTATTGTGCTATTGGTGGCCATATGAAAATCTCCCCCACCCCACCACTAATCCTGTTTCGATAATGGAGAAAATACATCTATTATATCTAAATAAATTCATGAAAAACACCCCGGTGTAATATTTTTGCAAATTTATCAATAAAAAACTTACCTGCATACAGCATCCGCAATTTTTCCTGTTTGTACAAAGGGCAAGAAAACTGCCACACAAATCACTTTTATGTCTATCATGTTTTTATGATTATATAGAAATATGTACAAATAAACGCAGTTCTAGTTGAATAAGCATAGAAAGGATAATCAGGAAATACAACATAGTGTTTGAGAACGTCAGAGCATAGTTGATTTCTCAAATATTCCGTGTAGTATATCTTCCTGTTATGGTATTAATGTTATAAACAGCTGTAAATAGATTGTTCCTTGTACTTGTTTGCATAAATCGTAATAAACAGGATATTAATAGGGTATATGCTCTAATATGCTTATATTTTAAGAGACCACTTTGTATCGATGATATACATGAAGCAAGAGAAGTTTTAGCGCGGATTTGCTATAAACTATACATCTGAAATGGGCTTTCGCGAATCTTTCAGAATTTTTCAAAATCAGCCGTACCCTTAAGACGTGTTTGATTCATTGAAAATATTAATGAGATTTATTTTTCACATAGCAGATTTCACTGTTTTACATTGTAACTGTGCAGTCTATAATTCTATGAGTTATGGTTTACTCTTCGGTTTTTACTCTAAAACGAGAGGATTTGCTTTTGTCTGCTGTGATACATCGCTTCCAGTGATGTAATCATTCATATGTATACATGTACATGTTTAACTCGAAATGAGGAAGTTGTATACAGATACATGTACATGTGTAATATGAAAAGTGTTACTGCCCGTTTACTGTTTAAGCGCGGATTGTATACTTTGAAAAAAAAAAACCAAACCAATATTAGACGAAAAAGAAATATATTCCAGTTAATTCTTTTTGAGGTTTTGAAATACATGTACATGCATATTATCAGAATTCATTTTGATGTTTGGACAGTGATCCGAGTCAAACATTTTCAACATTCTGCAATGATGTGGTATTAACAATTCTTTTGAAGCATTTACAAGTATATTTCATCAAAAGTTTAATTTAGTTACAGTAAAATTTAGAATACATTACGTGTACTAAGAATATATGAGTATTGCTTGCGGTACAGGCCGGTTACATAGTTGGATTGTGACACTGCTCAATAGCTCGGTAACATCCCGCTCGCATGTCGCGACATGACTGACAGTGTAAAGAGAGCGGAAATACTCAACACATTTCTTCTTACCATACCATGTCAATCAAAGTAGGACACTGGGATGTCACAAGAGATCATAGAATAATATACTGTATACATATAGATGATATCAGAATATGATTGATTGATTGATTATTGTTTTACGTCACTCCACGGTTATTTCACGTATATACATTGTATGGTGACAGCATCTGCCTGATGCATTGTATAGAAATTTCTACCTTTGCAACGGACCCATACGAAGCAGTGAGGGATCTTTTATGTGCCACGCCTATCGTGACATGGAACCTCGGTTTTTACTGGCTCATCCAAAAGACACCGGCACAGAACACCGGCGTGCCCAGTGTGGGAATCGAACCCGAGACCTCTAGGTCACGAACCAAGCACTTCGTCCACTAGGCCACACCGGCTTAATCAAAATATGAAGTTACATTTATATGCTTATTGCGAAACAGATTTTTAAAATAACCTTTCATAAAATCGAAACTGATATTTTGACTGATTAAGTATATGAAAAGATAACTTCAAAAAACATTTCACAGGCAATGTCACATAAAGCAATTACCTTAAATTACATCGTTATTTTTATTTATAGGCTTACTGTAAACATAACCAGGGCGAGATGAATGGTCATTCCAGAATTCCTAATACCTACCACGAGTCAGTCTATACATTGCAGTAGGTATTTGTGTCACTTTACAAAGTTCAGTGATTCTGACGTGGACTCAAATTTTCTACAGCCTATTTTCCTTCTGATAATTTTTGTCCCCCGCTTTTCGCGAAGGTGTGGGTACTTTAAATCTCATTCGTCTGTCACAAAAACTTTAACCTTGGTCATAACTTTTTAACCGTAAGACGTAGGACCTTCATATTCGGCATGTGTGTCCCTAATTGCAATACCTTTCCATTGGTACATGTACCTTGACTGTGACCTTTGACATACTTCAGTGTAACCTTTTAACCGTAAGACGCGGGGCCTTCATAATTGGGCTTGTGTTTCTCTACTGGCGCTGCAGATACATGTAGACATGCCCAACCATGACAATATGTCACAGATCACTGCACCATTACTGATAGAATCCCGAAATTGGGGGATTACAATTCTCGGGGATTACAATTCTCTGAATTCGCTTGTTTCATATAATTGATATATTTGCAATAGGAGATGCTATTGATAGACAGTAAGACAAGCAGGACATCCTGACGTGCACACGAAGATAACAATACCATTTCTTTGATATGACATGTAGGACGCTAAGGCGCATACAGGATGGTCAATATATCATTTCTTTGGTAAGATAAACAGGGCGTCAATGACGCACACACAATGGGTAGGCCTAATATAGTATGCCTTTGATAAGACTAGTGGGATATCAAGAGACACTCAATGGGTAGGCCTAATATAGCATGCCTTTAATAAGACTAGTGAGATATCAAGAGACACACAATGGGTAGGCCTAATATAGCATGCTTTTGATAAAACTAGTGGGATACCAAGAGACACACAATGGGTACGCCTAATATAGCATGCCTTTGATAAGACTAGTGGGATATCAAGAGACACACAATGATCATTATACCATTTCTTTGAAAAGACAAATGGAACGTCAAGACACACAATGTTCAATATACCAATACAATTTCTTTGATCAGATAAGCAGGGTGTCAACCCCCCTCCCTTCCCCACACACACGAAACAGGATGTCAAGACAACATACCCATCACTTTAGCATGTAGAAAGAAATATAATAAATTTTGCTTGCTGATCTTTTAATTTGAAAGAAAAACGCTACAATATTTAGTTTGAGAAATTGGGACTCTGTGGATCTTTTAAGGTTCTGTCTTGTAGCATCTATCTGTCAACAAAATATTAAAACATTATATTAAACGATATCAATATTACTTTGCTATGTTTGAAATTATTACCTTCATGTATTTTAAACTTCAGTTGTCATTATAGGATAATAAAACACCTATCTCTATTGTAGTTTAAAAGTTTAAACAAGCGACATCAGTATGGTTTACTAAATGTATCTGAATGATTCCAAGTTGACCAGTATGCTTAGTAACTTAGAGTGATTATAGATTACATAGCCCACCTCAGCGGCAGCATTTGACTTTTACTTGCAGGAAGTGGATTTTGCACTTATATGGCATAAAATATTGCTTCAAAAATGTAGTAAAATAGTCTGTTCAAATTCAAACAAGTCAATAGAATGCCTAGGTAGGACACATACGGATTTGTTCAATACTGAGCTACCGGTACCTCAAAAGTATTAACCAAATTACTCAAGCGGCAAAAGCACAACAGATGCAGCATCTGATACATAGGTCCATCTCGGTATCCTACGATAAGCCATTGATACAAGTTTGGTCACTCTGACATAAGTACTTTGCTCAATACTAGGCTGCTCCAAACGTCTTGACCGGGTCACTAAAGCTTTCACAGAAGGACATTTACAACATCTGATATAAAAGTCCGAAGATGAACCACCGATGAAAGTTTGGTCACCGTGGGATGAGTACTTTGTCCGATACTGAACAGCCCAAAACTTCTGAACTCGACAAGGACGACCGGGGACGGGAACAAGGATGCTCGGGGGTATAACGTAAGTTCATCTCAACTTTGTTGAGGAGAGCTCAAAATAAAAACGTTCAATTTTTAATGAATCTGAGCAAGCTGAAAAATGAATGAAAATGGAAAACATGTAATACAAGATCAGAAAATTATTACTTTTATTAAAAATCAGAGAATGTTGTACCTGAGTTTCTATTTGCGATCTTTGGCTGTAAAATAAGAAAAGAAAACTAAATTATTATGTAAATATGAATAAAACCATACTATTATAAACAATTTTGACAAGAACTTTTTTCTTTAATGGATAACTATTTGGTTTTTTTTTTAAATTTGATCAACTCTTACCTTTGAAGGACTTCACTAAAAATATATATTAAACGTTTATCGGAATGTGCATTATATGGATTGTGTTCATTTATAAAATATAACTTCTACAGCTTTGACAATCAATGGAGTAAATATGTTTACTTTTAAGGAAGCATGTAACTGACTAAGAGAAGACAACTCATAATAAGAATGTACATGTAACACCTCCGATTCGGAAAGGAGGAATCATATGTCAACTACTCGTATTTTGACGACGATTTACAATTCCGTAAAAGCTGACATGGTATAACTTTTTGTTTGTGTTAACTCATTCAATCAATGCACGATGTACGATGTTTTCAAAACATATATTGTGTCAATATTGTCCATTACTTTGGTATAACGTACTATATTTAACGTTTCGTATATATGCTAACCCTTCTTGCATTCGTATCCACAGTTGGTCTTTCAACATTAATTGCAATAGTATTAAACTCTATTTTTTCACAGGGGCAGGCTTGGTGTAGTGGTTAAGCGCTTGGCGTGTGGCGCCGACGATCCGGGTTCGATTCCCGGGTTGCGTCACTATGTTTAAGAGGTTGGTAACCTCCTGCTTCCATGTCGCGATATAACTGAAATATTGTTGAAAGCGACGTAAAACACCAATCAACCAACCAACTATTTTTTTCACCTTTTCCTTTCATAAGTCTTTTTTTTTTAAATATATCATTACTAAAATCTTATTAAAGCATGTCACTACAATTTTTTTTAATCAGAGTCTGTCTGTTTAAATGCTTTGTATCAGAGCATGACAAGAATTATTTTACTAGAAATAGATAATTAATGGCGTAATTGAAGAACGGGAATCCGTTTTGTCTTCCTATTTTCTTAATTGACACCTCGTTTTGTTAAACAAATATTTTGGACTTCTACAGTTTTGTTGTTGACTATAACTAAAGAGACATGAGTTGTATAAATGAGCATATGGGATACAATTTGATACAGGTTAACCGAACTATATTTATCATTTCAAATGCATATATCATATTATTACGCACTCTATGAATGAAACACAATCTTAGAAGGTCAAGAAAAAAAAAACTAGGATCAGAATTATTGATCTACATACACATTCTCTTATGTATATAGAAATAACATTAACAAGATATAATATTCAATTTTTTATTTTTTATTATTGCTGAATCTATCTAGAACTAAAGATATCCACTTCTTTTGACGAAAGTATTAAAAGTCAGTTTAAAAGTGACAACAGATTTACATATATACTGTAACTGTATGAAAACCATATACATGGAAATACTTCAAGACATATATATTACCAAATTTGAATTGACATTGAAATTACTATCAACTCTCATAAAATTGATAATGCATCTATTATGAAAGCCCCCCCCTTTATAAATAAATAAATAAATAAATAAATAAATAAATAAATATATATATATATATATATATATATATATATATATATATATATATATATATATATATATATATATATATATATATATATATATATATATATATATATATATATATATATATATATATATATATATATATAAGTCTTAATTATCATCTATTTCACTACTTTATAAGATTGAATTCCTCATTAACATTACTACAATATTAATGAACTGAAGATGTTCATTGGTTGCTTTTTACATAAACATGTAACTTAATTCAATTTATGTAAACCATTTCTATCTATGATAGGCAATAAGGTTTATTTGATTAAATGTGATAAATAGATTTTAAATTTACAATTATATATGTCTGTCTTCATCATCGTAAAAACACCAATACACACACAAATATAGAAGTGCAATAACTTGAGTATCATTTTCACATCATATATTGATCGACTGATCATTTCAGATTTCTGTGCCTTGTGTGTGTGTTGTGAATTACTTACCAGCTTTATTCAAGTACAAATATTCTGAAAAATAGATACTTGGTTTAGAATATATTGCTACAACTATTTTTAATGATTTATTTCACACTTACCTTTGATCTTATTTTCACCGTTTTATTATTATTATTTAAAAAGTACATATTAAGCACAGTGTACCAAAGATATCTGGTAATCATTTAATTTCGACATCTCGAAGGCCAACGAGGGGTTAAACGAGTTTTGATAAACTTTACCATATGATGTCACGTCAAAATACCATTCGCACCTGTCTTTGTTCGAACGAAAGTCACGTTTAACGTTAACTTTTGAAAATATGAATTAATGCAAATATGATGCCGGTTTCCGTTCTTTTCTCTGGTACACCTACATCCATTGAAAAAATATTTAAATGTGAATAAAACCAAGATATAATGAAACAACCTGAGAATTTTATCAGTTATAAGAATTCTATTACAAATTGTATCATTTAATTCCATCTCTATTATAAATGAAAAAAAAAAAGAGTTTATAAATTTGTTTAACACACTTACCCTTGAGAGATTTCTCTGAAAAACATAAATTTGTATCAGAATGTGCATTGTATAGAATGTATTCATGTAAATAATATTTCCGCAGTTTCTAATATTCAGTTATATTTTACTGTTGTGCAGATATTATTATATTTCATATAAGATATACTATGTATTGATGATGCAGTATTACTCACTTTGAGAAAGATGATAGTCCTCGCAGTCATCAGCATTATCAATTCCTTCAGTCTTACATTCCTCAATGGCAGCTGTTTGAAACAAATTGTTATTTCATCAATAAATGATAGTGTATAGTAAAATAAGGCATTGTACCTCCAGTAAAAATTTATAAAATAGACCTGAAGATAGAAATCTTAAAATCTAATGCAGTATTAACCATATTTTGACGCAAGCCAATAACTTATCCATCATACGGAAGATGGACTGGATAATGCACCCAATCATAGAGACTTCAACAAATGTACCTTACCCATTAATCATTACCGCTCGGTATCTTTGCACTTAATTTATATTATTGTAAATTATTCTAAATTCCACATATATGTGAAAGGTTTTACGTTACACATTATCACATTTCTTTGACATTAGGCTTATTATCAAATTAGTATTACATGGAATCTACGGTATACTTGTATGAAGAGAATGGGTTTGGCGAAATTTATCTAACCTTCACATTGTTTCTCGGTCAGTTGATGCTTCTCACATTTTAACATTGCTGTGGATAGAAAATAAGAGCTGTTCTAACATCATTTGATTATCACAGAAAAGACATGGAATAAAACTAAGCTGCATGGTATTATACGACAAAGACATGGATAAAAAAAGAACTAATAGTATATCACAATAATAATCAATCTCACTTCCAATTTAAGCTACACTTATAATAGCCATCGGGTTTCCTTATCGATCATTATATCATGCTATGAAAATGAGGCAATATATACTCACCCTTTATCAGTTCTGAAAATACAAAAGAATAAACCTGATTTGATAAAACCTGAATATAATGATTATAAGTTCATAAGATAAATTATTAATTAAGGATAAAAAAAATAAAGATGTGTTCATGAATTATGGTTCATATGTATATTATATAATATTACTTGATTATTCCACTTTAAGAGAAGATGTCGTGTAAGATGTATTAGTGTGTTTTACCTTCACAATCATCAGCCTTGTTAATTCCTTTACTAGCACAGAATTTAACGATTTCTGTAAAATGAGATAAAATTCAATTGTTATAAAGCGACTCTTTAATTAGAATAAAGTGGAATATCTTATTAATTGTAAGCATAACATCAAGAATCGTAGAGGATTTTTTTTTGCATGTTTACAATTCTTTAATCTTGTTTTACTTGACTATCTTAACTGTATATTCCATGGAACAATCAAACAAACATTTTGTCCTGTTTTCAGTTAAGATAAACATTAGACATAGCTTATTTTACTTTATCTGTTGTTATATATTTACCTTTGCAGTCACTTTTACCGACACCAAGGGCTTTGCATTTTGCCAAACCTACAAAATAATTGTATTCATTAATATTCAATGGTACACCAGCTACAGTTGTATTAAATTTTGAGATGTGAAAATTGCTATTGAATATGCACTGATACCTGATGTGATCCTTGATAGTACCAAGTACCACAATATTTGAGAGGAGTTGCGAAGACAAGGTATTTAGCAGAGAAAAACAAAAGTCGAATGGTCATAGCTCATGCTTTTTTGTTTTTGAAAAGTATACCTTTCCAAAGTGATAATTTGCAGAGAAAAATCAAAGTCGAAGAATCACAAATACTGTAAATATCTTATGAGCAGCATACCCCATCAATATGCAGTCTCCATAGCGTGTTGTTTCTTTGTACCAAGTCTTATTACAATTTCCCAAGGGTTTAAGAGCAGCTGGGAAGACAATGTAAATCTAAAAAATTGTTGTGCCAAATACCATAAGGTTTGATTATCTTAACTGCTGTATTTTTGCTTGTTGAAATTCATACCTTTCCAATATGGTATTTTGCACAGAAAAACCTACGTCCAAGGGTCAACTCTCCATCCGAAGTGTTTTCTTTGTACGAGGTTTCATGAAAATCCTCCAAGGGTTCAGTGTCAGTTGCAAAGACCAAGGAAATCTAAGAAAATGTAAGTCCAAGGTTCATAACTTCTGTAAATGTATTTTTGGACAGTATTGCCCTTCCAATAATCATATCTACATTTTGTGTTTTTCTTTGTAACAAGTTTCATCAAAATCTGAACAAGGGTTTAGGAGTTTGGAAAAAAAGGTGATGCCGACAGACATGCAGACGGAAAGACAGATGGACGACAGCAGTATAGCATTATTCGCCAACATTTTCATGCGGTGTATAAACACGAGAAGACGGAAGACACTCGTGCAAGTTGCAAAATACAAATTAAACAAGAGCAACGCTAACTTAGCATATGGCCCCCCCCCTGGTTATTTTTGTAACGTGGGTATAACTCACATAAGCACATTAGAGGTCATCTACTCCTCATAATCACCCACAAACAAAATTTTTCCATTCAAAAGTTTGTGTCTAATGATTAATTAATTATAACTTATTCACTTGACCTAGATATCGTTAAGATGTATCTGTATACCAAATATCAATTCAATATATCTAGCTGTTCCCTCGATAATGAGCGGAAACTGCTAATTTTAAGAAATGTTCTAAGTCCAAAGGGATAACTCTCATGAAAAGTATTGAACCATAACAAAATATGAATTTGAACTAAATATCCTTTAAATGTTTCAGTATATCAAATATAAATTCAGTATCTTTATTGGTTCCAGTCATAATGTGCAGAAACAGCTAATTTTAAGAAATTTCCTAAGTCCAAGGGGAATAACTCTAAAACTTATTGAACGATAACCAAATTTGAACCTGAACTAGATATATTTAAGATGTATCTGTATGCAGAATTTCAATTCAATACCTTTATCCGTTCCTGAGATAATGAGTGAAAACTGCTAATTTTAAGACATTTTCTAAGTCCAAGAGGGGCAACAATAACAAAAATTATCGAATAATGATTAAGTTTAAACTGGATATAGATTTCCTTGAGATGTATCTGTATACCAAATATCAATTTAATATCTTTATTGGTTCTAGACATAATGAGCGGAAACTGTTAATGGACCAACCAACCGACAGACGGACCGACTGCAGCAAAGCAATATGCCACTCCTTCTTCGAAGGGGGCATATAAAACATGCACATAAAACATGATTATAGTCACACAGACACAGAAAACATAACAAAAATATTCGATTGATTACAGTTACGATATCGCCTTAGAACGGTGATTTAATGTAAGTAATGCCACGCAATTGGTGCCGTTAACAGGTTTACGCAGCACAATCAAAGGACACACATTAAAATTTATGATTAATCCTCCATACAGAGAACAAGGAACAACAGTCTTTTGAAGACGAAATGTTATAAAAATTTTAACAGGAAATGTTGAATGGAATAAGATGCTACCATCAAATATATTATGAAAGCCAAGGGACATTACTATCAAAATAAGGGAAATCCACAGCGGTCATATTTATGATAAATGTTTGTATGGGTATTGTTGTCAATGATTTTATTGTGCAATGTCAAACAAGTACAATAAATCTAAAATACAAATACCTTAGCCTATATCCGCCATATTATAATTTTTTCTTCTAGACCATTATGCGAACATTATTTTCATTTTTTCTTTTCAAATATTACTCTGATACACTAATAGGATTATTGTGATTAGGAATATTGGAATTGTTACGCCATTCCATGTGCTGATTAAGAAGAGGTAATTCACTTGAAAAAACTTTTATCCCTATGGGATAGATTTTGACAATATCAAATTACTACTTATTAGTACTATTTACAATTTTGTGAATGGTTAACATGGTAAAACTGTCCAGGATTCTCTGGTTTATTGAAGTAACACACCAAAATAGTTTTAAATCTAGATTATGTCCAGGTTTGTACGTTGATAAAAAGAAAAAAAGTAGAGTTACTAGCTCAGTTATGTGGCAGAAGTCACCATGGAGCTATACAATACATGGATATCAATAATATACTAGCACATATAACACATTACAAAAATATTTGATCGTAGTGCAATTACGATACCGACTTAGGACGGTTCATTCAATTTGAAAAATGGTGTGGTTAATCGGTTTACGGGCCCACCTTTCCACTCAACCGTAACAGCAGAACAATCAAAGGAAGTACATTTAAAAATTTATAAATAATCCTCCATGTAAAGAACAAGGGTAAAGTTGTGTATTTAGTTGTTTGTTTTTAAATACTATTGTTTACATTCTGTATAATGCTTACCTTTCTGGCATTCGTCTCCGCATTTGTCCTTTTCACCTTAATTTAAGTAATACAAAACCCTATCATTATGAAAACCATTAAAGAAATATTTTAATCAGACATCTTACTGAGCCATTTCATTGCAAAATTTTTGAGTATTTTAAATAATCAGAATATGCCTTATAACATTGTAAGAAAAGTATATATAATGATCATATCGGAATTGACAGCAATAGATAATACCAATAATCACAGTATCAGTATCAGTTATGATTTTGGTAATGAGCATTTAGTTTACTTTGCTCAACAAATTTTAATTTCCACAAATTCGGTTATGAGCATCACGGAAGGTACATATGTTGTCGAAATAAGAATAAACTATGTTCACGGAAGGAGGAATTAGGTAATTGTAAATATGAGAACAAATACATGTATATTTTATATCTATATCTAAAGGTGTGTCATTAACCACTAATTCACAGATTAAAGTAAAGAAGTTCATAAGTAGCATTTTATATCTGTTTTTTATTTTATTACGTAAAATTTTCGTAAATCAATAGCACATGTTTTTTGATAAAATGTGATAAATGATGTAATAAGTGTTGTTACATACGTTTATCTTCTCCATCTGCAATAGAAAAATAGGAAATTACCTACAGACATATAAAAAGTCGGTCATCAGAATTTATCAAATGATGTTTTGTAATATTTATTTATTACTTATCTGCAATATAAATGTAACATTTAGTTGAAGTCTATTAATAATTTAGATCGTAATATGATATTACCTTATGAGGAAACTGAGCGAGCGCTAAATTCATTCAGAGAAATACAAGTCTCTTTGACTTCTATACGATTTAGGTACTTCATGTATAATGAGCTTGACGTATATGTATGGCCTATACATGTTACTTCTCTTCTTAGTTTATAAAAAAAAAAGAAACTTAAGTGCAGACTTTCTGTTCGGTAGACCTTAATATTTATCAGAATACTCGATGAATTGAGATATTATAGAACTTTTTCAGCAAACTTTTCATAAATTTTATCCTTTCTAAAATGTATATATATACAAATTTGATAAATCAACCGAAAGCGTAAAAAGATGAAGAGCAAACTAATTACGGAACCAATCTATAGAGCTATGCATGAGAGATACGTCTTGGATTTAGAATATTTACTGAACCAATCTTGCTATAGAGCTATGTATGAGAGAGATACGTCCTGGGTTTAGAATAATTAATAAAATCCATCAAAGTGATACACTAATGTCACTGTAAAAATCAAAGTTGTATCCATTAAGATCTACTCAGGGCTCATATCATATACAACGTACCTGCTTTATCCATGTGATATTCTGAAATAAAAGTTGCAGTATAAGTTATGTGATAATATGGGTGATAATATAGCAAACAAATACAAAGACAAACAGCTATGTGATTTTGAACTTTCATCTATAATCATTTCAATTTATTTAACCTAACTACAATCATATTATTCTGTAAGTACATTGTACTAAATATAACTTACATTCATGTGATTCTGACATGCAATGTGCAAATTTATCGACTGAAGGATTTTTGATATACCTCCGTCCATAAAATTGTCAGTGTTACATCACGTCACAATTCCACTCACCACTATATCATTGTGTTCGAACAAATTGTTTCCATAAGAAACTATGATCGCTTGATGTTGATCCTTGAAAACTTGTATTTATGTAACATGCACATTTAATTAAGATCTTCTGTCTTTTCTCGGGGTAAACCTAAATCCACCGAAAAATATTAGATTCATTCTTTAAACATCTTAAAAGATTTATCATACTGTAAATGGTACTCATAAGTTTTACCTTCGCATTTATCGGCGGTCTTGATGCCATTTTCTACGCACTCTTCAATGCCCTCTGTAATTTTAATAGTACACACATCAAAAAGTTTTATAAATAAATATATGATCAAAATGTATGTAATAAACCCTCTTTTGTCGTATTCGTTGATGTTCGTTATGTTCAAGAATATTCAAAGCTGAATACTTTAGTTGAACCGAGTTTCACAAAAGGGTGCACGTCTGCTCGTTAGTTTTGTCGGTCGTAGCTTTGTGACGAGCTTAATGTTTTGGCTAATTTCCGTTTCACAAAGCAGTATTAGCCTGAAAACGGCATATACCTAAGAAGAAATCTCATTATCTCTGTCTATTATCTCTGTCATTATCTATGTCTGTACGTTATAAAGCAAACAGTATGGAGTCTGCTTTTAATTAAAATATGTTGACAGTTGATGGTGGCAGATTAATGATGCGTCACAATATTAGCTATAATGTAAATAGGTTGAAAACCATGAGTTAGGTCCAACTGTTCACTTCCATCCCCATTCCCTGTCAAAAGTCCATTTAACAGACCTCTGGCATAATATTTACTGCTGCTGTATGTAAACATACAGTCTCTTTTTATATATAGAAAAAAGGACGGTGTATAATATTGTCCTACGAACTATTACAAGTAAGAAAATGTAATTAAATCCTCCTTCTACTTATTCTGACTAGGCTTTTATTTGGACTGATTATTATATACATGTGGTTTACTGTCGGACGTAAAGGATAAACGTATAGAAGTGCTCCGACTCTCATTTTCACACAATATTTATCATAAAAATTGCTATTCATGGCACCTGAGCGTGACATTCTGGCTTCATTTTAATGAAAACAACAATAAGACACTCATTCCTTAAATGTAAAAAATTATTTGCATTCGACTTCATTTTAAAATGAATTATAAAAACATGTTGAAGTATGCACTGATCGTAATTGTTCAAGATTAATAATGCTTCCTTAAATTTACCTTTTCATTATATATATATATATATATAGCGTTTATCCTTTACGTCCGACAGTAAACCACATGTATATAATAATATATATATATATATTAATACCAAAAAGTAAATTAAGTCAAAAACGTACGCCCTTTCGTGAATCTCAGTCCTGACAAGCTAACGTGAAAGTTTTAGTACAACATCGATAAGTGACAAATCAACTTTATCAAATCACACCTCATCTCCCGATTTATCTTTTAGATCTGTTTGAACGGAAAGAATAATGTATATGTGATACTAAAATTTACCTTGAGTGTGCAATACTATACTTAAATTGAAAGTATACAACATAACATTACCTTTTTCTTGATTTTGATATGTTTCTTAAGAACTGCTGTGACGGGTGATGTATGCAAACAGGAGACGCTTACTCTCCCCGGGTACCTGGTATCACCTTGGGATTTTTCAGTATATCGGGGTTCACAACATTTCCTTTTTGAAACTTACACGATTTTGTATCTGTCCTTGGACTTTGAGAATGATTAACGGTTTGATGCTTCCTCGATATTGATGTATAATACCTAACCTTATTTTGTATGTATAACACTATAGGATGCAATGATTGTATAAAAGCTTACATTGTACGTAAATTTACCTTACCTTGTATGTAAATTCACCTCACTTTGTATGTATCTTACCTTGTATGTATATTACTTTATCCTACCTTGATTGTATAATACTAAACCTTACCTTCGCATTCCTGTTCTGTGAGACCGTGAGCTTTACACTTCATAACAGCTGGTAAAATATATTGAAGAATCAAATAATTATTTTCAACTAAAAGCATAAAACATATATATTGAATACCATAAACTTTCTATATATAGTATGTTTCTATCTCATAATGTACAGTTAGCACTTACCTCTCACGAGCTCTGAAAGAGACAAAACATAAAATTGAGTTTAATTATATCAAGGCAGTTCAAAAGTAAAAGTATCAAGAATACTCTATGCTTGTTTGATAAATTCTAATAGCTTCTATGTAATGTTTGTCTTTCAAATGGAACATCTTTATGGCATAGTTGTAACATTCACATATTATGAACCAGTTTTAAGAAAAATAATAGTAAACAATATCAAACGTTGTACATGTATGGATATATACATGTGATCATTTAAAACTTAATTTGTTTTAATATGATTGATACCCAAATAAAGGAACGTCAGAAGAAAAGAAAGTATGAACAGTTTGCAAAAGATGAAACATTTCCCATCGGTCAGCAATGTTCTGAAGGTATTGATGCTCATCATCCACAGAGTTATCGACCAATCCAAGATGCTAAACACGTATAATACTCACGTTCACAGTCATCAGCATTGTCGACATTCTTAGATGCACAGAACATCATGATCTCTGATTAAGAAAAGAAACATGCTGTGATACAATCACGTACACGGAGGAAATTGAGCAATGTGTTATAGCAAAATCTTAAATCATTTTTATATAGTAACTAGATAAAATCATAAACCAATATCCGTTCTATTAATAATAAACGAATGAAAAAGGAATTTTAGATTTCAAAAGACGTTTTTGAGGAAAATGAAGATTCTATAGAAACATCTTTATCCAAATTTAAAAATAATATAAAACAACTATCTTATATCAATCCAGTTAATAATTTTTTGTCGTTCATGATTTAATGGCTTTGACAAAATTATTTGACAAAATACCGTCTACAGAGTCTGTACTTACTCTCACAGTCATCTTTTGAGACACCATGTGCTTCACACTTTGCATAACCTGCCAAATTTTATTGAGAAGGAATTTAGGACACGATTGAAGTTCCCACAATTAAATATTTCAATATAATATTACCGATACAGATCCTTTTTTACAATTTCAGTACCTATAAGAATTTGCACAGAGTCCAAATATCATATTCAATTTTTGACAATTGCGCTGATATATGCATCATCCTTAATAAATGTTTCATGGTTAAGAAAATCTTGAAACCCTGGAAAACAACCGGTTTATGCTAAATATGATTTAGCTAAAGATATATTCTGCAGACAGCATATTCTACAGTGGGCATGACAATTTTGCTAAAGAAATACCATGGCGATACCCACTGTCGGTAAGAAACTTTAGCTGACGAAATATAATAGTGCCGCTGATAATGGGTATGATAATGTAATTGAAGTTTGGTACTGTGACGCCTATTGTGGGTATGATAATGTACTTGAGGCTTGTTATTGTGACGCCGATTGCGGGTATGATAAGGCAGGTTAGGGAATGTTATGTCGACACCTACAGTGGGCATGATATTTTGCTTAAGGAATATTATGGCGACACGCAGAGTCGGTATGATAGTATAACTGAGATGTGTAATGGCGACGTCTTGAATGGGCATGATAATGTAGGTAAGGGAATATTATAGTGACGCCTACAGTAGGTATGCTCCTGTAGCGGAGGGAATCTCATGACGGCACTTACTTTGGGTATAATACTGTAGCCGAGGCTTGCTATGGCTGTTTTCAGTTGGTATGATAATGTAGCTGAGGGAATATTATGGCGACACAAACAGTGGGTACAATATTGAAGCTGAGGGAATATCATAGTGACACTTATAGTGGGTATGAAACTGTGGTTAAAAGAATATTATGGGGGACGACTACTTTGAGTATGATGCTATATATAGCGGTGGGAATCTTTTGGCGACACTTACAGTGGGTATGACACTGTAGCTCATGGAATATCATTTTGATACCTACAGTGGGTATGTTACTGTAGCGGTGGGAATCTTTTGGCGACACTTACAGTGGGTATGACACTGTAGCTCATGGAATATCATTTTGATACCTACAGTGGATATGCTACTATAGCGAAGGCAATCTTTTGGCGACACTTACAGTGGGTATGACACTGTAGCTCATGGAATATCATTTTGATACCTACAATGGGTATGTTACTGTAGCGGTGGGAATCTATTGGCGACACTTACAGTGGGTATGACACTGTAGCTCATGGAATATCATTTTGATACCTACAATGGGTATGTTACTGTAGCAGAGGGAATCTTATGTAGGTACCTATAATGGATATGCTACTCTAGCGGAGGGAATCTTTTGGCGACACTTACGGTTGGTTTGATACTGTAGCTCGTGGAATATCATAGTGACACAGTGGGCGTGATGCAGTAAAGGAAGGAGCATAAAGGCTACAATTACAGTGGGTATGATGTTTTCATGTTTTATTTGTAACAGCAGACATGAAGTTTACACAGAGACTTCTTTGTCTCTATTTGATAAAGTCCAAATGGCCGAAAATTTGTGGGCATTGAGGGTTTATTGTTGTTAAGTTTGTTCACACTTTACTTCGGAGGACTTCGTACCATTTCTTAAAACAACGACCTTTATAAGATTGAATGATATTCTAATTGATTTGAATAAGTGCATAGTTACCTTCCTTCAAACCTATAAAACAATGTGAACAGAATATAAATATATATTCAAATAATAATAATAATAATAATAATAATAATAATAATAGTAATAATGATAATAATAATAATAATTATTATTATTATAATTATAATGATAATAATAATAATAATAAAATCACGGAAAAATACGTTTTGAAATTTTTACTCTCTATATTTGTATTGAGAGTAAACGAATTATGTACTGAGTTATTACACGTACCTCCTTTCGTCAGATGGTAAACTGAAATAGAAAAATCATAGATTTCATAGAAAATTCATAGAATTATTGAAAATTGATACTCAAAGGATTTTAAAGTTTATTTTATCACTAATAAGCTGTGGTGTTTTTATTTACGATTATCTTGCATGTATGATCACTTTTATCATTTTACATATCTAATTAGTTTTGATTAATAAACGTGACTGTAAATGGTTATACCACTTACTTTCACATTCAGCGGCATTTGTGATGTCCTTTGCAATGCATTCCTTGATACCAGCTGGATTAAAACACATACATCAATGTTAAATACGAATCAAATGATTTCCTTATTCTAAGATAAATTAATATGTTTTTGATTTAGTATTGCGCCTTGTTTTTGACTTATTACTCGTTGATCCTTTTTCTCTATAAGGTGGATTATTTATAAATTTTTGAATGTGTGTCTCTTAATTGTACTGCATTAGCGATAAGTGGAAAGAGGGCCCGGTAAACCGATTCACCACACGAACTGACTGTTACTCAATTGACCGTCTTAAGTCGGTATCGCATCTGCCTTACAATCAATTTTTGTAATGTCATTTCTTGTACTGCAATTCTTATTACCTAGTTTTAATGTATATCTTTTACCCTTTCCTCTTTACTATGGTAAACACATTGCTGTTGATGACCACTGTTTAAATCGAGAAAAAAATATTGCAAGTATGTTAGCAAAGAGCATGTTTTTTTTTATTTACCTTCGCATTCCTTCTCGCTGACACCATATTTCATGCAAATTCCGACGGCTGAAAACATTAAACACAGATAAATCAAATATTGCCAACTGCTTTTAAAATTTACTATAGATTTACAGTACCACTATTTCAGTTCAGCAAAATAATAAGGCAAAGGAAATTAAATTAACTTACCTCTGATGAGCTCTGGAAAGAAAAAATAAAAACGGTCATTAGTTCAAAATCTACGGTATAGAATCTAATATGATTTTAGAAAATCATAATAATATAAATGATACACAATAGAATGGTACACAATTATTTCCAATCTTAAAATTGTTTTATATTTATGTACAAATTAATGTATCTCAACTTCTCATTAAATACTACTACCGCTAGTGCTTTTTCAATAGTTTGAATTTTCTTAGAGACTGAAATATCCCCACTAATATGTGTTCCTTAATTTTCATCAAATTTTTGATAAATATATGACGCGTAAAAGCATTAATTCATACATAAAATATAGAGCTGATTTAGAGAGTTCTCCAGAGACTATAGAGCTGTTGGTGGGATTCAAAATTGCGCACCTATATTCAAAAGACTGATTGCTTACTTTCCCCATGTTGCGATATAACCGAAATCTCGTTCTGACCTTGTTGGTCCGTGCATTTTTATAGATTACTAAATTAGATGAATCTTTAATAAAAGCTAAACAATCACAAAAAGACATCATGCATCCGTTTAGTCTCTTGACAGGGCCATTCAATACGTCGTATGATTTTAAACATCAATGTCGGATAAAAATAGGTGGTGGAAAAGTCCCTGTCGGAAACGATTATGATAGTGAAGTATGCCCCTAGATTTATAGGGGAAATAGCAGTGACTCGCAATTGGGGAATTAATCTTCTACTACAAGTGTGGTAGTCTGCAGTTGATTTTTAAGTATTTGTCCCAAAAACGATTGCACACGTCTTGATTGCAGTACCTAGTGGAAACATCGAAAGTTGGGTGAGCTGTATTGCATTTAGACCAATATGCGATAATTTGCACGGAAATACTAAACACACCACATGTCAAATAATTGAACCATCGCTTTCGCGGAATATTTATTGAAATTCGTGACGTCACAAAAATTTTCATTGTTTGTCCGAGGTATAAAGTATTCTGACGTCATCTGATTTAACAAATTTTAGCACATAAATGGAGGGGTCAATTAACGAAGAATACGTTGCGGTATATATTTATACTATAGTATCAAAGTGACGTCATTGTAACTCTAGAATAGATAAATGGCAATGTCAGAGGTCCAAATCTCCTTTTTTCCGGCAATGTTAGGGATAGGGAGAAACGGAACTTATACCATGAAAAGCTAAATATGCTTAGTTTTAAATGTGATTTTCTCCACTTAGATGCCTATTTTCTATGACTGTATCAATTATTATGTAGATGTTTGTGCATTTACAATTGACATTAAATCTTAATACAATGATACTGACATACTTTTAAAAGATACATCATACCTAGTAGTAAAAGATTTTATTCCGAGATAATGAGTTAAGATAAAGGTATCTCTTAATTCCGTCTCATAATGGTAATAATTTTAATACTAATGATTTAATATTTAATTATGAACATACATACATACATACATACATACATACATACATACATACATAAATACATATTAATGATTTAATATTTGCATTTAATGAGTGTACATACGTTCACAATGGTAAGCGGTGAAAACTCCTTTGGAAGCACAGAATCCCATGAAGTCTGAAAGTAATCAATTCACTGTTATTAGAATTTATGTATTATTTGCCGCAAAACTACTCTCACAGGGATATGTTGAAGAACGTTTGAAATTGTCACTGAGGAATTTCTATGGTCGACATAGGAATCTGGTGCAATTTGAGATTCCATTTTCAAGAATGTAAATTTTTGTAAAATGTAAAATTTTGGGATCTGACCATACAAAGTAACTATATTAACTTCTTGACTATACTTGACTTGACATAATATGTATATATACAGACATTTGTGGATTTCCGACGCCCTAATTTTAGTTCAACAGAATTTCAAATCGAAAATAGCATAATTTGACTTAGTGTTCTTGTCTCCTAAATCTGCTCACATGTGTATATATATGTGTTTACTTCTTTGACTTGAAAAGTTTTTGCAGGACTTTAGCGATGGGTGTTGCATGCAACCAGGGGAAGTTATTCCTCCCGGGCACCCAGTCTCACCTCGATTTAATTGGGAGTCGCATTTGTCTGAAAATGACACTATACCATGGACTAGAGATAAGGTTAACCCTTCGATACTTCTTCGTTTTTTCACGTCAACGTCACCATGGTACGGGACATCAGCTTTTTTTGTGAGCAGCGAGCTGCCCGCTAAGCCTCGCCGACTCATCTTATCAATGATGTCATCTTTTACATAAGATGATACAAGTAAATTCTACAGTAAATACTAAATCATCAGAATCTCACCAAATAAGGATCAAAATTGATAACAAAAGACAATTTACTATGGTGAGATCAAGACATTTACAGATATTTTTGTATACTGTTCTAAAAATAATGTATGACGAAGTTCAATCCAATATTTCTCTATTTTCAGTTTAAATAATAACCTACCAAGGCACTCTTTCTTAGGTATATCCAGCTCTTTACAACGTTTGAGTCCTGTTTCAGAAAGATACAGAAAAATAGCTTAGTTTTGAAAAATTAAACAAGAGGGTAATATTTCTTATATGCACTATCTATAAGCTTTATATACTTAACACACAAAAGTAACGTTTAAATGAGTTAAATTGTATTTAACGTAAATGAATGACTAGTCACACTCGCTATGAATGCAAGAGAAACAAAAAATGTATAATGGATACAAATTACTATTTAAAATATAAAAATAAACAAATTTTATTTTATGCTTACCCTTTTTACATTCATCTCCACAGTCAGGTTTATCTGATCTCTTGTCTATGTTTACAAAAACCTTTGTGTTATTTGTTTAATGCATACATGAAAAGCTGACATATGATTACTTCAATTATCTTTTTATAATATACAAGGAAAACATAAATTTCGTATACTGTTTGTTATATGTATGTGCTAATAGATGCAACTATTGAAAGGCTTTAATTTAGAATACAGTCCCTTGATAATGATATACTGCTTTTAATATTTCTCATTATAATTGTATATATTGCCATTATTTTATTATTTCTGCCACAGGAAATTTTAAATTAAATGGATCATTTATCATACACACCGCTAGTATGGTAGGCTGAAACGAAAAAGAAAACGAATAAATAATTTGGAACTTATATATATTAAACATTATGAAGACTTAAAATGCAATAATAATTCTTGATATGAAGATATACAGCGTCATACATCCTACTTGCTATCGGTATTTTAGATTAGAATTTAAGAATCTGAATGTTGGACAAATGTTTTCGTATGCACATATCAGAAATTATCAAATTCTTGACAAGTCTTCCATACTGGGGTTTGTACAGAACTATTTTTTAATATTCAGTCAACTATCTAGATTATCAATGAACTTTTTCCTACATGAATCGGATACAGATCGAAATTTAGTGACTTCATAAAAATCATTTAGTAGGTTTTTGACAAAAATCCTTTAGAAACATAAAACATATGTAATGTTACCTTCACAAGCGTCAGCTGTAGTGATTCCGTTATCTAGACATTCCTCCATCGCGTCTGAAATCAATAGGATAATGTAATAGATGTCCTCATTTTTCAGACATCATGATGGACATATTCTTCATTGATATCATATCTTAATCAGCGAATAGTAATAAGAGCCGCACAGCTCAGTCGATTAAGTGCTTGGCTAGTGACAGAGAGATCTTGAATAATAGTCCAGTCTTGGCTGTCGAGGTCCTGTGTCATGGGCCATGATGATCAAAATATGTGCGTATGGGTTGTGTCGGGACACCCCAATGAAATGTGCAAAATATATACCCATGAGTAAATGAGATGCGCTAATTTTCAGGGTTTTTTGTGCCAGAAGTTTGGATACAAATATTGGATCAGCGCATGACTTGTCGGGTAAAAGATCCCTTACTTCTTCGAGAGGGTCCTCTAAATGGGGCATAGATTATTTGCATTGCTTCAGACAGATGCTGTCACCATTTAGGTGCAATAATCTTGCTCTGACGTAAAACAAGAATCAATGAAACAAACAAATTAATGAAAAAAATGTGTTCATTTCACGATATTTTACCTTGGCATTCTTCCTCTGTTAATCCATGTTTCTCACATTTGCCTATACCTGTCAAGAGTTAATGAAAATGTTTTCATATAATATTACTGATCACCGAGGACAATATAGATTTACAGTGTCGTCTAGTCCTCACATGACGCGTTAACGTCAGGTTAGCTTTTCTTTTTTCTTGTGTTCTCGTGCGCTGAAAACTGCTGGGATTGCTGACAGTGATAAGTGTCATTTTAACTTCGCATGTAATTCACGAATATCTGGCGATTTAAGTAGATCCATTTTATTTGCTTCAACCTTACCACGACATAGAAAGAATTAAGTACGTGGACGTGCGACTTGACCGAGAGCACACAGAAATAGATCGCATTAACGCAAATTTCCTCCCGCGTTAACGCTAAGAGCTCTTGCGCATCCGGTCGAGTAGTCCTGGCACGTGTGCTTAAGCAGTATTCATGACCGCTTTTCACGTTAACGTGTATGTTATGTTAGGACCGCACCCATCTGTATATATCTTTCAAGCATTTCATGATGAAATTTGAACGTTTTGTCCTGTGCAAAAGCAAAAACGAGAAGCGGACATCATTTATCATTTTATTACATATCTCAGTAATATACAACAGTGCTACATTAATTTTTCACGATAAATGATAAAAATCCTTTTAATGGCTAATTGGTCTTCATATGTAAATGTAAGGAATTCTTATTCTATTAGCAATGACTAAGAAGTGTTCTTCAGAGTTATTAGCCTATTAAATCGAGTAATATAACATTAGTATCGTATTTCAAACGCTAACTCACCAGTAAACAGTTCTGAAAAGGAAAACAACCACGATGTAAAACAATTAAAACGAGTGGGAATTTTTTATAAATATTTTAAGAGTAATATTATTCCACCATTATGGACACAATTACTTTATCAATACCATTGTCAACAACAGATTGATTTAGTTTTGTATGCATAAATGTAGATGTACGAAAAGCACATATAGGTTAGAATTAAACCTTACCTTCGCAATCAGCAGCATTCTTGATGTTATGAGCGGCACAAAATTTCATAATTTCTGAAACAGTAATATGGATTGTAAGTTCCTTTTGTGTTAATAGCACCATAGAACCTGACCACGTGTAAAAGTGATACTTCAATATTTTTATAATTATGAAAATATACTCGTAATTGCAATTGCGTTGGCAATTTACTTTATAAGTGTGTCCGAAATATAAACTGTCAAATGTCGTGCATTCTGTTTTGTTGCTTTATATGTTAATTGTACGCGATATTTAGGAGAATGAAAAATATACGACGCCAATGTTATTTGCTGAATGGTGTGTAACATTCAGAAATGAAAAATAAAATACTCGTCTATCGGGTAACACATTCATTAGCGATATAAACTCTAGATACATACTTGCGCAATCTTCACGTTTGATTCCAAGAGCGCCGCATCGTTCCAGACCTAAAGTGACAAGGAAATTAATTGATGATATCTAAAATAACAACTATATTGAAATATTATAATACGCTATGCTCATACATGAGAGAGCAACGTCCAATGTACAAACACTTTTCTTTATAGTTTATATTTTGCTATTGCTGCAGTGTCGTATACATTTGGAGATTAATGTGTACTTTAAAGTGTATTTATGTTTTTAATTTTATTAATGTATACTTTAATTCAACAATTCATTGAGAAGAAAATCAATGGTTTGATCTCATTTCATACCTTTTTGGCATTCAGTTCCACAAGGAGGGTCATCTGAGCGCTTGTCTAAAATGAAAAGGAAGGAATACGACAATCTTATTATATACGGGAATACGGATAGATAGACAGACAGACAGTCAGTCAGATAGATAGATAGATAGATAGATAGATAGATAGATGTAAAGATGATGGATAAATCCAAAGCACAAGTCCAAAATTCATAAAAACAGGGGACAAACAAAATCAGTGAAAATGAAAAACAAATGGAAAATAACAAAATATGTCTACTTGAAGAGCATATGTGAACCCCTGTGATGGAGTGAGATCAGGTGCCCGGGGAGAGTGAGCATCTCCTGCTTGCTAGCAACACCCGTCACATATACCCAGTAGAAAGAGTCAGATCGTGTAAATTCCATATGTATTTATATATGGAGAGGTCGAAGTAGGTAACCTTCTAGTATAGAAGGTGTCAAATCTATGTAAAATGATCGGAATCGGTCTCAGTCCAGAATATCATTTAAAAGTCTGGATAACGAGATATCATATGGAGTAATAAGAGTCTCGTAACGACCATTTCCTCAGTGACGTTGCTAGTCTAGCACATATATAACCCTGGTTGAGCAGCTTAACTGAAAGTCGCCTAGTCCTCAGAACAAAGTCACTGTAATTTGAACATGCTCTGGAATAACGTATTAACTAAGATATGAATACGCCGTATGCGGGCGATGGTGGAATGTTGCTACTTATGAAAGGAAAGTTTGTGATAGCGAAATTGAAATCGTCACGTTTGTCATAGAGTGAGGTGTTCAATTGACCATTAATGTCGAAAGACAACATAATATCTAAATACGAAGTAGAATTACTACTTTCTGTGGTTTCTTTGACCTCAAAGAAAAAAGAGGAGTTACTGGCTCAGTTATGTGGCAGAAGTCACCATAGAGCTATACAGTACATGAATATAAATAATATACTAGAACACATATCACATTACAAAAATATTTGAATGTAGTGCAATTACGATACCGACTTAGGACGGTCATTTAATTTGACAAAAGCCAAACAAATGGTGTGGTTAACCGGTTTACGGGCCCATCTTCCCACTCACCGTAACAGCAGAACAATCAAAGGACTTACATTTAAAAATTTATAAATAATCCTCCATGTAAAGAACAAGGGTCAACAGGTATCGCATATTGAGAGGTCATAAAAATATAAACACGTAAGGTATTGTAAAATACATAATGGTATAAAAATATATGCGACATCAACATGATAAACCGTGCTCTGCCAGTCTTAAAGCGAGCTAAGACCCTAGATCTGTATGAGTCCCGACTAACAGTCAGAGGGAACGAGGTTCAGGACCATGTCTCCTCTGAAAGAGGTTTGGACAAGGCCCGTCATATAGTCCCCACCGCCCTGTTAGTCAGCGTGCAACGTTCAAGTAAAAGTCTGCATAAGGCTGTAGAGGGGCCAAATACAAGACCTATAGTCTTTTTGATGATCTCAATATCATATTGTCTATTTATAAGAGGTTTGATTATTTTATTACAAGTTCACTTGGATAGATGATGCTAAGGTAATCCGCGAATGAAGGATTATTAATTGAAAGCAAGTCATCTATATATCTGTAAGTAAAATTGAAGCCAAGAGCCAATTGTTTTTTTCCTTGCGAAAGCAAAGACTGAATGAATTCAGCTTCGTATGAGTAAAGGAATATGTCAGCCAGAAGCGGAGCACAGTTAGTGCCCATTGGAATGCCGACAATTTGTTGAGAACCTTTCCTCCAAACACCACAAAAATGTTATCGATAAGAAAGTTCAACATCTGGATGACAGCTGTTTCAGTGTATTTATTTTTGGAATCAGAATTTTCCCTAACAAAGTAAGTTTTATCGTGGCCTATTACTATATATTTGAATTTGCGTCTTCCGTTTTTACTAGTAAATGCATTTTGAATAATTTCCGCTAATCTGTCTTTTAATTTCTGATGAGGGATCGTTGTGTAAAGAGTCGAAAAGTCAAAAGACTTGATAGAGTAAATTTTAGTAAGACTTTTTGATTTTAGATTTTCTAACAACTCTTTTGAATTTTTAAGGATCCACATTTGATTAATTCCACTTCTGGAATATACTGTTTCGCAATATCTATGAAGGCCAGATTTAATTTCTGAAAATATTTGTGTGAGTAGCATCGATACAGATTTTGTGGAACACTTCGAGGAACCAGCGATAAAGCGTTGTTTGTAAGGATTTTTGTGCATTTTTTGGAATGCAGTACAAATATGGAAGTTCTAAATTTAATTTATTTGAGTCAATACCAAACGTATTGAGGACAGATTTATGATTCTCGAGTACTTCCGAAACCGAAAAGTTCGTGAGAGTATAAGTAGGATTTCCTGGAGCTGAATTTAATCCTAATTCTTTCACTAGGCTGTCAAAGTAATATTTCTTACAAGTAAATGTATAATTATTGGATGCTTTATCTGCTGGTGTAATGATATAATGTTCTTGGAGGAAGGTAAGTTCTCTGACAACATCAGGATCTTTAAAAATAGATTCGAATCTGGTGTTTACAGAACATTGTAATTTTTTAATTTTTGATCTTAGCAGTACTGCAATAGATTTTATCCATTCCGAAAGAGTGTCGATCTGTACTTCCTCTCTTTTTGCCCATCGTGTGGCATATTCCTCGCAGCAGTTCATAGTATTCTCAAAATTTTGGCTCCATGTGAATGATCTGGGTTCTCTGTATTTTGGACCTTTAAGTAAAAGTTCTCTTAATTTAGTGTTTTTAACAATATCGAGATCACCAGTAACGACATGGCCACAAGGAGAATATACAAAATTAGATGAGGAACATGCACACGATTGAGGATGGCATGCAGAGTTGCTAAGACCAAGACACTGTAGAAACCCTTTGTAGTTATAAATTTTGGATGCAACTGATGGCGTGTAGCTAATATATTGTAGATAATATATTGTACATACCATTTTTATGGTAAGCTGGAATGAAAACAAAAGTTCAATGTTTTTAACAATCAAACAAATCGATAAAAATGTTTTGCTGACAAACCAATATTCACTTCTTCCATTATCAAGAAAACAATTAATTCCTGGCTTATAATCTTACATATACGAGTACAATAATAAACAGGATGTTTTATCCATTTCTGAAACACTGCACATATTATACATATTTTTTATTTACACCATACAATATTTTTATAAAGTATTATATTAAACAACCTCGTATAACTGTAACTGTCACATGTCAACAATTCACTTCTTTTTAATTGTATTAAACAAATAAACTGACCTTCACAATCATCAGCATTGGTGATCCCCTTTGCAACACATTCCTTGATGCCAGCTAAAAGAAAAATTTTACAATGACATAAATGTAATGTTGAAATAATTAAGATATAGAATAAATTGTATGTCAATTTAACCATAGCTATTGCAGTTTTTAAGTAACAATCCAAGATATTGTTCCGAAATCCACAACTCGAAGTCGAAGAAACACGACAATACATATGTAAATATAATATAAACAATCACGAACCTCTGTCAAAACAGAGGTGGGATCAGGTAAAATTTGCACTGAAAATCAAAGGGGACAAATATTTTTTAACCATCATTAAATCATTGATAAATCTAAGGTTTTGTATTTGTAATCGGTTATTGATAGTAAGCAAATGCAAGCTCATACATTATATATATATATATATATATATATATATATATATATATATATATATATATATATATATATATATATATATATATATATATATATATATATATATATATATATATATATATATATATATATATATATATATGTACGTCATAGAATTATAGGATATAAAAATCTAATTATATTCTACATATTAATTTCTTGAAGACTTTAACATATGTCTAAAATGTAAACTGATCACAACAACATTTATTAGGACTTTTATATTATAATATTAGGACTTAAATATTATTATATTTCATTATATATCATTATGATAATTGTTGCATAGGTGTTTACTTGAGATACAATGTTATGCTTAACATTGTGGCATAAACGCTACATTGCAACTTCTGATATGTATTCTGGGTTTTCACAATTGTTATCCCGTAAAAATAATACACCAAAAGTAGAAGAAGAAGAAGGAAAAGAAAGTTTACATTAGAAATTAATCTCTCAACACCAAGTAACGTTTTACAAAAATGAAGTACTGTCAATATAAATAGACTACGTACAATATCTAAAAAATAATTTTCTAAAGTCAATGCATGTATTATTTTAACATTAATTTAACTAAGTGCTATCTATGAAAACACTAATGAGCATAATGAGATATTTAAAACACAAGGATATTAAATTAATGATGCTTCTGAATGATTTTCATATATTATCACTGAAAGTATAAATATTAACTTGTAGATAAGTTGTATAAGGATATGAATAATTTAATTATTCGGAATTTAGAAATATGAATATTATATGTCAAAAAGAATTTACCTTCACACTGGTCTTCTGTCAATCCATGTTTAATACATTTGCCGATAGCTGTAACGTAAAAATTACAAAATATAAAAAGCATCGAAACACATTCGAATTTGGAAAGAGGAACAAAGGAAAGTTACTGCTTTTTCTTCCCTTACTCGTCATGCAGGCATGGAGTTTTAGAAAAAGTATATTTTCCGTCAAAATTGTTTTTATACGATTATAAGTATATGTTATACAAACACAATATAACAATGACATTTACAAGTAACTGCAGATTTGTTTTTCAAAAACATAAGACATGTACAGTGATCATAAACATAATCTTAAAGCGGTAATGGTATATTCGATTATTGAACTTTTTCATTTTACTATTATTCAATTATCATTAATTTTATTTAAAAAGTTCTTACCTCTGAATAATTCTACAAAGTAAAAGGATAAAAAAATTAATACATTATTTTAGATACGCATATATTTTTTCATTCTTAAGTAAAAAAGAGAAACACATTGATTCAATTTAAAAATTTAAAGGGACACTATCCCTCAACCACGTTTTATGGCATTAGAATAATAAATTTAGGCAATACGCTATTTTTCTAGGCTTGTTAAAGTAATAGAGTTTCCGTTAAATATAAAATTTTAAACTTAAAATCAACAAAGATGCAGTAATTTAAAAGGAATTTATTAGAATTATTTTTCCCGTTTTAACTGTCCTTTTATGGAATTCAAATCCGCCCATTTGCACATGCGCAGTTTGATATAAACAAAAGACGCCTTGTATTTCGAGGAGTTTTCGATGCAAGGGCCAAGAAAAAGAGAAAGACAGAAACATTTAGCGGACTCTGTTGTCAAAACGCTAAACAGCGTGCTCTTACCTCGCTCCCCATCATTGTTTGGTGGGGTCACGTGATTGACACGCCATGCATATCATTAAAAAGGCATGGATTACGAGAAAATAAAAGCGATATATTGACGGCCGTAACTCGATTACTATGTGTATTTTTTAAAAAAGTTTTTTCGTATGCTTTCTAATAAATATGTAACTGACCTATATAGAGAGTTAAATACAGTACACATTTTTAAAACCCATATTATATGCCGAGGGACAGTGTCCGTTTAACATGAAACTGACTTAAAAGGTATATATGTTCTATATTTTTTATATTAAAAATTAAATGTACTACTATATTATTTATGCTAAGTAAATGAAGTAAAAGAATGCATGAATGAATGGGTTCATGGTAATATTTTCATGATAAGTATATAGAGGATTTATACATGTGTAGATGATTAGTATTGATAATCTTTTCAAGTGATCACTTTCATTTGTTTAAACCAATGCCTATAATTTTAATAATTTTTTTGTAGATAAACAACATCAGAGTAAGCATATGTTTTGCTATACATAAACTGCATCGTTCTATTTTTACGTAACATCGGATTTCTATCACAGTGGCAGTAAGCTACAGTGTAAACTCAATCCCACGTCCTCCCAACCATCGGGCCAACTCGCTAATTCATTCAACCAATCAAAGGTTATTGAAATTGAACCAAGAGAAATACATACGTTCACAATGTCCGGCATCCTCGATTCCATGAGAAGCACAGAACATCATGATCTCTGAAATTGGAAATAGTCTAAAATTATTCTAATTTAAAAATTCGACATAGATAAAATTAGTATGTAGTAATAAGCTTTAATGAAAATATGAAAGTAACTGGTGTCTCATGACTATGGCACTAACAACAATTTACCAAAGTGGACATTCATGGACCCCTGAAATTGATAGGTGAGACTAGGTGCCCGGGAAGAGCAAGTTTCTCCTGTTTGACTAGCCACACCCGCCGAGAATGTCCTTACATACAAACAAAACAAATAATGTACTTAAAAGATTTTGAAGAAACCTGGTAGGTATGAAGTTCTCTATATTCCCTATAAATGTGGGTATTTTTCGACTGGATCCATCAAGGGGTTGGATCCGGTAGTGGGCCCCAGAAAGTTCCCTTCTTTCGGAAACTTCTTCAGACGGACTGCATACTGAGTGTATCAGAGTGATCTAGAAGAGTGCTGTTGTTTGTGGTTCTATTACCAAATCAAAATTTGTGGCTTTTGGTGTCTTCTTTCTTTGTTATTTTTTTTAAATATCTTAGATGTCCTCTTTATAAGTAGCGTATAATGCATTGATTTTGTATTTAACCTTATTTTCTTATAATAAATGTTGTAAGAAAGAAATGGAATACAGAAAATATTTTAGCATATCTTTTTGCATTTTTTAAAGTTGTATACTCTATAATTTGGTGCAATTTCAAAATTCGAACATGTAAAAAAAACACTGTCATTTCTCGTATGGATGAAGTTATTGATACGACGAATTTGATCGCACCATTGTAAGGGCCCTTTTTATATGTTTTAGACTTATATATATATAATCAAAACAATTTCAAATAGAATTAACTTTTATATGCACCGTACTAGCGAAAATAGGGTATACAGCTTTAAGATTAAAAAAGGTGTTGTATATACTATTATTATATGATTATAAGCTTTAATGTACTTTTCCTTCAAAAGTAATCAAAGTATTAATGAAGCTTTGTATGGAAGAAAAATTGAAGTTTGGCTACAAATTTGCTGTTTTTCAATTAGATCTATTAAGGGGTTGATCTAAGGTGGGGCAACAGCTAAAGAGGGTACCTTCTTTTGAATAGCTTATTTTTCAGACTGGCTTGATAGATCATCAAACCGGAAATAATGACTTTAGCGTTGTCGCTGTTTTTGGTTCCCTTCTGAAGTCCAATTTTTGAAATTTTTGTTTATGTCTTTTTATGTCCCTGACATGTTCAACTGGATTAAGGTTCAGGGATTTCGCAGGTCAAGACAATAGCTAGATAATTTCACGTGCAAGGTATTGATCAATGAGACGGTCAGTTTTTGGGCGAGCATTGTTTTGCATTAAATTAAAATCTGAAACGAATACAACTGCATATATTCGTACATGTACGATAAGAATTCCGAAAAAATATTTTTTCTGCTGGTAAGGTACCGTTATCAACAGTAAGGAGGGAGAGTAATTTTGACATTGCCACTTATTTCTCTCCACACCATGACAGACCATTCATCAAATCGGTCGTGTTCCGAGATGCAAGCAGGTGCAAAACGTCCATATATCATTTTTAACACTCTGGAACAGCAATTTTTTACATCATGAAAAAAATACGTCTGTTTTAGTTATTGTATTTAATATATATATATTGCAAAACAAAATTAAAAATATTTATTATTTTATGTTTTATAATATAACTTACAAAAATCATTAAGCTTTTTTACATGTAGGAAAATAACTTTTGTGTGACGGGTGGACTTTGCACATATTACCGGGCATAATTAGATTTGCGCCTGTTACTTATTTCTCGGGGTCCGCGGTAATACTTATTCTATCGCTGCATTTGTGTTTCGTGCCTGCCAAACTGTAACATCACGGTCGGCAGCGTTTATGGGGAGCTTCCCTTTAAATTCCTTTCAAAGAAATACTCATCATGGGGTAACACATTCATAAGAAATATAAACTCATGATACATACTTGCGCAATCTTCACGTTTGATTCCAAGAGCGCCGCATCGTTCAAGACCTGAAGTAACGAGGATACTTTCTTAAATAACTGTATTGAAATCAAGGAATAACTACAATACGCTATCGTCATACCTGATAGTATAACATCCCTTGTACAAAGACAGTTGTATTCTATTACTTATTCATGCAGGGAAATATTTATCTATTTTAAACAACAAATTAGTAAGAAGAAAATCAATGGTCTGATTTAATTTCATACCATTTTGGCATTCAGTTCCACAAGGAGGTTTATCCGATCGTCTCTCTGAAGGAAAAGAACAAAATATGGTAATATGATTGTATGCATGCATTATACCCGTACTAAATGTTTTATAAACAAAGTAAAAACAAAACAAATTTTGAAGGTTTAGTTAATGATTTTGATCTTTTTGTCATGTCAAAATTACTTCCATTGTACATGTATCTGATGCAATAGACAACATTTTAGACCTTTGCGCAATCCAATAGAAGCAGTGATGCAGCGTTAACAATGCCGACATCAGCAGTGACACAGGACCTCGGATTCACTGCCTTATCCGAGAGAACGTAGCCCAGGGTCTCTCATTCATGACCTTAGCACACATTGAACTAAGTACTAAGTACTAAGTACACCGGCTCTGAAATTTCACTAGAAATAGTTGTCGAATAGACTTTTTATTGAATATTTTTAGTCATAAATTTAAAGAAAAAAAAAAACCCTCAGATTGATAAAGTAAAGAAATAGATAGATTAATATCTAAATAAATAAATAAGTCAATAGATAATATATCGCACATACCATTTGTATGATAAGCTGAAATGAGAAAGAATTACATTTTGCAATCACATAAATATACACGAAATGTATGCATGTTCACTTTATTATCATGAAAACAATTCATTTCTGGTTTATAGTTTTGTCAATATTATACGGGTAGAGGTTTTTATATATGAATCCATACATATATTATACATTCTTCAGTGAAAACAAAAAATACCATAACATTATAGTTTTATAAAGAATAATATAAAACAACCTCGTATAACATACAAAATTTAACATGTCAACAAATATCCATCTTGTCGCCATTGAAGAAATCGCATGGAAGAAATCATTTTATTGTGTAATGCCATCACATTTTTGATGAATAATATTTATGTACAATGTAATGGCAAGACTTATCAACAGATTGTTGGGATTACTATGGGCACTAACTGCGCTCCCCTTATAGTAGATATATTAGAGAGACTTTATGCATTCTATTCAAACCTCTAAATGATTCGACCTTATTGATAAATACAATAACACCCCTAGATTTCTCGATGATATTTTAGTTATCAATTACCTTGAGTTTGAAAACTATATTACTGACATTTATCCATCTGAACTTCAATTAAACAAAGCCAATACTTCCGACCAGGAAACACCTTTTTAGGACTTACATATTAAAATTGTTAACAACAATATTCATACCAAAATATATGATAAACGTGACGACTTTGGATTTCCTATTGTAAATTCCCCTTATCTAGATGGTGATGTCCCCAGACTCCCATCATATGAATATATATTAGTCAATTGTTTTGGTTCGCTAGAGTCTGCACTAATGTTTTGGATTTTCACGCAAAAAAGATATCTCAGATTACTTTTAAACTTCTTACTCAGGGTTATAGATATCATAAACGTCGAAAAACGTTTGGTAAATTTTATTCTTATTCAGACATTATATCTAAATTGGGAAATGTGACTTTTCAACAATACGTATCCAGCGAAATATCCCATCCCAATATCTATGGTGATTTAGTGTACAAACTAAGAAGGGTCAAAGGTTCCGATAATTTCATATCGGCGGGTTCTAAAATTATTAAACGCCTTCTACATCGACAGTATGACTCCGAGATCATGGGTTCCTCTACAATCCAATGCAGACTTTTGCTTGAGCGTTGCATGCTGACTAACAGGACGGTAGTGACTGTATGACGGGCCTTGTCCAAACCTTTTCAGAGGAGACAAGGTCCTGATCCTCTTCCCTCTGACTGTTAGTCGGGACTCCTATTGATCAAGGATCTGAGCTAAGCTTACAGACGGGCAGAGCACGGTTTTCTTATGTTGATGTCCCCTTACATATTTTTGATAGCAATATATTATTTTATAAACTTTTCGTGTGTAATAAATTTCCATGACCTCTCTTCTTGAAAAACTTGTTGATCCGTGTTCTCTATATGGAGGATTATTTATAAATGTTTAAATGTGTGTCCTTTGATTGTGCTGCTTTTGCGGTGAGTGGGAAGGTGGGCGCCCGTAAATTTTAATCTTATCAAACAAATATATTTACCTTCACAATCATCAGCATTAGTAATCCCCTTTTCGACACATTCCTTGATGCCAGCTGAAAATGGATATAACGATGATATTAATAGTAATATTCTAATAGCTGACATGAAAAAGTCCTTATAAATTATGATTAACTGCACGATAAGTCAAAATGGATACCTATCCCTGTGAGTAACATTTGTAGGTATTTTATTACCAGCAGTAAATCATTGACAAGTATAAGGCACTGCATTGTGTATTGATACTAAGTGAAATTAGCTCATAAATATAATAGAACTATAACTATGTGAAATATAATAAATATACAATGTACACATAACTATGTAGTCTTAATTTACGTTATTTCCTGAAGGCGTAAACAAGTAATTTCAAATGTAAGCTGATCACAACAAAATTTTCATACAAGGACAGTCTGGCTATGTTTTAAGAGCCGTTTACCATAGCTGGAATATTTTGCTAATAATTGGCGAAAAACCGTTGTTTGGTAACTATGATGTGATGATATATATTCTGGATTTTCACAATGAGTATCCCATAAATATTTTAATCCCAAAAAGACAATTGGTTACTGACGCTTATAACCCAGTTTTAACAATTACGCTTACATAATTAATAATTGATATGAAAAGTATCATCCAATTTTTCGAAATTCGTTATTTACGAGCACATTGTAAGGGTAGTCTTCCGAGTTAAAAAAAATGAAAACTGCGCTAGTTGATTTCTTCATGCCAAGTAAGAGTTACAAAAATCTTCGTGAACTTTTTCTCCATCCAAGTACAAGGTATAATGATTCATTTTTAAAGTCAATGTCTGTATAAATCTAGCATTAATTTACTGTTTACTATCAGCAATGACACTAATGTGGAGTTAGAGATATAAGTATCTGTAGTTACATTATTGATACTACTAAATAATCTACACATTTCATTACTTGAAGTACAATTATTTATATGAAAATAAATTGTGAAATGATATGAATGAATTTTCGGAATTTAGAAACATTGATATAACAGAGGGAAAAACAAATCACCTTCACACTGGTCTTCTGTCAATCCATGTTTAACACATTTGCCGATAGCTGTAACGAATACATAATAAAAAATCAAAACCCTCAAAGCATATTCGAATATGTCATCGTTGTTTCTTCCTTATCTTGTCATGCAGGCATGGGGTGTTAGAAGGATAATATTTCCGTCACAATTGTAATTATGCAAGTACGTGTTATACAAACTTAAACATACCAATGACATTTACTCGATTATTGCCGATTTGTTTATCAAATAAAATGTACATGTACAGTAAAAATAAACATAAACATACAAAGATAAAAATTTTCAAAACAGTAATGGTTTATTCGATTATTGAACCTTTTCATATTACAATCATTTATCATTAATCGTTATTTGAAAAATACTTACCTCGGAATAATTCTAAAAATGAAAAATTAAAAATAAATATGAATACATTATTTTGGATACGTATATATCATACTTAATTTTAAAATAGAAACATATTGATTCAATTTTACAATTTAACCTGAAACTGATATATACTGAAAATTTTACTGTTAAATACAATGCCGTTTATGCTAAGCAAATGAAGTAGGAGAATGAATGAAATATGAATGAATGGGCATCATGATTCTTTCATGATAAGAATAAAGATAATTAATAAAACGTTTAGATGAACAGTATCGGTAAGCTAATCAAATGATCCTTTAGAATTGTTTAAACTGATGCCGAAAATTTTGACCATTTTTCGAAGATACACAATATTAGAGCAAGGATATGATTTTTCTCCTGCTGCGGACGTTCTTGCCACAAATAAACTGGCATTGTGATATTTTTACGTAATATCGGATTTATATCACATTCGTCGTCATTTAACTTGACAAAAAGCTACAATGTGAATTCAGTTCCATGTTCTTTCGACCATCAGTCCAAATCGCTACTAATTCAACCAAGCAAAGCTTATTGTAGCTGAATCAAGAGAAATACATACGTTCACAGTGTTTGGCATCCTCGATTCCATGAGAAGCACAGAACATCATGATCTCTGAAATCGGAAAAAGTCTAAAATTATTCTAATATAAATATAGAAGATAACAATAAAGTTACTATTAATATATATTTATAAGTTTTGATGTAGTTTTCCTTCAAAACTAATTAAAAGATAATTAATTAAACCTAGTGGGTATGAAGTACTCGAGGCTCCAAAAATGTTGCTGTTTTGGTTAACAGATCCGTCAAGGGATGGATCAAGGGTAGGGCAATGTAGGCCCCAAAATTTACCCTCCTTTGACGAACTTCTTTTTCAGATTGACTTTATAGATCATGAAACGGAATGTGTCAGAGTGATCAGAGTGTCTATAGTAGTGTTATTGTTTCGGTTCTCTTCTGACGTCTGGTTTTTGACGCTTTTGTTGAGTTCGTTTTAGGACAGGTGGTCAGTTAAATATTTAGGTGTCATTAAATTGATTAATTCAATACAGAGCAAATTTTGAAGTTGTCTTGATTTATTCAATATACAAAAGCAAGCTTTTTTTTCATTTTAGTTAGATGTAAAAAAAAAAAATTAGCGAGCGAATATGTTTATCTGCGAAATTGTTCAAGCAGTCAGTTTGAGAATAAGCAAATTGATCTCAGGTGAGCGATATAGGCCCGCAGGACTATTGTCACATACACTCATATATAATTTGGAAGGTAGAATACTGTGGTGCTGACGTCTGTCAATCTTAGCTGATGCACTTTTTCTCTTTCGCCATAATAAATACAAATACTCTGATGGTTTTATATGAAAAAGTAGATGCGCGCCTGGGTTTCACATTGGGCATGTCTTCAGAGTAAGGAACTATGGCCAGATGAAGGAAACAGTCTAGCACTTTTTCCTGTAAACCCTTCTTGATGAAAATAATCTAACGTGTGTATTTGAAAGAATCAAACTTGGAATATTGTAAGGGTGAAGTGGGTCATGTAACATTCTTTGTTCATGCTTCTTATTCTAAACCTTTGTAAATAAATGCACAACTGATCAAATGACAGTAAATGAAATAGCATTTTGACTTATAGTTGGGAATCTTGAGTTCAGTCCCTAAATATATTTGGGGAAGGATAAATGAGTAGGCACATCATGCATCATTTGAGAGTGCCCTAATTTTTATACCGTAAAACGAAATATTTTAGCGCACGATTAATTTTAGAGCTATTAGCGCAAGGATATAGCGGCGCCAAAATATGTAGTGCGCCAAAATCTCAGGGAATACGTAGGCAAGTCGGAACACAATGTACCAAGGACGTGGCTTGTAGAAAGCAGAAAGTAAACATGTAGGCTAAAATAAATATTTTATTCAGATGCACATTGTAGCATATTTCATAAAACTGATAAAAGGAAATCGCCATGTACATACTGCTATGTAAACAACTCAGTAAAAGCTAAAACAGCTGTTGTACACGGATGAATGGTCAGTGAAGAGCTTATTATCGCATAACCCGTATACAAGCATGTCATTACAGAGGACAAGGTGCAAAACCAGGGTATTAATTCATTTGTTTACCTATTAGCTAATTAATGTAGTGATAGCGAAACAAAGAATTTAAAATTACATTGTCGCTTTTTCTGCATTAACCCAATGATTTCCTGAGTGTCTGATTGCCAACTATGTTCACATAATGTTGCCTCCCTCCTCAGGTGTTTGTTCCTTATCGGAGTCCGGTAAAAACTCATATTCATCCCTTTTATGTTTTTACTATACTATACTTTAATATACTGTAATATCGACATGCCGACAACCACAGCAGATATACTGGTAAGTTATTGATTTTGAGTAGATGTGACAGGGTCGATGGGTTTTACATGCACAGATTTAATTCAGTATTTTTATCATATTGTGTCGTTGCGCTAAATTAGTTTGAGCAAAAATGTTTTTAAAGCTCGAAGCGCTGAAATATGTTTGCGCTGGAATTTCTCGTTTTACAGTATCTGTAATATTGAAACATATTTCGCCTGTGTATCTCTTATAGTCAGTCGAAACAAAATTATGTAATTTAAGTTCTTATATAACATTTCAGGTTATTTTATTTTTTGTCATATTTACATCTGAGAGTAAAATTATTGATTTAATATCTCATGTAAAGTGCTATCATATATTATATAGTAAAGTTGTATAGAATAGTGACCGTTTTTTTTTCATATACCCTTTAGACATTTAAATGAATGAATGAAAGTTATTAAATTGCTGACACTTTTACATTGCGTATACACTGATTACTTTGTACATTAGACATGCTATTTTATTATATTTAACTGCATATTTTCCCGTTGTGTATCATTTCCGGGGTCAGATTTAAATATTACTTAAGATTTATTAGATTATAGCATGAGCGGTGAGACAATGTTTTACTTTATATATAAATCTTAATGTAATCGTAACATGTAAATCACTCTAAAACTAAGGAGTATCTCCCTCATGCATAGCTCTGTCCTTAGATAGATTCTTTGGTTCACTTTTCGGTCATTTTGGCTTCAATTCTGCTCTTCATATTTTAATATATTTTGAGAATTCCAATCATTCGGCTACGAGCATCACTGAAGAGACATAACTTGTCGAAATGCGCATATGGTGCACAAAATTAAAAGGTATATATGTTCTATATTTATGCTAACCTCATGTTAAGTTTTCTGGAAACAAATTATATAACATACTAATGTTATATTGATAATAAACATACTGTTTAATTCAAGCATTTTGAATAGGCGTTATATCTTTTTGAGTTTACTTTACGTTTAGTTTGATTGTGTAGAGGACGACTATTTTTGTAACAATATACATGTAATAAAATTCATTTTATGTCCGTTATTGGAATTTGAATTTTTTTTTCACCAAAAATATCCTACAGGAGAATATTGCCATTGAAGAATAAAATATCCCATGAGAAGAAAAGTAATATGGGAAATAAAACTGTCCTTTAGGAGAAAAAGATCCCATGGTAGACAGAAAAGTCCCACGGGAAAATTTGAATATCCCATGGATTCAAAAGAATCCTACAGGAAAAATGAGGAAATAACATTGATATTTGAAAAGGTGAATATCTCAATATAACATCATAGTACGAAGTGTTTAAGGTAACACACTCACTAGACATATAAATGCATGATACATACTTGCGCAATCTTCACGTTTGATTCCAAGAGCTCCACATCGTTCAAGACCTAAAGTGACAAGGAAATTAATTAATGATATCTTAATTAAAAACTGTATTGAAATCAAAGAATAATTATAGTAGGCTATGGTAATAGATGACGTGATATTTACTATTGCTTCGGGTTGTCGGGATGTCGAGATATATACTTTTTCAACAATCAAATATGAGGGACAACAATGATTTTATATCATTTCATACCTTCCTGGCATTCTTTTCCACAAGGAGGTTCATCTGAGCGCTTGCCTAAAATGAAAAAGTGCGTACTTAATGTCTCACGACTAAATTTAAAGACTTTGTTTTGAGTTTTTTATTTTATTATTTTTTTTTGTCACATGAAGATTACTTTACTGATATGGTGGCGGCATCCACCTTATGCAATAGACAACATTTTAAACCTAAGTGACGGACACACCGGACGCAGTGAAGAAGTTTCAATATGTCAACGTAAACAGTGACAGTGGACCTCTGTTTTCACAGTCTAATCCGAGAAGACGCCAGCAAGTAGTTGATTGGCTGGAACTTATGACCTTTCAGGCACGAGTCAAGCACACATTGGGCTGAGCTACACCAGCACTGAATTTTCATTAGAAATGCTGTTGTTAACTAAAACTTTTTTATTGAATACATTCAGTAATAAATTTTAAGACAAACACGTTCACACAAATAAAGTAAATAGACATCCAGGAGGACAAAGGGATAGATAGATAGATAGACAGACAGACAGACAGACAGACAGACAGACAGATAGATAGATAGATAGATAGATAGATAGATAGATAGATAGATAGATAGATAGATAGATAGATAGATAGATAGATAGATAGATAATGTATAATACATACCATTCTTATGATAGGCTGAAATGAAAAAATGGATACATTCTGTAATCAAAAAAATGCATAAAAATGTTTCGGTAACATAATAATAATTACATACATTATACATATTTAGATAATATAAAAAAACCAGTATTTACAAGGTATAACTCAGTCTGCACCATAACACTTTCTTTAAAATATTATATAAAATGGAAGAAAATAGACATCTGTACGACACAAATCACCAAGGACATACACATAATAATGATCAAATAAACACATTAGGTGACATTACTAAAATTTTGACTGTATTACAGCTACGAAAATAAAAGTCACTCAATCCATTTAGTTAACAGGTATACGGGCGCCCACCTTCCCACTCACCGAAAAAGCAGCACAATCAAAGGGCACTCATTAAAAATTTATAGATAATCCTCCATATATAAAGCGACAGGTTTCTCAAAAGGAGAGGCCATAATTTTTTTACATGAAATGTTATATGGCATAACATGCCTGTATCAAAAATATGTTGAGCGACATCAACGTAAGTAAAGCATATTCTGCCCGTCTGTAAGCGAGCTCAGATACTTGATCTGTAGAAGTCCCAACTAACAATTAAAAGGGAAGAGGCTTATGAACTTGTTTCCTCTGAAAAGCTTTAGACGAGTCTCGTCAAAGAGTCCCCACCTCTCTGTTGTCAGCTTAGAACGCTCAAGTAAATATTTGTGTTAGTATTAGGCTGTGCTGAGGCTCACTAGAAGACCTATGGTCTTTGCGATGATGTCGGGGTCATAATGTCGATGTCGTACACATTTGATTATTTTAGAACCCGACGAGATGAAATTATAGGAACCTTTGACCTCCTTAGCTTATACATTAGATCACAGTAGAAACTGGGATGAGAAATTCCGCAAGATACTTGTAAACAACCTCGTATAGTAGATACTTACAATATGTCAACAAATGTCCATGTTGTTGCCATAGGAGAAATCGTATGGAAGAATTCATTTTACTGGTTTAATCGTAAGGGGCGTCGATTTAGTTGCGATATTGCTTCCCTGCTTTATATTGTGCTTGCGTGTTTGTTTTCGAAATAAAATTAGCAATGGAGTTAAGTTAATCCATATCAAACAAATACACTTACCTTCACAATCATCAGCATTAGTAATCCCCTTTTCGACACATTCCTTGATGCCAGCTGTAAGTGGATATTATACAATGACATTAACGTTTCTGTCATATTAGTTAATACATAAAATAAATTATAAATAATAATTATCATGGCTAATGCAACTTATGAATTTCACGGTAGGTCAAGGTGGACAAATATCTTATTATTATTATATCTATATTATATAGATGTCTTATTATCTTATTATTATCATTACTATTCATTAATAAGTACATGTATAAGATATTGTAAACAAATGTCCACAGGCGATCACATCTGCTGATTATTATGCTTTAATCCTCCAACGATCATTTCTTTGCGACTGCTGATATATGTTTTGGGTTTTCACAATATCATAAATATAATATACCCAGTGTAGATAATAGAAATTGACTTTTAATACCCAGTTTTCACAATAAGGTTTAATGGTTGATTGGCATGTTTCACTCAGTAAAGTATCATCTAATATTACAAATTCGTAATCTACGAGTACAATGTAGGGATCTCTACCTAATTGAAATAAATAATTAAAACTTTTGAAAACTTCATTAGGAAGTGATGTCTTTATGAAATTGTCGCAAATATTCCCTCTATCTGACACCGAATGAAAGTCGCCAAACTCTTAACCATATTATGAAATGTTGTCATCAAAAATATGAAATTAGACCACGTTTAAGGTATAATAATTCACTTTCTAAAATCAAAGTCTATGAATGTAACGTTAATTTAACAAACTACTATCCGTATAAAACAAATGAAGTTTTTAGATCTAATTTTTTGAATGATACTATTAAATGATTTACATATTTCATCACTGAGAGTGTAAATATGTATATGTAGATAAATGGTATAATGATATAAATCATTTAATTATTCGGAATTTAGAAATATTAATATAATACCAAAAAAAAAAAAACCAAAACAAAACAAAACAAAACAAACAAAAAACAAAAAAAACCCCAAAAAACAAACAAACAAAACAAAACAAAACCAAATTACCTTCACACTGGTCCTCTGTCAGTCCATGTTTAAGGCATTTGCCGATAGCTGTAACGATTACAAAACAAGGCACATTCTAAAATGTCATCATTGTTTCTTCCCTAACTAGTTGTCCTTTTCTTACTTTAAATTTTTGTTATTAATAGTCATGTGATCACTTTAAATTACAAAAATCTAAAGTTAGAAAAGGACGTAGTCATGCATGCATTGGGTTTTGGAAAAATAATATGTGATATATTTTCCGTCAAAATTGTATTTATACAAGTATATGTTATACAAATACAAGATAAAAGGCATTCGGTTATTGTCGATCTGTTTTATCGAATAACATGTTATACGTACAGTAATAATAGCCATAAACATATAATGATAAACAATATTTTAAAACAGTAGTAGTGTATTCAACTACTGAACCTTTCCATATTACTATTCTCAGTTAACTTTAATTGTTATTTAAAATGTTCTTACCTCTGAATAATTCTAAAAATTAAAAAGATGAAAAAATATGAATAGATGATTTCAGATACACGCATATATCATACTTAAATATAAGTAGAAAACACATTCATTCAATCTTAAAATTTAACAAAAAAACTGATATATACTGACAATTAACAATGTTTACTGTTAATACAATGCTATGTAGGCTAAGTAAATGAAGTAAGGGAATGAATGCACGGGCATTATGATAGTATTTTTCATGATAAGATTCAGGAAATGTTTAGATGATGAATATTGATAATCTATCCAAATTATCATTCTAATTTGACTAAAGAAAGGCCAGGAATTTTGACCTTTTTCATGGAGACATAGTATCAGAGGAAGGAAATGATTTTCTCCTACTGCCGACGTTCTTGTTACAAATAAAATGGCATTGTGATATTTTTACGCGACATCGGATTGCTATCACAATCGTCGTCATCTAACGTGGGAATAAGCTACAATGTAGACTCGGTTCCACGTCCTCCCGACCATCAGCCCAACTCTCTAATTTATCCAACTAATCAAAGCTTACTGTAATTGAATCAAGAAAAATACATACGTTCACAGTGCTCGGCATCCTCGATTCCATGAGAAGCACAGAACATCATGATTTCTGAAATCGGAAATAGTCTTATATTATTCTAAGTAAAAAAAATACAAGATGATGCGGTATATGTATACATGTACATACGTATTATCTAAATAAAGCGAAAACTGCAACAAGAACTGTAATACAGGAAGTGCAGATTTACGGATAAATGAATATTCAAATTACAGATATAGACTACATGTACATGTCTATGTTTAGATGTGTAGATAAATGGATAAATAAAGAAACAAATAATTAAAAATTAGATAGAGAATCAACGAAAAAATAAACAAATTATATGAAATCATACTTTCACAATCATCCCTCTTGATATTGAGTGCACCGCATCTCTCCAACCCTGGAATATAGGGTTAACAAGTAATTGTTAATTTACGAAAACTGTACACATGCATTACATTTAATTCGTATGTTAAGCAACAGTGAATTTGAGGTAAAAGTTCGCTACCAATTAGGCTTCCTTGTCTTTTTTATATGAAACTATATCCTAATATTTTTTTTGTGCTTACTTGACATGTAAAACTACCGTTTCCCAGTGATATTGGGCTTTTATACTAGAATAAAGTTCCCACACACAAAGTCTAACCTTTCTGGCATTCTTCTCCACATTCAGGTTTGTCTCTTTTCTGTGTCTAGAATGAAAATAAAACAGAGGATACTGAGAATATCTTTAAATAATCTTTTTGCAAATAAAAGTAAATAATAATGACAATGATAAGATACTAATAATAATTACAATAATGATAAATAGATAAATAAATACCGGCCATGCATTGATGCTGCACGCCAGCGCACAAAGAATAACTCCAACCGCAAATTTGACCATCTTCAAAAATTGTGTGTGAAGTGACCCATCTATTATCTGAAACTTAAATACACAACAGAGCGGCTTTTTACACAAGAATGTGAACATTTTATTGGATGGTAAAAAGGGATTAATTCTTTTGTCCTCTGTATGATATAACGAAATCTTTTCAATAGGAAATTAGTCTGTCACAACAAATGTTTAAGCAACAATGGTTACGCTTTCTCTTTAATCATGCGTCAAAGATATTCTAAGTGAAATAATGGGCTATATAAGCAGATTTCTCTTATTCTTTCTTATGTTAAGCTGTAGTGCTTCATGTAGAATTTTCAACAATCGGAATCAAACACAAATGGGGAAAAACGGGACAAATACTGTTAAATAATCGTTTGAAAACGGAATGAATGCTACATATATATATATATATATATATATATATATATATATATATATATATATATATATATATATATATATATATATATATATATATATATATATATATATATATATAGTAGTGACTTTTAAGGAATTTTCAACAATAGTGAGGTATTATAAAATGGCTTAGCAACGCAATACATAGGAACAATCAAGAAAGATCTTGAGCGGTTCAGGTGGAGATACATAGGATTCACCATGTCTGTCCATCTTTCTGTCTGTTTGTATGTATATTCATGGTTTACGGACCATACCTGACATACTTTTTCACCTATATCAAGAAAAACTCGCACTAAGACTCCTCACCAGTCAAGGGTGAGTCCTATTGAACTGGAAATAAAAAAGGTCAAGGTCACAGATCATGGATAACTGAATATGGTTTTCGGACCATAACTGAATTCGATTTACACTTATCACGTGAAATTTCAAACACAGACGTACAGTAGGTCAATGATATAATCCGTTGAGCTGGAAGTCAAAGGATCAAAGATCAAGCTCACACAGAATGGATGACCTAACTGAACTCTTTTTTACATCTATGGTCGTGAAACTTCACACACACCGTCTTCCCACCAATCAATGATGTGCCCTATTGATTTGGAGGTCGGCAGTCCAAAGGTCATGGTCTCATAACATTTAAAAATGAATATGGTTTCAAGACCATAGTTGAATTTCCCTTATATCTATCGTCATGAAATATTACATACAAACTCTCAATGAGTAAAAGATGTATCCTAATGGTTTAGGGGTCAAAAGGTCAATTTTTGATTTAGCTTTCGTTACATCTTATGAAAAGTGAGAAGCTGGGTTTTGTTACTGAATATAGCTTACTTATGATGAAAGGTTTCTAGTGATGTAATAATATCGACCCTGTGACCTTGATTTTGAAATTTGATCTTTCCTTCTATAACTAAGTATTCTTATTGTATCTTTCGAACATGTAATGTTAGGGTTTTCAAATTCTATATAACTTCTATTGTGATGTATCTTGAGAAGACACAGGGGTCATGACCTCCATTCAAGATCACTGTTTGCACATGAATGTTGTTAATTGACGCAGAAAGGGGAATTTGTCCCATTAGGAAAGTTTAGTTGTTTTAGGCCAGGTTTATGATAAAGGTGTCCGCATTGTGGCAGTAAACACTGTTCATAAGTCCTCTTTCCTAAAAGTGCGTAGCTATAGCATTGGATGGCAAAATCATTAACGTTTCTTCAGAATCGTTCAGAATGACGTCAAATTACATTATGACCTAATAAACTTGGAGGGAACGTTTAACAGTTTGCCGTTCAATACCACATTTCCGCAACGAGAAAGGTTTTGTAGAATATCAACGTTTAGTCTTTTGGTACATGTAGCAAAATAATTCTAAAATGCAAGACATGTACGCTATGTTCGATTTTCCAGGTCAGATGACGTGAATTCTATGATACCTAAAGGACCAGAGGTCTGAGGATACACTTCCATTACATACAGATTTATGCAGCAACGTTTGACTTATCATCAAGAAGAAAATAACATGATAGATCTATATATACTCATAAATACCTTAAAATTGATAATAGCAATTTACTTAAATATCACAGGACGATGATTTATTGTGCAATCAGAATGTTGTCCCTAATGAAACTTATTGTGACGAAAGATAACAAATTACGAAAGTCTAGGAGGGTCAAATTCAAAGTAGGGAAAATTAAAAGTTGTAATTATACTGCCATCATCAAATTGACCAGTCAATCTTAATATAAACTGACCCATCTTGATTTTGTTTGAATTGATTGTGAATTGAAGTGATTGAATTGATGTTTTAATGTATTTATATCGATTAATATTGTCCACCTTGTTCAAAACAGCCATGTACATTGAAATTAAAAACAGCCACGTACATGTACATTAAAATCAAAAACTTAAAATGACGAACCGTCACTTCAGTTGACCGTCTTCTGTCGGCACCACAACTACATACTAATTGAATACTTTTTTGTTGTCTTTTTCCGTGGTTATTTTCGTATGCTCTACATGTCTATTGGGACTTCCCTTATATACTAATGAATCCTAAAGTTTAATGTACAATGTTAGTTCAAAGCTCCACGAGTAAATAGTCTTTTTTTCTAAATAAAGGGGTAAACAATTTGTAATCTTGTTTTGGAATTGTCATTTACTCCCCCTTTTTTGGGTTGAGAATCGGGTCATAAAATGGGCCTTATCACGATATGAGCTATTTAATGAAAGAATTAGCGACATCCCGTGTGTTATCGTAGGGTATTTAAAGTACTAAGTACGGATTACATGTATCTTTGTTATGTTCTGTAAATTTTGTCAATGTTGTGTCACTTGAGCAAATATTTTGTCCATAATTTTGATAGCTAAAGGTATTTAACGTGCGTTTAACACCCCCACATATGTACTAATTTAAAATGATACACTATTATGTAGCTGAATGAAAAAAAAAATGTGGAAAAGAATCGCCAAAGTTATTTAAATCTATTTGTGAACTTTCATTTGTAAGATTTAATAAGACTTAGCGCTTAATACCCCTAAATACCACATGCAAAAACTATCTACTTGCGATAAATATATTTGAATTTACGAGGAAAAAAAATGGCACGTACTTTCTTCTTGTTACATCATTTATGCGATAAAATACCTGTAGATCAATACCACATCTATTGTAAAAACTTGTTCCAGACTTTTGTTACTGTATTCTGCATATGCTGAATGCTTTTGTTTTTTTTCTGCATAGAATGGACATGCAGGAGGCGTGCAGGCGTGCAGTGAAGTTCCAGGGTTTATATACTTTAATGGGAAACATGTTGGTGTCCTTCCTATACCATTAAAACGCCTGCCGGAACCTATAAAGTCACTTGAAAAATATCTACCGACACTGGTGGCTTGTTTCCGATGATCTGATAGTGGCCATAGAACTATGGTTAAAAATTAATTCCCCGAATCACCGATTACTCTCCGATATCAGAAATCGGCCGATATCCTGAGTTTAACGTATTAACCTCCAATGTCTAACTCATCGGAAGGAAATAACTTTGCCCTATTCTATTTCACTGAGTCGTAAGATGTTGAAGCCCATCGTCGAGTCTGCCTACGATTCATACGAATAGCTCATAATCTAATCGCAACTCAATAGATAGAACATCCTTCTACCCATCATTGGAAATGTTACCATGGTAACAGCAAATATGGTCATGTTAAAATAAGTGCCACCATTGTACTTTTCCTGTTGCGACATACATGTACGTTGTTTTGGGGAACGTAAAACAAAGTATTGGTGAAATTTTGCAACATTTATAGAAAAGGCCAAAGGGTGGTTCTATTTAGCCTATTGTCATATGTAATATAGATAATTTGTTTGGTCAATTATCATATTCATTATGACTATATTTATCATATTCATTATGACACTATGTAAATTGCTTGTTACTACATTAAAGCAAAGAATCGGGGGAGAAGATGTTATTGCATTATTTTTTATTCATTTTTGGGGGCGTAGACAGGTTTTTTTCTTACAACAGGTGACATTTATTTACGCTTAGTGCCAATTTACCTGATCCTGAAAGCAAAAATACAGTAACATTCACAAATTCATGGGAATTAAGACATGCAAAATTGATTGCAAGTTTCATCAGATCTCGTAAAGTGAAAGAAATTTTATATAAAACTTGAAGGCTGCATGGGGAGTACTACATGTATATAAAGCTTAAAACTTTGTTTTCTCGCCAGTCTGTCCTCCCTGGTCATGGTGTTCACACCTATTTCTACTGAGATTACGTAACCCGGTCTACCTGTCTAGGGTATGCATACGTAATGACCTACAGGTTTCAAAAACCGGGGTTTAAGTTTATTATTTAATACATTCTGTTTCTCAGATGTGGATACAATTTGGATAATTCCTTTTTGAAAAATAAATAGAGTTTAGTGTGTATAGACATAATGTATTTGAAAAGTAATGAATGTCCTATCATTTTAGCATGACCAGCTTTAATGCAGTGAAGTGTCTCTGGAGGTGCATCGTATGTAGAAGGGCACCACATGAGTACAGTTTCCCATCCCTTGCTAGACAAGAAGAGAAGGGGAATAAAATTTTAGTGGACGGATCTTATAGGTATAATTAATGTACATGATATTTAAGCAAAAACACACCTTGTGCATGTTCTGATATGCATTTTCTTGCATTTTATACAATGTAGCCTGGATAAAGTGCAACATCATTTGTAGCCTTCTACTGGTGACACTGGAGGGAATCTGCCTTTCCATCCGTCAGTCTGTCATTCTGTCCATTTACTTTTCGGCACTTTTCTTCAACATGGTTCAAGGTATACCGGTGATCATGAAAGTTGGCATATAGCTTCAGTAATACAGACAGATTGAGTTTCAACTTTGGTTCCATTTTGCACAAGTTATACCCCTTTGAAATTTGCTTGCTATCATTGGGCTCAATAATTTAACTGTAGGTTACTTTTATATATTCATGATCAATTTTGGAATAAGCTTAATTTGCTTCTTGTTTGACCTTGTTGCTGCTGGAGCACAGTGTTTCACAAACACATCTTTTATGTATAAATCAGTACATGGAAATTTGTGTACTTTTCACTGTATTTTGATGATGTGGCTGCATAACATGGATGCTTTTCAGAATTCTTCTTCGTTGCATGAATTGCAGCCTTATTTTCCATGCAAGCTGTGTTAACTACGAAATAGAGCAACTACTCACTGGCGAGGAAGAGGAAGTGTATTGTGACGCTTGTGCTGAAAATGGAAAAGTAAAAGAATTTGATTAACAATTATTTGCATGCTGTTTAATTTTATGTCTCTCTTTTCTCTGAAGAAGTGGGTCATATTGCATTTTAACTGTCATTTTGTTGGTGTGAAATAGATAGCTTGAGAACTGTTTTGCTTGGTTTTCAAACTTTGAAAGTATACAGTGTATGTACATGTAGAGATAGTTTAATGAATAGATGGTCCCTATACATGTAGATATTCAGGTAACTGTCTTTTGAGAAGGGGTGCAGAAGCATATTACAAACATCTCATGTTCCTTTTTCATGTGTTTAATTGAATATGAACTTATGCATATAAAAACCAGCATTGAATTATCAGACTAATTCTAATAAAAATAGACTTGTTCCTAATCAAAATGTATGTAGCAACAAGTCCAAAATCCTGATTTGTTTCTCAGAATTTAATTCACATTTTCATTATAATTTTGACAGGAGGAACATACTGATCATAAAACAGCCAGGGGCGGAGAACATACGGGGGAGGGTCACTAGCGCGACAGCAGACATGATAAATGATCCGGGAGTTGACCCGAACATAAAACAGATCATTATTGATGGGTTGGTTCCTGATCACAACAACAACAAAGAGTCAGTATCTACAGAAACTGCAGTACAGCCGACAGAACCTATGTCTCCACCATCTTCAACTAGGTCTCACTCTCAGTCGCCTCCACAACCTATGTCACAAAGTATGTCCCCACCATCTTCAAGGTCTCCATCACCAGTGGAAGAGAAAAGTGTGTTTAAAGTTTGGAAGGATTCTGAAGAGAAATGTTTAATTGATTTAAGGCATAAGATGGAAAAAGAGTTTGCAACTAACAGAAATCACTTATCCTTATGGCTTAAAATTGCAGAAGATATGTTTAAAATGTTAAATTTCAAAATAACTGCTCAACAGTGTAATTATAAGTATAATGCTCTAAAAAAGAAGTGGAAGGAGATAATTGATGCACCATCTGGCTCGGCAACAAAACATTTTGTCCATCGTGACTCGTTTGATGAGTTTTACGGCACCAGAAATACAACAAAGCCTAAATATGCAATCGATACAGACGCAAAAAAAGACCAAGAATTTGCTGAAAATGAGGATGTGGATGGCCTGCATAATGAGCACAAAGACCCTTCTAAATGTCATAATAAAGAGGGTAAAGCCTCAAAGGGGAAAAAAAGGAAAAGAGCAGATTTAAATAAACTTATTGAAGAGCAACACAATGATTTTATTGAAAAAATGACCAAAATGCATGAGGAAAAGATGAATCGGTTTGATAAATTTCTCACATTGATGGAAAAAAATATGTCTCAAAATTGAAAAGAGAATTTTGTGTAAAAATTCATGCATTAACATATGCAGCAGACTGGTGCATAATACATAGACATAGTCACATTAGAATTAAGAATCAGAAGCTTGTCTGATATGGAGTTCATACATGTATATACAATTTTTTAATAAGACTTTTTATTCAGAGACCTGTTGAGAAAGGATACCCCTTTGTCTGGTATCTGTTGGCTAGTAGTTTGTGAGGTTACTATATTCATCTTTTCATAGAGTGAAACCTTGTTATCACAACTTGTTGACAGCTTGTGAAAGCAAAATGACTTGAATGTTCCCTTTCATCATTGTACAAGTACAACAGAAACAGCCACGCCATGCTGTTTTGCATTAGATAAAACACTAATAAAATATGCATTTGGGATCTGTTTCCATAGTCTAGCTGCAACTAAGAAGAAAATGCTTATGTATTGTGGTATCCAACCAATGAAAATGGAGTTGAAAAAAAACTTGTGCTAAGAATCTTTTAAAGGAGCATGATGAATCTCAATAAACGAAAACACTGGAATTAGTTATTTTCTTGGGTTAAAATTTCAAGAATTTTAGAGCATTTTAATGTTGTGGATTTCAAATGTATTTTACATGTTATAAAGAAACAAAACATAATTTTGACATTTTGAAATTGGTTGATTTAGATTACATACATCATGCATATGAAAGAAAACACTCAAGCCATTTTTGCATACTAAATAGCTTTAAACTGCTGTTTGGGAGGCATAACTGTTTTTTATTGTGGCATGGTATGCTGTTTATTTTCATTATATTCTGATAGACATGACCAAGATGTTTTATTACTTTCTTTGTCAGAACTCAAATGTTATGTATTACATGTATAAGGCAATGCAGTGATATTTTTCTTCATTTGTGTGGCATGTTTTGCCCTGTAATGAAAATCAGGGTTATTTAGTTATTGGCTTGTCCGTTTGTATGTCTCTTTGCTTGTGGGAAAAAAACTTCAACATAACTTTTGAACCATAAGAGGTTGAGACTTCTTGATAATTGGAATGTGTACTTTACTGATGAAGCTATCGAGAAATTCTGTTAAGGTTGATGACCTTGACCTTTATCCTAAGAATAACCTTTTTCCACTTTGTTATACCCCCACCCCTCAAATGTTATTATCTTAGATTCATAATATTCACACAATTGATGTGCATTACGTTGCATCCATTTGTCACTGATTTGCCATGGTTAAGGAATGATTTAATTGACTTCAGTTCCCTGATACTTACAACTGAACTAGAGCAGGTTAAGGTTACTAGATGTTCCTTAACTTTTATTGGCAAGAGATTTAAATGTATCGCGTTTTCTTGAGCAATTGATATAGAAGTAGAAGATGATGTCTACTGATTAATCACATTAATAGAGCTTTTTCAAACAATGCTGTTGTTATCAGGGTGTTTTCAAGTTTCACAATTGTTTTTTTATTTTTCATTAATGTTCAAGACATGAGCTTATGTAAAATAACAAATAAAAATAACAACAAAAGTTCTGTTTGTCATTGTCTCACTTCAAAGTTGAATTGAAGCAATAGCCTCATTCATCCGCATTGGCATCAGCACCTCAGGTTAGGTAAAATGGGATACCTCAGATTTAGATATAGTACAAGTGCTTTATGGACCAAACTTCCACCAGTGATATACATGTATCATGAATGATTTCATGCATTTTTTGGATGCAGATTATATCCACTTTTATGGCACAGTAGCTTGGCTAGTAAAACCATGGCACATTTATATTTTCAGCTACCGAGATGAACTACAGTCTTGAAATACATTTACTTCTATGGCCAGAATTGAAACACAGGAGGGGGGATATTGATTTTATGTTTTCTGTTGTCAACTTCAACTTTGTCATGTGAGAAAGAGACTTCACTACTAAAGCATTTTCGGCTGTGGCCGATGGCCTTAGGACCTTTGTGCTGAAAATAGCATTTTTGGACACTCTTGTCCTGGGGCATAGTATTTCATAAACACATCTTGATTTTTATGTCATCTGAATAGAATTTGGGGACATCTAGTTTTGTCCTGTCTGTGTGTGACTCTGAGGAAAAAACCTTTGATCTTTGCCATAAACTTTGAACCATATAAAAGAGGGATTCAAATATGGTCTGAACACTCCATTAATGAAACCTTTTCACATGACACCATGGTCAATTTGACTGTTATCTTTATTGCCATTATGAACTTTATTGACGCCAGGGGCATCATTGTGTTAGAAAAGCATCTTTTTATATGTTTACTTTAGAACAAAATTGAAATTATACATGAAGGTCAGATATTTCAGTATATCAGACACACTGGAGTAGGCGCAACCTCCTTGCCACACCATGAGAACCATTCAGGTATATATTTTGGCAAGCATTTGGATCGTCGTCTTCATTATTGTCTGTGAAATCTTCTAAATCGTCAGTGTTAAGTACACAGAGATTGTGTAAAACGCAGCCAGCCATTATGAGCTTTGCAATGTCTTGTGGGTTATGAAGAGTTACTTCTTTAAGTCTACGAAACCTTCCTTTAAGGCGTCCGAATGCTCTCTCTACTGTTTGTCTTGCACTTGAAAGTTTATGGTTGAACCTCTGTTGTTGTCTTGTCAAATTTCCATAATTTTTGAATGGTCAAATCATCCAATTCCTCAAGGGATAAGCATTATCGGCAAGCAGATGGTGATTTTGCAAGAATGCTCTGCCGCCTTCAGTATTATGGTACAGCTGTGAGTTACGCAGAACTCGTGCATCATGGGTACATCCAGGCCAACCTGTATAGGCACTTGTGATCAATAGTTTGTTGTCCACAACAACCTGAAGTACAACATTTCAAATATATATATAACGAAGTATCATTAATCTGGATTGACACAATTCTGCCCACATACTTTGTTCAGATGATAAGAAAGTAAACGCAAATATTTGTTCTTAACAATATGAACAATGTCAAAAGAGTTTACTAGAAAGATTTCACATTAAGAAGATTTCTGTGTACATGTGTTAGTTTTGTTGAATCATAGGAACATCCTATCAAGATGGTTTCTTCTTCAGGATTGGCCTGTGTCATTTTTTTTTGGGGGGGGGGGTTAAGAGTGCCCACATATGTGGACAGCTTCTTCAAAAAATGTACATGTATACCTGAAGTTGAATGGATGGGTATCCTTTTCGGTTATAAAAACTTCTGTCGCCCTCTAGTGCACTTGCAAGTCTTATATGTGTTCCGTCAATAAATCTAACTACACCTGGGATTCCACTTGACAACTCAACTGCCCTGGCAATCTCCCTCTGTCTCTCGCTATTTGGCCACTGAATTACCTGGTAATAGTGAAAAATGAAACAGGATATCTTAGGTGTACAGTAGATACACATATACAAGCATGCATTCAAAAAATGTAAAATTATAAGATGGCATGTAATCCAAATGTGACCAATATTTTCTTCAGGCTTGACCAAGAAGTGTTTGAAAATACAAACGCTATCTCAACCAAGCTTAATTGCATGCCTGTTATTTGTTCCATTTAGCCAAAGGACAGCTCTATGTTTTGATTGTGTTGCATTGTCAGTTTTGAACTGTAACAACTAGTTAACTTACCCTTTCTTTCAACTCAAGCACGGCATTTGTCACATTGTGGATGATCCCATGCACTGTAGACTTTGACAACCCAAAAAGATGAGCGCATTCTCTCATGCATTGCTGGTTCCCTATGAAATTAAGAAATATTAACAACTGCTTCTCGGGTGCAACAGGTTCCGATCCCCCACGATTGTTATGGTGTAATGCTGGGTATATTTTGCTCAACAAAAAGTCGAATGTGGCTCTATGCAATCGATAATGCATTTTAAAGTCGTCAATGTTTTGGTACATACTAATTTTATCGATCACTTCCATGTAACTATCCACCTTTGGCATTTCTAACCGTTTTCCCGATGCTAGTATAAGGAGGAGAGAGGACTTTCGTTGCTCAATTTCCATTAATTCTCCCTCATTTTCAAAGAAAGTATTGAGAAATGCATATGCGCTCGACGAGACGTCCATGTTTATAATTATAGTTCAAACTATGCCGCGTTCGACTTGGCCACGAAAGCAACTTGCGTATTCACATTTCCGGTTTGAGCTATAGCTGATTAGTCGAACTCGCTCTTGATATAGAGGTAGTGATTACACAGATTATGTAATATAGAACGACGCATATTTCAGGATGATAAAAGTTAGGTGGAAATGGACTAATATTGCGATTGCGTGTTGCGGTTAGGACGGAACAGCCATGCAAGAATAGCGTTATTTTAAAACACAGTGGCGGATCCAGGATTTCCGAAAAGGGGGGGGGACATGTCTATAAGCCAAATTTCTCAGCCATTTTTGGTGCAAAATCTGGATTTTTACTAGTAAATATGTGGCCAAAAGGGGGGGGGGGCACCGCCCCCCCTCTTAATCTGCCACTGAAACATGAGGGAAAACGCAAACAAGTAAGACTAAAGGAAACATCAGGGACAGTAGAAAGGGCGAGGAAACAACTAGCATGTGAATTTCGAATGAGGCAGCCATGGAAGCCAGATACAGATTAGGTTGGAGAAGGCTTATCCACTGCCTGATTCTCCACATGGTGAGACGGAGTTAAGGGTTCTCGATCGTTGGATGACGTCATATATGTTCCGTCAGAAGGATGATGGGAGAAATAAAAGTTTGTTGATTTATCTTCGTTAAAATAGCATATATATTATAGTAGTAACAAAATAATGTAAAACTATAGGTCTTAAACATATTTCTGATTTATTACGACTTACCAAATCATTTGCATAAATTTTGTGTCAAAATAAGAGGGCGGTGTTCTATTATTATGCTTATTTTTAAGTTTAGCATGATTACATAAAAATATCTATGTTCAAAGAAACATCTGATATTGTAGGAAGTCTGCAGTGTAAAATTATAAACCACACATAAAAGGCATCACTACAAGAGCTGCGCTCTCATTGTCCTTACAGTGATTTGGGGACAAAATAGGGGGTAGGGTAATAAATTTTACTTTGCACAAAATCTAAGCTGGATACATACATATTGCCAGATCTTTTGTTTATTTTACATATGGTATTGTAGAATGAAAGTAAATCAAGAAAATGAGATTTGCACATATCTTTACATTATCAGCACTCTAAGTATTACATTTTGACGCATATGTATAAAGGGAGATAATTTTTGCAACCAGAGATGCAAGGCAGCCTTTTCTCTCATTACATACATAAGGGATTCTAAAATTGACACTGAGTTATGAAGGAAAGATATTTATACTACAAACAAGAAGTGTTTATAATCTGTTGATTTACATAAAATTGAGCATGCAATGCAAATTAATAGATGATACGTTTGACTCAGAAATTACCAAAATATGTGAAGACTCCATAATTTTGATTTATTGCTCGAACGAAAACAAATATGGGTAGGTAATGTTTTAACGCCACCAATGTTTTTGTGTCTTATATGTTCCTCAAATAAAAAAAAAAAAAAAGAATTTTTAAAAAAGCACATATTTTTCACTTGAATTTTCTTAGGGATGGATAATCTTTAAGTCAAGAATGATAACCATTTCGTTTGGTTGTTTAATCAATACGACCATATAATCATTACAAACAATAGATATCATTAATTGCTGATAACTGTCAGGTAATATAGAGAGCTGATTACTGTCAGGTAATATAGAGAGCTGATTACTGTCAGGTAATATAGAGAGCTGATTACTGTCAGGTAATATAGAGAGCTGATTACTGTCAGGAGCTGATTACTGTCAGGTAATATAGAGAGCTGATTACTGTCAGGTAATATAGAGAGCTGATTACTGTCAGGTAATATAGAGAGCTGATTACTGTCAGGAGCTGATTACTGTCAGGTAATATAGAGAGCTGATTACTGTCAGGTAATATAGAGAGCTGATTACTGTCAGGTAATATAGAGAGCTGATTACTGTCAGGAGCTGATTACTGTCAGGTAATATAGAGAGCTGATTACTGTCAGGTAATATAGAGAGCTGATTACTGTCAGGTAATATAGAGAGCTGATTACTGTCAGGTAATATAGAGAGCTGATTACTGTCAGGTAATATAGAGAGCTGATTACTGTCAGGTAATATAGAGAGCTGATTACTGTCAGGACCTGATTACTGTCAGCTAATATAGAGAGCTGATTACTGTCAGGTAATATAGAGAGCTGATTACTGTCAGGTAATATAGAGAGCTGATTACTGTCAGGAGCTGATTACTGTCAGGTAATATAGAGAGCTGATTACTGTCAGGTAATATAGAGAGCTGATTACTGTCAGGTAATATAGAGAGCTGATTACTGTCAGGTAATATAGAGAGCTGATTACTGTCAGGTAATATAGAGAGCTGATTACTGTCAGGTAATATAGAGAGCTGATTTGGTGATCTGGATGTAGAAAGTTCACGTCCGGGTCTGATTAGCGAAGAGACCTATACTAATTATCAGGATAACAGAAAGCAACCGATTCAGAGGATCTAATGGTAGCGGCGAGGAACCTTTTACGTACCACGCATACCGTGACACGGGATCGCAGTTTGTATTGTCTTATAAAAAAAACGGGACTCCAACGAACTATCGATGAGACTCAAACCCGAAACGTTACCGTCACAAGCTGAGAATCTTACCGTCACAAGCCGAGAATCTTACCTTCGCAAGCCCAGAACCTTACCGTCTCAAGCCCGACACCTTACCGTCACAGGCCGAGAACTTTACCGTCTCGAACCCAGAACCTTACCGTCACAAGTCCAGAGCCTTGCTGTCACAAGCCGAGAACCTTACTGTCACAAGCCCAGAACCTTATCGTCACAAGCCCAGAACCATACCGTCACAAGCCCAGAACCATACCGTCATAAGCCCAGAACTTTACCGTCTCCAGCCCAGAACCTTACCGTCACAAGTCCAGAGCCTTGCTGTCACAAGCCGAGAACGTTACTGTCACAAGCCCAGAACATTACCGTCAGAAGCCCAGAACCTTATCGTCAGAGGCCGAGAATCTCACCGTCACAAGCCCAGAACCATACCGTCATAAGCCCAGAACCTTGCAGTCTCGAGCCCAGAACTTTACCGTCACAAGTAGAGATCTTTACCGTGACAAGCCGAGAACCTACCATCACAAGCCCAGAAACTTACCGTCATAAGCCCAGATAGTTACCGAATGAGCTCTATAGCTATACAGGAAAATACATTTGTATTGAATTAAATCCATGAAAAGGTCAAATAACATTTCAGTTTTCATGGAAGTTATCCATGAATTCAAAACAGAGGAGATTATTTGAGAGTAGTATTTCATGCCGTATAAAACTACAGAATATTCATATTTCATTCACGGCTTTTTGACCTATTCTATCATATTATGATATCACGATGCAGAATAACATGCAGGTGCAGGTGTATTTATTCCGTTCTTTTGTTACCTTGATAATTGACCTTTGTGGCCTTTAGTATTTCTACATAGGTGCATGTATAACGATGGCGAAATGTATGACTATGAATTGCTCAAAAGGGATTCAAATAAAGTTCATTGTTTTAGTGGCAATATATGGCCGCGGTTGATTGGACTACAATCAGAGACATAGACTACTTTTGAAAGTAGTCTATGTCTCTGACTACAATCACACATTTAATATCTACATGTATGTAACATCAGAGACATGAAAGTAATCTATGTCTCTGGTAACATACAGGAATAATTAAACTTGTCAGATCAACAAGCAATTGTAGGTGCCAATTACCGAGGACAAACCACTTGTCGGTTCACTCTGCTGACCACCAGTCAATGCATTATATAGATTCAGAATTAGTCGGACTGATGGTACATTCATTAACAAATGTTTATAAACGATAAATTCTACCTTTAACCACTTCAGTTTCACTTATGTACGAGGGCTGGTTGATATGTTGTTAGCCTTGTATTGAAGGAGGTCAGCAGGATTTCCTTTTCAGTGGTACTATTCATCGATTATTTAAGGTCGTGTAACCGAAGACTGGTGTCATTTGCTAAGTTATTATAAACGAGATAGCACTCTAAAGTAAACAAGGCAAGTATACTTTGCTAAACGGACAAAATCGGTTAAAAAGCAGTGATCCAATCTTTGCATAACAAAGGTTTAGCACCTAAGGATATACATACTGATATGGTAGCAACACTAAGGAAAGATGCCACTTCATATGCTATAATAAAAAGACGGGAGGCGGAGTTTAAGAGCAGCAGACAGAGCCTTTAGGATGGCCTCGTCCTGGAATGCCTGTCACTGTTGCAACCCTAGAAATGGTCAATAAAGTCCACGATATTGTTATGACTGACAGACGAGTTACAGAAAGATATATAGCCAGTATTATGAAGCATTTTCAAAGAAAGAGTACATTCCATTCTGACGGAGGATCTTGCAATGAGAAAGCTTTCAGCCCGTTGGGTACCAAGACTTATGACAGTTGATTAGAAGCACACCAGGCACACATTGTATCGTGCTAATCTGAACCTTTTAGATGTGTTACTAGGGATGAAACGTGGGTCTATCATTTCACCCCAAAGGCTAAACAACAAGAGTCTAAACAATAGAAAAGCCGGTGTGGCCTAGTGGATAAGTTGCTCGGCTCGTGATCGAGAGGTCGCGGGTTCGACTCCCGCCCGGGGCACACCGGTGTTCTGTCTTTCGGATGAGACAGTAAAAACCGAGGTCCCGTGTCACGGTAGGCGTGGCACGTAAAAGATCCCTCACTGCTTCGGGTGGGTCCGTTGCAAAGGTCTAAATTTGTATGCAATGCATCAGGCAGATGCCGTCACCATATACGTGAAATAATCGTGGAGTGACGTAAAACAATAATCAAACAAACAAAACTAAACAATAGAAACTTCCTGGTTCACCCCGTCAAAGAAGGCAAAGACTGTTCCATCGGTTGGAGAGGTTATATATATGGCCTCGGTTTTCTGGGATGCTGATGGTATTGTGATGGTAGATTATCTCCAAAAGGGAAATTAATCAATGGCACATTGTATGCAACACTTCTGAGGCAGTTACAGGAAAACATTTAAGTCAAGCGCTGTGGAAAATTCCACCTGAACAATCCCCTATTCACAAATGTGTCAATGCCGTGGCTGTCATTAACGATTGTGGCTTTAAATTGATTGAGCATACGCCTTATTCGCATGAATTCGCTCCATCAAACTTTCTTCTATTTCCAAAACTGTACTCACTTTCAGTCAGATGATGATGTCATACATGCAGTGGAGGACTTTCTGAACGGTTAAGAAAAGTAAAAGCGGCATTGAGGTCCTAGAACATCGCTGGCAAAAGTGTATAGATAATGAAGGAAATTATGCTGAAAAATGATGCAATATGTCTGCAAAAATTCAAACCCTTACACATGAGCCTCACAACATATCAATCAGCCCTCGTAACAATATTAATGACAATAAAAAACTACATGTACATATTTAGTAGTTATGCATTCCAGCAACACCAGGTGGATTTCCTTGTGTACTGGAATAGAAATTAACAAAGTATATATATACTGAGTGGTTAAACGCCACTGGATCGGAGATCACGCCAACGATGTCTTGTCCCTATCTTTCTATGTTGGTGAACCACTCAATACTATGGTGGCACAGAGGGGACATACATTACTCTCTTAATCTCGAAGCATTTACTTTTATCTCGGACGGCTTTTTATCTCGAGAGAACGACATGGGTCATAATAATGATATCATGGGCAGGATTTTGAAGTCTGGCGATTTATGACGCTTTCTGAGGCTTGTTTGTCAGTGTGCATGGCAATTCTCATTGCATTATAGAATGCCGTGCTCCCCGAATTAACATATCTATAATTCCCCGAGAAGTAATTGCAATTCTTTGAGTGTGGCTTTCTTTCTAAGAAGAAGGGAGTTTGATATGGAAAGTAAATCAGTGACTTTATCCAGCTGTATTGAAATTATTTGTGCTTGAGTGTCAATAGACAGACCTAATATTTTATGACCGTTGCAGGGCCGTCCGTTTTCTCGTCATTAAGGGGAATTCCACACCTAAGGTAAATTCTTTGAAATGAGGAGTTACCCTTTCTGAACTTGAAATGAATATGTGGTCATCCAAGTAATGGTGAATGGTTTGGATATCTGACTGACTACCAAAAAAGAAAAAAAGAAAAAAAAAAGAAAACTTTTCAAATGTATTGCACGTCAGCGAACAGTCCAGTAGGTCTGAATGATGAAAGATTTCTAGGGATGTTGAGCGTGCTGGTGGTAAGGTTTTGGGTAAAAATGTTGCTGTTGATTTTTTGGTCTGTACAGCTGTGACGATGGACGATACATGGAGCTATAGATCAGTGTGTAAGGCTTGTTACAGTTCTGTTTTAAGCATAAATGAGCAAAGGATCAAGATTGTCTAGTGTATGCGTCCTTGAAATTGAAGCTGGAGCACCTGTGTTTGAACGAAGTTAGTGCTGCTATACTTGAAACATTTTTTTGCACTGGAATACATGGACCACATGAGCTAGGAATATGCTCATATATAGTAGTTTTTCCCAATGGCGGAAAAACCACTATATAGTAGTCTTTCCCCCATAGTAGTTTCCCCCTTACGTAGCGGTTTGGAAATTATACACGTTCGTTCTGTATCACTCAGATAACATTTATTAATATATAAGAATTGAACGTGCAAGAACTCATTGAACATTCAATTCCTAAATAAATTAAGACTGATGCATTATATATATCACAATATCGTTCATCATGTTCAGAGTACATGATGAACATGAAAATAACAGAAAGGAATTCCACCCAGGTGTCAACAAGGCTTGTCTAGTCGCAAATGTTGTAAATCATGAACACAAGAATGTGATTTCCTTGTCCTTTACGCAAAGTATGAAGGGTTTCATTTTAAAATATCTATATGCTAAGTTTCCAAGCTCTACACCCTTTTGTGTAGAAGATATAGTCAAGCAAAATTTTTTGAAAAGTAGGTCACAATATAAGGTCAAGTTCATTAGGTCAAAAGTCATGGTCCCAAATAAAAGATCTTATCACAAGTAATCTATATATGAAGTTCAAAACCCCATCTCCTTTTGGTACAAAAGATACAGCCAATGTTTAAGTTTTTGAAAACGTAGAGCACCAAGGTCAAAGTCACTAATTAAAAAAGCATGGTCGCAATAAAAGGTTTTACCACAAGAAAACTATATGTGGAGTTTCAAAGCATTGTACATCTTGGTACAAAGAGTATAGTCAAGGTTTTGCAACAGGGTAAGAGTCACAGACAGGTCAAAAACTAGATGCTCCCGAATTTCATTCCGGGGGCATAAAAACGAACTTGTTTTTCTTTTCCATTTGTATATATAGAGATTTCTCGGATTAAATATAGATATCTCGAATGAAATTCTAGTAGATAAATCTCTGTTCTAAATATATGCATTTGTATTTGGATAAGAGATTAAAATTGAAGACATTTCTACATAAGAAAATGAGATATCTCTAAATTAATTGGATATATCTCCGTATCAAAAGTTGAGATATCTCTATTTTAAATAGAAATCTATTTATTGTTAACAAGGTAACAAGCTGGATTTACTTACATGTATGTGTGAAAGAAAATCCGGAATTTCACATTGGGGGGAAAATCCACTATATAGTAGTTTTTCCCCGAGGGAAAAATGGCTATAAGAGGGAGGAAAAATGGCTATATAGGCAAATTTTCCCCGTGGGAAAACTACTATATAGCCATTTTTCCGGGGGGGGGGGGACTACTATATAGCCATTTTTCCGGGGGGAAAATTGGCTAGGGGGAAAAACTACTATATAACACCGGCTGCCATCCTTAATTAAAATGGTTCGCCATATCTTTAAAAATTTCCACCGTTTTTGCCATGACTTTTAAATCATTGATATATTTCATGGTGGACTGTAAAACAAATACTGGTGAAATGGACGAAATCATCTAGCCATGGATTCATTGTTGATATTTTAAGGCCCCTCTAGGTTTCAGTTTAACCTGGAAAATAGAGCTTTGGTTCTTCTTTGGGTCTGCATTTAAGAGGTTACTCAGAGAGAAAACTCTCCTACTTGCCCTAATACGTAGGTCAACATTGTAGCCCAGCTTTCGTGAAAGGGATGACTCGTGACTTGGCGTCACTGCTATGTACGTTATTACCCGGATGTACTAGCGCAGCATCAGCTGTCAGGGCTAGAACATTAGGGATCTGGGGAGGAGTGCAGTCTTCAGAGTTGGGTAGCAGGGGCGGAGGTAAGCATAAAAAAGCCTGAGTTGTTGAACTTAAAGGTGACTGGTTAGAAGCCTGAGGTGCCGATCTGGCGTATGGGCTCGATGAAGGACACTTGGGCCTGCATGGCATGATTGTATAAAAATTTTACCGGTTAAGAAAAAGCCCGCTTAATATTTTGCGGTGCTTACTCCTTCTTGTAGTCTGTAAAAAGATAGAAGCTGAAATATTTGGCTGAATTCCACCTCAAATCACCAAATACTGCATGGGTGTGCAAACCGTGTGCACTGGCCGGGTGTATGCGTCAGTACGAGTTATTGATCTTGTCCCAATAAAGTCAGATATCACACAATATTTGATGTTATAATTTGGTATCAAAAAGATATACCTGGCAAATACATTCACTCGTAAGCCTGGGCTATTCACACCCCCCCCCCCCCCCCAAATAAATAAAATCTTATTTGAACTTAACCTTAGTGCACAGAAAATGTGCTTGCTGAAAATACCTTAACACTTGATGTGAAAAATACTGACCCATTAACTAAATTGTATTTTTATACCTCAACTCTATTACTCTGAAGCAGATTCGTTAAATACATCACGTGACTATGTTACAAAACATCGCGTCTTCCCTAGGGATGACAAAACTTCATATCTCCCCAAAACACATGCTCCGATGGCCACACTTTCTCTGCTTCTCGCAAGAGTTGTCTTTCTAGTCGGCTTGTTTGGAAACAAAATGGAAGCAGAGAAAGGTCCGAGACGTTTCTATGTCGCTAATAATGACGAAATCACCAACTCGTTGATAAATAAGGAATACATGTATAAGACCACAAAGAAATCTACAAAAGGCTCTGTCAAGTGTTTCAGGAATTTTCTGACCGAAACGGCAAAACTACAGATTTAGAGTCTTACAATCGGACACTGAAGGCGTTTGTAAGACAGATGTAGGACAGATGCAAAACAGTTGCTATCCAAAACATTCGATACGGTATCAACATGTACACAAAATATAAGATAAACATGGATATCATCAACCACTCAGATATTAGGTCAAGATGTCAAATGTTCTCGGCCAGTTGAAACTTCAGGGTCTGGGTAAAATAGATCACCACTCCCCAGTTGTTGGCTGAACTTGACTAATCCTTTTTTGTCGGTGTAATAAACAATTTATGGACCTGTTGGTAGGGTGATATGAAGGTTCGTCCTATCGATTCAGTCATACTCACCCTAGGGCGTAGCCCGAGAGGGAATATGACTGTTGAAGTTAGACGAACCTTCATAACACCCTACCAAGAGGTCCATAAATGTGTAATATTGTTACTTGTCAACAAATAGTCCATGAATAGGATTTTAATCAAAAAGATATACCTGGCAAATATATGCACTCAGAAGCCTGAAATTTACAGCCCGAGCAGGACTCGAGGTAGCCAAAAACTCTTGCATGAATCGTGTCAGGGTTATTTAGAACATTAATACCTTATGGTGGTTGATATCATTCATCCGAGCTACAGATCTACATATTCCATCGACCGTTACATAATTTCCTATATATAGGTCATTCTAGATTTGAACAGAGGTGTTCACGCCGTAGACTTGTGAGGAGCATAATTATGTTAATTGCTGATATCTTGTATAATTGTGTTGTACTGATAAAACATGAAATGTACATGTTGTATAATATAGGTTTGTGCTCAGCGAACAAACTTAGAGAATTTTTAAAATTTACTTTTCACTATATATAGGCTCGCTTTGATGGCCAGTTTGTATTAAATAAAGAAATTTATACATGATAGAAGCCAATGAACATTCGTTGCTGACTATACAGTGACCATCTACATTCATTCGATCTGCAATTTTTAAGATCACCGAAGTTGAATTTATGAGATGAAAGAGAATATGTCACTCCTTTACCAAACAACTCCGTCAGAAGGAGGGAGAACATACTTACATTTAATTGATGATCTGTTGTAACAAATTACAAAGAGACATGGACTAATAATCACTGATGTCTTCTCACAAATTACTGATTTGTAATAACAATTTAAGGGTGCGGTTCTATTCAGCTTCCATATTGTTGTCATTTCTTGAAAAGTTTTAGAAACTATTTTTGTGTTTTATTGCAGCTCGGAATACCGGGTGCTCTGTATATGTGAATCTAAGAGACTGTGATGGGACGTTCGATTGAAGTTATTGGGATATAAGAATGTGATCAATAAGGAGGCATATGTATCCGTAAAATGAATGATATCTCTTAAAAGAAAGAGTGAATGTGTTGTTACAATTATCTCTTTAAGTATTTGTTGCTATGAAACTAATTGGCTGCTTTATATCAAGTATCAATCCACGTAAATGGTAACTTCTGAAATGACGGACTGTAGTACTTGCCTTGATTTTAGTTTTGCACAGAAGAATGTTGACTCAAAACTAAATTTACTTCATTTTTCGAAGACAGCTGGTAACAAAAATTCAAAAAAGAGAAGTGTGTTCATCCATTTTCTTTTAATTTTTCACATTTTAAAATTTGTCTAAACATAAACCAGGCCAATTTTCACCATATAATTAACATTATGTAGATGAGATTAAAATGTCCTTAATGGAGGCCCTTAGAATCAGGTAAATGCATCACCTCACTTTGTGCATAATTCAGTACGTCATACTATATAGAGAATACATTTTAGCGTTAAATAATGTTACAATTCGCACTGCATGTTCATGCTCTTCTGATTCAAGTTTTAAGTTTTCGATACCCCAACTAATATATTAGAAGGTCTTTTATGGCCAAAAAAATTTCAAATATGTTTTCAGTATATTTCTATCATAAAGTTCCTCAAAACGAGCTGGTTTCGACAATTAATGGAACACGGAACAGCCATGTATTCTTCTTGTGGATGATGCGCAGGAAACGAAGGTGCTTTCTTTGGTATCTGAATGTTATCCACATTATACAGTATAAAGTCGATGTTTGAGTAAATTTCGTGTTGAAAAAAAATAATTAAAATCTTGTATTGATGTAAAATGAACCTCAATCTCATTAAAATTCGATCTATCACGCTCCTTAGTTTTTTTCGTTGTCGCGAAGGTACTGTCCTATGACTTAATTGTAATTTGTGAAATTAAAACAAACATAAATGACTATAATAATTTATGCTTGTTTTAATTTCACAAATTACAAATAAGTCATAGGACAGTACCTTAGCGACAACGAAAAAACAAAGGAGCGTGATAGATCGAGTTTTTATTAGATTGAATGAACTTTTAGCGGGGCTTGATCTGTCGTCATTCATTATGCCAGAAGTGGCAGATATCAAAATGAGAGAGAGAGAGAGAAAGAAAACTAAACTTTGACATTAAAGTTTCCAATAACAATTTAAATAGATTTTTTTGTTGTAAAAATGAAAAATGAAATATTTTCCCTCCAACAACCGCTAACCTTCAGCATTCCAGAACTGGCCAATTTCAAATATCATAATAAATGTAGAGAACAGAATTTTCACATGTCAGTCAAATCATTACATATGTCAAATAAATGTATAGAAATGAATGCTTTATTGTTTCTTTGTATTGAGTAAATCAATAATGTGTGTGTGTGTGTGTGTGTGTGTGTGTGTGTGTGTGTGTAGATTTTTGCCAATCCCAAGTGACGAATTGTATTTATTTATTTATTCATTCATTCATTCATTCATTCATTCATTCATTCATTTATTTATTTATTTATTTATTTATATCCCATATATTTCATTTTCTTAGAATACATGATGTGTGTCGCTATACACTCTTTTTACATAGTTTTGATAAAATGTGCTCTGATTACAAGTTTCTTTTTTTTATTTCTCTAAAAATCCACAGATATTTTAAAAAATGATTTCAAAGTATATTTTGATGATATTAACTTCATGTATAAAAATATATAATGGCGTAGAAATATGATAATTATTCTAAAACTAAGGAATATCTCCCTCATACATGTAGCTCTGTCCTTAGATTAGATCTTTGGTTCATACGTTTTGTCGTCAAATGTATTTCCTTTTATTTATTTATTAAAAAACTGGGGCATCCACCGAAATTTTTCCACATTATACATTTATCATTTTTCATGAGGTGCATATTGAAACCAGTCCTTAGAATTATTTTTCTTACCAGAGGGGCAGTCCACTTTAATGTAAAACGTATTTATAACAAATGTTCCACTGAATTGAATTCACGGTGCATCATGTTGATTTGTAAATAGAGCAAGCAGATAAAATGACATGTATCATTTTTGATTTTTCATTTACTAAATCTTTATGTTTGGTGATTTGCTCATATCTGCATCTCTCTCTCTCTCTCTCTCTCTCTCTCTCTCACTCACACACACACACACACACACACACACACACACACACACACACACACACACACACACACATTGTATTGTTTATTAATCAAAAGCTGTACAGCTTATAGATATATAAATATATAATAAGCAACGATATTATAGTGTAAAGTCAAGGTAACATAATATATGTATATATCACATTAAATTAAAAGATAAATACACATGTGTGTTTATATATCAAATAGAGTATAATGAATAACTATGAACTATGACTTAAAGTACTTCTAGTTTTGAAAGCACACTTTAGAAATTTACCCAAATCGCAAAGTTCCTTTGTGTTATTGGAACTCAGGAGTTGAACTAATTTGAAGACGCAGGGTCTTCTATAAAAATAATTTTTCAAATATTTAATTCTTATGTTTTCAAAAGCGGGACATTTCAAAATAAAATGAAATCATCCTCTATGTCTAATTTACAAATATTACATAAACGTCTTTCAACAGGTATCTCTTTATATCGCCCAGTTTCAATACTCAAACAATGCGAAGAAATGCGCAATCTGCCAATATGTTTCTTATATTGCATATAAATAGGTTTGGTCAAATAAGGCTGTAATGCTACGTGATCCGTAATATGTTTATATAAAGAACATTTCGACGATGCGTTTATTTCAGCTATAATAAATTGTTTATATATATCAATACGTCGTTGCTTCACTTCCATTACAATAATTTTTTCATCTAAAGTACATTGATTTGACCAAATTTCACTAAGACCAATTTCTGATAAAATTCTTTTTACATTAGATAACCAGTTTGTACAGTTAGGTACACATATACACATACACTATTTTGTAGAGGTAATCTACGATTTATGGATAACAAAAATTAGGTAAGTTCACCATTTATTAGATAAAAATAATAAATCACTCTCAAATTACAACACATTATTGTAATATTGTAACATTGTTACATACATTTATTGTTTTTCTGATACTTGCCTTTTTAAAAATATAAATCACAAATGAACATTAAAAGAGTTTGACTAGAACACTGACAAAGTCAGGAAGGTCCCGCCGAAAGGCATCTATAGCAAACTGCAGCATTATTTCTCATAATATTCAATTCAATTTAATTTACATTAAAAGTTTGTTATATCATCTTAAAATTATTAAAAGTAGTATCTCATTGTAACGTTGACCTTTGAATTCAAAAGGTATACTTGTATACCACTAGCCTTTGTCTATCTATGTATAAAGTTTGAAGACTCTAGGATATATAATTAGTATGACAAATAATTCTAAGGCTAATACATCTGTAAATACAAATCGAATAATTCTCAAAATCATAAGATTTCTTCCTCTCCTTCATCCAAATAAAGTGTAAAATTTATGAAAATTATTCAAAGGAAACACAAGTTATCGCGTGCTGAAGAAAGAGCTGATTGACGAACAAACGGATAGACAAATACAAATCGGATGTCTTTCTAAAGAAAAAAGGTTTCTTCCTCTCCATTTTGCAAATATTATTAATAAATTTTACGAAAATTGTTTAAAGAATACTCAAGTTATCGCGTGCCAAAGAAAGTGCTGACGATAGAGCGGAGAGACAGTCAGACGGAAGATGGACAAACAGACAATGATTACTATTGCGCACCCTCCGTAATGAGGGGAGGGGGGGGGGTCGTAAAATTTAAGTGAATATTGTACCCCGGTGTAGATCACGGATACTAAGATGAATGTGTAAACCTTGAAAAAAAATCTGTCGGCAGTGTTCGCGGACGGAGATAAATTTCGAACTCACTGCATGACATGATTACCGTCGGAGTTGATCGTTTCGACAGGAATGGTAAGTGATGTACTCTAGGGACGTCAGCACAGGAATGGTGTGTCGTAGAATCCGTATATAATTTTCAGAAGATAAATTATGCATATAGTTAATATATTGATAAGGCTGCTTATGACTAGAAATATTGTATGAAACAATTCAGTGAAAATTGTGATCGCTTTTAACGACCCGGACACGAATTTAAATAAGAGTGCGGTATAAAATGACATAATATCCTGTTACATTGAATTAACACATCTATCGTATGTACACAAACAATAATGGCACACTGATAGAAAAGAAAAAAGAGGAGTTACAGCCTCAGTTATGTGGCAGAAGTCACCATGGAGCTATACAATACATGAATATAATTGGAAACCATGAAAGACACTTGTAGCATTATGTATATGCAAAATAATTGAAAATAACAATGACAATAAAATAAAAGCTAAATGTTATAAGGCTGCTTATGACTAGAAATATTGTATGAAACAATTCAGTGAAAATTGTGATCGCTTTTAACGACCCAGACACGAATTTAAATAAGAGTGCGGTATAAAATGACATAATATCCTGTTACATTGAATTAACACATCTATCGTATGTACACAAACAATAATGGTACAATGATAGAAAAGAAAAAAGAGGAGTTACTGCCTCAGTTATGTGGCAGAAGTCACCATGGAGCTACACAATACATGAATATAAATGGAAACCATGAAAGACACTTGTAGCATTATGTATATGCAAAATAATTGAAAATAACAATGACAATAAAATTCCCTAAATAAAAACTAAATGTTATTGAAGATACAGAATAAAGCTTAAAATATTCGTATATACATCCTAATGGTTATTATTTCATCACAGTATTCTCGAATAAAATATACTAAGTAAAACTGACCACCTGAACGATATCCTCTCAAGGAACCACATCTATAACTCTCTCCAGTCACACTTCCTGTCATTATAGCATCTTATGAAATGTCATTAAGCAAACGATATGGAAGGATAACATTAGAGAGAAAACATGCGACATAAATATCTCTAATAATACAATATGAAAAAGTCCAAATTATCGCATCGCACTTTTTCTCGTGGTTTTCGAAAAGTGTGTACCTACCTACTTAGTACATCATTTTAAATACCCTGATTCTCATTTCCTCTGATAAGAGCTCTTAGTGACAATTAAGATAGATTAATTATTTCATTAACATCGATATGAAAATATTAAGACAATGTCATAATACACAATTAAAAAAATAAACACAAATAAAATCCAATTTCAGCTTAATGGCCGCCAAGGGTCCTTTTCCACTTTGCAGAGGGGATACCCCAGAGTAAATGAGAATCGGTGTTTCAACCATGTACCGAGTACATTTTGTACCAACATATACAAATATCTTTTATATTCATATTCTTCAAAACTGTTCAGACCTTTAAAAGATGTCATGGCATTAGGATCTCACAGATTGCTGCTACAGAAAGATGGGTATTGGGGTCTGCGTCATGCCATTTGTAGTTTTGATTCTTTTCTAATACTATTCCGGTATCCTTTTTTTCATCACCTTGTTTGTCATCCCAGTTTGTATAGTTTAAAAGAGTATCGTCATCGAATCTCCACTTACCACTTTGGCGTTCTCCTTGTATCCATGTGTACGTTTGGTTATTTATAATAGGTATGTAGCCTGGTTACCGAATTAAAATAAACAGTGTTCATAAATAAAAATAAAAATAAATACCTGTTGAGATTACTTAAGACATTAGGAATTTGGATATAGATTAACTAGTAAGCAGTTTTGTAAATACCGAACAAATCACGTGAGTGACTACACGCAAGAAAAGTAAAAAAGAAAGCAACGAAGAAAAAATACAGAAACATTGTTAATGATAGTCAAAACTTATGTTGTTGATTAGGCCAATTGACATACATTCTCTAATCATTATTTTCGCAGGGAACATAACTACTGTAAAGTACCCTCTGTCTTTCAGCTAACCCGACAATTAAAAACTTCAAAACAGCAACGAGTCGGGTAGAGACACATTATTGTTGTTAGCCGTGACTATGTATTAACAAAAGCCGGCGTGGCCTAGTGGTATCGCATCGGACTCCTGATCGGGAGGCCGGGGTTTGAGTCTGCTCTGGTGATGCCGGTGTTCTGTCTTTCGGATGAGACAGTAAAAACCGAGGCCCGGTGTCGTGGTATGCATGGCACGTTAAAGATCCCTCACTGCTTCGGGTGGGTCCGTTGCAAAGGTCAAAATTAGTATGCCCCGCATCAGGCAGATGCAGTCACGATATACGTGAAATATTTGTGGTGTGACGTAAAACAAAAATCAATCAATCAATCAATCAATGTATTAACAATGGCGGGAAATACAAGCTATCATAGTTTGCAATGCATTTTTCTGTCGTTCAATAACGTATTACAATAAAAAGAAATTTCAAATTCAATCAAGATACAAGATAGATTTGCTGAAAAACTGTAAAATGAAACTCATAATCTATATATTTTTTCTCACACCACATAGATGTACATAAAAGGTTTAGTCTAGTGATATTATTCTACTATCCTTTCCAAAAAGAAAATAAAGAAAAGAAAAATAATAATCTTCGAGATATGATCTAAAAGTTCCTCACCCGACATACTTTGATGAATAAATAATTATCAAACCCCAGTCAAACCACTCTTTAATTGATCGTGTTTGGTAGGCAGAGTAGTGTTTTAAAGCTTTTGATTATACACAAAATTCTGAGTTTAATAGAAGTTAAAGTCAAACCGCCAAACTGGAGGAAACTGAAGTTAGAAGTGTCATTTGATAACTTTTCATTTTACTGATCAAAAGTGTCATGTGATCACTTTTGATCAGTAAAATGAAAAGTTATCAAATGACAGAAGGAAGAACACACACACACATACACGCAGGCACACACACACATACACGTAGGCACACACACACACACACAGAAAGAGAGAGAAGTGGCTTTCTTCGCAGCATTCAATTCAAGCACTCATTTCATTTTCTTTCTATAAATGTGCAATACATAAATATGCAATGAATATCATATTTAAAACCGATATTATAAACTTTGCCCACCCCCAAGTGACCAATTGTGTTTATTGATTGATTTATTTATTTATTTGATAGGCACTTCCATATCAATGGAACTGTGATCCTTCCAATATGTCAACTGGAATATCCATATTTTATTTTCTTATAATACATGATGTGTGCCATTATACACTCTTTTTACATGTATCTTTTAAAAAAATGTGCTTTGTTATTAAGTTTTTTTTTTTATTTCTATAAAACTTTACAGATATTTAAAGAATATATCACAGTACATGTATATTGTTTATGTTATTAAATTCATATATAAAAATAGCATATAATGACGAATAAATATGATATGTATTCTAAAACTATGAAATATCTTCCTCATACATAGCTCTGTCCTAAGATTAGATCTTTGGTTCATACTTTTGGTCAATTTGGTAATTTGTTTGCTCTTTCAATATCAACGCTTAAGATTTTTACAATTTTCACCTTGAGTATAAATGAAGAGACATAAGTTGTCGAAATGTGCATTAGGTGTACCAAATTGGCACACGTATGTATGTTCTTGTATTTATTTATTATAAAAACTGGGGTATCGACCGAAATTACATTTATCATTTTACATGAGATGCATATTGAAAACCAGTCCTTAAAATTATCTTTCTTACCAGAGGGGCGGTCCACTTTTATGTTCCACTGAATTGAATTCATTATGTATCATATTGATGTATAAATAGAGCAAGCAAATGCGAAAGTGATATACATGTAAGCTATGTAATTTTTCATATGCTATATCTTCATGTTAGGTGGTTTGCACATATCTGCATACTGAGACAATATACATTAAAGGGCCGAGAGGTTGGACAGAACGTGTGGGGCCGAGATGGCAAAGAGCCGAAACGTCTGGAGACTGAAGAGACAAGGAGCCGAAATATTTGACAACCGGCAATTGCATTTTGCTAGCTGAGCATTTGGCTCGGGCGACCTACAAGCTAAACTAACCGACATGCAAATCAGGGGCTAAATGAACAGGACTAGTAACGGTATTATAAAGCAGAATCCCATCCGGAACTTTCACTTTAAATACTGGCTCTAGAGTAGTGTTTTTCTTCCAGGAAAATCTACTTTTTAGCATACGCCTTAAGATCGCCGGGATATGTATCTTCTCTATATTTGGATAAGGCCAATAACTCTCGCTCGCGTCGTAGTTTTGGCGAAGTAAAACCAAACTAGAGCTTTGTTCACCGCTGCGAGTCCTTTCCTAAATACACATATATAATCAATCTACATCGTCACTAAATTTCATAAAAAATTACCAGAATATGGAATGACCCAGTTTTTTTTTACTCAAAATTAGTTTGGACCATCTGTAGGCCATCTTGTGAAGGAGAATACGGTCGGTCTTGAAGATGTAACGAACTAATGCACTAAATATCAATTCGTTTCTAGGAAGAATTTTAAACATGGCGCTATCCGTCTCTTAGCAACGAGGAATTTGGGGGCAATTTCAAAGAAAAAAAAACGATGTTTGTGTTACTGTGAATTAGAATAGGGATAAACGTACTGTGTTTGATTGTTTCCGACAGGTATACCGTGGTTATACCGTTGGAAACCACCGTTTTCCTGTCTTCGCAAGCGTCGTCAGGAAAACTCGGTTTCCAACGGTATAACCATGGTATACTTGTCGGAAACAATCAAACACAGTACGTTTATCCCCTGATTATAGAGAAAATACGAAATCGTTATAGTGAATTCAACAAATCATTCAAGTAATATCTCCTATAAATATGGTGACATCACTTTAATGATTCGGTGATATTACTTAACAGAGAGTCTACGATAGAATCAGGCAGGGAGCAATTCATGAGTTGTCATAGAATTTCATAATACTCAATCTGGTATATACTTATGCCAAGTGAATATCTACTAAAATATTTTTTTCTTGTTTACTCTTACCTATTGGCTCATATAAGGTAGATAACTCTTGTACTTAAACTACACACTATTTAGGCAATGATTTTACATGAAAAGGTTAAAATTCAACTTCTCATAAATTTGTTATTAATGAAAGAAATTGTAATATCAATACTTATAATGGTACGTCTATTCTAAATCCTCAAAATACATTCTATAAAAAGGGAGATAATTTGTATAAATAAGGAAAGATAACTCTTGTTTAAGTACTCCGTTTGACATTAGTGCAAAATGCCAAAACAGGTACATAATCAAAGAAAATTTTAATGGTATTTGGACACTCCATTTGTTCTCTTCATATAAAAATTGTACAGACAACAATAAGGTTATTTATTTACAATAAAGATTTTTTCGGGTTTGAAACAGTTTTGAAACAACAGTAATTCAAAAAGATGGTAATTTCAATTTTTATGCATCCTGAAAATACCATGAAGTACGTATATCTCCTACGCCTTCCATCAGAATTTAATAATACTTCACCAAAATATTATTTATGTTAAGAGCTTTTTGACAAAGGTCACTCAAGGTCATTTCTGAAAGGTCAAGGTCACTCATTAACTATGACTTAAACTACCATGAAGTACTTATATCTCCTATACCTTTCATCAGAATTTAATCATACTTCACCAAAATGGTTTTTAGGTAAAGTGCTTTTGGACACAGGGCAGTAAAGGTAATTTCTGAAAGGTCAAGGTCACTTATAAACTATGACTTAAAGTAACTTGAGGTACCTATATCTCCTATACCTTTCATCAGAATTTGATCATACTTCACCAAAATGTTCTTTAGGTTAATTGCTTTTGTACAAAGGTCACTCAAGGTCACTTCTGAAAGGTCAAGGTCATTTATTAACTATGATTTAAAGTAACTTGAAGTACTTATATCTTCTATACCTCTCATCAAAATTTGATCATACTTCACCAAAATGTTCTTTAGGTTAAGGAATTTTGTACAAAGGTCACTCAAGGTCATTTCTGAAAGGTAAAGGTCACTCATTAACTTTGGCTTATGATACCATGAAGTACTTATATCTCTTACACCTTTCATCATTATTTGATCATACTTCACCAAAAATGTTATTTAGTTTAAGAGCTTTTGGACAAAGGTCAATTCAAGGTCAAAGTCATTTCTGAAAGGTAATGTTCATTATAAAACGTTTTATTTCATAACTAATCAAGGTCAGGTTTACATATTTAGCTTAAGATACTGTGATCACCTGTTGTTTCACAATTGATTCAATTGGATATCCGTATGATACATTGCGTGATATTTGAAATCGTCATCAATTAATAAAATGATTTTCCATATATTGAGTCATTCATTGTTGTTGTGCTTCTTGGAGCCTCCATCAGTTTTTCTGATTTTTTTATATTGTGTGACCTTGACTGTGACCTTTGACCTACTTCAATGTAACTTTTTTTACCGTAAGATGTAGGGCCTTCATATTTGGCATGTGTGTCTGTAGACATGCACAACCATGACAATATATCACAGATCACTGCTCCCTTGCTGATAGAACCTCGAAAGTGGGAGACCACAATTCTCTGAATTTGCTTGTTTGTATATGAATTGAGTCATCAATTTCCTGCATTATAACTGCCGTTCGGAGAGCATCTATCAGTTTTATTGATACTCTTGTTATTCTAAAAATCTGCTTTTCTAATTTTCTAAATATAAATGAAAAAACATTAATCAAGAAGGTGAAAAACCGTTTCTGTAATTTCTGCATACATGTATTTCTAAGCGTACAGCTATTGGTGTGCCAGCAAAAAGTCCACTTCTGAATAAAATAAAGAGTCCCACTGGTATTTCAATATTTTGATAAAAAGGAGATGCCTTGCATTGAACAAGATGCAAATTTATATTTTTAGTACATTCAGATATTGGAAACCCCTAAAGACGAAGGGGCAGGGTTGGTGTAGTGGTTAAGCGCTTGGCTTGCGGCGCCGACGATCCGGGTTCGATTCCCGGGTTGTGCCACTATGTTAAGAGGTTGGTCGACTCTTGCTGCCATGTCGCGATATAACTGAAAAATTGTTGAAAGCGAAGTAAAACACCAATCAACCAACCTAAAGACGACATGACCGGATTGCAAAGCAAATTCGAAACAGGAGCAACACCCAGCGTGGCATAATACGCCTGTCACTCAGTTTGATAGGAAAACAAGTGTGGAGCCCTCCCCCGTTAATTAGTCCGCACTCAAGATAACACATGCTTTGGGCCAAGGCAACAACTCTGTGTAATATTACTGAAATTCATAAAAGGAGGGAGTTATTGCGTAAAAGAAGACTTTAACCCCTCCCCTTTTTTTCTTCTTTGTAAAAATTGTAAGAATACAGAAGACACTTGAACTGTTCTAATGGGACAAATACCACACGCGGCTACAAAATTTGAAGTAGGACAAAGACCAAGGTAAGGGTCAATAGGTTAAAGATTTTGGTATCGACAGACAGGGCTTACTAGATTAATTGATTGATTTATTTATTATTGTTTTATGTCACTTCATGATTATTTCATGTGTATGGTGGTGGCATCTGCTTGATGCATTGCATACAAATTTAGACCTTTGCAGCGGATCCATCCGAAGCAGTGAGAGATCTTTTATGTGCCACGCCTACCGTGACACGGGACCTCGGATTTTACTGTCTCATATGAAAGACAGAACACCGGTGTGCCCAGGACAGTAGTCGAACCCGGGACCGTCAAACGTCAAGGTCACGGAGTGAAAAATTTTGGAACCGACAGAAAGATCTTCATACAAGGAATACATATGCGTATTATGAAGACCCCACTTCTTTTGGTTCAAAAGTTATGGCCAAGGTTAAAGGTTTTTCAAACAATAGCTCATACGTCAAGGTCTTGCCACATGGAATACACGTGTAGTATGAAGGCCTGATCTCTTTTGTATCAAAATTAAAGGTTAAAGTTTTCCGGACAGACTGACGGACAAGGCGATTCCAAAATACCCCCCCCCCTCTTTGTTTGCGGCGGGTATAATAATATTTATTTATATTATAGTTCATATAGATCACAAATTTAAATTTGAAAGAGCCTGAGTGAGAAATGAATTTTTAATAATTTTCTTAGAAATGTTCAAAATAAAAATGAAAAAAATCAAAGACCCATAACTCTGTACCAATGAAGAGGATATTTTCAAAATCGAAAGGCATATTCCTTTATTTTATTAGAGTATTCTGTATAAATTTGGTGAAAAACAATTCATGATTACTAAAATTAGTATATCCCATAGAAACTGCCATTATGCTATCAATGAAAAGGGCCACTCAGGTAAAACCGAGTCAATCGTACTGAAATGCGATCTGGTACTTACATTCATTGATATAAAGTTATATGCCATGTTTCAATCCAATACCTTGAAAGCCTGTAGAAAAAAGTCCGGAAAACTGTAAAATCCTCGAAATTTTCTAAGTTCAGGGGCCATAACTTTGGCAAAGCCAAGTCAATCGTACCGAAATGCGAACTAGTACCTATGCTCATTGGTATAAAGTTCTATACCAAGTTTCAATCAAAAAACCTTGAAAGACTGCAAAAAAAGTCCAGAAAACATTACCTCGGACGGATAACATCGTGCCATTATACATCCCGTCTGTCACGGGCATATAACAAGGTCAAGATCACACGGTCAAAATTCGAGATATCATTCGAAAGCACTTGTCATAAAGAACCTGTGTTTGAAGTATCAAAACCTTATTCCTGTCGATTTAAAAGATATAGCCAAAGTTAAAGTTCCTTAAAAGTTGGTTGAAGTCCAAGGTCAAGGTCACTAGAGTAGGTCAAATGTCATGGCATGATTTGAATGCTCTGGTCATAAGAAACCTATGTTGGAAGTATTTTGTTAATACTCCTCTTAGTTACTGAGATTTTGCTTCAACACAAGGGAAGCAATCCTTGAGCGTTTTTTAATATTTTTTTCCATGATTTCATCGTAATATGCGATATTTACGAATATCAAAATATCTTGGTTGTTCTAAACAACATACTTAAAATAACTAATTGTAAATTTAGGCAAAGTTTTGTTTTCAAAATAGAGCTAAACACGAGATTAATAAGCCATAAGAAAAGTTAGCTTTGGTAATTTAGGATAATTTTGTACATGGACGCATGTAATTATTTGGAAAAACCCAAAGGTAATATTTCATCTATCATATATTCAAATAGTAATTTTTTCAAAAATAAAAAAGATATTTAAATGAAAGCGTCCAAACTTTATAAATTTCTCGGTTGAAAATGCCTTATTTTTGTCTTTTTTCACATTCCGTAGTTTAACCAGGATTTCATCCCGTTGCCATGACAACAACGAAGTTGCAATATTGATCTGACGTATTCAAATATATTTTTAGATGTATGAAGAGAAATATAATAATAAAATTATGTTGATTCAGGTCACAAAATATGAAAATGACCATAGTTTTAATTGCACGAAAGTGAGAAAAAACAGTACGTTTTTCAGACTAAGAATACCTCCATTTCTACAGGAGAGTATTAATGAATAACGAAAGTCATTTTTTTAACTTCATATTACTTATATTTCTTCTGTAACTATCTTCTTTTCATTTTTGATTAAAAATTGACATTTAGAAAAATATCAGAAATTGAGATATTTGACTAATGCCTGGTTATATCGTAGACTCTCTGTTAAATAGAAGCGATATCAGTATAATGATTCAGTAACATAAATAACAGGAGTTAAAAGTAAAACTGGGGGTACCCTCTTTTATAAACTTCTTCATCAGAACTAAAGTACATATAGACAAGCCGAAAGAATCAAAATAATCAAGAGGAATGTCTTAAAAGTGCTTTTTTTCAATCCCGAATCTTTTTTTACGTTTTTATCAGACCTTTTCATAAATACAAGCTCATTTTTGTATTATTTCTTTAATTACAAAAGGTGGTAGTAATATTAATAATTTAAAAAGAATTTAAAAATTATAGGTCAATATAATATCCATTGGGTTATATGAAATAAACAAGTTTTGATGCTATACCTAAGGCCTCATTGGGCACCAAAAATCTGTTGTTCAAAATTTTCCAAGCTTGTGAATTTCAAATGCATAATTTTGCCCATTACCTGTCGTCTACCTTAATATAGGTAGATGTGATACTCTTGGGCCTCTTCGAAATAATGCCTAAGTCTCGCGAGATAATACGAAAGTTTCCGTCATAACGCGAAAGTTTCAAGGCGAAAGTTTTCGCGAAATAACTCGAGCAAAAATTTCTTTTCTCCTACCAAAATGGGCTTTCGTAATATTAAACACAGATAAGACCTTAAATACAGATATGGATGCAGCGGGAAGCTTATAGAACAACAACTACGGAAAGTAGACGCGATGGACAGAGATACTTTGTTAAGGAAAAGGGATTAGATAAATAGAATATACACCAAAATACTTTATACAAATCGAAGTGTAAGAGTAAAGTTTTTGACGGACTTCTAGTACGTACATGCGTTTCGTAGGGATAAAAATATTTGTAACACACTGGTACAATACAAGAAAACGTTTGCACGCGCGAATTTTGTAAGATACTTACTAGAAATGACATATTGGACGCCAAGGTAAAAGATTTTACAACGTGGTAGAAAATGTTTTTGGGACCGTAACTTAATCTACGCAATAAAATGTAAACAATGTAATCAAACGGTATATGTAGGAGAAACCGAACGGACACTTAAGGAAAGAACGAGTGAATATAAGCGGGCCATTTTATTTCCAAACGACAAGCCACCATCGCCATTTTTTTTTTTTTTTTTTTTTTATACAAAAACTAGGTTCGGAAGTCCACGGCGCAGCAATATACGCCGAATCGCTTCAATTCTTTGGCTTTACTAACGATAACAGGCGATATTTTTCTTTCACAGAAAATATATAATGTTTGGTATCATTGGAAAGTTAAGTTCAAATGCAATCATTTGGTGAAAAAAGAAATGAGATATGTCAAGGAATAAAAAGTTATGGCTGATCAAAGTCACCAAGGGTGATAACTGTGTGTTGCCAAAATTATAAATCATGCAGAATGTCAGCAAAATTGTGTTCCTTCTCTTAACACTTGCTGCAACAAGGTTAGCAGTAATAGCTATGGTTCAGGTAGTGTTACCAAAATTTTCTTCTGTATGACCTTGACCTCTGAGGTGACATTGAGGTAGTAATGACACACCTACGGGTGTATATAACACTTTTTTTCAAGCAACTTATCTAAATCCGTTTTAGCAGCTAAAAGTTAAAGTCTGAACAGTATCCACAAACTTTCACTCAACATAACCTTGGAGTTGAGGAGTTCACAAAGCATTTTCAAGGAACTGGGTCAATGCCTCAGATCAATAAGATTCTCATTAGGCCAAGTGTTATCTGTATATAAAGTCACATCATTCTATGTTGAAATGGGTCGGAGTTGGAGCATAGTGCATGGAAATGATGGTATCTACAGACAAATAGACAGACATGGTCAAACCAGTATGCCCCCACATTTTTGTTAGTAGGGGGTATATTAGGATGTCGAAATTACAGCTTAGACACAATTAAAATAGACAGTCGGACAGACATATCGAACAGACAGACTTTCAAGTCAGTTTCTCTGTCATTTGTCTGCTTATTGTTTTTGTGATGGATTTTGTCATACAGTGGAGTCAGATCTCATACCTTGCATGTATTATTTAAATATAAGAACATGCGTTGATAGTATCAAAACTGTGACAGACAGACAAATAACAGACAATTGACAAAGAAATCGTCAAGCATCATTTGCTACAAACTACACAGATGACACAACAATCAATTCATGTCAGGTGACAATTTTATTTATTTGATGTGGTTAGTAATACAACTTATGCTACCCGAATACTTTCGGGGGAGCATATACTTATATAATCGCCGTCGTGTCCGTGTGTCTGTCCGTCCATCCGAGCTCATATCTCCTATACCTTTCATCAGAATTTGATCATATTTCACCAAAATATTAAAGGAACATGCGATAAAAAATGATTAACTACACATATGCACATTGGCTGATCTCGAACTCAGATTTCGTTGGTATTTTTTCGAATTGTTTTATCAAGAGGACATCAACAAGACAAGTTATGATTTATTTCTACAAAAATATTCAAATTTACATTTTAACTAACACCTTTCATGTAATAATAGCTAGATTTGTAAGCGTATGTTTACACAGCGGCAACTAGGACAGAGCCTCATTGCGAGTTTGGCTGTTATCGTTAGCTTTACTCGTAGGGGTACAATGTGAAATGAAGCGAAGAAAAGTTCATACGATTGCTTTTCTTATTTAGGATCTGAAGTTCAGTATGAAAAGTTATGCACTTTTAATGAGTATTATACAATTATAAAGGGAATTCAGTAATCGAAGCGAATTTCACATTTGTTTTTAATGTTAGAATATTTGAAAAGAATCAGAGGAAACTCGAAATGACTTTTAGCCAGTGCACGTGCATAGACGTCGTCATGACAAAATCAAAACAAATGCAGACAAAAGCATACAAGGACCATAATTGCCCTTTTTCGTACCAAACAGGTGTGGTCATGTGTGTTTACATAACAACGTGGAGTAGTCACAAAGGTTGACTACGTAGTATATACGGTTCTTACTTGCGTACGGAAATGGACGAGTTGTTACGAATGACTTCGCGGATCACGATGTGCAGGACCTTGCTGTGTGGTATTAACGAGGACGTACGGGGAAAATAAGGATTTCCGAATTATTTCAGTGAGGATAGATGGATACAGACATTAGATACTAGACTTCCAAACAGATGTAATGTTAAATCAAATTCATGAGACTTATCTATTGATGTGATTTATCATCATTCTATAATTATTATTCAAATAGTTGTGACGTCATGCTTTCATATACGTATGTACTTTTGATTTATAACTCAATGTTATTACTAGTTAACATGGATTGTACACAGATATCGATAGATTTAGTTTACCATTGAACCACCTGAGAAAGGGCAGGTGGCCGAAAATTTGTTGAAATTTTTGTTATTTTTAAATGCACTATATACAATTACTGAAGAATACTAGATTCCACTTCAATTCGCAAATAAAAGTCCGTAGTTAATCCCATATTAGCAAAAATGCCACTTATCTATACCAGCCATTTTCTTTTAGCTCGACGAGAATTCGAAACAAACGATCTGATTGGACGATTTTTTTCCGGAGTTTTGTATTGTTCGGACCTGTCCATTCTTATCATGCGCTTTCAAGGATAAATCCTAATGAATAAACTGTAAACAAAGTAAATGGTGGTAAGTTTGAAGCGAGTGATATCTTTGTTGATAAAAACAGGTTACATACGTTGATTTTCGATTTATGGTAAGGAGTTCAGTACGTATAGAAATTATTTATCAGTAGTCGTAGTAATGATTTATGGCTGAATATCGACGTCAAAATCCAGATTGGTTGGTCGAAAGTAGGTAATTAAACGAGATGTAGTTACGTAAAAGTTTATATACACATTTTTCAAAAACTTTACTTACCATACGAACTAAAACTATGGGGCCTTATTTTTTTCGATTTGTTGTGGGTCATTTTTCATTGTACATCATTGGCTAATATTCATGATGTTTGGAAGGTTAGTAAAATATCAAAAAGGCAATAATGGGATACCTTAGATAATTATTGGCCTCTCTTGTTATATACATATGTGTCGTTGGGAGAGGATGTGTGACGCTTTGTCAGGACCACTGACCTTTATATTTTTAAGGATACGTAGGACGTCATCAGTATTATCTTGTTATATACATATGTGTCGTTGGGAGGGGATGTGTGACGGTTTGTCAGGACCACTGACCTTTATATTTTTAAGGATACGTAGGACGTCATCAGTATTATTTTGTTATATACATATGTGTCGTTGGGAGAGGATGTGTGACGCTTTGTCAGGACCACTGACCTTTATATTTTTAAAGGATACGTAGGACGTCATCAGTATTATCATGTTTTATACATATGTGTCTTTGGGAGAGGATGTGTGACGGTTTGTCAGGACCACTGACCTTTACATTTTTAAGGATACGTAGTACGTCATCAGTATTATCTTGTTTTATACCTATGTGTCGTTGGGAGAGGATGTGTGACGGTTTGTCAGGACCACTGACCTTTACATTTTTAAGGATACGTAGTACGTCATCAGTATTATCTTGTTTTATACCTATGTGTCGTTGGGAGGGGATGTGTGACGGTTTGCTGTTGTGTATGTTTGACTGGGAGGAGAAGTAATCATTCAAGATGAAGCTTTATCAGTATCATGTGTGACCTTAGTAAAATTACTTTTGTAACAACATTAATACTCGAGGAAGAGTCTGAAAGCTGGTTTACTAACTTCCACCAATCTTCAGATCCAAAGTTGTTTAAAGTTTTTAGAACATAAATTTGTATAATAAAGTGATTATTTAGTTACTCTTAAAACCAAGGAATAGAGTAACTAAGTTTTCTTCAGTTACAGCAGTGATTCTATCGGTTTTTGAGCTTTCTTTCTTTTCCTCTTTTTTTTTTGTTTTGCTCTTTTTATTTTAGGTGGAACTCGTGGCATATCATTAGAACGTACTTTCACAATTCCTTTAGGTATTGGATGAGATGCTGAATGTAAAAGTTCGTGTGTTAAGTCTGTGGTGATTGCATCTATGTACATGTGTATTTGTTGTTGTTTACAATCAAGTTCCAGTTGCATTGTTATAAGTATTGTCTATTCTGTTAAGCGTTTCCGATGTCATAGAGCCATACATGCAGCTTAACTGAAAGTTTTAATTAGTTAAGCTATGTTCATAAAACAATTGACTGAGCGATGGGCGATGCTCCTTAGTGGCTGCTGCTCGGTATCTTAACATTTTACGTAGTATTTTGATAAAGATTGATAGAAGTTTGGAAGACCGTTTACTGGATCCTGCAATATAGCTTCGTTGACATTAAGATTCTAAATTCAATGCAAGTAAGGTTACACTATCCCACCAGATACTCTTAACAAATTTATGGTTAAAAAGAATTTCATTATTAGAAAATTAGGTGAGTATGTGTGGGACTGCATCTATCCCAAGCTCCTCTAATAGGCAGTTGTTATTTGAGGCTTTGTCTGTTGACACTTGTACGTTATCTTTCTGATTCTGCCAAAATGTAGAATGATAACCTGTCTTCATATTTTCTATCAGTTTATCAATAGGACATTTTATCAAACACTTCACACTTTTCGATAATGTGACCAATTCCACGTCTTCATACTTCACCTTACCATTTGCATAGTCTTTGTGGAATCCATCAATATATTATTTTTGTCACCAATGAACAATTAACAAATTACAATTATTAACAATGCTGACATATCTAGAAATGGCTATTCAGCTTAGATTAACTGACTTGAATTACTCAACTGAATATGTCTGAATCTATTTGAATTGATTAATACATACTTTTAGATACATTTAGATACTTCAGTACAGCATTTTGTTTTTCTTCAGAGTCGATTCGAACAAGATTTCCGTTATATTTTTGACACCTATTTTGATGAGATATTTTTGTCGAAGAGTTCTCGGGCTGTTGGTAGATAAAGCAGGTCTTTAACTCTTTCATACATCTGACAATCTCTGGAACGAAAAGTATGTGTGCAGGTAACGAAAGTACCATAATTTAAATATTTTCATAAAATATGTACATGCATATGGAACCAGTTTCAGAAAATTGAAGACATCTGACAAAGCTGTTTGACAAAAATCACCAAGGACATGCACACAAAAAAGTTTAAAGTAAAGTTCAAATTCGATTATTTTGTCCGTCATCTGAGTCACTCACATAATCTATCATCATTGATATTGTTTGTCCATAAACATCAAACATCTAAACTTCTTTACAACTTAATTTGTACTTGAGTTTGACTTAAGTGTTATTATACTTTTTTCATAATGTTATGTGGCAATGACACTTTTTACACAGTGTTGGTTCACATTGATTAACATATACAGTGCTAAGTTACATTTGTTTCATCTGTATGCAAGAAAATTCATGGCGGGAGTGGCCAACTATTCAGGAGGCGCTTACTCCTCCCGGGCACCTGGTCACACATCTTAATTTTAGGGGTCCATGAATGTCCGATGTGGTACATTGTTGTTCGTGTCATGGTCACTTGACACCAGTTACTCCCGTACTTTGCATGAAGTATATATATATATATATCAAAGACAAGTCAAACTCGATAAACCTCTTGCCCATTTCATGAGTTTTGTCAGGAGTTCTGAAGTGAATCATGTACAGGTTTCTACGATACTGAGATTGGGCAAAAATTCAAAAGGTATATATGTTCTATATTTGTTATAACAAATTGGCGACATTGCCAATCGTTTTAGAAAACAATAACAGTGATGGGAGAAAGCCAAACACCTTCATTAGGAACACTGGCAAATATTTTAATTGCCGTGCACGAGTGTCAGACTTTTGAAATTTGAAAAACAATGGATGTAAACGGCGTATTGAAGTAATTCAGATTTGGTTCAGATTATACTGATTTCCTAATGCGTGGGAAGTCACACTCTAACAAAGGCCGCCCTAGTTCGACTTCCATGGCTGCATTAAATATTTTTTATGTATCTTTTTGTCCTTTGTTGGACACCAAATTATTCTACAATGCTAACTGTATATATGCAATACAGAACTACAATATTCAAATATAACAAGTAATATGCGTCTGAAATGGATGCATCTGTAATAAATGAACGCTGTCAACATACCAGGTGCACATATAAATGTAGTGTTGCTCCATGTCTCATTATCTTGACAAGTGATATATGATTTGCCTAGTCCCACATATCCTTCCAAACATTTAAAAATAACTTTGCTATACAGCCCTGTTCCATGACTCAAATCGGCTTTAGCGTGGTTTAGTTCTTCAGGCACATTGCAATCTGAAACGGTGATGAAGAATATAGACAAATAAATCAACAATATTTTTCATATGGTTGTCGTTGCCAGAATATGTTGTGGCATTTATTACTATCACGGGGTCAATAGTGCTGCTGGTCGACTGTAAGCCTCAAGGGTGTTTTAAGCCCAGCTTTCAATACCACTGTACTGACTTAAATATATACTTCAAATTTACTTTGAAAAAAATCTTGTTCATTATTCTAAATCCTAGCAGTATCTCTCGCTTGCACAGCTCTGTCTTAATACAGTTTTTTAGGTCTTATTTTAAAATCAATTTGGTGATATATTCGTTCTTAAAATATCTGTACTTTTGATTTCCACAGTTTAAGCCTTTAGCATCACTGAAGTGACACAAGTTGTCGAAATGGGCATATTGTACACCAAATTTAATATCGTATATGTGTTTTGGTATCTATATTCCACATATGCAGAAGAAAAAGATAATAGATCAAAACCTCTGTAACTCTCCTTCCTTTATACAACTGTGATCAGGGGAGACTATTAAGGTACAGCATAGCAAATTAACACACACGATTACAAGTTCCTTTCACGTGTTAATCAAGTAGGGATTGTCATTTTGTAACTTTTTAATTGTACCATTTACCTGTTGTAATGTTCTCTGTTTTGTTTGTCCTTTACAATATGGAACTGGTAAAACAGTTTGACTCGAGTGGATTATACCAAAATGTGATGCTGTAATACTTTCTAACAGTGTAGTCCTACGATTATGTATTACTAACCAAATAGGAAGCATATTCTCAATTTAAATATTTGGTTTCACTTTATATATTCAAGGGTGCATGAAGGCCCCTGAGGTTCAATGTCGCGAGGTTGCAGCTAAACGCATAACGCAAAATTACTCAATCTTTGCATTTGGGTGAAATGGAGACCCAATAACGCATATATATATATATATATATATATATATATATATATATATATATATATATATATATATATATATATATATATATATATATATATATAAATGTAAAGCACAAATAGTATCAGTGATACCCCTGGGAGTACTATGGACATTGCATCTCCAAAGAAATACCTGTGAAAATAAAGACAATATAGACAAACATATAAAGCGCAAAGACACTACAGCCAACAAGGCACCATATATTTCACTATATACGTTCTCCGACGGGGACTCCAACCCACAACCTATTGTACCGAATCACCTAGCTGCCATGCATCCGACCCCCTTACCGACAGAGCTACCCGAGCTCAATATATACGTCATTTACATATAAAGCCGGCGTGGCCTAGTTGTATCGTGCTGGACTCCTAATCGGGAGGCCGGGGTTCGATTTCCGGTCTGGTCATGCCGGTGTCCTGTCTTTCGGATGAGACAGTAAAAACCGAGGCCCCGTGTCGTGGTATGCATGACACGTTAAAGATCCTTCACTGCTTCGGGTGGGTCCGTTGCAAAGGTCAAAATTTGTATGCCCCGCATCAGGCAGATGCCGTCACCATATACGTGAAATATTCGTGGTGTGACGGTAAACAAAAATCAATCAATCATTTACATATACGTCAATATATATACGTCATTTTTCACACGTTGCCCAGTGAAAGTCATATCATTGATATTGTCCTTTCCATCATATAGTGATATTTGTCTATACCTCGGCAGAATATCAACTATCAAAATGTTCCTTTTATTGTTTATATCTAAAGTATAAGAACTTACCAACAAAACTTCCAAGTGTTGCCTCGTTTTCACAGTTGACATCCTATAAAACAATGGCACTATGCATTTATGCTTGCAGTATGTAAATGATGTGCGTAGAAATCTATGGTTAATAGAATAACCGCTAGTGTCCGGTGATGATTGAGATATTCAGAATCCCGAGTGTGAAATTCACTTTGTCTATGTCGAGGCTTGACAAGGCATGGACTAGTCAATTTGACACGAGGGCCTTTAAATTTGTCATTTTTCCTTCCGTTATGTTGCTTGACGTTGACGTATGTCGCGTTTGCTTATGCTGCCATAATAAGATTAAGTGCAAAATGGGTCGTGTATCTTGTCATCTCCCCCCCCCCCCTCTGTGGAAGACAGACTGATCATTTCACACCTCTTGTAAGAATAACTCAGTGAATATGGGAGAAATTCTTTTTCATCGTTGATGACATTTTCAAATGTTCGATGAATAAGAAGTCTTAAATATTATATCCCACTATATATACATTTTTTGTCATGTAGATATGCTATAGGATAGATGATTAAGCATTTAATGGCTTACTCAACAATACCATCATAAATATTATTATAATAATATATTATCTGTATTGTTTTTAATTTCACAAATGGGAAATATTCTGAATTTCCCTTTTCCACATTCCCTGTTTTAAACATTTTGTGAAATTAAAAACAATGACGAATCTTCGCAAGGCAAAAGAAGATCATTTTATTAAACCATCATTAAACGAGGGGATAACATGCTAGTGTTTGCATATGTTCCGGCATGTAATCGGAGAATTTATATTATCAAATAGTGGTTCTAACATTGACACTCTATTGCTGACTTATGATAATAAATGTATATTTTTTTGTTTTAAGGAGGTAACAGGGAATTACGTGACCATATCTGAGATTTTCATTAATTGAAAGGGAATACCCATGGCTGAAATATTTTTAGCTCTAAATCAAAATTTTGGGTGGAAATAGCATAAAATTCAGTCTGTCATGACTTGTCAAAGATTTATTGACCAATATATCTATGAAAAGGAATGATGCATGGGAAATCCTCCTACAACATATATGGCACATGTGGTAAAATCTTAGGTTCAAATCTGATAGAAAAATTCATTAATATCACTGTTGTGATGTCATTTTCTTGAAAAATTATAACGGATTATCCAGGAACTCAACCTTTTGTATTGAACCACAGGCGTTACGACAGATTGAATAAATAAATAAATAAACAAATAAATAAATAATAAATTATGAATTAATAAATAACCACAAGTAAGTATCACAAATTTGAGCAAATAATTGTTTTTTAACTGTTGCTATATTTACCCCCTTCCATTTATCCTTTGATGTATGAATAACGTTTTTTCCTGCTTGCAATGTCTGATTGTTATCCATTCCTGACTTACGGTTTACGTCACATAGCTTCATTGGAGGATAATAGTTCACAGACTCACACCGTTTCATCCGAGTGCAGGCTTTTACGCAACATGAAAAACTTATTTGCGTTTTTCTTGTGATTAAAACATTGGGAAGAAGGTATCCATGTTTTAATGATTTCACCGCAGCAGAAGTATTGAATAACAAACAGAAATCTTTAGATGCGTTGATGGTATATCCTAAGTTGATAATGAATAAAAATATAACAATGACACCCATCTTTAGATTAACAGATCTTTCACATCTATAACATATATTACTTTAAGTTAATCTTATTGTAAATTTGATATACAGTTCTCTCAATCGACATTTGAAGAATACTGACACTCAAAATAATAACTGAAATTTCTAATTCATCATCAGATCTGCTATAAACGATGCAAATCCCTAAATTATAATGCGCAATATCGATGTCATGACGAGAAAATTGTGTATGGTTTTATGCGTTTTACAGACATACAACAGTTATACATTAATTATGTATGTATTACAAAACAGTTTGGATTGTTACCGAGACACCTTACACTGTGAACAATATCGACTTCCGTTATTCGTTCTGGAAAATTCTGGCATCTAAACTTCCATGTACATATGAAATTCGTTCAGTGGAAGACACGAGCTATAAATTATTTTACATTGATTCCTTTTTTATATACATTGCCGCGTTGCGTGGCTTATTTATACGATAAATTCTATTTAAGGACTTAGGAAATTGACGTTGACTTGTGAACAGTGATCTGTATTTTTGTCTTTTATGAATTTTAAGAATATACACATATACTGCATTGCCGAATTTCAAAATATCTTTTGAACTTATTTTCCCTTTTGTATTGGTTAATGGATCCACGTATATTGTTCATATTGCGTCTGTAAACTTGAGAGCATTGATGAAGGCATTTATTTGTTTTTAATGGGGTTCAACAGCAAGACACATCTGTTAATGAGAAGTCATCTAAAAGATCACAAATGTATTATGGGATATAACTCTGGTTTATTCCAATTTTCAGTCATGTATTACTAATATTATAGTAAATATATGAAATTCAGCATTTGAAATTACGACAGAAGCATACATCGATGAAATATTCTTAATTAGTTTATACTTGACACCTCTTACAATAGAATTAATTGGTCACGGAATCCCATGGTGTCGCGCCTCGCTTGACTGATTTCAGGGAAGACAAACAGCATATGATTTGATAACCAAAATAACGGAAATAACAAATTTTTTGTGACTACGGCTTCTGCTGCTATCAATAATTTATTTATTTATCTATTTATTAATATTCATCTATTTTCAATATACACTCATCTTATATTTAACTTGTATTCCATCGCTTAATTTCATCATACCCCGTTATCTCCCGACGGTGCATCACAACGCCCTTTCCCTTAATTGTTTCATTTTTCCACTCAACTCGACGGAACTCAATAAATGATGGGCTTTCTTCAGCACCCCCCCCCCCCTCCGGATATTTCGGATCTATTGCACATATTGGACACAAATTACATACATGTAGAATGAGAAATTTACAATTGAGATCTATTAGCAACATTGCTGGGTTGGTTTATTTGTCAAGATAATTGTTCGAGGTGGCAAGTTTACACTAAGAAAGTTAGAGAATAGTTTTCGCTAACGCTCGGAGTTTACCAGATTACTTAGTACCTTTAGTACCTTTACTTATTTTCTCACTTTAGGCAATAATCTTTGTAAAACAAAAGATAAAAAAAAAAAATAATTAGAATTTATTTAAAAGCTGAAAATATATCCCGATAGGTATACCTCATGTAAAGTTACTTGTCTAAATCATCTCAGCTTTTGAGAACGAACTCCATTAGTTAACATTTTAATGGAGAATATGAACTGCTTACATTTAGCGGAATTGAAGGTAAAATGAGTATTTTGAGTATCAAGGAGAAAACAGAAGACATCTGACAAAGCTGTATGACACAAATCACTAAGGACATGCACACAAAACATGATGATAGAAGAATATACACGGAAAAACATTACAAAAATATTCGGATTGTACTGCGGTTACGATAGCGACTTAGGACGGTCAATTGAAGTAACAAACGTCATTCAATTTCTGTGGTTAACCACTTTACGGGCGCCCACTTTCCCACTCACCGCAAAAGCAGCACAATCACAGGACACACATTTAAATATTTTTAAATAAACCTCCATATAAAGAACAAGGATTAACAGGTTTTTAAAGAAGAAAGGTAATAAAAATCTTATTACACACGAAACGTTCATAGAATAATATGTTGCTATAAAAATATGTAAGGTGATATCAACATAAGTAAACCGTGCTCTGCCCGTCAGATCCTTGATCAATAGGAGTCCCGACTAACAGTCAGAAGGGACGAGAATCAGGACCTTGTCTCCTCTGAAAAGGCCCGTCAAGAGTCCCTACCGCCCTATTAGTCAGCGTGCAAGGTAATATATGCGTAATAAGGAGGTCAACTTTGACGTAAGTGCTAAGAGAGAATGCGAACCATTAGAAAAATTGTATGTATGACTGGGAAATGTATGATTTCCCAGTCCAGATATAAAGGGGTTTATTATAAATTCTTTGTCCATTTCCGATACTATAGGGAGTTTGAATGAAATCGCAATGACTGTAGAGTAATAAAATAAATATAGCTGAATGCCGTCATGAGAGAAAAGGGCACTTCAATGATAAAAATCACATTTTTAGATTTTAATATATTACAAAGGAACTATGCATCAGCTCTTCATTAATGTGTTCGGTTTCGTCCTAATTCTAAAATTAACAAAATATCAGGTGTGGAACTTTAATAACGTTGATCTTTTTCAGATTCACAATGATGACACGTTGACGTTTCCTTCTTTAGATTTATTTTCGCAACTTAAACCTCATAAATTGATGGAATTTTCGATTAATTTCTTGCAAACTTTAGCACATTTGTTTTACTGTATAGCTCACGCAATTTACTATGTCTCCACAAAGCACAACATTCTATTTGGGCGCAAATTTGCACCGTAAACCATCACCATTGATTTTTTTTCGGATGAATGCTTTAAAGTAAACTACAGACAACCGAACTCGTACCTATCGTAGTAGGTTGATTCACAGTCAGTGGACAGCGCAAGTTGGTTCCGATCTCTCCATCAATGACTTGACAATCGTACTAGTCATGAAATGTGGCCAAACAGATAGATATTGGCTTTGCTTGAAAGTTTGTCCTTTCATAACTTTAAATATTAGAAAATAATAATATTCAATTATAAGATTATATTATCGTATTAAAGTGTATTGTGGAAAAGAGCAAAATTATGGGTTTCTACGTGTTTAATGATAAAATGCGCATTGCACTTATTCAATCCTTACCACTTTGTATCCTGATCATATACAGAGCCATTTCGGACAAGACTTAGAGAGTCTTTACTGAAAATAGAGAGATCTTTGTTGAAACTTTTGAAGATACTTACGGGAGTTATAAAATGTTCACCATCTGCTGAGAAATTTGTTACCGGACCACTGTATTTCAAACCAAAGTATGTGTGAAAGAAAGGTATTCTACAGTTTGCATTCTTTAACAATGGTACTTGAATAAAATGAATATATACGGATAGAATATGATAACATGCGATAATGAAAAAACAAAGACAAGAGCTATTGGTATATGACTTTGCTATAACTTGAGCGTAAACAGCTTTTGTTCTCCGATCTTTCGTGAACGTGAAACTTTATATATGGGTTTTTCTGTATTCATTTCGTGTGCCGAATTCCTAAATAGTTTATTGTATTTGTAGGCTTTGGACCTCAAAGGTGGAGACATTTACTCCTCACAAGTACCTGGTTTAGCCTCTGGTTATCGGGCCTCATAAATGTCCAACATGGCATGTTGCTGTGAGACAACATTTTGTCATCATTAACATTCAAATTTTCTTTGCATTGTGGAACTTGGAAAATGATTTGTTTAACGTTCATTCATGTTTACATTCCACATTCGACTAATGGCACGCAAAATATAATTACATGACTTTACATATAACACGAAACATAGTATGCAGCATGTTTATTAAAAAAATCTATAGTGTCCATTTGCATAGGAATAGCTATGGATCAATGGCCCAATGTTATGTCTTTCTGAAAAATATCGACACCATAAATAAAGATTATTTAGTGCATTGCTTTATACAAAGTTAAAACATATATATATATATATATATATATATATATATATATATATATATATATATATATATATATATATATATATATATATATATATATATATATATATATATATATATATATATATATATTGTTTCATAACTTTTCATGTTTCTTTGGATATAGAAAATAATATTAATATGTTTCTTTGGAATCTAGGTAAACGATATCAAAAGTTTTAAAACAATAATTTAGCATTTAAAACAAACAATTTTGATCACTTCATTTTTAACAACGTCAATTTTTGCGAATACAAATTTGTTACCTGTTTCAAGGAAACATTTTACTTTTTGAGGTTTCTCAGCCAAGCGAAGACTAAAAGAAATTGCATTAAAATAAATTTGAACGGCAATAAAAGCTAATGTGTACAGTAAAAATTTAGACTATAAAAGGTCATTACGATTTTCTGAAATATATCAAATTTCATCAAATTCATTATAATGACAGTTTACATCATCCAGCCCTTTCATTCATCAAATACTCAAGAAAAATAATGATAACAAAATAATATGAAAATAAGAATACCAATATAAAACAAGATTTAATCAATCAATCAATTTGCTTTTGTGTTGCAAATCATGTAATTTAAACATTAAAGCATGAATTAAAATAAATTTACGAATTCATTAAATATATGTAATAATGTATACTTACGGTTTCTTGCTGTAATAAGAAATGTAAAAAATACGAAAAATAATGACATGGAAAATCCTTCACGAAAGCACTATAGGTACAATATCTGGAAAGTACATGTATGTTTTATAATTTTATCGTTTATTTTAATAGAACTACTAAGCTTTTCCAATGCTGTCATCGATTTTTCTGAAAATATTCATAAGTCTGGCAATCTATATTGTAAGGCGATACGGGTTCGATTCCATTGTTTATTTAAAGTTTAATGGTCATTTAAATGGGTAGTACCCCCTTCTTTTGTGTCTCGATACGACTAACATGTCACGTCAATGATATTTTTTGAGGTAAGCTCACAGTTTGATTTTCTTATTTGGTATAGGTACATAATATTCTCTTTCTTTCATTATTTGTGGGCCCGTAAACCAGTTACTTGCACCAGTTGAGTAATGGTTGTCACTTCGATTGACAGTCAAAGTCGGTACCGAAATAATAATACAATTGAATGTTTTTGTGATTCCTGTGCTTGTTCTTACTTTTGACATACAAGTGTATCAAAAGTCTTTATTTTGTCATCTGCATTTACTTTCTCCCATTTATCCAGATATTTCTAAGACCTTACAAGACAAACCTGTCATGCTAAAGCAAAGGATTTACACCATTATAATTGAGAAAGGCAATTATGATTTTCATATCCATTGCAATGGAATAGAGGTAATGATTTCAGGTTTTATATGAATGTTTTTCTTTGTAATATTTTAATTGTAAATGAAAATTACTATCTCGGACATTTACGGGTTGAGCTGAAATGTAGTTGAAGTAGTAGCTTACACTGTGATATGAAAACCTGCTTCGAAATAAACAAAAAAGATTGTCAAAACAATTTATTAAGCTGAATAATGGTTATTTTATATTGTTCAGTTGTTACCACGCAGTCATTAAATGATAATAAAAGAACTGTTAGGAAATGGTAATGTGTAGGCAGAGTTATACTTCCGGGAATATTTGAGATGGAAGAGTGTTTATTCTGGTGCATTTTGTGGATATTCATCATTTAGCAATATCGAAAAATACGTATATCGTTAAGGATGGGAACAAATGCATTTATTAAATATTTCAGTGATGGAGCTTTTACGTACTTAATAATTAAATAGAAATTTGACAACTTGCCGCTTGGTCGGTCTTTTATTTTTCCAAAAATAATGCGTTTATGAATGGTTGAATATTGCATTCGCGAATCCTCGTCATTTATTGATATGTTTCATGATCACGTACATTGTTGAAAATATAAACTAATGCATCAGCGCATATTTTCAATTCAATTTAGAGGGGCATAATTTTTGTAATTTGATGAAATCTTTTAATCAATGCAGTGGATTGCATCATTAATACCAATGTTTTTAAGAAGTTGTCGGTCGATTACCACTATATAAAATGCGATGACATATCATAAAATGAAGGTATTGAAAATTTGCAAATGCTACAGCACACTTCAGAAATGTAGAAAATACTACACTCTAGTTAAGTAAAATGCTCAGATAGTGGGCGGTCGTCAAACTGCCTTTCGCATGAAGTATAGGTTGATCGATTGAATATTGTTTTTCGTCACGATTATTTCACGTATATGCCGATGGCATATGTATGGATATGTCTGATGTAATGCATAGAAATTTAAACATGTATAACGGAGTCACCCGAAGCAGTGAGGCATCGTAACATGGGGCCTCGGTTAATTACTGTCTCATTAGAAAGACAGAACACCGGTGTGCCCACAGCGGGAGTCGAGCACGGGACCTTTCGGTCATGAGCCGAGCACCTTATCCACTGATCCACACTGGTTTCCACGAAGAATAAATATTTTCCTCGTTACTTAGTTATTGTATCAACACCTGTACTTTCGACGTAGAAATCTATGATTATAGTATTTGAATGATTGTGTAACTTGCATTAACTCCAATATTGCATAGAAGTATTTATGGAGAATTGCAATCAGCACCTTTCTTATAATCAAATAACACAAGCTTTTCTTGTTATTCTAAGCATTGGTTGAAGGCATTTGTATGATAAGTCAGACCAAATCATCTATCATATTTTCTGATGAAATTACGCGTTTCATTCAATGTTAATCAAAGTGCAAAGCTTGACTACAAATAATTATCGTAGCATTACTCTCTAAGAAATCCATTACCAAACCTTAACTCGAGTACATCGAACACAAGTCTACAACATTCTTTAAATTATAAACTGAAATTTCATCATAAAATATTAATTTTCATTCTATTGTAAAAAATGAGGTATACAATAGATCTTATCACAACTTAATGAACGTTTTAGAAATAAATTCCTTTTCGGCCACGTTGGTTTTAACTCTTCAAATATTTATTTACTATTAGAATTCCAATCACTCGGCCATAAGCACGAAGAGACATATGTTTTCGAAATGTGCATCTGGTGCACAACATTGTAAGGTATATATGTTTTAATATTTATTATTTTTATAAATAGTATTTGATAAATTTGATAGATTTTTTCTATTATAAGATTTTTTTCATCTATTACATGTTTTGTATCCACATTGTATTTATTTGTAGCTAACTGCTTCTTATGCCGGTATCTAAGCGTTACTTATAATAAAAAGACTGATTTGAAGATTCGTTTTCCTTTTTTATAATCCATTCCTACCTTTGAAAGATTTCTCTGAAAAATAGACATATGCTTATTTTAATATGTAATGCAAATATTGCAATTTCAATAGGTGAGGGACAAAAATCATTCAATCATACATAAAATCTGAATTTCTACTTGTAGAAGAGTATTTATGATTTTTACTCACTATCAGCGGAGTGGTAATCAGCACATTTATCAACATCCTCTATTCCTTCTTGCTCGCATTCGAGTAGGGCATCTGTTTGAGAAAAGTAAATATGAATTTCAAATCATATTCAGTAAGATTAATATGACTCCTTCTTTATCATCTGAAATGAATAAAAACAACCACAAATCACAAAGACTGGTTTATAATGTGTAATCATTATCTAAAAGAAAAGTGGCATTTTATCTTGAGTTCTTAACGGTCCTAAAGCTCTTCCCGTAAATTAATATTTGAGCACTAGTTCATAATGTGAAATGTTTTAAACGTCTACCATTTCTTAATTCATCATCATGTACTTACGGGATCATCTGCGAATTTGCAATTCACGTAACCAACGATAAACTTTCATGGTAAGTTTACGTTTACGATTTTAGTGAAACACATTTTCATCGTTAGATGAGCTCACGGGTTCAACTACGTTTACCGGTTCACTTACGATTGTTAGTGAAACGGGCTACTTAGATTTAAATTAATGATTGTACATGGCACACATGTTGAATATATGCCACCAGTACACTTACTGCTACACTCTTGCTCAGTGAAATCCAAGTCATTGCACATTCTTTGTGCTGTAAAATAAGATATGAATAACATGAAGAAATGACTTCTTTGAAGTACGTAATTTATTGATAAATTTTATATTTGATACATTCTGAATGAAACACAACTATATGCTTAAAAGTGATATTTCAGGAAATTTATTTCGTAAATATGCATCATAGTCACTCACCTTTCATTGCCTCTGAAAGAAAGAAATAGAATGCTGATTAGAAAAGCCGAATCAAAGCCATGCGAAAAGGACCGCCGTAAGAAAAGTGGAAATACCTCAAATCTGAATTTGATGTAAATAAGATGTCAAATCAAATACTGCAGTCAGCGAATTGAATTTGACGATTATAACTTATGAGTTCCCTCTAAAAATGAAAATTTTAGTGTTGTTGGCGCTGGATATGAGATTAGACAGTGCGTCGAAGAAAATCTGCAATGAGATTGTCGTCCATGAAGAAACATAAGTTGTCTGAATGCTAATATGATATACAAAATGTATTCAGGTATATTTGTTCTTGTATCACACTCATTCCCTTTGCAGTGTGGGGCTCGTAAAAAGTTCCCCATGGAGGGTTTGACTTATGTTATTATACCTTTTTTCCTGATGTTATGTGGCTGTGACACTTTCTACACAGTGTTCGTTCACATTTATTTACATATATAGTGCTGAGTTATATATGTGTCGTCTATATGTAAGGGCATTCATGGCGGGTCTGGCTAGCCAAACAGGAGACACTCCTCCTCCCGGGCACCTAGGATCACCTCTGAATTTCAGGGGTCCGTGAATACCCACTGTGGCACATTGTTGTTAGTGCCATGATCATGTGACACCAGTTACGTTCGTATTTTTCATTATAGTTATTATATGCAAATTGTCCGACGTATCATTGTTAATACCTACAAAAAAGCTTACTGATATTCAGGATTCAAACATATCAATTCAGTAATATTAACATGCCAGGTTTCGCTTTAAACCTGTTTCTTTGCGGAACGCTTATTGTTTTGCAGCTTTGTTGAGATAATGGAAAACCCAGTGGTCGATAATTTTGTCTGGGTTAACTGATTCATATTTTTAAGTCAATTTGGTAATGCGGTAATGCGCTGGCTCTTCATGGCTATATATGCTCTTGATTTTCACAGTTTAGGAAACAATGAAAAGACAAAGTGGGCGAAATGCGCATATGGTACACCAAATTACGACATGTAAGAAGTAATAGCTTGGAATGGTGGACTACATGATGAGTTTTTCAATCATTTGTATACATCTGACAGAGCTATATTATACTGAACTACCAATAAAATCCAATGCATTAGATATTTACATACCATCTCATAAAAATTGTAATATTTAGAAAAAGGAAGCTGTTTTTGCGGTCCATACATATAATATCATAATATTATTTGTAAATAAGTTGAAACTGATTTACCTTCACACCATTTCAAGTTTAAACCCGCGCCTGCACACATTTTGAGGATTTCTGTAAAGAATTATTCATACATATCAGCAACCACCGACTGAATTCTATAGCTGCATAGAAATAACGAGAGCGTTTTGTATAAGGTTGCATAGAATATAAATAATCAATTGACGGAGGATTTCTAGGTTTACATATATATTACTTATTCACATTACATATATTACAAAAAGTATTCTTTTGTGATGAGTTATTGCTTTTTCAACACATAGAGTATGTGTAGGTTGTTTGGAAAAATATGTAAGGGTTGCGTACTTTTACATTTGTCTTCTTTGAGTTCAAATTCTTTGCATCGTTCCATTCCTGAAACATATTGTATTTCTATTAAATATATAAAAATACAAAGAGAAATTAATGAACGTTGAAAGAAGAAGAAAAGGAGTTGTGGGTTCTGAAATGTTTACTGAAAATGTATAAATGTTAACTTTTTATGCACTTTTATCGTATATCGCACGGATACACACCTGATTTGTAAGTTGATTTTAGTAAGTTCAGTGACAGAATTTAGGGTTATTTGGCAGATCAGTCTCACAAGAACATTGGGTGGAGAGGCGGGTGGATTTGGTTGCAAACCCAACGATTAAATATTCTTTAAGTAGAATAACTTAAAAAGTTTTATATTTAGAGATATGTGTATTTCCTTTGCTTATTTTATTTGTTAACTAGAGTCGTCTCTCTTGCGCGATGACCATGAGGGTGGCATGGTCGGACCATATTAGGAGGACGCGATGAAACTGGTTGCAACATCCAATCAAACACTTTCCCAGCTTAGGACATAGGGCCAAGCCCGCGCTTTCGGTACTTTCGCTTGGGTTGTCTAAAGATTCGGTATTGCTTCATTTTACTGAAAAAATTTAAGTTTTAAAATTCCACTTTCTGGTAAGCAAGTCTTTAATTCTGATCTTCTAATATTCAATTCTTTTAACTAGAAAAAGAATATTATATTTACCATTTATTGTATCTTCTGATTCATTCATTAGCGCAAATGGAAAATAAAACGAAAATTCTCGTGATAGGTCATTCTATTGTGCGTCGCTTCTTTAATTTCGTTAAAGACAACACGGATAATAGATATCGGCCAGATTTAGGCCTTCCAGACACGCACCTTATTAAATTCAGAGGTGTAGGTGGCAGACTGGTAAGCGATATAATGAAGTATGAAGCAGAATATATAGAACAATTTAGACCAAATATGATAATTTTGATAGGGGTGGCAAAGAGGTTTTGATTCGGGATTCTCCCGAAGAACTGGCGTCTGAGATAAAAGCGGTGATTACAACTTTACACTATCGCTTCAAGGTAAATAAAGTAATTGTGTGTAAACTATTGCCAAGGTTCAATCAGCAATATAACCACAATGACTTCGTTGATCAAGTCAATGATTTATTGCGAGTTTCGCTACCACTTTTGCCTTATAGCGGATTGTGGGAACACTGCAATTTCTTTCCATCGCCGAACCCGCCTACCAATAAATCTTGCGAGGGCAAGTTTTTACATGATGGTGTACACTTTACAAAACAAGGAAACGTTCATTTGTATCGAAGCCTGAGAGGTTTGATCTTGAGTAGAAATTAGTTGATTGATTTTAATTTATCAATCTGGTGTTAGGTTTTTAATGCTAAATGTATATCGAGTAGTTTAATTACATCATTGCATATGTATATGTTTCTTACAATTGATTAAATCCTCTTTCAAACTAAAATGTTTGCAGCATTTGATATACAAGTATATCACTTTTGACCTCTGCTGGATTATTGTTTAACTATAATTTTCCTGGAGGTATTTCACTCGTAGCCTCGCTGGTGATGCACGTGCTTCTGTACGTTTTGTATTACCTGGGGTATTTTTGGTCTCTACTGGATAATCATTAAAGTCATGACTATGGTTTTCCTGGAGGTATTTTACTCGTAGCCGCGCTGGTTGTGCACGTGCTTCGGTACGTTTGCATTTCCTGTGGCATGTATTGATCTCAGCTGGATTATTATTTCTATATGATTTTCCTGGAGATGTACACTTGCAGCCCTGTGCTGGCAGTCTCGCTGGGATGCGGATGCATTTCACACTCGGTATTCCCTGATACACCCTTTCACCTTCCCGGATTATAACTGGGAGGTTTTTTCACTCGTAACCTTGCTGGGTTTACTATAGTACTTTGTACTTTTTGTATTCTCTTAGGTACATTTGGCCTCCGCTGGATAATCATTAAAGTCTTATGACTATGGTTTTCCTGGAGGTATTTCACTTGTAGCCGCGCTGGTTATACACGTGCTTTTGTATTTCCTGTGGCACATTTCTGCTCATAATCTCTGCTGGATTATCATTTCGATAGGATTTTCTTGGAGATGTGCATTCGTCGTCCCGCTGGGGTATGTGTACGTTTGTACAGTATTTCCTGAGACATATTTTGATCTCCGCCGGATTATCATTTCGACATGATTTTCCTGGAGTTTTAGCATTCACAGTCTCGCTGTAGGTATTTGTACGTTTGTATTTCCTAAGATATATTTTGATCTCCGCTGGAGTATCACTGTGCATTCTCAGTCTCGCTGGGGGTACATGTATTGTTTGTAAGCTTGTTTTTCATGAAGCATAATTTTTATCTCCGCTGGATTATCATTTCGATATGATTTTCCTGGAGATGTGCACTCCCAGTCTCGCTGAGATTAAACAATATTTTTGAATATAATATCTTTATAACATTATTATAACATCTTATTTTAAACATTGAACCAATATTGTTGATAACTACATATTACCTTTCATGCACTCGGCATCACAATTCCCGTTTGACGGCTTGCTATTTTGTCTGCCTGAATATAAAGGAATATATTTATCATAACAACACAGAACGATATTATGTGATAATGTTGTAATTGGAAAATCTTCTTTTTATTGCAGCAAGTGAGAATAAATGAATGGAAAATCTATTTTAAAAAAAAGCATCACTCATTTCTTAATTGACCAGAATCAGTTTTCTACGGAAGCCACAGGTTGTAATTTAAAACTCGTGTGTTCGAGTTACACAGCTTGTGCACAAAAGTTCATAACATGCGTGCACGAATTACACAATTTGTTGGCACATGTTACAAAGATGTTCTCACAAATTACAAAGTGTGCACACAAATTACAAAGTTTTTTTTTTGCACGATTAAGAAACTTGTGCTTACGAGTTACAGAACGTTTGTGCACAAGTTACAAACTTACCTCCACGAATTACTAACTTGTTTACTGTATTATGTACAAAATCATTCCCAAGTGACACTTCCGCCCCTCCAATGAAAAATGTACATTAATACTCCATCAAAGGGGTTCACATTTTTTCATTTTCACTGATTTTGTATGTCCTCTGGTTTCATGATTTTCGGACTTATGGTTTGGATTTATACATCATCTTTACACTTTTCATGGTATAATTGATGTTTTGTATCACAAGGGAAAGGGGGGGGGGGGCGATGTGATGAAATTATTTATCATACAATAACTCCTAGTTTTGTAGATTAACAATTACATCTCTGTACTATTTCTCTACAACAAATCTGAAATCTTCTACAAGATAAAGCATATAACCACACTGTCTACAGAGTACCTTGAACTTTTAAAACCCGTATTAGTTTATATTGTGCAAGGTATTTTATTTATGATGGGACAAACAATGATGCCGGTTGCAGCAAGGCAAAAAGGAGAAGACCACTCCATCCTGGCACCTGGTTTCACCCCTGGCGTACCAGCGACACGTCAATGTTCAGTATTAATTTGATATCATTCATTGTTTTAATGGCACTTTTATTCCAGTATTTTGACGAGAGTCTTACTATTGGCTATTGCATTTATATGGACAATTTTCAGCTGCTGACATTGAGGAGAGCGTTTATTTACACTATATTTTAACATCTGATGAGACCCCCATATTATTGGTAATGGGACAAGCGCCCATAATCACGCTGACTGTGTTTGCTTTTACTTCTTGCAATGTATATAAAAAGGTGTTTGAAGCTGGAACACCACCCCATTCCTTTCTGAAAGTTAACTTTGTCCAAATAGTTCGCGCTGTCATGTAAATAATTTCGGAATAGCATTTCTCTATCTAACCTTTACTTCATCGGGGCTAGTTCATTGATTGTTTTCACTCATGCATGAATTTATTCTTCGAGAAACTTCAACCAATGCGATTAAGTTGTGCTGGCATTAGTCAGCAACCAGAAAATTGCATTGTTGAAAGCTGTCCACGTCAAAACGTGCAGACAAAACTATTCTTATTGAATAAACTGAACACGCATTCTCTTTTTGAATATTTATAAGATAGGAGTGAATAAGCGCCGATAAAAGCTCGATTAGGGAAATGAAGCGATTTTGAACTGTTGTTATACGTGGTCGGAACATCTCTTTTTCAAATCTGCTGGATGAGTCCCATATTCTTTTTTTGAAAAATAGAATACACGTATACCTTTAAATTGTCACTTCCATATTACCAGTCGATTATTGCTGCTTTCTGTTGTATAATTTTGCTAATTGTGATTGCTAATATTTTATTTACATATGTATTGTCGTGTTTCTTCGACTTCGAGCTGTGGATATCGGATCAATATCTTTGATATGTACTTTGAAAATATCAGATCTTGACCAAAGTCATGAAATACATATCATGAGGGTACAGTCATAAAATGAACTTAGTCTCCAGAAGCATTTAGTCCCATAGGACAACATGCGCATATTGTGCACTAAATCCATGTTTAGATATCTTTTTATATTCACGTTAAAATGAGAATGACTTTGGGTAAAAATATCAGCCATGAGTGTGCCATTCATAGCCAATGTATATACGGAAAGGCTTTTGGCTACCTTTATAACACAGTGGGATTCACTTCAAAAAGAGTATCTATCAACATATCAAAAATGTGACTGTGCAGGCAAACAGGAGATTCTGAAAACTCCAAGGTATCTAAAGGATCCTCAGCTTTCAAAAACTTATAATTTGGATTTCCTTCTTTTCTTAAATTTCACATGGAAAACTGAGTTTGGATTGTTGGTTACAATTCACGTCCCATTTATTGACATGCGTGTTATATGAAAATGAAGTAGTGCAAAACCCAGATGTTTCCAAAACCAGTAATACAAAATATGACATCTAATCGAACAGAAGGTCAAATATCACAGTATCAACAATTCTGATACAAACGGACAGTTAATGTGACAATGAATACTCATGTTCCCATTATTGCGGGTTAAAAATACGTATTCATTAAAAATCAACCTGGTATAAAGTTACTCAGATCACCATCGTGTTCTATAACCTTAGCCGTACTTCTAGAATTCAAAGTCATGACATATCGCCTGCCGTAAAGAACATTTCTAGTAAAAATGATATGTCGAAGATCAATTGAACAGGAAGTATGGACTAAACCTCCAAACATTACCGAAAATGCATTGACCTTCACCTTAAAAACCCTCTGAAATTGACACTGTGCTAGACACACAAGAGATATTACACACTATTATTAACTAATTCAGATCAGGTATCTAGAGGTTATAGGCTGGAAAAAAAAAATTACGTTCGTGTTCACAAAATCAAGGTCAGGAGAAATAGACAACGCTAAATATAATTCTCCCCGACAAAGTCTAGCAAAAACTATTGCATAACTTGAGTGTAAACAGACATTTTACTTCTGTGCACAAGTTGTGTATCTCGTGGGCACCAGTGGTATCATTCGTGTGTCCATATACTAACTCGAGAGCACAAGTTACTTACTCTAGCGCACGAGTTTAAAAAATCATGTTGTAATATTAATTATAATATAAATTATAATATAACATATAAGTCCACTTTTCAGTGCTTTTTATATTACTGACGTGAAATATTTTCCTGATGCATAGCTCTGTCCTTAGATTGATTCTTTACAAGACATTTCGGCCGCTTTGGGTTTAATTCTAATTTTAACTCTTCAAATATTTATGTATTATTAGAATTCAAATCAAATAGAGATTCCAATACCATGATCTCAAATTTGTTTGTTTTATTTTCAAGAAAGCATCTTACCTTTTGCCATATGGTATGCTGTGAAAAATATAAGACACAAAATTTAGTACTGTATCACAACTGTCTTGAATGAAATAGTTTTACTAAATAATTTTTTATTTAATCGCCTAGATCACAAAAAAGAAAATATAGCTCTGAATATATTTTTATTATTCCACTAAAGAGTCAAATATGTTCTATTATTTATTATTCAGTTCTTTCTTGACAATATGACCCTGATATCAGAAAAGCAGTAACTCTTGTATTGGGTCCTTCTAAAGCCTTATACAGACTTTTACTTGAACGTTGGGGACAATATGACGGGCCTCATTGAAACCTTTTGCAGAGGAGAAATGGTCCTGAACATCGTCCTCTCTGACTGATAGTCAGGACTTATACAGATCAAAGGTTTGATCTCGCCTTCAAATCGGCAGAGCACGGTTTACGCATGTCGATACCAATTTATATATTTTTGATATCTTGATCTTACTCTGCATTACTATACGCGTTTATAATTTTATGACCTCTCAACTTGAGAAACGTGTTGGTCCTTGCTCTCTATATGCAGGATTTTGTATAGAGGTGTGTCCTTTGATTATATTGTTTTTGTGGTGAGTAGGAAGGTGGGTTAAACCCAACAATTGATTGATTACTGCAATATCAATTGACCGTCCTAAGACGGTAATACAACTGCACTATAATCAGAAGTTTTGTGATGTTCTAATGTTGTTGTTTTTTTTTTCAAACAATTATATTATACATTACAACAGTGCATCTCCGTGGTGACTTCTGTGATACGGCTGAGTCAGATGCTTTTATTTTTCTTTTGTATAAAACGTGTTATTTTGTCCACACCGACGTTTTAGAAAGCGACGTTTTTGTAGAAATTATCCTTTACCTTTGTGCCGCCTTTGTCACTAATATCAACGTATATTTAGGGAATTGAGTCATACGTGAGGGAACGTCATTTAATGAGAAAAAAAAAGATAACTTTGTCCGTGAACGTTAATAAACAGCAAGAATATACCTTCGCAATCTTTAGCGTTGTCGATTCCTGCACCAACACACTCCTTTATTCCAGCTGAAAATTATAGATAAATACATATATTCAATTTCCATTGTTATATCTGCTCTTTTTAAAGTTCAATCCAATCTGCGATCTACATATAATTTATCATATTGCCTATTATTCATAATATTACGAAATATTTGTATTTACCTTTGCACGCATTTTCATTCACACGATGTTTTACGCAAAATGCAACAACTGTAAGAAAAAGCAACATAATAACCTTCACTTTTGTAAAATGATTTTGATTATGCGAGTCAACTGGCAATGCTGATGATAAACTTTCCACAATAAAAATGAACATCAATAGTATTATAAAGTGTTTATACTCACCGTTCACAATCTCTGTAAGTAAAAATAATAATCAGTTAGTATCAAATCGTAAAAAAATATTGCTATGGTACATTAAAGAGGCAAGTTAAAGGACAATTATCTTTTATCTATAGACGTATGTTTATAAAATAAAATTGAATTAATTATTACTTCATTTATTACCTTCACATTTCATGCCTTTGTCGATTCCAGAATCACAGAACCCTACGACTCCTACAACAAACAAACAAAATAAAGATATTTATGTTATTAATCCAAAAACAAGTATGATAGAAAAAAGGGAAAATTCATTGCTTAACTATTGTATTTTGTCATGTAAGTATTACAACAAGAGCAACGTCTAGCGTGGCTTAATTTAACTGTCGCTTACTTTGGACGGGATCAATGTGAACGTACGGTTTTATTACCCCCAAAACTTGGGTCTCTTTGGTAATACTTTTATGAAATATTGAAATCCAACAAAAGGTATCCAATTCTTATAACTCTGTAACGACAAAATGGAATTTGCTCAAAACTGAAAGGTGGCTTTTCCTACAATATCTAAGCATTCTGTAAATGTTTCACGAAAAACAACTGATGTTTACTTACGTTATCACTTTACATAGCATCTCCATAGCATCTGATCATAGTAAAAATGAAATCCAAGTTCCATAACTCCATAACAACAAAACAGAATTTGCTGAAATTCGAAAGGCGGCTTCCCTTTCCATATTGGCATTCTGTATGAGTTTCATGAAAACAGCTGACGTTTATTAAAGTTATTGCGTTCCATAGCATCTTACTTTAGCAAAACTAAAAGCCAAGTCCCATAACTTCGTAACGACAAAAAGAATTTGCTCAAAATCGAAGGGCGGCTGGCTTCCCCTACTCTATTTAAGCATACTGTATGAGTTTCTTGAAAAACAGCTCACGTTTACTAAAGTTATAGCGTTTCATAGCGGACGGACAGACAGACGGACGGACAGACGGACATCATAATACTATAATACGTCCCGTCTTTCGACGGGCGTATAATAAATATGATTGTATTCTCGTAAGTGTCATACAACTCTCTCTACAATTGCATTTGATACCTTTTTTGTTGTTGTGGACATTGTTTTGAATAGTTTAAGTTTACTTTGTTCATAGAAAGCTACAAACTATATTGACTTAGACGAATAGAATACAAATTAAAATAATTAAAACGTATTTACGTACCAGCACAATCTCTCTTTGTTATGCCAAGTGCTGCACATCGGGCAAATGCTAAAAAAGATTTAGATTTTGTTAGTTTGTATATATTACAAATGAAATCGATGCATGTAGTTTACTATTTTATCAACCGGAGACAAATACAATAGCATTTTACATTAAATTGAAGGATATACAATGTTTATATATATATAGTAAGTTTAATGCTGATTATTATTATTCGATATTCACATCGATGAATATTGAAGAAAATAAAAGTAAATAGAGACCATGTAAACAGTTTTACCACAATTACTCGTTTTCGTATCTTAGGAGAAGATGAAATTGTTGCCATTTTACAACTGAATTTCATTGTACGCATAATTATATCGATGGAAGTGTATCCGGCTCTATTTTGTCTCTATGTATTTCAGTACGGCACCTCGTGATCTTTCATATATGGTCAAATATTAAAAAATGTTAGCTTCGTTATGGTGAAAATTGATGAGAAATTGAATTGTTACTAATGATATAAACAATTCTATAATACCCTCTGCAACTATATTCATGTCAACATTAAATCTTACATTATTTCTTGGCACGCTTGAATCTTAACATTTTGATTTCTTTCGAAGATTATACTAGTGTTTTATATTTTTAAGTATTTTATTTCCTTGTTGTATATTGGTTTTTTATATGGAAGATTATTAATAAATTTTTAAATGTCTGTTACTGTCTATCCTGACATTGTTTTTCATGAGTGGAAAGTTAGGAGGATGAATCGGATAATCACTCTTATTTATTGACTGTTGACTATTCTAATTTTGTATCGCCACTACAATAGAATCAGATAACATTAAAAATCTACAATGAATCTTTCCACTAATTATTCTTATTAAGTTACTTTCGTATTTTTCATTAAGTAAGTATATCCATATTTTTGCCATGTTGTTTACTCATATGTTTTGTCTTCTTTCATTTCCTCTTTCCCCATTACTTTTAGTATGATTATAATTTCATGTAGAAGGGAACTAAAGCCAATTCTACCGACCATTCTCAATTTTGATCGTTTAATAATATGATACAGTTTAAACCCAAATTGGTGATTTTTATCGGTAATATATAGGGGTTTTGCTTATTGTTAACAGTAATTTCTCCTTTAGTAATTTGTAAACCAAAAGAGTGAAAGAACATCTGACATATTTGTATTAGAAAAATCATCACGATTATACAGCGAAAACAAGGTTAAGTGCATAGAAATACATCATGGTAATATTGGATAGTAATACAGTTGTGGTACTTATAAGGAAAAATCAATTAAAATGACAATGGCTGCTCTATTGATGATGTTAGTTCAAAAGTAGTGAATCATTGCCATTTACAACAGCGGACAAACATTGACCACAGACAAAAGAGGAGTTTCTGGCTCGGTTATGTGGCAGAAGTCACCATGGAGCTATACAATACATGAATATAAATAATATACTAGAACATATAACACATTACAAAAATATTTGATTGTAGTGCAATTACGATACCGACTTAGGACGATCATTTAATTTGACAAAAGCCAAACAAATGGTGTGGTTAACCGGTTTACGAGCCCACCTTAAATAATGCCCAAAGAAAATAATTAGTTAGAACAGATGCCCGAGAGGACGAATGTCTCTTCTTTGGTTAACACCATTCACTATAAATAGCCAAAGTTTACGGACGACTTAGCACTATTTAAGTGCTGCACATGACAAACAGGACCTGGATCAGCAACGTGTAATATGCTAAAATCTTAAACTAACACTTAAATAAAATCATCAATGGAAATCATTGTTATATTTTCCACTAAAACAAGGCATGTGATCATTACAAATTACCTCGATGGATATTCATGAAATGCTCAAGATAGTCATTTTCGTACTAGCATTACATACATCAGTATAGAATGAGAGACCCGTTCATTTAAGTTAACTTGTAATACAACCTTTCTGGCATCCATTATCACATGACGGTGCTTTATCTCCTCCCCTCTTCTCAGTCTGTAAGAAAATAGATATCATTAACATAAACATGATAATATATATACACTCTCCTGCAACAAGAAAACTCAAATGACAGATGAAAATATGTATAAATTCAGACTAATACAAAAGTATTCAATAAAAGTTGAAAATTTAATTTTTATTATTATTATTTGAAATGCCTCAACACTGCATGTAAGATTACTAAGAAAATATCCAAAGACTTACCGACCATGCACCTATGGTGCATACTAAGGCACACAGAAGAACTGCGCTCAAAAACTTGGTAGCCATCCTTATGATAATGTGAACCTAGTAAAATACCATACCGTACTGAATATTCAGGCTGTGTGAATGTCTTTTACTTGTTCTAGGTCATAACTTTTTAAGTAAACATCTTACGATCTTAAATCCAAGTAAAGAACTTTTCGCCGTTTTAAATGTCACTATAACTTAAGTATTCTCGATGTATATAACCAGGTAAACAAAGCTGTCGATACTTAGCATTATTAACTGGTTAAACGTTAATTGTATTCTTAAATATTATGATTTGTAATTTAATTAATACCCTTTTAGTTCACATCACAGTAATTTAAAATATAAAGGTCCTATAAATCCTTAGAGCATATACATGAAAGGCAACTGAGTGGTTTATATGCGTGAGAAGAATTAATGACTCCAGTACTTTGAATTTGGCAGTAAAAGAATCCAATCAGATATATATCTGCTTCTAGGTCGTTTTTTCTATCTAAATATAAAAGTGTCGCCGATATATTTAGAATGTGAATATACTTAGAATGTGGAGATTGTACTGAACTTAAGATAGTAATGTTATCGCAACTATTCACCTATCAAGATATACTTTTTCACATTGCAGTACATATCAACAGGTTAATGTACTCATATGAAAAATAATATTGAAAATGAGATATCATGTATCCGATAGACTACTTAGTTTCTCAAACATCTTAATAGTCCTCCGAAGGGAAGTGTCATAAAACAAAGAACAATTAACTCAGTATTCACAATATTTCGGTCTCCTGACCTTCTTCTAGTGAATTTTATTGGTGGCTTAAGCTATGTAATATCCATCATATTTCATAGCCGATATATAAAAAATTACAATTAACAAAGAATTACGTCATAGCGTACACACGTATAACATTTAGCGCGTTTCCGCTAAATTAACATATTCAATATATAGCGTTTAAGACATTTAAGATAATAACTATATAATACATATGTTAATTAACAAAGATGTTATATATGAGGTGTCGGATAGGGTGAGAGGACAGAGGAGGTAAAAAAGAGGAGGGGCGGGAAAGGGAAATTATATAGTAGGGGGTGGGGGTTTTACTCTGATTTTAAAACGACAAAAATAATCACATAAGACGTTCTCAAATAAGTGGGAGGGTGGAGGGAGTGTAACATTAAGATAATATATCTAAAACAAGATAATAACTATAAAATACATATAATAATTAACAAGGATGTAATACATAAAGTATCGGACCGGGTGAAAGGGAATAGGAGTTAGGAGACTAGACTAGGGAGGGGGATCTTACATTAATTTAAAAACGACAAAAATAACCACACTGGTTGTTTGTAAATATGTGGGAGGGCGGAGGTGGGAGAGGGGTACCCTATACCCTATAAACTCATTTAAGCATTTAATATAGTACCATAAATAATACCATGATATGTTAATATAATTACACGAAAACATAAGAACTAAATATATATATATATATATATATATATATATATATATATATATATATATATATATATATATATATATGTATATATATATATATATATATATCTATATAGATATATAAAGCACAAATAGAATCAGTGAAACACCTGGGAGTACTGTGGACCTTGGATCTCCGAAGAAATACCTGTAGAAAATAAAGACAAATTAGACAAACATATAAAGCACAAAGACTCCACAGTTAACAAAGCACCCTATATTTCACTTATATTCGTTCCCCGTCTGGGACTCGAACCCACGACCTATGGTACCGAATCACCTAGCTGTCATGCATCCGACCCTCTAACCGACTGAGCTACCCGAGCTCCACAAAAATGGAGCTTTAATAGCCAATCATTAGCTAATCGCATGCATGACAACACGGCCGCGGAAAGTGAAGGAATTTACCCGACGTAAACGCAAGCGGATCCTCTGAGAGGATACATCACTGAAAGAGAAATAAACATATAAAGCACAAATAGAATCAGTGAAACACCTGGGAGTACTGTGGACCTTGGATCTCCGAAGAAATACCTGTAGAAAATAAAGACAAATTAGACAAACATATAAAGCACAAAGACACTACAGTTAACAAGGCACCCTATATTTCACTTATATTCGTTCCCCGTCTGGGACTCGAACCCACGACCTATGGTACCGAATCACCTAGCTGTCATGCATCCGACCCTCTAACCGACTGAGCTACCCGAGCTCCACAAAAATGGAGCTTTAATAGCCAATCATTAGCTAATCGCATGCATGACAACACGCCCGTGGAAAGTGAAGGAATTTACCCGACGTAAACGCAAGCGGATCCTCTGAGAGGATACATCACTGAAAGAGAAATAAACATATAAAGCACAAATAGAATCAGTGAAACACCTGGGAGTACTGTGGACCTTGGATCTCCGAAGTAATACCTGTAGAAAATAAAGACAAATTAGACAAACATATAAAGCACAAAGACACTACAGTTAACAAGGCACCCTATATTTCACTTATATTCGTTCCCCGTCTGGGACTCGAACCCACCACCTATGGTATCGAATCACCTAGCTGTCATGCATCCGACCCTCTAACCGACTGAGCTACCCGAGCTCAGATCCAAGCGTATCATGAGTAGATTTTGAGAAGGTCGGACGTATATTTTCTCGCTCCATATAATCGTTATTTTTCGTTATTCCATGGATTACTTATCTACGAACTTTTGTGAATGCATTGATGGAATTAAGTGATACATATCTTGCTCTATTTGCGTGACCAAAAATACAAGATTTAAAATGGGAAAATACAACAAAAAGAGAAAAGCTAATTCTAAATCTGACTGTTCAGTAAGTGACACTAGTACTGAGAACTGTGCTCACTCAATACCTGTCAGTGGCGTTTTAAACCAAACGCATACGATATTATACGGAGACTCGAACGAAACAATACCCAAAGTGACAGCTTCGACACCTATCGTTACTGCCAACAAAGACAGTGAATATACAAAGTTAGACGAAAAACTCAACCTGGTGCTAGAAAAACTTTCGAGTTTGGATATTATAATATCTAAGATAAATACATTGGAAATAAGAGTGTCAGAAGCCGAAAAAAGGATAATCCGAACAGAACAAAATAATGTAGTAATAGAGAAGTCCGTGAAATTCATGTCGGATATGTACGATCAACTGAAGGAGAATACAAAGGAAGCAGAATACATGGATAGTGATATTATTCAAGGTATTAATGAGGACTTACACAACATAAAGAAGGAGAGAGATGAATTGAAGGCAAAAATTGAGGATCTGCAGTGTCGCAGTATGAAGCAGAATCTTGTTTTCCATGGACTGTCCGGCGAGACTCGACACGAAGACTCAGAAGTGCTTATTAGGGATTTTATATTCTATGAATTGGGCATTGAGGAAGAAATTGCCTTTGGCAACGTTCACCGTTTCGGTAAGAAGTTCACAGGCAAACACAGGCCCATCGTAGCCAGGTTTCTTCATCATAGACAAAGAAAATTAGTTTTAAGGAATTCGTATAAATTACAGGGAACGACACTGTGGATCAGCGAGCAATTCCCGGAATCTGTAGAACAGAGGCGCAGAAAACTGTACCAAATAATGAAAAAGCATAAAATGGAGGGGGATCGTGTAAAACTAGTGCGGGATACTCTCTTCGTCAATGGCAACCGATACATAGACGACATCGAATGTCGGGGTCATGCGTCATTGAGACACAACATGCGGCGGAATACCAATGCCTATGAATCTACAGTGCCAAAACAGATTGATGATGTGTCGCGTATTTCATTCAACGATAGTGTGCCATCCGCATCTTCCAGCAACAGTGTACCACGTGTGCCTGCCGCTCCAAGCAACAGTGCACCACATTGTGCCACCAGCTTACCACACGTACCTCGCAACAGCAGTGTACCACGCGTACCTCTACATGAAAGTGTACCACGCGCATCACTACATGAGAGTGTGTCACGCGCATCACAACATGAGAGTGTACCGCGTTCGGTGCGTCAGGTCTTAGTTGTACCTAATAGTAATGCGATTGTCAGTGCTAGTGTATCGCAACCGGTGCAACATGTTAATGTAGTTCAGAGAGGTAGTGTTCCCGTGAATTCCCCATCTTATGCTAACACAGTGAAGGAATCTAATCGTAGCGAAACGCTAGCACCACGCCCTGCTTGTGGACCAGGAGTACGACAAGCACGAAATGACTGTGGACCAAATACAACTCCACTTGTGGAACGAGCAGTCGCGCACTCGAGCAGAGGTCATCAATAGGAATACGCCGGGGTAAGAACTGTAACGGAACCGCGGGAATGTACCGCAAGTACTACAGGTAGTAACATTAACAATAAACTCCAAATTCTATCGTGGAATGTAAATAGAGGCTTATCAAACAAGCTAAATGATTCTAATTTTGTAAATATTATACAACGTCACGACATAATTTGTCTATCCGAATGTTGGATTGACCATAATTTTGTTTTTAATGATTGTTTGTTTGAATGTGATTTCGAATGTTTACCATTTGCTAGATCTCGTGGGAAAGGGGGAGGTATTGTCATACTTTATAAGAAATCCTTAACAACAAAGGTAAATGTATTAAAAAATATAGAAAATTCTTTGATTTGGGTTAACGTTGCAGAATTATATATATGCTTTTCTTACATACTTCATGAAAACAATGTATATTACAACCTCTATCATACTGATTTATATGAATGTCTTGAAAACAGTATTGCTGAATACTCTCAGTTGGGGAAAGTTATTATTACTGGGGATTTGAATAGCAGAGTTGGGAAAAAATCTGATTTTATTAGCACTGACCTTCTTGATAGGCAGATGTTAAATATACTTGATGATGTTTTTGACTATGTCTCTGATGAAATAATGCCAAATCGTAACTCTCAAGATTCTACTGTCAATACATTTGGGCGCAAGCTGATTGAACTGTGTAAGGCGACAGGGATAACACTGTGCAATGGTAGAACAAGTGGTGATGAACTTGGTCGCTTTACATTTTACAATCATTTGGGCTCAAGTGTAATTGATTATGTCTTGGTTGATAAACGCTTTCTCAAAGATATTATCCATTTATGTATATGTGATTTTAACGAATTCTCTGACCATGCACCTGTTTCTTTTACACTGAACTGTCCTGCAATTGTAAATATAGTAACAGATAATTCTGCAAATGGTATTTGTAACGCCACTGAAAATACACATACAACCTTTAAATGGAACCCTGATGCTATAGAAAACATGCACTCAGTTCTTTTGGAACGTAGGGATGAGCTTGCCTATGTTGCTAATGTAATTAATAACACCGATTGTGATAACGACTCGTGTGAAAACTCTCACTACTTTTTGACAAGATGTTTTTAGTCCTTTTTGTGGTAAAACCTTTTCTGTTTCAAATAAATCGGTTAAATGTAAGCCATCTGTGCATTCAAACAAACCTTGGTTTGATAATCATTGTAAAAACCTGTACAAACATTACACGTCTTCTTTATGCAGTTTTAATAGCAATAGATCACAGGATAACAGACATGTCCTTGTTGAGAATAAAAGGTTATACAAACAGTATGAGAGAAGAGTCAAGAGAATGTATTTGCGTGTAGAAGGTAATAAACTTGACCACATGCGCAAACATAATCCAAAGCATTTTTATAGGATTTTTAAGAAACACAAAAACAAAAGAACCATCACTTCTCTGTCTGTTTCAGATTTTAAAAACCATTTTGAAAATGTACATATGTCTAATGTAAATAATAATACTGATGGCATTGTTGATACTGACACTGGTGTTTGCTGTTACAATGAACTAGATGTTGGTATTACTGAGGAGGAGGTTTTAAATGTATTAAAGAAAGCCAAACACAATAAAGCGGCTGGAATTGACAATGTTTTAAACGAATACTTTACAACGTTTAAAGATTTATTTTTAACTTTGCTAACTCAACTATTCAATAGAATTTTTCAATCAGGTAACTTCCCTGAGGAGTGGTCGAGAGTTGTCATTATTCCTTTGCATAAAAAAGGAGATCTCAATGACCCGAATAATTATAGGGGAATAACTTTAGTCAGCTGCTTATCAAAATTATTTACATCTGTATTAAACAACCGTCTTCTTGAGTGGTCAGATAAATACAGTATTGTCTCAGATGCCCAATTTGGATTTAGACCTGGGTATGGCACTGTAGATGCAATTTTTGCACTTAGTTGTTTAATAAACAAAACATTATCACACAAAAAGAAATTATATTGCTGTTTCGTTGACTACAGAAAAGCTTTTGATAGTATTAATAGAAGTAAACTTTTTTCAAAATTATGTAAACAAGGTATTAATGGTAAAATGTTAACCATTTTGAGATCTATTTATAGCAATGTAAAATGTTGTGTAAAATCAAGTGCAGAGTTGTCTACCTTCTTCAATATGTCTTCCGGCTTAATGCAGGGCGAGGGATTGTCCCCGTTATTATTTTCTCTTTATATCAATGACTTTGAAAATGAACTAATGTATGACAATTGTGAATCTATAGAATTACGTGATATCTCTTTATTTTTGCTTCTGTATGCTGACGACACTGTTTTATTTTCTGAAAGTATTGATGGTCTGCAAAATCTGTTGAATACTTTACATGTATATAGTAATAAATGGAATATGAATGTCAATATTGATAAAACTAAAATTGTGGTATTTCGTAATGGGGGACGTGTGCCCAATAATTGCAAATGGTCATATAACGGTGAACAGATTGAAGTTGTTAATAACTTCTGTTATCTTGGCCTAAATCTTATGTATAATGGTAAATTTACACATGCTCAAAATATTTTAGCCTTGCAAGGAAGGAAATGTATGTTCAATATTTTAAATATTTGTAACAACCAATATTTAAATGTGGAATCAAAGTTACATGTTTTTGATATATATGTTAGAAGCATTTTATGTTATAGCTGTGAAGTTTGGGGTTTTATTGAAGGGAAAAGTATTGAGAAAGTTCATACTCAGTTTTGTAAAAGAATTCTTAAATTAAAAAATAATGTACCAAATTTTATGATATACTCAGAACTGGGAATATTACCATTGCAGCTGTATAGAAAATTATGCATTATTAAATATTGGTTTAAGATTTTAAACACAGACAATTGTATTTTAAAAAGTTTATATGCATACATGTTTGATAATATTGATATGCACAAAAGTTGGTTGAGCAGTGTTCGTGATATTTTACAAAATATGGGCTTAGGGTATATATGGACTGCCCAGACATCATATAATAAGCATTTGTTTTTACATACTTGTAAAACTAGAATGAATGATATTTTTATTCAAGAAATGTCTGTATTTTTTGGAACATCACCAAAATGTAGATTATATAAATACTTACCTGACACCCACTTTTTACAATACTATCTTCGAAAATCTCTACCGACATCCTATATATCTATTCTTTCAAATTTCAGACTTTCAAATCATGATTTATTTATTGAAAGAGGAAGGTACACTAATTTTAATAGAGTAAATAGAATTTGTATTAAATGTAACTCAAATGAAATCGAAGATGAGTACCATTTTATTTTGGTGTGACCCAAATATAATAATCTAAGAAAATCTTTTATTAAGCAGTATTATTGGAAGAAACCATCCATGTTCAAATTAGTGCAGCTTTTATCTATTAAAAACAAAGCGTCTTTGTGTAATTTATCAAAGTTTTTGATTAATGCTCTAAAGTTGAGGAATAATTGAGTTTGTTCTTACCTCTGTGTATTAGTCATATTTGTCTTCATTACTAATTACATGCATATTTATATATGTCCTACTCATTACTCATTAGTTTCATATTGTAATTTTGCTTAAATGTGTATAATTGTACACATATTGTATATATTGTAAATATGATATCTTATGCTGATGAGCCGCAAGGCTAAAAGCAAATAAACAATACAATACAATAAGTGAAATATAGGGTGCCTTGTTAACTGTAGTGTCTTTGTGCTTTATATGTTTGTCTAATTTGTCTTTATTTTCTACAGGTATTTCTTCGGAGATCCAAGGTCCACAGTACTCCCAGGTGTTTCACTGATTCTATTTGTGCTTTATATGTTTATTTCTCTTTCAGTGATGTATCCTCTCAGAGGATCCGCTTGCGTTTACGTCGGGTAAATTCCTTCACTTTCCGCGGGCGTGTTGTCATGCATGCGATTAGCTAATGGTTGGCTATTAAAGCTCCATTTTTGTGGAGCTCGGGTAGCTCAGTCGGTTAGAGGGTCGGATGCGTGACAGCTAGGTGATTCGGTACCATAGGTCGTGGGTTCGAGTCCCAGACGGGGAACGAATATAAGTGAAATATAGGGTGCCTTGTTAACTGTAGTGTCTTTGTGCTTTATATATATATATATATATATATATATATATATATATGTATACAATTAAGAATAATATCTCTCTATATATATAAGTAAAAAAAATAAAGGGGGGGGGGTTGTTTGCGTATGTAAATAATAAAAAATGTGTCAATTGTTTATTTTTACGTTACATCCATATGGTATCCTGGTCTCCGCTATAAGTCTAAAATGTTTTGATTGTCCAGTCGTTCTCTCAAGTATAGCTACCCGAAGATCACTTGCGGCATGATCAACAAAATGTCTCATTATCGGTTTCTCTTTCTCATATGTAATCCTTTCCCGTAAAGTCCTTTCCGTTTCACCTACATATACTACATTGTCACATTTCTCGCATAGAAGTGCGTATATTAAGTTTCAGTCTTTACAATGTGCGTTCTTTATTTCGTGTTTGCTTACTTTTAGCGTCCCGAATTTCACCCTTATTTATAATTTTACATAATTCACAATCACATGTATCTTGTTTTAACTCGTTATTCGTCTTCGCGTGCACCAGTGTGTCACATAAGTTCCGATCTCGTCTATAAGCTAATATCGGAGGTTCCGGGAAAATGTCCTGCATACGGTCTGAATGGTGTAATGTTGATTGATGTTTCTTTAATATATTGCGTATATTTGGTAGAAGTCTGGAGTATGTCACGACCATTGGAATCCGTTTTAAATTTACTTGAGTATTCTTTTTCTTCAGTAATTCGTCCCTAAACATGTTATCGACCTTACTTAATTGTTGTTCGATTAGTTTACTACTATATCCGCGTTTCCGTAATTGAGTTTTTAAATCGCGTTTGAGGTAGTCTTCCTCCTTCTCACATATCCTCCTTATCCTAATTCCGAGTCCATACGCTAATGATTTTTTGGTGTGTGGCGGGTGGCAAGAATCATGTCTTAGGTATAGGTGTTTATCCGTTGTTTTAGAATAAAGGTCTGTGTATATGTGTCCATCTTCTATCTTTACCATAGTATCTAGGAATTCAATTTCACTCCTACTTCATCTTAATTTCCCTTTCCCGCTCCCCACCCCCACCCCTCCTCTTTTTTTACCTCCTCTGTCCTTTCACCCTACACATGTATATAACATTTTTGTTAATTAATATATGTATTATATAGTTATTATCTTAAATGTCTTATAGTTATATTTGTAATAACGCTATATATTGAATATGTATTTTAGCGGAAACGCGCTAAATGTTATACGTGTATACGCTATGACGTAATTCTTTGTTAATTGTAATTTTTCATATATCGGTTATGAAATATGATGGATATTACATAACTTAAGCCACCAATACCAATAAAATTCACTAGAAGAAGGTCAGGAGACCGAAATATTGTGAATACTGAGTTAATTGTTCTTTACTTAGTTTCTGTTTAGAAGTAACAGGAATATTGCTTTATCATACTTTTAACTTCACAGTTAACAGTTATGTTAACTGTAGGGCATACAGAAATATTACAAACATGTTGCAGCATGTGTCAGTTATTCCTTTTGCAGCTCAAAAATAATAAGGAAGCGATTCCAAGACGTCACGTGATCAAGTCATATGCTATCTAAGTATTGAATTGTTACGTGTTCCCGCATTTCCGGTGAGATGCAGTAGACGTGTACAAGTACATGAAATGACATTACAAAAATGATGATTAATCAACAGGTGTAAATGTTTGACTAACTAAATCTTACGACAATGGCGTAAGCTTACTTACGTACATTTTTAAATCAACGAAATGTGTGTTTCATCAACAAAGTTTCTTTTAAAACATGTAGGCCTTTCTAATGAAAACGGTATTACAATTAAAAAATAATCCAGACACAAAATTAGCAAATTTATATAAGGCAAACTATGTTTCCGGTTAAATCAACGAAATGTGTGTTTCATCAACGAAGTTTCTTTTAAAACATGTAGGCCTTTCTAATGAAAACGGTATCACAATTAAAAAATAATCCAGACACAAAATTAGCAAATATATATAAGGCAAACTATGTTTCCGGTTAAATTTGGATAGAATATTTTACCATTTACTAATTGAAAACAGTAAACACATTTAAAAGGGTTAGAACTACTTGCACTGATTCACGCCAACACTAAGTAGAGGTAGGAGGTTGGCGTAGAATTTCCACTAAATCTACGCTAAACGTAGAATTATGCTCTTTGATGAAACACAAAATAGTTGGATATCTAGTCTAGAGGGGTATTTACGCCAAACTATGTCCATATCAAGAGTAACACCGCGGTACAATTAAAGGGCACACTTTTAAAAATCAAAAATAAGAAGTAATGAAAATAAAAGATAGGTAGAGTAGGAAACTGGGGGCAAAAACTAGGTTTTTATCTTTTCTTTTTTTTTTTTTTTTGAAGAGGGAGGGCCCATGTATTGATGTCCATATATTTGAAGTATAAAATGTATACTTTACATATCTACTGCACTAAAACATTTTTCAAAGTCACTTTAGATGAATAGGGACAGGGTGAAAAGTCAAGAACTAGTACTTATCATTTATTACTTGGTTACTGAATTTGAGTACATTCAGGTTTTACTAACACATCTTATTTACTATATTGTACTCTTGATAACTTTGACTGAGATAAAGCTGTCTATCAATGATTATCTCAAACCAAGCCGTGTTTTACTTCAAGGTCCTATTTCAAGGTTAAGCTTAATAAAACTTACGGTTTTCTTGTATAGAATTTAGTGTTCTAGGGGTAGAGTAAGATTGAGGTCATTCCTGCTCTAAGATACCTTGAATGATATATTGATTTTTTTTCAATGAAGGGTTAAGAAAAGCCCTTGAAATCTAAATGATAAAATAAAATATTCAGTGATCAGATTTTTTTTTTATTTGGAGGAAAATGTAACTTTATATTATAAAGATATTAAGAAAAAAATTCAAATTTCTTTAAATACCTTGCTGCAACACATTTTTCTGACTAGATATGGTACCAATCTTATTGTATGTATTAAATATGAAGAAGTACCTGTGATATGAGCCATTATCTGTCAAATTATTATTTTGGATAAAAAATTATGCCTGTTCAAATTTTCATATTGACCTTATTACCTGATATGTAAAAGTATAGAAAGGGAGATAACTCTAGCGAACAAACCAACCCTCAATGTTGTATTCATATTTTAACCAGCATTTTGCATGGTATCCAACAATGGACCATTTTCAGTGCCGCTGGCAATCGCTACATTAAAACAAATGGTTTGAAGGGGATTAAACGCGTGATTTAAATCTGTTATAAAGTGTTACTGTGATTGTATCTGAGATTTATACATGTCCCTTCTTCATGTATATTTTGACAGCAGATAACACAATACGGTCGTGAAATTTGTGGGGATTATATGAAAAATTAATACACAGAGTACTGGGCCTTCTTTACACCTAAATAAATATACATATACATAAATTACTCGTCATCTGTTGAAATCTTATTTCAAAAAAGACTGAAATATCCCTCAAATTTGCACAATGTTAATATGCCCTCATATATCTTATAAATGCGAAATACTTCATATAACATATATCCTTACTGGAGCCAGAAAAAAATTTTTCCCGATAAAGTATGACTCGTGTCAGGTATACAAGCTGCACAAGTGGCTTTAGATGTAGTTTATCATCATTTTTATTATATGAGATTTAAAAATCCACGAAATATATTAACATTATTGATATAACGAATACAAGTCCAACGAAACTAATAGTTAAAATTATATACGGCCATCCGCTGTTAAATGTAACTCCAACAACATTAATGTGTATGTATTGAATTTTTGTTGAATATACGCCTATAGGCTAGGTAATGGAATGAATGTGTTTGATGAATACATTTATCTGGCCAATGACAGAATTCATAACTAATTTAAATATCGTAAACTGCCGCTTTGTCAATTGTCTAAAATAGATAGAACCACGAACTTATATTTCTAGTAATAACCACGAAAAATAAAACCAATCAAAATTTCACGGTCATTTTTTGAAGTCACTATATTTAGTCCTATGCGCTTTGCATGACGTTTTTCATGGATGCCAAATAGGTTTACAACTCACGGACCAATTACTTACTGGCTGAGACATTTATTAACGTTGTTATTTCGTGTTATTAGAAGATGAATTTCATCATGTGTATACTGTATAATTGCTAAGACTAAAAGGTTTCTTATCTGTAACTTTATCTTTGGTAAAAGAGGAAGAATCGTTCAGTTTAATTTGTTCAGCAGCTTGATCGATGATGATAGAGATTCTTCAAACAATGTACATGTACCATTTGTCAGTAAAACAGGATGTCTATTGTAGTTTACGACTGAAATATGACAAACCTACATTTATATACTGCACGTGATATTATTTATTCCAACCACTAGAGATCATATACTGCTTTGTGGTTACGATTTGAAAGCCTTTAACAATAGAATACATTCATAAATCTGTAAATTAAAACCAACACAAGGGAATCTACATCATTATGATATATGTTCTCATATTCACTTATGAATGTTGGTTATAAGATACATATAAAATCATCTCCTTTCGGTTACAATTCAGACAGAAATCTTTTAATTCATTTTAAATGTCATGTATTTACTTACCACGATATTTCCGACATTTTTGTATAGCATTTTCATAGCGAAATCTATTTCCACTATATATGAATATACATCATACAAATATTACAGCGATCAATTTACTCTTCCATGATGAATTCTATATAAAATTTGATCTATGTAATAAAAATAACAAAGATATTTTATAATTACGAGATATTGCAAAAGATATGAAAAGCATTGTTATAAATATATGAATTATTCCTCTTTTATTTAGAGCAGTAAGTCACTTTATATGCCTTTGTGTTGCTTATTGTGATGTAAAGATAATGGATAAATCCAAACCGTAAGTCCGAAAATCATGAAGCCAAAGTACATACAGAATCAGTGAAGATGAAAACCAAATAGAAAACAACGAATGTCTACTTGAAGAGCATATGTTAACCCCCTTGATGGAATGAGATCAGGTACCCGAGGAGAGTGAGCATCTGCTGCTTGCCAGAAACACCCGTCACATATACCCAGTAGAAAGAGTCAAATCGTGTAAATTCCATATATGTTTATATGTGTAGAAGTCAAAGAAGGTAATCTTTTAGTATAGAAGGTGTCAAAACTGTGTAAAATGATCGGAATCGATCTCAGTCCAGAATATCATTTAAAAGTCTGGATAACGAGATATCATATGGAGTAATAAGAGTCTCGTAAGGACCGTAGAACTGCCTCAGCTAGTCTAGCACATATATAATCCTGGTTGAGCAGCTTAACTGAAAGTCGCCTAGCCCTCAGAACAAAGTCATTGTAATTTGAACATGGTCTGGAATAACGTATTAACTGAGATATGAATACGCCGTATGCGGGCGATGATGGAATGTTGCTACTTATGAAAGGAAAGTTTGTGATAGCGAAATTGAAATCACCACGTTTGTCATAGAGTGAGGTGTTCAATTGACAATTAATGTCGAAAGACAACATAATATCTAAATACGAAGTAGAATTACTATTTTCTGTGGTTTCTTTTACCTCCAGTTCACTTGGATAGATGATGCTAAGGTAATCCGCGTATGAAGGATTATTAATTGAAAGCAAGTCATCTATATATCTGTAAGTAAAATTATAGCCAAGAGCCAATTGTTTTTTTCCTTGCGAAAGCAAAGACTGAATGAACTCAGCTTCGTATGAGTAAAGGAATATGTCAGCCAGAAGTGGAGCACAGTTAGTGCCCATTGGAATGCCGACAATTTGTTGAAAAACATTACCTCCAAACACCACAAAAATGTTATCGATAAGAAAGTTCAACATCTGGATGACAGCTGTTTCAGTGTATTTATTTTTGGAATCAGAATTTTCCCTAACAAAGTAAGTTTTATCGTGGCCTATTACTATATATTTGAATTTGCGGCTTCCGTTTTTACTAGTAAATGCATTTTGAATAATTTCCGCTAATCTGTCTTTTAATTTCTGATGAGTGATCGTTGTGTAAAGAGTCGAAAAGTCAAAAGACTTGATGGAGTGAATTTTAGTAAAACTTTTTTATTTTAGATGTTCTAACAACTCTTTTGAATTTTAAGGATCCACATTTGATTAATTCCACTTCTGGAATATACTGTTTCGCAATATCTATGAAGGCCAGATTTAATTTCTGATAATATTTTTGTTAGTAACATCGATAAAGATTTTGTGGAACACTTCGAGGAACCAGCGATAAAGCGTTGTTTGTGTTTTTTGTGTATTTTTGGAATGCAGTACAAATATGGAAGTTCTAAATTCTATTTATTTGAGTCAATACCAAACGTATTGAGGACAGATTTATGATTCTCGAGTACCTCCGAAACCGAAAAGTTCGTGAGAGTATAAGTAGGATTTCCTGGAGCTGAATTTAATCCTAATTCTTTCACTAGCCTGTCAAAGTAATATTTCTTACAAGTAAATGTATAGTTATTAGATGCTTTATCTGCTTGTGTAATGATATAATGTTCTTGGAGGAAGGTAAGTTCTCTGACAACATCAGGATCTTTAAAAATAGATTCGAATCTGGTGTTTACAGAACCTGTAATTTTTCAATTTTTGATCTCAGCAGTACTGCAATAGATTTTATCCATTCCGAAAGAGTGTCGACTTGTACTTCCTCTCTTTTTGCCCATCGTGTGGCATATTCCTCGCAGCAGTTCATAATATTTTCAAAATTTTGGCTCCATGTGAATGATCTGGGTTCTTTTGATTCCAGGTTTACTCTGTTGTCGCCAAGTAAACTTGAAAAGCAGTCATAAATTTAACTTGAAGTGCACTTTATGTAAGGTTAGGACTGCACCTAACTGTAGATATCACTTACATTTTACATTTCTTCAAATCTCAATAAGTATATATTATATGATAAGGGCCTTATATCGACCATAGACCTTCCGTAGTGATGACAATGTCCTAGCACTTACTACTCTGGCTAAGCAGTGTACCTGGAAGTTGGTTCGCCCTCAGAACAAGTCATCGTAAATTGAATTCGCTTTGGTATAACTTATGAACTACGGTATAAATACGCCCTAGACATGCAATTGTAACGGGAACTTGGAAGTTCCCTTTGTAATTCCTCCGAATTCGTAATATTTGATAGGTAAAAAGATTGATTTAAATTTAACAATAAGTATTTATTATAAATAATTACAGACACAGTACATGAGATTCAACAAATAAATAACACAAGACACCTACACGAAACACGTCTCCTCCCTACTCGGTCGATCTTGCAACTCTTCTTTCAAAATCGTTTATAATTGATTTTTTTTTGTAAATTACCAAGCAACCTCTCCGGGGCCCCTCGTGACCTACCGGAAGTGACCCCGGAGAGAGCATATTTGTATAAAAACAATTCAAAACATGTTAAATTATGTTCCCATTACACTCCCCCCTACTTAGACTTAAGATCCCATATTAAGTCCAGAAAGTGTAAACATTTTTAAATTAAAACTTACATTATATACATGGACCCATAAAATATAATACAAACAATTATGTTAAATCACATCATCAATATTAAAATGTTCAAGGAATTTATTGAAGTTTCTAATTCAGATATAGAATCACATTAATATGAATATAGTAATATTTTAAATGTAACACATATACGTGGTGATAAGTCATTCATATACATATTGTATACTTCATACGAAGAGACATTTAAACATTAAGCATAAATACATTTGCAAAACTGACTTAATCCAATATATGTATCACTAAAGTCACCAAGAACAAACATACTAATGATAATAGTCACATTTCTATCATGTCTCTCTCCTTTAATCTCTGTATTTCTTCCCTAAGTTTCCTATTTTCTTCTTCCCACTTACTGACTTTTTATCCTGTCTGATTTTGTCTAGTCTTTGTTTGGCCAACTCTCTTGCCCTACATGCTGCGTCTATTGCATTACACACGTACACCAGGTACATTTCCAGTTCTTTTTCCTCGTCTGGTACTGGAAGTGCCTCCATCAGCGGCACACCTCCACATAGGGTCTGGCATCATCTTTACATCCTACCGTTGACACCGAAGAGTATCCCTTACTCCAGTGCATGTCATGGCTCAGCGTGGTCACACTCAAAAGAATGGTCGAGAGATTTGTGAATGTCCACAGGAAGATTAACTTCCTTTTTCTCCAGCAGGGTGCGACTCTCTAGGGTGACGTCCTGGGGGCGTTTACCCAACTGATCAGAGGGAGAATGTACCTCCCTTTTTTCCTCCAGCGGTGGGCGTCTGTCCTGAGTGGCAACCTGGGACTGGTTCTCTTTGAGAGAAATGGGTGGAATACAGTGAGGTGCAGTCCTAACATAACATTATGTTAACGTCGCGTTAACGTGAAGTTTGCTTTCCTCGTGCGCTCAGGACTGCTGAGCACACGCGTTTACGTTAACGCAGATTTCCACGTGAACTTAATTTCGAGACCGCGTGAACGCGCTTGACTGCCGCGTTAACGCGTTTGACTGCCGCGTGAACGTGTTTGACAGCCACGTTCGCTTGCGTACAACTTAAAACTTGTATTAACATGTTCATAAAGAATGTTTTGAAGGAGAATCGATATATGCATTGTATATTCAAATATAAAAAACATATTAATGTGTAAGTAAAATATTTAGAATTAAATAAAACCCTTCCAAGTTAAGGAATGAATTTTAAAAATATTGAACGCAATTTCCGAACATTGACTTGAATGAAATTTATTCTTCTTTTAGGATAATACTAATACTAATACTAATACTACCACTACTACTACTACTACTACTACTACTACTACTAATAATAATAATAATAATAATGAAATGAAAATTAATAAATATAATAATAATGATGATAATTATTATTTTCATATATTATAGAAAAATAGCTTAATTAAAAATGATAATAATGAATACCTAAATAAGGAATATATGTAAATACATAAATATATTAGTTATTAATGAATAACCAAATAAGAAATAAAAACATAAACTAATTAAAAATAAATAAATAAATGAAATTAGAATCTAATAATGCTAGTATAAACTGATGAATTTTTTTTTTCATAAATACCTTATTGCATGTCTACGCGATAATTTCCTTTGTTGTATTACATATAAAATCCTTAATGTAGGGGTTTTTTTAACATTACATTTAATACACGTTTTTATGGCGACATTCGCGGTAATTTAATTAGATCTTTTAATTTTTTCCATCCGTATTGCATAGAGAATTACAAATATACATGTAGCCATGTGAATGTGCGACTGGACCGAGCGCACGCGGGAATAAATCGCGTTAACGCGAATTCCCTCCCGCGTGAACGCGAGGAGCGCACGCGCGTCCGGTCGAGCAGTCCTAGCACGTGTGCTAAAGCAGTCCTCGTGACCGCTTTTTGCGTTAACGTGCATGTTATGTTAGGACTGCAACCCATCTGTAACCTCCCTCATATCCAGCTGGTCACTCTGTCTCTGTACTTTGTTTTTCCCTCTGTATGTAAAAATACAAGGGTCTATGAACCCCCTGTTTTCCTGTTTTATCATCTTGCACTTGGAGAGTACATCTTCAGTCCTGGTGGGGTTTGACTCGTGCCTGTTGCGGATATGGACCTGCATGTCCGCCCTCCTTTTACAAGTAGCATTGCAGTGATTTACCGGGCACAGATAGGAAACGTTTACCTTCCTATGTCTCTCATTCTAATGTCTTAGCTACTTCTTCTTGGAGGCTAATTGTGTGTCTATACATCCGTAAATTGGACAGGTCATCCCAGGTGAATAGAAAAACTCTATTTTGTTCGCTTGCTCCTCGAAATTTTCGTCTTCATCAGCATGAATGTCGATCTCATAATCCATTCTGTAAATATAATATAAATCATCACCTTAAAATATTTATTAAAAATTGTATCTCCATTTTCCCCCTTCAATAATAAAAAAGACTATGTACAATTTTAGTTAGCTGACTAGTTAATGCTATATATTGAGATTTAATTCTCCCACAGACCAAAACGGTCTGGTTTCTTAATTTCCCTCCCACTTCTAGTATAGGTGCCACCGTATTCATTCAGAGAACAAGAGTATCTCTGCCCGTCCGTATTCACGTCATCTATTGTTGACAATTCGGTTGGAAATTGTTGTTAATGGTTCACTTGGACAATCTTAGATTTCGCGTTTTCGTCTAATCTAATTTCGTACGCAACGTCCGATAATTTGCGAAGAATTTTATATTGTCCGCTCCTTCCTAAGGTAAGGTTTTGCTTGAATTTTGGCAAACTCCATCGCTATACAGAGTCTCCAACTTCGAAAGATCTAACTTTCAGCTTTCCGTCGTGGTATTTCTTCTGCTTATTGAAACTGAATTAAAGGCACATTGGTGGGCACTTTTCATGGCTTCACGTATCCATTCCACATAGAGGATAGGGCACTGTATTTCAGGCGCTGAACTAGTCCTTCCTGCGACAACATCTATAGGTAATGATAATTCTCTCCCGAGCATTAACATATTGGGAGTACATTTAGTGCTCCCTTGAATGCTACTGCTGTAGGCCATCATTAGAAACGGCAGGGGATCGTCCTGGCTTGGTGACCATAAAACAATTCTCAGACAAAAAATCTTCTCAACTCAAGATTTTTCTCAGAATTTATTTTTTTTCTCAGTTCTGAGTACAATCACTGACCATAAAAAATTCTCAAACAGTTTTTGTTCTCAAATTATTAAAATTCTTAAGTCAGGTTCATAGCTGACTTAAGAATTCAAAATTGTTCTCAAATATATCAAGATGGCTGCCGCACATAGACGTATTCGTAGATATCGTAGATACAGACAGAATTTGCCCGTTCCAAGAGTGTTTAGAGATCGATTTGATCCATTGTCTTACTCGGATGAGGAATTATTTGAGCGATACCGTTTTCGTCGTGCCACCATTATTTTCCTTCACGATGAAATACAACCCAATCTGAGGCGGCAACTGAAAGGAACAAGGCGTTGACACCCATGTTGTCTCTTTTGTTGTGTCTAAGATTCTTGGCAACTGGTGCCACACAGTTATTAATCGGTGACAGTTTGCACATATCGCGGAATGCAGCAGGCAGGGAAATTCGGGCTGTGGCATCCCTTCTTGTTGACGCTTTCTGGAGATATATTAGCTTTCCGGTCGGTGAGACGGCACACAGGGTAATGGAAGGTTTTCGCAGAATTGCAGGTATTTTTTTCATATTTATATAAACGTTAGTGAGTTTAAACTTTTCACACATTCTGTATCCTCGCTACTGTACTTCACTCGCTCTAGATCTGTCATAGCAAAGCAAAACGATAGTAGCGCCACCGGCATGCCAGCGCCACCACTCGTTCAGGGGCTATGTGCGGGGAACTGGTAAAATGAGAAATTGCTTTATTTTCTCTTTTAAACATTATACATGTCTGTGACAGAAAAAAAAACCTCTTTATAAAAGAATTAATTTGAAAGTTTGAAAAGAAAATGAAAAAATATTAAGTTTCTTTTTTACCATTACGATATTTTTTTTCGAAAAAAAAAATGCACCGCACAAAATCAAACATAAATAGATATGGGCTAGTTAAAATTTAAGATTATTTTGAATTTCTTTTTCTTCATTATCTTCATCTTCTTTATCAAGTCAATTTAATATATTATATTTTTCAGGATTTCCTCAAGTACTGGGATGTGTGGACGGCACATTTATAAGAATCCAGACTCCGGCGGAAAATGAATGTGATTATGTAAATAGGAAGGGATTTCATTCACTGAATGTACAGGTACAAAATTATAATATATTCATTATAATTACAATTATATAGATATTTATTATATTATACGTCCGGTAAAATATCCACGTCAGAACATGTTGTCATGCATTCGATTAGCAATCTATTTCTAATTTCATGCGCGGATTCCAGGGAATCCGTAAATTTTACCCCAAAAAAGTATTTTGTTTCTTGGAATTTTGGAGGTTGGACCCCTCTTCTTCCTTGATTGACACTCCTCCCCCTCTCCCCTGCCCCTTTTGAGAAAAAAATCTGGATCCCCGCCTGTCTTTAGAACACACAACACTTACTGGGTACACAGACAAAATGTCAAAAATACCAATATATATAATTTTGGTTGTTGCTTTCTGATTATATACATGCATATAAATGTCCAGAATAATCCGCTTATTTCAATCAAAGTGAACTCTCTTTGATATTCAGATGGTATGTGATCCCAACTTTAGGGTGACATCTCTGTGTGCCAGATGGCCAGGGTCGACACACGACAGCAGAGTGTGGAGGTCGTCGTCACTCTGTCATCATTTTGAGAATGGTAAGAGTTTACTATTTTATTTTCAATCTATATACAGGATCATGTCAATGTATACAGTCAATTGAAGTCTTTATCACAATGTAGGGTAAAGGGAATATCTTAACGTTTCATATTGATGAATTCAGGCGCGGAATTATAAATTTTTGTTCCGGGGGGCGGGGGGGGGGGGACCAAGAAAAGAAAAATGTTCTCCCATGTCCAATTCCAAATTTGTCAATATATTAAATTGCATGTCGAACCATTTTGTTTTTCATGAAAATATGTATGCGTTCCAGGGGTGTCAAAATTTTGGTTATTTATTTACCATGACCAAACGTTTTGAATTTTAGGTGTCCATAACGGTATATTGTTGGGGGACTCAGGCTATCCTTGCACACATTATCTTATGACACCGTATAATATACCAAACGGAGCAGCACAGGAGAAGTTCAACAGGGCCTTATGCAGGACAAGAGTTCTCATTGAACAAACTTATGGCATCTTAAAGAAGCGCTTCCAATGTTTACACTACGGCTTGCGATGTAGTCCTGAGCGAGCAGTCACCTACATCACTGCCTGTGTTATCCTACACAATGTTGGTATTGACAGATCAGACATTTTTCTTTCAGACAATTTACTTAATTATGATATTACCCAATGTTTAAATAATCATGTAAATATTCCAGACCATCATAATGGATGTCAGAAGAGAAATGAGATCACTCGTGTTTTTTTCTCGTAATGTTAATCAGATACTAGTACATGTATTTATATGTTACAGGACGAGATCAAATGTTAAATGTCCGAAAACCTCCTAAAATAATATATAAATTAAGTCAAAATCCTCCAAAGAGAAGTAATAATAGAAAACAATAGCAAAACACTCAAAATTCCACAAATTTTCGAGGTATTTTTTGGAGATATCAATCATTTGATCTCGCCCTTCCTTTTGTATGTATTATTGTTAATTATTTATCCACATATCGGTCTGTCCGAATGATGGGTTCCAGACAAAACAAGACCCTTTTACAACATTGATAATTGCTTCAACAACACTGATGATATGGCAGGGAAAAAGTGTTCTTCTTCTTCTTTTTCCAATACGAAGTGTACTCAAAACTGAGGGTTATACTACATGTTGCATGCAACACTGACAGTAAGCTTGTTTTATTATGCCCTCGGATTGGAATTCGGTGGCATCTAGTTTTTGCCCTGTCTGTCTGTCTGTGGCACAAACTTTAACAAACTTTAACCTTCGCTATAACTTTTGAACCGTAAGGCATAAAGACTTCATATTTTGCATGTGTATCTATCTACAGGAGACGCAAACAAATTTTAACCTTGACCTTTGACCTACTTTCAAAGATGCCACCGGGGGCATTCGTGTTTCACAAACACATATTTTGAAAAATATAAGATATATGCAGATACATTAAAAACTTTATTGTTCAGTAAGATTTAAAGAATTAGTGAAAAAAGGAAAATGTGCCTGGATTTCACATTGAAGCTTTGCCTTTTTTAATTGTAAAATATCTCTTTTCATGGTAATCATCTCTTTTTCACTCTTTAATTTTTCTATTTCAAGCCGAAGCCGTTCATTGTCTAATGTCAGATTTTCTTCTTCTAATTCTGTAATATTTCTTCTCTTTCCTACGTATGTTGTAAAGAAATTTTAAACATAAAACTTTTTTCCTATTATATGAGGTGCCGTTTTACTATAATTGATTACCAAAAAGTACGTGATATCACCTTGTTGAATTCATGATATCATCAATTCATTTGATGGTATCACCTAGAAAAAAAAGTGATATCACGTTGAAAATAAAGTGATATCAGTTTTTGGTATTAAAACGGCGTCCCATACTGTTATGACAAATGTTATTGCATGTAAATTACATTTCTGAGAAATTAAAGAACCAAACTGTGATATGACACTACTCATTCTTGTATCTTTTGTTTTAAAATAGTCGGTAAAAATTAATTATGGTTCAGCATAGAAGATTCGGAACCCTAGAATAAATGTACTATGTCTGTATGTTCGTCCATCTGTTTGTTTCTTATTGTTTTAAACGTCCTTTCTTAATGCCATAATCAAATAAGCAGTTTGTAAGGGATTTGTATCACTAACATCAATCTATCTATCAAACTCAATGATATTTCTGATATATAAATGTATATAAGATCATCGTGCTTGCTTACTGAACAAGATGCCAAGGGTTCGAGCCTCACTGGAGTCATGCCAGTGTCTGTCCTTCGGATGAGACATAAAACCGATGCCCAGTGTCGCCGTAGATGTGGCACGTAAAGGAACCTTCACTGCTTCGGGTGGGTCCATTACAAATGTCAAAATTTCTGAAATTGCATCAGTCAGATGCCGTCGCCAGAAACGTGCAATGTCCAGTTAGACACCATCTCCATAAAAATGCAATATTGGTGAGTTTGACGTAAAATAATAATAAAAAAACCCTCCAAACCTTTCTTTGGTCTTTCAATACTCTTTTCAGACATTATGCTACTGCAGGTCTTAGTACATGTGGATGATGTACTTTGTGGAACAGCTGTTAAATTACATGAAAATGTACATTAAATGCTATATTATTTACAATTTGTCTTTAAACGAAGCAAGATAGATAACAATACCATCAACTCAAATTCACAATATTCCAGTCTCTTGACTTTCAACGGGTAAATTTAATTCTGTTGTATATATATAGATAATGCCTTAGTAACGCCAATAAATGTAATATATCAACTTCGTACATGTATACTGCAATTTTGTGGACATAATCAATGACGGGAGGTCATTTTTAATTTTTCATTATATATCGCTTTGAAAGACACAAAGTTTGTTAATAATTATAATTGATTTTAAATTTAAACTCAAATTCAAAATATATTGATTACATTCCAACTCTTCCTCCCCATTGACCTCCTTACTGCCCCCAACATCTGCTGCTGCTGCTCCTAAGTTGATGTCATTTATTATTGGAGCTGAAATTAAAATAAATATATATATAGAAACACAGCGTCATTAACCTAAACATTGTAATTAATATGTAACCAATTTGGTTCATGCTCAATTGTTTAAATTTTAAACGTATATATATTATTCAATAATGCATTGATTGTAGCCATTAGTATATTCACCATCTGTGTCTATGCCACATACTAGATCTTCAATCTGGGGCCTTCCCTCCATGTTCTGGAGGAATAGTTCCTCCGCACTTGTCATGCTTACACATGGCCCACCTCCAGTCTTGGGTCTTTTGACTTGGTCAAGTTTGTCTTTACCTGTAAATACAATAATAAAATACAATATGTATCATTCTGACATGAATTTAAAAAAAAATCATACATGGCTGCCAATCATTATGATTTTTACAACTTTTTATAATTTCTGTTACAAATATTAAGCAAAAATGCAGCAATGTTCATGTAGCAATAAATATTGAATTATTTTTTATATCAATATATAGATTATGTATTTATGCATTTATGATATAAAATTTTTAAAATAAATTACTATTAGTAGTAAATTATTTATTACTTCGCTGTTTGATGTTGTAAAATTTCTTCTTTATTTCATTAGAATCCCTCTTCTTGATGGTGAATCTTCTGTAATTGAAATACATGTATATGAAAAGTAAATTTGTAGTAATTAATCATAATCATATATCATGTAAAGAGCTTAATATAAACGTTAAGAAAATATATATTAGGGAAATATATGATTCCAACCAAGGGTGCCAGAAAAAACTAATACATTTGTACATGTAATTCTCCTTCAATATACAAATGTACTTATTTATCACGATAATTGTATAATAATCATGAAAAGAAAGGGGGATTTGAATATGACACGGGAATAATAATTTAGTAATTAATTCATTATTCAATCTAATCATTAGGCCAAAAACAAAAATATGTGACTTTAATCTTACCAGACCGACCCTATTTTTTACCCGGACCTTACAACTTTTTACTGACCGAAAACTCGAAATGATCGCAGAAAAGCAGCATGTAACTGTTCCATTTTCAAGGAAATATTTTGTACAAAAAGTTAACTTTGAAAAAAAAAAGTAAAATAAAAATCCCTATCGACCGACCCTAATTTTTTCAGCATGTGACAGCAAACTCACATTTTTTTGTTTTGGCCTTTTTATCATCATCATCATCATCATCATCATCATCATCATCATCATCATCATCATCATTATCATCATCATCATTATTAATTATATCATTAATTATCATCAATAATCATCATCCTCATCATATCATCCATGTTGAACTCCAAATACAAGTTTAGATACCCTTATTGGTACCCCTGGAATGATGTAATATGTCAAGGCCATGTCTTAATTTAGCTCAGACACATACACGTATAGGTGTTCAAACTATTCACGCGGCAAGATATGATTATGAAGTCAAAGTGAATATCTGTGTAATAGTGTAATACCAGTGATGTGTTTCCCTGAAACTATGTGTATATTTTTTGAAAAATAGTTTCAACTCTCAACTTATCAGGGTCAGGAAAATGTACGTTTATGGGTTTGGGGACACTAGTACAGAAGCTGTGGTGTGCACTTCTAAGTCTTCTGGCAGTTGTGCACACATGTATACCATGACTTTCGATGTCCATGGCATGTGACGTGTGATTATTAGTTTGTCGGAAACAGATACAAAAATATGCAATGGATTTAAGCTGTCTCGTACAATATACGACAAAATCAATTGAAGGTAAGTGCAATTAATACATATTTTGTCGACAGAGAGATTGAGAAGGAGAAATTAAAAAGGAGTGCCTGTACTGTAGCTGTATTATCTTTTAGATTCTAGCAAGTGGTCTGGTTTATTTATTTATTATTTTTTTTTTTTTTTTGCTAAAACAATACGCCTGGATATTATCTGTACTGCAGCATGCAGGTGCATATATACTGCAGAAATATATAGTAATATACACTAAATGTAGACTATGGTTTCATCGACATCGCTATGTATCTAGACTACATGGCTTCATTGACAGTGCGGTCGCAGTCCCTGCTGCGTACTGTACAGACTACAGTACTGTCGTGCACTGTTAGTCTGTTATACTTGTTAATAACAAGTAGTTATATATACAATTTTATTCTTGTTGCTGTTTAATGTTTATGAATATTTGTAAGCTTAAGAAATGTTATTAGAAGTGTACATTGACATTATCATTGACGCAATCGCCAATGGCGATCGGAGATTTGGGCGGATCGGGAAATTTGGGTAGGTGAAGCAAAAAGGGGGAGGGGGACTGTTTTGTTCCAACCAAGAAAGAAAGGAATTTTCAGTGCCTTTTGGATACGACAAAAAGAGAGTTTACGGGATATTTAGAATGGCATAGTACTATTGTAATATTAAAATTGAATTTTTAAAACAGCTTACGCATTCAATATATCTGCAATTTCTTGCCACCCATTACTTCTTATTTCCCCAATTTTGATAGCCCCATCCCCTTTCATTTTGCCAAAAAGTATATCCTCCCTGTTCCCCACTTCTTCTATTAAGACCATCTCCTCTGCTTCTGTCCAATTGGCGGATCTTTTTGCCATACTTAATGTAATAAGATAAAAGCAGACGATGTTTTTGTTTATGTTTATACGACTTTCTTACCATATTTCACTGAAGAGTTCCAGAAGCAGATGCGCTGGGCCGCTTACGATCTTCATAAAAATCATAAAAATCCGTAGCAACAACGTCGCGTGCATGTTAGAGCGTCTCAAACGAAAATATATTTTCTCAACTGAGAAAATTCTTAACTCTGTTTATGGTCTTGGAATTTGAGAATATTCTCAGCAGAGTAACATTCTCAAATTTTGAGTAAAAAAAAGTGTCTGAGAATATTCTTAGTTTATGGTCACCAAGCCAGGCTTGTTACTCTGCTGAGAATATTCTCAAATTCCAAGACCATAAACAGAGTTAAGAATTTTCTCAGTTGAGAAAATATATTTTCGTTTGAGACGCTCTAACATGCACGCGACGTTGTTGCTACGGATTTTTATGATTTTTATGAAGATCGTAAGCGGCCCAGCGCATCTGCTTCTGGAACTCTTCAGTGAAATATGGTAAGAAAGTCGTATAAACATAAACAAAAACATCGTCTGCTTTTATCTTATTACATTAAGTATGGCAAAAAGATCCGCCAATTGGACAGAAGCAGAGGAGATGGTCTTAATAGAAGAAGTGGGGAACAGGGAGGATATACTTTTTGGCAAAATGAAAGGGGATGGGGCTATCAAAATTGGGGAAATAAGAAGTAATGGGTGGCAAGAAATTGCAGATATATTGAATGCGTAAGCTGTTTTAAAAATTCAATTTTAATATTACAATAGTACTATGCCATTCTAAATATCCCGTAAACTCTCTTTTTGTCGTATCCAAAAGGCACTGAAAATTCCTTTCTTTCTTGGTTGGAACAAAACAGTCCCCCTCCCCCTTTTTGCTTCACCTACCCAAATTTCCCGATCCGCCCAAATCTCCGATCGCCATTGGCGATTGCGTCAATGATAATGTCAATGTACACTTCTAATAACATTTCTTAAGCTTACAAATATTCATAAACATTAAACAGCAACAAGAATAAAATTGTATATATAACTACTTGTTATTAACAAGTATAACAGACTAACAGTGCACGACAGTACTGTAGTCTGTACAGTACGCAGCAGGGACTGCGACCGCACTGTCAATGAAGCCATGTAGTCTAGATACATAGCGATGTCGATGAAACCATAGTCTACATTTAGTGTATATTACTATATATTTCTGCAGTATATATGCACCTGCATGCTGCAGTACAGATAATATCCAGGCGTATTGTTTTAGCAAAAAAAAAAAAATAAATAAATAAATAAACCAGACCACTTGCTAGAATCTAAAAGATAATACAGCTACAGTACAGGCACTCCTTTTTAATTTCTCCTTCTCAATCTCTCTGTCGACAAAATATGTATTAATTGCACTTACCTTCAATTGATTTTGTCGTATATTGTACGACACAGCTTAAATCCATTGTATATTTTTGTATCTGTTTCCGACAAACTAATAATCACACGTCACATGCCATGGACATCGAAAGTCATGGTATACATGTGTGCACAACTGCCAGAAGACTTAGAAGTGCACACCACAGCTTCTGTACTAGTGTCCCCAAACCCATAAACGTACATTTTCCTGACCCTGATAAGTTGAGAGTTGAAACTATTTTTCAAAAAATATACACATAGTTTCAGGGAAACACATCACTGGTATTACACTATTACACAGATATTCACTTTGACTTCATAATCATATCTTGCCGCGTGAATAGTTTGAACACCTATACGTGTATGTGTCTGAGCTAAATTAAGACATGGCCTTGACATATTACATCATTCCAGGGGTACCAATAAGGGTATCTAAACTTGTATTTGGAGTTCAACATGGATGATATGATGAGGATGGTGATTATTGATGATAATTAATGATATAATTAATAATGATGATGATGATGATGATGATGATGATGATGATGATGATAAAAAGGCCAAAACAAAAAAATGTGAGTTTGCTGTCACATGCTGAAAAAATTAGGGTCGGTCGATAGGGATTTTTATTTTACTTTTTTTTTTCAAAGTTAACTTTTTGTACAAAATATTTCCTTGAAAATGGAACAGTTACATGCTGCTTTTCTGCGATCATTTCGAGTTTTCGGTCAGTAAAAAGTTGTAAGGTCCGGGTAAAAAATAGGGTCGGTCTGGTAAGATTAAAGTCACATATTTTTGTTTTTGGCCTAATGATTAGATTGAATAATGAATTAATTACTAAATTATTATTCCCGTGTCATATTCAAATCCCCCTTTCTTTTCATGATTATTATACAATTATCGTGATAAATAAGTACATTTGTATATTGAAGGAGAATTACATGTACAAATGTATTAGTTTTTTCTGGCACCCTTGGTTGGAATCATATATTTCCCTAATATATATTTTCTTAACGTTTATATTAAGCTCTTTACATGATATATGATTATGATTAATTACTACAAATTTACTTTTCATATACATGTATTTCAATTACAGAAGATTCACCATCAAGAAGAGGGATTCTAATGAAATAAAGAAGAAATTTTACAACATCAAACAGCGAAGTAATAAATAATTTACTACTAATAGTAATTTATTTTAAAAATTTTATATCATAAATGCATAAATACATAATCTATATATTGATATAAAAAATAATTCAATATTTATTGCTACATGAACATTGCTGCATTTTTGCTTAATATTTGTAACAGAAATTATAAAAAGTTGTAAAAATCATAATGATTGGCAGCCATGTATGATTTTTTTTTAAATTCATGTCAGAATGATACATATTGTATTTTATTATTGTATTTACAGGTAAAGACAAACTTGACCAAGTCAAAAGACCCAAGACTGGAGGTGGGCCATGTGTAAGCATGACAAGTGCGGAGGAACTATTCCTCCAGAACATGGAGGGAAGGCCCCAGATTGAAGGTCTAGTATGTGGCATAGACACAGATGGTGAATATACTAATGGCTACAATCAATGCATTATTGAATAATATATATACGTTTAAAATTTAAACAATTTAGCATGAACCAAATTGGTTACATATTAATTACAATGTTTAGGTTAATGACGCTGTGTTTCTATATATATATTTATTTTAATTTCAGCTCCAATAATAAATGACATCAACTTAGGAGCAGCAGCAGCAGATGTTGGGGGCAGTAAGGAGGTCAATGGGGAGGAAGAGTTGGAATGTAATCAATATATTTTGAATTTGAGTTTAAATTTAAAATCAATTATAATTATTAACAAACTTTGTGTCTTTCAAAGCGATATATAATGAAAAATTAAAAATGACCTCCCGTCATTGATTATGTCCACAAAATTGCAGTATACATGTACGAAGTTGATATATTACATTTATTGGCGTTACTAAGGCATTAGCTATATATATACAACAGAATTAAATTTACCCGTTGAAAGTCAAGAGACTGGAATATTGTGAATTTGAGTTGATGGTATTGTTATCTATCTTGCTTCGTTTAAAGACAAATTGTAAATAATATAGCATTTAATGTACATTTTCATGTAATTTAACAGCTGTTCCACAAAGTACATCATCCACATGTACTAAGACCTGCAGTAGCATAATGTCTGAAAAGAGTATTGAAAGACCAAAGAAAGGTTTGGAGGGTTTTTTTATTATTATTTTACGTCAAACTCACCAATATTGCATTTTTATGGAGATGGTGTCTAACTGGACATTGCACGTTTCTGGCGACGGCATCTGACTGATGCAATTTCAGAAATTTTGACATTTGTAATGGACCCACCCGAAGCAGTGAAGGTTCCTTTACGTGCCACATCTACGGCGACACTGGGCATCGGTTTTATGTCTCATCCGAAGGACAGACACTGGCATGACTCCAGTGAGGCTCGAACCCTTGGCATCTTGTTCAGTAAGCAAGCACGATGATCTTATATACATTTATATATCAGAAATATCATTGAGTTTGATAGATAGATTGATGTTAGTGATACAAATCCCTTACAAACTGCTTATTTGATTATGGCATTAAGAAAGGACGTTTAAAACAATAAGAAACAAACAGATGGACGAACATACAGACATAGTACATTTATTCTAGGGTTCCGAATCTTCTATGCTGAACCATAATTAATTTTTACCGACTATTTTAAAACAAAAGATACAAGAATGAGTAGTGTCATATCACAGTTTGGTTCTTTAATTTCTCAGAAATGTAATTTACATGCAATAACATTGGTCATAACAGTATGGGACGCCGTTTTAATACCAAAAACTGATATCACTTTATTTTCAACGTGATATCACTTTTTTTTCTAGGTGATACCATCAAATGAATTGATGATATCATGAATTCAACAAGGTGATATCACGTACTTTTTGGTAATCAATTATAGTAAAACGGCACCTCATATAATAGGAAAAAAGTTTTATGTTTAAAATTTCTTTACAACATACGTAGGAAAGAGAAGAAATATTACAGAATTAGAAGAAGAAAATCTGACATTAGACAATGAACGGCTTCGGCTTGAAATAGAAAAATTAAAGAGTGAAAAAGAGATGATTACCATGAAAAGAGATATTTTACAATTAAAAAAGGCAAAGCTTCAATGTGAAATCCAGGCACATTTTCCTTTTTTCACTAATTCTTTAAATCTTACTGAACAATAAAGTTTTTAATGTATCTGCATATATCTTATATTTTTCAAAATATGTGTTTGTGAAACACGAATGCCCCCGGTGGCATCTTTGAAAGTAGGTCAAAGGTCAAGGTTAAAATTTGTTTGCGTCTCCTGTAGATAGATACACATGCAAAATATGAAGTCTTTATGCCTTACGGTTCAAAAGTTATAGCGAAGGTTAAAGTTTGTTAAAGTTTGTGCCACAGACAGACAGACAGGGCAAAAACTAGATGCCACCGAATTCCAATCCGAGGGCATAATAAAACAAGCTTACTGTCAGTGTTGCATGCAACATGTAGTATAACCCTCAGTTTTTGAGTACACTTCGTATTGGAAAAAGAAGAAGAAGAACACTTTTTCCCTGCCATATCATCAGTGTTGTTGAAGCAATTATCAATGTTGTAAAAGGGTCTTGTTTTGTCTGGAACCCATCATTCGGACAGACCGATATGTGGATAAATAATTAACAATAATACATACAAAAGGAAGGGCGAGATCAAATGATTGATATCTCCAAAAAATACCTCGAAAATTTGTGGAATTTTGAGTGTTTTGCTATTGTTTTCTATTATTACTTCTCTTTGGAGGATTTTGACTTAATTTATATATTATTTTAGGAGGTTTTCGGACATTTAACATTTGATCTCGTCCTGTAACATATAAATACATGTACTAGTATCTGATTAACATTACGAGAAAAAAACACGAGTGATCTCATTTCTCTTCTGACATCCATTATGATGGTCTGGAATATTTACATGATTATTTAAACATTGGGTAATATCATAATTAAGTAAATTGTCTGAAAGAAAAATGTCTGATCTGTCAATACCAACATTGTGTAGGATAACACAGGCAGTGATGTAGGTGACTGCTCGCTCAGGACTACATCGCAAGCCGTAGTGTAAACATTGGAAGCGCTTCTTTAAGATGCCATAAGTTTGTTCAATGAGAACTCTTGTCCTGCATAAGGCCCTGTTGAACTTCTCCTGTGCTGCTCCGTTTGGTATATTATACGGTGTCATAAGATAATGTGTGCAAGGATAGCCTGAGTCCCCCAACAATATACCGTTATGGACACCTAAAATTCAAAACGTTTGGTCATGGTAAATAAATAACCAAAATTTTGACACCCCTGGAACGCATACATATTTTCATGAAAAACAAAATGGTTCGACATGCAATTTAATATATTGACAAATTTGGAATTGGACATGGGAGAACATTTTTCTTTTCTTGGTCCCCCCCCCCCGCCCCCCGGAACAAAAATTTATAATTCCGCGCCTGAATTCATCAATATGAAACGTTAAGATATTCCCTTTACCCTACATTGTGATAAAGACTTCAATTGACTGTATACATTGACATGATCCTGTATATAGATTGAAAATAAAATAGTAAACTCTTACCATTCTCAAAATGATGACAGAGTGACGACGACCTCCACACTCTGCTGTCGTGTGTCGACCCTGGCCATCTGGCACACAGAGATGTCACCCTAAAGTTGGGATCACATACCATCTGAATATCAAAGAGAGTTCACTTTGATTGAAATAAGCGGATTATTCTGGACATTTATATGCATGTATATAATCAGAAAGCAACAACCAAAATTATATATATTGGTATTTTTGACATTTTGTCTGTGTACCCAGTAAGTGCTGTGTGTTCTAAAGACAGGCGGGGATCCAGATTTTTTTCTCAAAAGGGGCAGGGGAGAGGGGGAGGAGTGTCAATCAAGGAAGAAGAGGGGTCCAACCTCCAAAATTCCAAGAAACAAAATACTTTTTTGGGGTAAAATTTACGGATTCCCTGGAATCCGCGCATGAAATTAGAAATAGATTGCTAATCGAATGCATGACAACATGTTCTGACTTGGATATTTTACCGGACGTATAATATAATAAATATCTATATAATTGTAATTATAATGAATATATTATAATTTTGTACCTGTACATTCAGTGAATGAAATCCCTTCCTATTTACATAATCACATTCATTTTCCGCCGGAGTCTGGATTCTTATAAATGTGCCGTCCACACATCCCAGTACTTGAGGAAATCCTGAAAAATATAATATATTAAATTGACTTGATAAAGAAGATGAAGATAATGAAGAAAAAGAAATTCAAAATAATCTTAAATTTTAACTAGCCCATATCTATTTATGTTTGATTTTGTGCGGTGCATTTTTTTTTTCGAAAAAAAATATCGTAATGGTAAAAAAGAAACTTAATATTTTTTCATTTTCTTTTCAAACTTTCAAATTAATTCTTTTATAAAGAGGTTTTTTTTTCTGTCACAGACATGTATAATGTTTAAAAGAGAAAATAAAGCAATTTCTCATTTTACCAGTTCCCCGCACATAGCCCCTGAACGAGTGGTGGCGCTGGCATGCCGGTGGCGCTACTATCGTTTTGCTTTGCTATGACAGATCTAGAGCGAGTGAAGTACAGTAGCGAGGATACAGAATGTGTGAAAAGTTTAAACTCACTAACGTTTATATAAATATGAAAAAAATACCTGCAATTCTGCGAAAACCTTCCATTACCCTGTGTGCCGTCTCACCGACCGGAAAGCTAATATATCTCCAGAAAGCGTCAACAAGAAGGGATGCCACAGCCCGAATTTCCCTGCCTGCTGCATTCCGCGATATGTGCAAACTGTCACCGATTAATAACTGTGTGGCACCAGTTGCCAAGAATCTTAGACACAACAAAAGAGACAACATGGGTGTCAACGCCTTGTTCCTTTCAGTTGCCGCCTCAGATTGGGTTGTATTTCATCGTGAAGGAAAATAATGGTGGCACGACGAAAACGGTATCGCTCAAATAATTCCTCATCCGAGTAAGACAATGGATCAAATCGATCTCTAAACACTCTTGGAACGGGCAAATTCTGTCTGTATCTACGATATCTACGAATACGTCTATGTGCGGCAGCCATCTTGATATATTTGAGAACAATTTTGAATTCTTAAGTCAGCTATGAACCTGACTTAAGAATTTTAATAATTTGAGAACAAAAACTGTTTGAGAATTTTTTATGGTCAGTGATTGTACTCAGAACTGAGAAAAAAAATAAATTCTGAGAAAAATCTTGAGTTGAGAAGATTTTTTGTCTGAGAATTGTTTTATGGTCACCAAGCCTGGTCTGTCGGGTTTTCGTTGACGAAGAGAGACAAAATTTGTTGCAGAGTCCTATTAAATCGCTCGACCATACCGTCAGACTGGGGACGGTACGGGGTGGTCCTCGATTTATCCATTTCAAGTAACAGGCACAATTTTGAGAATAGTTCTGACTCAAACTTTCTTCCCTGATCAGTGTGAATCCTAAAGGGGGTTCCGAATCTACATATGAACTGCGTAACAAGTACATCTGCCACTGTCTGTGCCGTATGATTGTGTATGGCGTATCCCTCCATCCATTTGGAGAAGTAGTCTCTAATAACCAAGATGTACTTCTTACCATTGTCGGTTTCTGGAAGAGGACCCAAGCTATGTATTCCATTGGACCGAAAACTGTTTTGTGTTGCATAGGAGCTTTTCCAGGGCCGTCTCTCTTCTTGGAACAAAGCTGACAGGTATTGCACCATCTTGCTACATCCGAAATCATGCCTGGCCAGTAGAGCCGGGACTGTATCTTTTTCATTGTTTTCTCACGCCCCACATGTCCTGTTGTACGACTGTTGTGAAGTTGGTGCATTATTTTGGATCGAACTGGTTGAGGTCCTACAATCTGCAGTTGTTCCACACATATTTCGTCATCTCTCCACCTTCTTACCAAAAGTCCATCTTTAATTTCCAGCCGTGACCATTGCTGCAGCACCAATAAAGTGAATTTATCTGTACTTTTAATATCTGGTATCTCTATGCTACTGTTTTTGTGTTGGATAACAAAATTAATTGCTTTGTCCTCCGTCTGAAGCTCTAAAAGTGACGCTACGCTCCATTGATCAGTCCAGTTCGATTCCATAGCTTCAAACTGTGAATCTGTTGGCTGCTGTGGTAAAGTAGCGGATTCGCTGCCCTGGTAACTGGTTACCAGATCGTCACCTTTGTTGACTGTACATATTGTCGTCTTTTCTTCAGCTGGGTTACTCTGTGGGCAGTCTACCCGTTTGCATTTTCTATGTGGCCTTCGACTTAAACTGTCAGCATTGCCATGAAGTGGCCCTTTTCGACGTTGTATCTCAAAGTCAAAGGTATCTAAATGGGCTAGCCATCTTGCAATTATCCCCACTGGTTCTTTGAAATTCTTTAGCCACGTGAGTGATGAATGATCTATTCTCAACAAGAATGGTCTTCCATAGAGATAGTGCTTAAATTGAGAAATGTCACCACAGCAAGTAGTTCACGGTACGTTGTACAATATCGTTGTTGAGACTTTGACAAGGTTTTACTTCATATGCAATCACATTCTCTTCTCCGTTCTGTAGGTGGGACAGGACAGCACCAATGCCAAATGCACTGGCATCAGTATCCAAGATAAATCGGTCTTTAGATGTTGGATATGCTAGGACTGGTGCATTAGCGAGGGCTTCCTTCAGCTGTTCAAAAGCCACTGCGCAATCATCTGTCCACTTAAATTTGATGTTCATTTGTGTCGTCCGAGTTAACGGGAAGGCTATCGTTGAAAAGTTTTCAATAAACTGCCTATAATACGAGGCTAATCCAAGAAAACTTCTGACACTGGATACATCGTCTGGCGTAGGCCAACTGCGTATGGCGACAAGTTTGGCAGGGTCACATTTAACCCCATTTTCAGAGACAATGTGTCCGAGGTACATCACTTCTTTCATGAACAAGTGGCATTTCTTTGGTTTTAGCTTGAGGTTTGCAGCTTTGAATCTGTCAAAGACTAATGTCAAATTATTTAAAGTCTCTTCGAAGTTCTTGCCAAACACAATTACGTCATCTAGGTAGACCAGGCACCGCTCCTATTGTAAACCGTTTAATACAATTTCCATTAGACGTTCGAATGTGGCAGGACTATTTGCCAACCCGAATGGCATGACCCTGAACTCAAATAATCCCTTGTGAGTGGTAAACGCGGTGAACTGCTTATCAGCATCTTCCATTGCGACTTGCCAGAATCCACTTGCGAGATCAAGGGTACAGAAGTACCTGGCACCTGATTAAGAGGCTATAGACTCGTCAATCCTCGGTAAATGATATGCATCCTTTTTGCTTACGGAGTTTAATTTTCTGTAGTCCACACAGAACCTCGTAGATACATCCCTCTTTTTGACGAGTACTATTGGTGATGCCCACGGACTTTTGCTGTGCTCTATTATCCCATCATCTAACATTTCTTTTATTTCCTTCTCTGCGATTTCCCGTTGCTGTATCAGTAAACGGCGGTGAGGCAATTTAATAGGTTTAGCATCTCCCACGTCTATGCGATGTTTCACGACATCTGTTTGTCCCAGTGCGTCATTGGGGTCGACGAATATATCAGCATATTGCGTAATTATGCAAAGTATTTCTCTCCTCCTCATTGAGTTGCTGGGACGAAGTATTGAGTAACTGTAGTAAATGTTCTGGGAGTTCAACGGTAGCTTGCTTCAACAGAGTGCTTTCCTCTAATGGTTCATAAGACATAATAGACTCAGTGGTCTGGACAGTTGCAATGTAAAGATGATGGATAAATCCAAACCACAATGTTCAGTTCTCCATTTAATGTTACCGGTGCATGTGTCGGATTCATTATGGAAACGACAATTTCGGAGTCTGGCAGATGTACAACTGACTTCGGAATGAGAACAGAATGTTCTCCTTGGATTATTTTATGTGGCTCTACAATGTCATCCAAATCCTCTGGAAATATGCCCTTTATTATTCCTGTTGCATACACTTATGACATGGCAGGGATCCTTCAAATGGACTTTTGCAGTAGTGGCGTTGGTAGTTTTCTCTCCATGATAAATACCGAAGACTTCAATCATCCCTCTCTCGCATCTATAAGTACACCATGTTTGCCCAAAAAGTCCAATCCCAATATTCCTCCAGGGAATCCTCCTAGTTCTGCCACAACCACTGGGTGGTTAAATTCTTGATTCCTTATCAACAACGGAAGAGTTGTCTCCTCATAGACCGTCATGGGTTCCTTATCCGCAGTTGTTAGTGTTGCACCGATACATTTCTATGGGGCCGAACCGAAAGATCCCCTTAGATCATCATGTTACCTTTGATACCAAAGTTACAGCGGAACCTGTATCAACCAACATATCTACTTGTTTCTCCCCAACATTGACCTCTATGTACCAAAACTTGGACTTTATTACTGACAATGTGATAATTTTAGATGGCCTGGATAATTTTTCCTCTGGCATTTCCATACACTGGGCTGGACTAACGGCCTCTAACAAAGCCCCTTGTCGTTTAAAGCCTGCCTTTTCCCGGTGGTTGAAGTCTGTTTGATGTCACTGATTTTGTTTCCCTTGTTCGGGCAATTTCTGCTAATGTGTCCCCCTGTATTGCAAGTGTAGTAAACAATTTGTTTTGCTTTTGACTCCTGTTTAGGATATTAGTTTTTCCTGTTGTCCTTCAAATTTGTTATTGACTTCTGTAGATTTTCTACAGTTTGTCTGAGTTGCCTTATCTCCTGGTCCTGTGTACTCGTATTTCGATCTGGTTCGTCGCTAACAGTCTATCATCAGTCACGATCGGTTTACGGGAACCGAGTTGTATTCCCTCGAAAGCCTCGAATTTGAGTGCCAATGAAATGGCCTTATCCAAAGAATGAGGATGTGCGAACTGCACATGTCTACGCAAATCCTGGTTCCCTAACCCAGCTGTGTATTGCTCCATGATCATGCTTTCACGTGCATGTAGCGGTATAGTCGGGAAGGTTAATGCTGACAATCGCCGTGGAGTATAATCGAATTCCGCTAATGATTCCTCCTTGTTTCTCCTGCGATTTCTAAACTCGCACCGATAAGCGATTTCGCGTTCTGGTAGACAGAACTTTGTGATAGTACCTGCTTAAGAGTTTGAAAATTTGATAACTCTAATGTGTTTAATTCGCTTAAAATTCGCTGCGCGTTTCCCCGCAAGCTCATGGCTAATTGTACTGCCATCTCGCTTTCCGTCCACTGGTTCCAACGAGAAACCTGCTCAAAATACCAGATATAATCCGTCCATTCCACTGTTTTGCCATCGTAAATGTATTTAAATGGATTTTTAAGCTTTCTATTAAAAGTGAAGTGACAGTTGCCATCCCTATTCAAATACTCTGTATTTAATGGTGTTTGATATAAACCGTGATGTACTGTTGGTACATTTTCATTTTCCAACCCTGGAATCACGACTGAAGTGAGAGGGTGTATATCATCATGCACACGTGCATAGCGCGTATCTCGGCTATAAATTGACTGATTTGAGGAATAATGATTCCTTACATTCCTATTTGTTTGTATTTGCGGCCTATAATTCGTCGTATACGCGTTATATGCTCTATTTACGTAGACACGACCTGGATCCGCTCCTTCACCCAAAGCGCCCCCAACGGGATGTCGGTAAGTCACGTGATCATCGTTTGAATGAAAGTTTGGAACCGGGCGAAAGTATGATTCGCTGGAAATCCTGTGCATATTCGATGCATTTCTGTTCTCAAACGACCGTATTTGTGTATCTGGGATTGAATATTGTGTATCTCGATCAAAGTGTGACTGAAAATTTGGATTTATATGATGTGAGACGGTGTCGTTTGATCTCCTGTAGAACTCTCGATCGCGGGCAATTTCTGGAACGTTTCTATTTGTGGATACCTGTCTACAGTGACGAACGACAGGACACTTTCGAGATCGGATTGTGACTCAACTTCATTTCTGAATGAATACTGTGTGTTAGGAAAATGTGTTTCCTTAGATCTGTGATTTTCATGAACATGTTGTTCATTCTGGAAGCGAAACAAAATTTGTTCGGACTAAACCTCCCTGGAGTACTCCGATTTATTTTAGAATCACCTGAAGGTACGCAATGGTGATTTCCTACTTCGTTTTCAATGTAAATTGAACAAGGATCGTTATGAACCCTTTCAAAATCTCTGTTATGGAACGATCTGTCATTTCGACAGAAAAATGAACGAGAGTCCATTATTGATTCCAAATTTATAGCCGTAAACGTGAATATTTATAACAAAACCTAGAGTAAAACTTTTACCTATCCCGGACGAGCCCCCAAAAATACTGTAACGGCAACTAGGAAGTTCCCTTTGTAATTCCTCCGAATTCGTAATATTTGATAAGTAAAAAGATTGATTTAAATTTAACAATAAGTATTTATTATAAATAATAACAGACACAGTACATGAGATTCAACAAATAAATAACACAAGACACCTCCTCCCTAGTCGGTCGATCTTGCAACTCTTCTTTCAAAATCGTTATAATTGATTCTTTTTTGTAAATTACCAAGTAACCTCTCCGGGGCCCCTCGTGACCTACCGGAAGTGACCCCGGAGAGAGCACATTCGTATAACAAGAGGCCCAAGTGGGCCTATATCGCTCACCTGAGTACCTAGATGATCAGTCATGCATGAAGGAAGAATTCATTTATTTTTGCATTAATGTGACTAAGTCAACACAGATGTTGAAAATATGTCAAATTTTATTTCAGGCTAGAATAAAAAAACAACACTTTTTTGCACTTCCACTCAGGTGATTTTGATATTAAGCATTTCCTTTGTCTCTGCAAGATGTCATTCAGGGCAACAAGTTAGTCATTTTCTTTAGGTGGGGCCTTTTGTTGACTGATTTCAAGTCTGGGTCATGAACAACAATTGTTTCAAATATTGTCCAGATCTAACTTAAAATTGCCTAATTTCATATGTTGAGTGTTGAGAAACATCTAAAAACTTATTTAGATGTGTAAAGAAATGAAAAAAAAATTTTTTTGACCACAGCTGGATTTGAACCGCTACTCTCCATATTTCAATTACCAAGTGGTATATGTACCATTGTGAGAACTGCTTTTTAGACATGGTGACATTATCTGTCAACCAATTTGGATGAAATTTACCATATTGATAGAGGACCTTTAGTACTTCATGTATTCCATGTTTCATTAAAATCTTTCATGCGGTATAACAGCAGAAGTGAAAAATGTGATTGAATTGTTCCTATACACCCTCATTTGGAAGTCTTAAAAAATTCATAGAAAATCCAAAAATTGAGATGTTGACAAAATTCTTTCCAAGTAACAATCCTTACCATAATTATGATCACAATAGTCCATAAGAAATCATCATTATCAATTAACTAGGAAATATGACACTTTTTTCTGCATTGAATCACCAAGTCCAAATAAATGTCGAAAAAAAAAATTCTAAAATTTGATTTTGGAAGGGAACCAAAATGACAATACGTCTTCACTCATCCCTCTAGATCATTTCTATGCATTCTGTTTGTCTATGTATACAGCCCGTACGAAAAAGAATATTGTTAAAGGAGGGAACTCTTTTGTGACCTACTTTTGACTATGGTGGCGCCACCTGTAAAGAGGTCTGGACAAAAACAACAGAATTTGAAGAGGATCATAAGTGACTTATTTCTACCAAGATTTATTAAAATCCTTTTAACAGTTTTGTAGAAAAAGTTGTAAATGTGAAAAATGGCCTCCCCCCCCCCCCCAACCCCTTTTTTTTTGGAAGTCTTAAACGTAAATTCCTAATTTCATATGTTGAGTGTTGAGAAACATCTAAAAACTTATTTAGATGTGTAAAAAAAAAAAAAAATTTTTTTTGACCCCAGCTGGATTTGAACCGCTACTCTCCATATTTCAATTACCAAGTGGTATATGTACCATTGTGAGACCTACTTTTTAGACATGGTGGCATTATCTGTTAACCAATTTGGATGAAATTTACCAAATTGATAGAGGACTTTTAGTACTTCATGTATTCCATGTTTCATTAAAATCTTTCATGTGGTTTTATAGAAAAAGTTGAAAATGTGAAAAATGGCCAACCCCCCCCCCCCCCCCCCCCTTTTTTCTGGAAGTCTTAAAAAATTCATAAAAATCCAAAAATTGAGATAAAGACAAAATTCTTTCACAATAATATTCCTTACCACAATTGTGATCAAAAGTCATTAAGAAATCATCAATATCAATTAACTGAAAAACATGACACTTTTCTTCATTGAAATGACTAAGTCCAGAAACACGTCAAAAAAGCGTAAATTTCTATTTGACGGATCTTAACCCCGAACACAATTTTTAATAACCCATCTTTATAGATTGTTGAAATGCAATTAGTTTCCCCATTTATGTACTGGTTCTGGAGAAGAAGATGTTTGAAGAGGGGTACCCTTTTGGGTACTTTTGGTCCCGCCCTGGATCCACCCCTGAGGGAATCTGGATCCCGAACACAAACTTGGTAGAGGACCTTGAGTACTTACTTCCTATGAGGTTTGATGAAATTCTGTGCAGCCAATCTGGAGAAGAAGTTGAAAATGTTTCAACCAATCAGAGCCAATGGCGGCCATCTTGGATCACGGACTGGCATAAAAAACACAAATTTCGTAGAGGACCTTGAGTACCAACTTCCTATGAAGTTTGGTGAAATTCTGTGCAGCTTTTCTGGAGGAGAAGTCGAAAATGTGTCAACCAATCAGAGCCAATGGCGGCCATCTTGGATCACGGATCGGCATAAAAAACACAAACTTCGTAGAGGACCTTGAGTACTTACTTCTTATGAAGTTTGGTGAAATTCTGTGCAGCGGTTCTGGAGGAGAAGTCGAAAATGTGTCAACCAATCAGAGCCAATGGCGGCCATCTTGGATCACGGATCGGTATTAAAAACACAAACTTGGTAGAGGACTTTGAGTACTTACTTCCTATGGAGTTTGGTGAAATTCTGTACAGCAGTTCTGGAGAAGAAGTCGAAAATGTGTCAACCAATCAGAGCCAATGGCGGCCATCTTGGATTACGGATCGGCAAAAAAAAAAAACACAAACTTGGTAGAGGACCTTGAGTACTTACTTCCTATGAAGTTTGGTGAAATTCTATGCAGCAGTTCTGGAGGAGAAGTCGAAAATGTGTCAACAAATCAGAGCCAATGGCGGCCATCTTGGATCACGGATCGGCATAAAAAACACAAACTTGGTAGAGGACCTTGAGTACTTACTTCCTATGGAGTTTGGTGAAATTCTGTGCAGCAGTTCTGGAGGAGAAGTCGAAAATGTGTCAACAAATCAGAGACAATGGCGGCCATCTTGGATCACGGATCGGCATAAAAAACACAAACTTTGTAGAGGACCTTGAGTACTTACTTCCTATGGAGTTTGGTGAAATTCTGTGCAGCGGTTCTGGAGAAGAAGTCGAAAATGTAGAAAAGTTAACGACGGACGACGGACGCTGCACTATGAAAATAGCTCACTTGAGCTACGCTCAGGTGAGCTAAAAACAATTCAAAACATGTTACATTGTGTTCCCATTACACAATTATCATTATTAAACGTAATTTTGAAACCCAAATCAAACTTATCACGTTAATTATAGACTGTGATTTTCAGGTGTCCATAGGTTTCGGAGTTTAACATAATGTTTATATACAAAGTAGAATCGTTATTTCCTGACAATCTTTAACTTCTAGAAACTTGCACCGAGTCTATTCAAAATTTTCATTTAAATTTGATCAAATCCTACATTTCAATTTCTACGATCATGTAGAATAAGAAGGTTAGAATTATGGAGAATTTCGTTTCACTAGTTTAACAGATGGTTAAACCCCTTCGACTTGGACAGTGTTATTCCGAGATAATCAAAAAGAATTTGGCTCCTGTACAACACTGCATAGGCATTTTTCTTGACAGCTGCACTCTGATTTACAGGACGGTGGTTACTCTAAGACAGTTCTTGTCTTAATCTTCTGAGAGGACATTGGGTCCTGACCTCCATTCTCTCTGACTGTGTCGTTGATTTTAATTTGCTTTCTGGCGAACATAGCATTATATACTCTCTTTGATGTTGTTTATATTTTTTTATATTTTTATTCCATGCTGCTGTCCGTTTGTAAATATCATAACCTCCTAACATTAGTAACACGTTTTATTCCTTATTCCCTAAATGAAGGATTATTTACAAATTTTCAAGTGTTTGTCTTGTTAACTGCAATATTTTGTTTGTGTTCTTGTTTTAAGTTGGTGTGTACTTTAAGTATTCTTTTCAAACTTCTAAACGTTTCAACCTTATTGATAAGTTCAACGACACTTCTAGATATCTTGATGATATTTTAGTTATCGATAACCCTGAGTTTGAAAACTATATAACTGATATTTATCCATCTGAACTTCAATTAAACAAAGCCAGTACTTCCGATCAGAAACAGGACAAGGTCCTCGTACCCCCTGACTGCTAGTCGGGACTCCTATTGATCAAGGATCTTAGCTCGCTTACAGAGAGACAGAGCACGGTTTACTTATGTTGATGTCTCCTTACATATTTTTGATATTTTTCTATAATTTTCTCGTGTGTAATGAATTTTTATGACCTCTCTTCTTGAGAAACCTGTTGATCCTTGTTATCTATATGGAGGATTATTTATAAATTTTCAAATGCGTGTCCTTTGATTGTGCTGCTTTTGCTGTGAGTGGGAAGGTGGGCCCCCGTAAACTCTTAATTACACCAATTGAGGGACGTTTGCTACTTCAATTGACCTTCCTAAGTCGGCATCGTAACCGCAGCACAATGGAATATTTTTGTAACGTCGTTCCGTGTATATTCTACTATTATAATATTTTGTGTGCAGGCCCTTGGTGATTTGTTTCATACAACTTTGTCAGATGTCTTCTGTTTTCTCCTTTGTGATAACTTTTAATGTCTTATTAGTTACAATGTACTAGTGTTCTGTAAACTGCATAACATGAAAAACAAAACAATCAATTCCAACAAAATGAATAAATAAAAAACAAAAAGACAAGAAAGACTAAATGCTGCTCATTTAATTAAAAAGAGGTACATTACAATGATTTGATTTGAGAAATATCAATATGCGAAGTGATTGCTCGGTCATCAACCTGAAAAGAACGAACATATATATAAAAGAAATATTCATATCAATGAATGGTAATATGAAGTTCGAGATTATCTGTTTCTCTGTCACTGTGGTACTCACAGAAATGTACCAATGTGATTATTGATTTTTAAACTATAAATCTGAGTTGGATTAAAGTGTCTGAGAAAAGTAAGTGTCTCCCATTTGTTTAGCCACAATTGACTTGAATGTATCAAATTACAGACAAAACTAATATATTTTCACATTAAGAATTACCTGTACTATCTGCATGATTTTACTTTTTCTTGAGGTTTTTGAGCATGCTGAAGACTGCAAATAAAATATAGATTAGTATGCATAACCATGTCGGTTTTAAAAGTAACTGTATCTCGTACTAGTAGAATGCACTTTGTATTCAATACAAGTAAAATAAATTATTGTTAGAATTCTTAATTTTATCACAATGTTAAAGAAAATAGAGGAGTTAAATATCATAGTGTTAGCAAATGAATATCTTTGAAATTCAGTGCTTATCCAAACATTCACGTCTACGTGTCGTTTCCTGTACAACATTTTCATTACCAAAATGTAAAGTTGGCTAATTTCATGTTTAATTTTATGGTACTACAGCACTGTATCCTTGATCAGTCCATCATATTAAAAAAAAGTATTGTGCAAAATATTGGAAATCTCCAATGCATTTGGTCAAAAACCGGTAGTACCACTTCATGATACAAAATGCAGAATTACTTTGAGTAGCTTTACAAATATAAGCAGCAATGCATTTTTATGTAGAATAATTTATATCATATATTTATACCAAAGCATATTATCGGGAATAGTCTAATAACTTTATTGAGTACTTACGGGTTCTGGCTGTAAAATAATAAAAACACAACCCTCATCATTTGATATATAATACACGAAATAATTAAGTATGCAAACCACAACAATAACAAAATAAAACTTACAACTACAATAACAACAACAACCACAAAACTCTCAAAATATTCTCAAACGCTAGAATTAGATTATTACTTTAATAGAAATGAAATTGATTCCTACCTTTGAATGATTTCTCTGAAAACAAAAAAGAAACATTTATTAGAAATTGTTATTCTATGTTTTATAATAATAGAATAAGATAACAACTTTTCATAAAGTTTGATTAAGGATGTCAAGCTGTTAAAGGTATTGAAGATACAATATACATTTGGAATAATGTACAATTACGGAACATTTGATATGTTGCAGCTTTTTAAACAATAACAAAAATTTTTATATTTACTTTCAGATGTATGATACTCCTCGCAGTCGTCGGCATTATCAATTCCCTCATCGATACATTCACGGATGGCAGCTGCGAAAGTTGAAGAAAAATTTCATGTAATATTTGTATGAAACAAGAAAATAAAATGGTTATGGCATCTCCTTTAACCTTCAACATGTATGTTAATGCATGGTTTAAAACGATTTGTCCATGATCAGGAGGAAAAATACTAGCCTTAAAAATTTTGTTTGTGACCACTAGATATTGCATGAGTAAAATCTTGAATCTGTTGGAAAACCATTTAATATATTTTTGCATTAGATAACCATACCTTCACACTGTTTCTCAGTGAGGTCATGCTTCTCACATTTTTCGATGGCTGTACGGAAGAAACGAAAAAATTATAAGTACAGTTACAAATTTTCTTTGCAATCAATTGTCTTAAGACTTCGTAAAAACATTTATCTATTTCTTTAATTGTTCTCACTGAATTCATCACCGAATTTATACTGCTTTAACTGAACCTTATATACCAAACATCAAATAGCTTTCAATCGAATTTACTCACCCTTCATCAACTCTGAAAATAATAAAGAAATATTAGTTAGTTCAATTAAGCATGAAAATATAATAGTATATATTAATATTCTATTAAGTTTTCACTCTTCTGTGAAATGTAAAATTTGAGATATTCAAAATCATTTTGCTATGAATAAATTTCCGTATAGTCGTATAGTACTTCAAGATGTCAACGTAAATTTACCTTCGCAGTCTCTAGCTGTTTCAATGCCCTGAGCAGCACAGAATCCAATGATTTCTGTAAAAATAAGCCCAGTCTCTGAGTTTAAATACCACATTATTTATCATCTAAGAGAAAATATAAATAATAACGGGATTTTTTGCATCATATACATTGTTATGACAATGCCGTGGACAGAGGGGTAAACTTATTCTACTTAAGAGTATTTTCAAACGAAAACATTGTCCGTAAATGTAAAATACGAAAGTATCTGGTGTCACATGACTATGACACTAACAACCAATGTACCACAGTTGACATTCACACAGACCACTGAAATACAGAGGTAAGACCACGTGCCCGGGAGGGTGAGCGTCTCCTGTGGCTATCGGCACCAGCCGTGAATATCCATAAATAGAGACGAAACAAATATAATTCAACACTGAATACATACATGAATGTGAACAAAAACTATGTAGAAAGTGTCATAGCCACCCAACATCAGGAAAAGGGTATAATAAGTCAAACCCTCCGCAAGGAACTTTTTAGAATGCGAAAAGGACGTCACTGTTTCACTTAAAAATTAATTTCACTAGATTGATATGACTACAACCTCAAATTAATCTTATGGCATCACGGTTGATGTCAGCAGAGGATGATGTATGGCACCTGATCCCACCTCCAGTTCTTCCAGTGGTGGGTAATAGCTTTTATCTCTATTTTTCTTGAAGAATCGATTTTCCATATTGACTATTTATTGGTACCTTAAAACTTTACTGTTGAACGATGCAATAAAATCTAGTAAAAAGCAGTAATTACAGTGTAATCTGTCTATTCCGAATTGCAGTGGGACCAACGGAAATGTTTGGAATAGACAAAGTTCGGATTGTAGAATATATTTGTTGGAGCATTGTTATTCATCAATAAGACTTATCTTTTGTCCGAGCAAAAGATCTTTCCTGGCTCTTTTCGGCGAAGGAGCACATGCATCAACGGTAGAATATGATCATTTTTGTGGCGTGGACATCATTATTATCCAAGTCTAAGTTTAACCTACTGTACACCTATCCATACAAAGTTAATGTCGCAATTACTTTTACCTGACTACAACTCATTAAATATTACACACAAGTAACTGGTCTGCCGTAGATAAACACAAACAAACCAATTATCTCTTTGAATGGCCATTGATAAACCTTTCTTAGACTAAGGCCCAGCTTGGATAAACGAATACAAATCGGAATAGACAAAGTTTAATTAATTATTAAGTAGATAATGGGACAGAATCTATGTTCTGAATTCGGATTGCACAGAATGCGGAATACACAAATTATTTTCGTATATACTTAATAGGAAAATTGTTGGGACCATAGAAGTTTTTCATTTTCACTGATTTTGTATGTCCTATGGTTTCATGATTTTTGGACTTGTGGTTTGGATTTATCCATCATCTTTACATATCATCGAAATAGACAGAATATCGGAATACTCAAGATTCGGAATACACAGATTATAATGTATAAAGATATCTGCAGCATACACATCAGACAGAAATGATATTTTGAGAGTTAAGAGATATTTAAAACACCTAGCGGGAACATAGTCGGAATGCAAAGCACAAAGTTGTAGACAAGAGGGCACCAATGAACTACTAAATTGCAATCGGTAGCATCAAAAATCCTGACAGAGTATATATCTCAATTACCTTTGCAGTCATCTTTACTGATATCGAGTTCTTTGCATCTTCTCATTCCTAAAAATACATGATATATTAGCTTAAACTTTTCTGTAACAGTATATGTAAATTTTGTTGGAAACAATGAAAACTTTCAAAAGCAAAGTTAATACTGAGATATTATGAATTAAGCGTAAAGAAATGCAGTATTTAAACCGCAATGTAATGGTAAATATAATTAATTTTGAAAGTGATGATTATTGTATTTTGATCTCTATATTATGACAAAGTAATGTTACTTTACTGTCGAAACAATTTTTATATATTATATTACCATACAAATAGTAATTCATAACTGTTTGACTTACCCTTCTGGCATTCATCACCACAATCACCTGGAATGAAAATCAGTGTAAAATCATAGCCAACGTATGTTCTTTTTAATTCTAATTTCCTCTTTATTTAAGTAAATTTTCTTTTTAATATTGCTCCTAAACAGATTGAAACATTATACATGAAATCATTTATTGGGTTTTTTTCAAGTCTGTAGTATTTTGAGAAAAGGATAAATTTTAGATGTCTGTAAAAGTATTTGATGAATGCTTAAATTTCAAATTAGACCAAAATATATAATTTTGATCATGTATTAAGGGATTTTCGATCTTACGTTTGCTGCCGTCATATTTTGCTACATGGTAAGCTGTAATGAACAAAAAGACAAAGATATTTTACAATGATCAAAATATACAAACTAGAAATTACCATCGTAATTGAAGATGTCTTAATTGAATTTCATTGCACAATTCAACTTAAATACTTTGTCGTTTGCAGATTTAGAACAAATTTATATTTCAAAGAAATTGGAAGAAATTTTTCGTGATTTTAGCGAATGCACATTTCGATATTACAAACATTACAAACAATAATGTGTGTTTTAAATTGACGATATGCTTAGTAACGAATTTTGTTTGACCGAAAGATTGTATAAGAAAAAACATACCTTCACATTCATCAGCTGTTTCTATTCCATTTTTCATACATTCCTTGATTCCAGCTGAAAACATAAATTTTATATAGAATGATAGTAATCTGAATCTATTAGTATACCCTTCCATTGTCATTATCATCATCATTATATATGAATTCACTTTCGTAGACATGTGAATTACGAATTCAAAAGTTTTAAGAACTTTCCATTGTCCTTCTTTATGATAAAATAAATTATAAAAATCACTGTGGCACAACACTTGCATTACTATGGACTTCTATAGATCACTGAAAATCAGAAGTGAGACCAATCAAGAGGACGAAATGTCTTACTTTATTCTTACCTAGCCCTATACCTAGACACACAATTTGGGTAGTACCGATATAGTAAAATATTACTTACATAGTTTTTAGTTTGGAAAAATTAGCTTAGGTAGCATGCAGATGTTGCTAAGTTCTGAGTTTGAGAAAGCTTGAAAGCCTAATTCAATGTTAAGCTCAGCAAGGAATCAATCCGAAGTCAAGATCAACAGTAAGAAAAAGTTAAATTTAAAGATTTCATCAGGTTTCAGCCTGTCCAAAATCCGAGTCGTTGCATGTTTTTGTTTTATTTCTTTAAATTCTTTTTACTACATAGTGTAGGCTGTAATAGTTTACTGGTTGGTAGAATATATTAATCTTATTCGTGATGTGTACCTTCGCACTGTTCTTCATTTAATCCATGTTTTATGCATTTTCCAATAACTGTAATATAAGAATTATAATTTTTAACTATATTATACAACCATGGATAATGAATCAGCGAATTTGCTATGATATTTATTGGATTTGAAAATATTTGCCGTGACGTATAAGATGTACATAATTATGTACCATCTAGCTGTAGTATAAACAACATGAAATTGCACACCTTTTGAAAACATTACTAGTTTGATAAACGATTATTGCACTAATACAACGAATACCACTTTTGGCGAATTCAAAGTGGTTTACATTTTCTAACATAAAGGCTGCAATATTCGAATAAGATATGCATGCTTACCTTTGACGAGCTCTGCAAAAGAATGAAAAAAAACAATCATTAATACCTTTATTTTCAACGGATTCCTAAAAATTGTTTACAAACTGATAAGTGCTTTGAAACCTTTGATCATACATTCATTTCACTCATTTTTGATATTATTACAATTATATTTTGCTAGTAAGACGACATAAGTCATACCTTCGCAGTCTTTCTGGTTATCAATTCCCTTTGATGCACAGAAGCTCATGATCTCTGGAAAAAATTAATGTGTATTTAATGGACAACAATATCTTATCGTCATAAAAGAAATGCAGTTTAGCGTGAGTTCAATATAATCTTCGACATTTATCTATGTTTCAGGTAAATCATTCAATAAGAAACTTTATTAAGCATTAGAATCGATATACATATTCGTGCATTTACTTACTGGCGCAATCCCCCTTGCTGATGCCAACTTCTTTGCATCGGGCGAATCCTATAGAATAGAATGTATTATAATTATCCTAACATATTACTAACGATGATATAGATAACTATGTCATTGGTATGTTTTTCTGTCTATATGTTTACTTGCATTTTCAATTTTTAAGCACAAAATAAATATTTTTATGCAATACACCTGTCTCAACAACCCATTTATTAATATATCCTTGTAGTGCATACTCATATAATGTCGCTTTGTTCTGTTTTGGAGTGATAACAACATAACTAGTTTTATGATTGAAAAATGTCATTTATTTAACATGACTTAAGCTAATGGTTGTAGAGAATTTGTCCACACATGAAACAAAGAACATTTACAACACATTATTCTTTGGCAAAACCATGATTATCAAAATTGGGAAAAGATGGCATTAAAAAAAGGTCAAAACTCTAAAATGTCGTAAGATTAAAAAAATATTTAAACCATATTACAACCATTTATACTTCATCAATTAACAAATACTATTTCGCATACAAATTTCATTATGTTTCATAATTTTCAACAACATTAAGAATAAGTTACACGTTATTGATTGCTGCAATATATAAGAAGAGATTCTTATTTGAATTATTACTTTCGGTCATTTACATAACTATCAACGAAAATGTCTGTTTATTTATTGTTTATCTAGTTTAAAGAGATTTTTCCGCAATTTACTTTTAAATACTTCTGTTTGGAACTTATATGAAGTACGACGTTTGAATGCGTGTTTCAGATTTCTTTGACAATTACTATCTATGTAAACGGTCAATTAAAATCTTACTTATACGAGAGTACCAAAGGAAGTTATACGGAATATACGCGATATAACAATACCAAAAACTTACCTTTCTTGCATTCATCTCCGCATTGATCTTTCTTATCTCCACCTGTTCAAAATTACAAGGACTATTGTGTGACAGTTTAAAAAAAATACAATTACACAATTTATACTGTATGGTTTTTAATCGGGTAGCTTACAAAATCAACGTATTACTGTTCTACAACATAACTGAAATTGACAAAAAATATGAATGAAGGGTTTATTTTCTTGGTTTTTTTTTAAATATTTAAACACTGTATGTACATAAACTTAAGAATGACTTCAAGAGTAACATAAAACTGACAATTTACTTACGTTTCTGAGAGGTATGGTATTCTGAAAAAGTAAAATGAAGTTCCGTATTGATCAGTGTAGAGTGATTATAAATTTTCAAAACATCAGTGAATTTCCCATATTTTATGTTAGCATCTCATTAATGATGTGTTACCTAAATATAGAACATATATACCTTTAAATTTTGTGCACCAGATGCGCATTTCGACAACTTATGTCTCTTCAGTAATGCTCGTGGCAGAATGTTAGGAATTCACAGGAGATATAAATATTTGAAGTGCAGTGTTGAAACCAAAATGACCGAAAGGTGAAACAAAGAATCAGTCTAAGGACATAGCTATGCATGATGAAGATATTCCTTAGTTTTAGAGTGATTTACATAATCTCATGACTTAAAATTTAAACAAATTTGTAATTACCTTCGCATTCGTCGGCAGTTTTAATTCCATTTGCGGCACATTCCTTGATGGCTCCTATCAAAATATGATGTTATTATTTATATAAGTTTATTATTCTGATCTAAATTTTATAATGAAGTTATATTTAGGTTGATCAAGTGTCGTCTTCATTTAACGTTATTTGTAGTTTACACGGAATTATACACGTCGCACACAAACGTTGTTTACGACATCACAGAATTGATCAGTTACTGAAAATTTTCACTCGGTACATGAAACTGGTTTACATTTATCATTGAAACTTTCACACTAAGCTGCAGTCAGACCGTGTTACTCACACATGATTACTTACCTTCACACTGAGCTTCAGTCAAACCGTGTTTCTCACACTTTCCAATAGCTGAAATTGTACAGATATGCAATTGTATTTTGAAGACATGTAAACACTTTAACACCTTTCCTTAGGTTAGGTTGAATACTCTTCAGAAAGTTTGCGACATTAGATCAGAGTCGACATAAAATACAAAACGATTCCTTGTAAAACTGACGTACGCGAAGTTGTCAGGTATTCTTACAGCAATATTTTTACTTTGAAATTACATTTAATAGAGGATCAATAACCGTTTTAGTACTCCAAGTTGAAGTAGCCAGATTTACTCGGAAACTAATGGTTCATACTTAATGATATCCTATAAGCATATGCAAGATTATATAAAAAAAACCCTGAAATGACTGAAAATTCAGTTTATGTACTGTTATTGGTGTTTCACGAAAATTGACATTTTTATGTTCAACCTACACATTTCTCTATTTCAAAGGTCTCTAGTCAAGTTTCCTTACTACTTACCTATCACTGTAATGTATACTCTCCATTGTCATCAAATTCAGATTTAAAACTTAACTTTCTTTTGCCAATAACCACTAATCTAGTGATGTTCCTCAAACTTACCCCTTACGACCTCTGTAAGGAAAAGATGAACATACATGTAACTCGATAAATGTACATACAAATGAGATATATTTTTATCATATCCAAGTAATTGTTCGTGAAAGAGAAGCCTTTAAATTACATATTCATATGTACACTATGTAACAAATGTAGAGCTCTCAATGAACCAACTGTCAATAGCTATCAGAGTGTAGGTAATATATCAAATGATGTTTCAAACATTAAAGATACATACGTTCACAATCATCAGCTTTGTCAATTCCCTTTGAGGCACAGAATTTCATGATCTCTGTAAAACAGATAATGATGATGATATACAAAAGAATATTAGAAATATCACAAAAAGGACATGAGAATTATATCTAGATAATTTTTTATATTTAAAGAGAAAACTCCGTTTCAAATTGATCCAAATTTAAGAGTATAAGAAGCAATTTAAGGACAAAGCTATGCATGAGGGAAATACTTTTTTATTGTAGAATAATTAACAAACATTTGTTGTAAATTTCACATCAATTTTAATAGTTTACTTTTCTCTGGAGTATCATTACTTTGGCGGCAAATGCATTCTGAATGATTTATGTTGATTTAATATAACTACATTTAACTGATCCTTGTACTTTGTATTTTGGTTTTTCTCCGAATTCGATTTATTTTTGTACGATATATCAAACTCACTTTTGCAATCTTTGGGGGAAACATCATTGGCTTTGCATTTTGCAAACCCTGCAATAAAATAAACAAACGGTAAATCAGTTTGTATCTAAATAAATAGGTAAATGGATACCAAAGGAAACAAATAGAGTAACGATTACAAATGATATGATATGGTTTACCAAATACATGTTGTATATTGTACCTTTTTTGCATTCAGCATCACACTCCTCCTTGCCACCTGTAATGTTAATTTCATTCTTTATTTTCTAAAATATGAAGCTAGATCTACATTCACATTATACAATCATGAGTTGAGGTTCATTCACCCAAGACTGAAAAGTGCTTAAAGTTCTTTGAATTTAGTGGAAGTATATTTATTTCAGTAATTATCAACATTCGTAACGTTTTGATAGATTCATTACAAAATCTTTATAGTCATTAATTTTTCTCATTGATGCTAGTATAACTTGGCTCTGACAGCAGAATTTCAATGAGTTTGTATATGTTTATTGATTTGTTTGTCAGAAGTGTACAATATGTGCTTCCGTCAACCCTTTGCTTCGGTGTTTAGATGCGGAGTTACGGGTGGAAGTACCGGGAAATATTACAATCTTAATCATGTTCAATACAAAGCACCTCAACGTTGACGGAATAAATATATATTTTTCACTTTATATTCAATTTTGAAATTATTTTGGCTTCTGTTAATGACTTCCTATGAATCTTCATTCGTAAAATGATTATTAGATGAGCTAAATTATTTTTTACTTATCATAAATACTCCTGAGACCTACAGATGGTTAACTCTCATACAAAATGAATACTTACGTTTATCTTCATCATCTGTAACATCATAATTTTATTGTGTACATTACTGAGCATAACATATACAAAATAAATGCAACAGAATCATTATTTGAACTAATAGTATGACTTTTTGATTGATATATTTTATGATATAACAGCGCAACATTGACTTGTTTTATTCAGTTAAATGATAGAATTGAACTTTTTCAATATATATATATATATATGTATACATCACCATATGCATTTACAAATGTTGTTACTTACCGTATTTGGCAACATGGTACTCTGTAAATGAACCAAAAGAATATTTTAATGCGCCATTGTGAATAGCAGTCAGGGAGAAAACATGTGTAATGGATAGATTACTAGATTACAATTTAACGGTACACTTTTATCTTGGGATGATGTTATATAATAGGACTGGCCTATTTCTTAAATAATTTGTTTTTATTTTATACTATATTAATTATATGTCAATGAAGTTTGACTACTGTCATGAGAGGATAATATTAATTTCTGTCTTTGTATAAGATGAAAATAATTCTTAACGTTTCATCTCCTTCTTCTACACGTATCACTTATCTTTCATAATCTTTCATATAATTTTGAACTTTAAAATATACTAAATGAAAATCAGTACAAGGAAACTTAGGTTGTTATCTACCTTCACATTCATCAGCGGTCTTGATTCCATTTTCTACGCATTCTTCAATACCCTCTGTAAAAGCACACATGTGTCATACAATTACTTTAACCATTTACATATAAGCGGCAATTTTTTCTAGTATCAAATGTTCATTTCTAATTTAATTCTTACTTATATATTTTACGAATATTGTAGTTTTATGAAAATCAAACAACAAAAAAAATAATAATAAATAAATGAATAAATAAAAAATGAAAATAATATACCTTGGTTTTTTAGTATGAGAGACACTGTTGATTACGTAATATGATAAAAGATTAATAATGATCAAGATACTATCAAAGCCTTTCCATTCAAGTAAGTGACGATATTTACAAAATTGATGAGTAATACAATGTTGCTTAACGTACTGATTGTTATCTTACCTTCACATTCTTCCTCTGTCAAACCGTATGCTTTACATTTCATCACAGCTGATAAGAAAACCAAATCAAATTTTAATTATTTTTTAAATGAGAATTTATTAACATAAAAACAAAGAATGATAAATGAACTTGCATCAATGTTATCCCCCTCCCCCTCAAAAAAAAAAAAAAAAAAAAAAAGAAAAGAAAAAGAAAATTAAAAGATACAAAAATACCTCCAAAACAGAACAAACTATACAAACAAAAATAAATCCCAATACCCTGAAACAAAAATTTAAACAACCAATAATAATAATGAATAAAATATGAAATAAAAGACACAAAGGGAAATTAAAACTGAAAATAAAAAAAGATGGTAAAAATAATAAAAAAAATCGCGAAATGAAAAAAATCCCCCAAACAAAACAAAATAAAACAAAAATAAAAAGAACATAACAAAACAAAAGATATTAAAACAAATAAAAATGATTATTATAAAAATAGCCAAGAAGAAGTGTTACTTACCCCTGACGAGTTCTGAAAATTGAAAATAAAAGTTCGAATAAATTAAATGAATGTTCTTGGATTAAAATCTTCATCGCTAAAAACTCACACTTACCAACTAAGACAGATTTTTCTAGTATTATATAAAACTAATATAGAGATATAAGTGATATAATCATAGATAATATCTTAGGGTTTTAAAATCTTATCAATTATTATAATTATTTCATTTATTCTATTTTATTTATGTATTTATTCGGTTTTTGTTACTTTGGTGAACAATCTACTTCTAACCCGACCCCTTGTTGAGGTAAGCGGCGTTCAAAGACGATATTCCTAAGATGATGTGTTTTTTCTGCCTTCATATCTATTCCTTTGAATGAGACGGTGTTATCCAAGGCCCATGGCCACGCCATACGTTGACATATAAAATATTATTTAAATGCCCTTATTCGGGCGGATCTGTTGTATAGATAAAATGTAAAGCCAGGCATCAGAAAAGTGAAATATCCCCAGGCGTGGCATGTAACAATTCACGAGCAAAACGTATAATAAAAGTACTCACGTTCACAGTCGTCAGCGTTATCGATGTTTTTAGAGGCACAGAACATCATGATCTCTGTAATTAAGAAATATTTGATTGAAAATGTTACATACATTTCAAACAATGAGTCGTCTGGGGAAACAACATGATTTATATGATAACTGTTTTTTGAATACAATATGCAAATACGATGATTTAGAATTATTTGTGCTACGTAATTTTCACTAAACATTATAACTGTGATGACCGAATGCATAAATAATAAATTTATAATGAAGTGCCAGTAGTGGATGCAGGGTACTGCAAAAGAGAGCAGCCACAGAACTTTGGTAATATATGATTAGGTAATTTATGACAAATTTTGTGTCATATTATAATAAATTGAAATTCGGTTACAGAGTATATGTGCTTACTTTCACAGTCGTCTCTGGAGATACCATTTTCTGCGCATTTGGCATAGCCTGGCAAATAAATAAATAAATAAATAAATAAATAAATAAATAAATAAAAATATATTATTATTATTATTATTATTATTATTTTTATTCAACGACATGAATTTATTTCATAAATATCAGACAAATTCCATATACAATACATAGAACGATTGTCTGCGAAAATGACTACACTCAAGGATATATATTTGTTATAATAATTATAATGACTATAATAATAATTATGATAATAACTAAACATATTGCTTAGATATTTGTTATATTGCACAAACATGACAAAACTACACTACTAGCACACAACAAGTTTTATCAGTTGTTTTGTGAGTTTTTCTCGAAAAAAAGATCAACTCAGATTACACTGATGAGGAAATATGTAATAGTTACCTTCTGCAAGACCTGTAAAATGTAAAACATAGAAAGAATGAATAAACTTACATATAGATATAAAAAATCTGGTCATAAATCCAAACTATATCATAATACAAACGTATAACATTTATTATAACGTGTATGTATGTTAGATGTATAAAGATGTTCGAAAATTACTTCACTTACCTCCCTTGGTCAGATGGTAAGCTGAAATAACAAAATAAAAGAAAATTGAATACATGAAAATATAGCATTCCAGTATTCTACCAGGTTGCATTTAAACAGCTTTACTTTTATATTTTAATATTCATTGTATAAGTTGATATAAATTGGTTGAAATAAACTGAATAAGTTTTTTTAATTTTGATATATTTTGTAAAAATATTTTCGGAATTATAAATTCTGATCTCACTTTAAACAGAATAATTTGCAAGACCTACTTTCGCACTCAGCAGCATTGGTGATGCCTTGATCTACACATTCCTTGATGCCAGCTGAAAAAATAATTCATATAAGATCGTATATTTACATACATCAATAGGTATTTTAAAGCATGAAATTGGAATGACTATAGATAGTTTTCGAATGCATTTAGTTTAATTGGGTTTCTTCCCTTTTCCGACATTTTGGAGGTGTAGTTGTAGCTTTTGCTTCATATCATGCCAATTGTATGGAATGTTCTTAGAAAGTTGTTGATGTTTTCTATCCTCTGAAAACATTTTGACATTGTTCGATGGTTTTATTATCGCATTATAATTGCAAAAATCCAAGAAGCATGCTTAGTTTAGAGAAATTCCCTAAAAAGATGTGGTTGACTTGTGCACAAATGTCCAGTGATATACCTCCAAGGAAAGGGAAGAAACTCCAGTTAAATCTTATGTATTCGAAAACTATCTATTATCATTGATTAACAGAATATGAAGATCATCATCATAATCATCATAATCATCATCATCTTCTTCTTTTTTACATTTTTACTTTAAAAAAACTAAGTATACTTATGTCGTGATGCCCTTTCTTCTTATTTTCATAGTCGTTTATTTCAATTTTCTACTAAGTAGGAGCGCTACATCATGTTAATTAGGCGAACACAAAATACGAAGAAAACTACTGCTTCCAAAATATGGTATATGAGACCATGAGACCAAGAATTAACCATCAGAATAATCCCGGCATTCTGGTCGGCGATAATAACGTAGTGTAACGTAAAAGAAAAAAACTGATATTATTATTTCTACATATATTTGTACATTCAGAAACTAAATCTAATAACAAAACAATGGCGGATTTAGAGGGGATGGGGGCCCTGCCCCGCCCCCTTTTCGCCACATATTTATTACTAAAAATCCAGATTTGGCACCAAAAATGACTGAGGATGTTAGGATAATACAGATGTGCCCCCCCCCCCCTTTTCGGAAATCCTGCATCCGCCACTGCAGAAGTACGAGTGTATTGCAATGGCTAATGTGCTGGTCTCGTGTCCGTGAGGTTCTAGGATCGAGACCCGCCAAGAAGTGGTTGGTATACTGAATTTTTTAACAAGACAGAGAAAACCGGAATCCCATGTCAAGGTAAACGTCATTGCAGCTGGGCTCGATACATGAGCCTATATTTTTCTGGACATTGTATCAGGCAGATGTCAAAGCCTTATTACTAAGTTATTAGTGCATTAATCTTGGTATTGACGTAAACTAAGAGTCAGACAAAGAAGCAAACTGTATTTACGCTTTTGATTTTGGTTTGCGATTTTTACCTTCACAATCAGCCTCGCTGACACCATATTTCATGCAAACTCCGACAGCTGAAAATAGATATAAACTCAAAATTAACACAAGTCGTTTATATTTCAATATAAGTTTTAAATTCTAAATGCAAATTATCAACACTTCATAAAATGTTTGAAATTCAGACAAAATCTTTAATGATTTAAGACAATACATGTAAAGCCGATTTACCTCTGATGAGTTCTGAAAAAGAAAGAAAAACGTCTCGTGAGAAAAATGTTTTTGTTTTATTTGAGATGGTAATATTTATTGTATACTATAAGCAAATCTGATAGCATACACAGATTATGAAAAGTAACAACGTATTCTTTTTAACAACATTAGAATAGAAGTTTTCATATCTCTATGTAGAATATTTAATACGAAGACGAATATAATATCTTTTACAGGACGTACTTAGTTTATCAGGGAATTTAAAAACAGATACATACGTTCACAGTGGTAGGCGGTGAAGACTCCCTTGGAAGCACAGAATCCCATAAAGTCTAAAGAAAAAAGTTCAAAAATTTATTTGTGCATTTTTTATCATAGATTTTTAGATTTTTCAATTACACATAAATACACATTTACATACATGTAGAATCCTAATCTAACAAATATGAGTAGGTATATAGAAAAATAGAATGCTCAAAATATTAATAGCTTTTGGAGATTTTTTAAATAAGAAAGTCGCTAAAAAGTTTGGAGGCTCCAATGTTATATAATTCATAACAAATTATAAATAGCATTATGGCAAACTTTGTTGAAATTGCACTGGTCATGTCCCTATGTTAATTAGTGACGACTGCGGAAGTCTCTTACCCAGACATTCATCCTTTGTTACACCCAGTTCTTTACAACGTTTCAGTCCTTTAAAATACAAAATACTAGATCAAGTTTGTATTAGAATACACTTAAAAAATTTGACAACGCCATAAAATAGAACACATTGCATAAGTCGTTTCATTTATTATTATTTCTTTTTCAGTTATCAATAACATCTGGTACCAGTTTGATTTCCAGGGGAAAAGAATCTGTCTGTTATGTGTAAACCTCGTCTCTTGTCACGGAAATTTCGATTTTACTGTTTTGAGAATTTATGATAAAATCCTTACATTCTTTCATATTTCCCCCCGTAAAATGTTTATTTGAGTTTCCACAGGAGTTTGTCTTGACCACAAGATAATTTACATTTAAATATAATGTTTAAGTTTGTCAAATATCCATGGTAGAAGAACAATCAAAACTGGGTGCATTATGACCTAATCAATGTTGGTTACTAGATAAGTTTAAGGGGTGTTACACGTCAAGGCAGAGGATGGAGAATGAAATCTGCAACATGAAATAAAGTCAGAAAATAACACTGATGGCAACCTGTCCATCCACGTTGGCCACAATCAATAGCATACTCTAAAATTATTCAGCCTACAACAAAATGGTACACATTTTAACATCAAAACAATAAAGAAAATTTAGATAAAATTAAATGATCATACTTAGTTACAACAAAACCAGCATGATTTATTCGAGTGTGTAATAACAAAACCAGCTCATGAATTAGGAAATTAGTCGTGTTTTTGTCGTGACAAGAAGCGTGTTTCACACACAGTACGGCTCGACAGTTCAACAAATCTAAATCGAGTCAGAAGTCGAAATGTATTATTCCACTCGCTTATTAAATTTGGCGCTTATTAATATCATTTAGACTGTATAGTTATATATATAAATTAAACTCTGTCACTAAAAGATAAGAATGAATTGATACATTTGTTTCAATTAACACTGACCTTTTTGACATTCATCGCCACAAGGCGGTGCATCTTTGTCACCCTTTCCTCTCTTCTGGGTCTACAAGATACAATAAAATAATTATATAAATAACACACAAAAAACCAAACAAACAAAAAAAAAAAACAAAAAAAAAACAAAAAAAAAAAAAAAAGAAAAAGAAAAATACCCCAAACAAACAAAAAACAGAAACCATGATATATCAACTTACACACATACAAATACACCCCTCTCTCTCTCTCTCTTAAATGTTTGAATGTTTCATTTCTTTGTTTAAAAGAAACTGCTATATGATAACATGCACAGATATGAATACATTCATTCTTTCATCTCTGAATGTGCAATTCTTTCATTTCTATATTATATGTCATTGAAATAAAGGACAAAAATTATGAAAACTATTGAAATATTAAATTGAAAAACGAAATATTGCTAGAATGAAACAATAAATTTTGAATTAATATATTTTCATATTTAATATCAAGATGTAAAAAGACCTACCGGCCAGGCACTGCTGGTGCAGACTAGCGCAAGTAGAACAACGGCGATTGTAAGCTTGATCATCTTTGAAATATGAATTTGATGTGATGGTCCTCCCACACTAAACCGGTTTTTATACCTTATCTATATCATTTCGAAATAATTTTCACTTAACACTTTAAGAAAACTTCTTTTGATCTATATTCAAATAAGAATCTAAAGAGAAGCTTGTGGAACCATTGAGCCAGTATTAAATGATACAAAGCAGATTTTGTCCAGGTCAACCAGACAATGGCTCTTCGTGCTGTTCACATATTGAACTTAAATCTTAAAAGATATTTGAGTTCTAATGAGGGGGAGGTAAAATATTGACATGATTAAATATAATATCCATTCGACCTGGTCAATGTTATATCACTTGTATTTAACCTCCAAGTAAGCCCCGTGTTTTGAAGGACAAGGACTAATTTCGTTTCCAAGAGGTTATTTATTTAGTGTGAGAAGTGTAGGGATTTCGAAATGTGGCTTTTAAAACTCTTTAATGCTTTGGTCAGTTTTCCAAAGGTTGTAGAACGATTTGGACCGCGAAGGGTTTCACCATTTTCTGGGCAGCGGTGAGAATCCCCCGGTGTCGAATCTTTATAGTTATCCAAGTGTCCCACCACCGACTAGAGACCGGTGTCGAATCTTTATAGTGGTCCCAGTATCCCACCACCTATCAGAGACCAGTGTCGAATCTTTGAAGTGGTTCCAGTGCCCAACCACCAACTGGAGACCGGTGTCGAATCCTTTAGTGGTTCCGGTGCCCCGCCACCGATCGGACGATAATCGGTCGAATATGGGAGGTGTATTGGCTGAGAAGGCCATCGACCGAGCACTTGAGGATGCCATTGGATGTCATCGGCCAACATCCATGCAGATACCGTTCAATAAACAAAAGTCATACAGGATTCGAACCGACTTCCTGTGAGTACTCATATCGAGTTCAAGTTTCTCGTAGCATGCCACTGCTCTATCATGTATTTTTATGAATCGTATTTACAGAAATACATGTATATACATATATTCATATTCTTTTGGAATGTATTTAAGTTCGCTGACTTTTTGAGAAATTGACAAGTATTCTATTTATATATTTTTATATAAGTTGAAAATGCTAGTTTAGTGTACTTCCGATAACCGTCTGGTGTCGAAAACGTCTGCTTTGACCAATGTGGTCACCTGAAAAATATGGACAAAGATTCGTACGGCGCTCGTTGGCTTGCCTGCATATCATCTAATTGCAACCTTAAGATTATGGTCACGATAAAATCACCCTGAAAAATCACCGATGATGACCGTCCGATGTCACCGGTTTCCAGAGAGTACCCATGGGCTATTGGGCGATATTCTAATATTTTTTACAGATGGGTTTCCGTCTCTTTCACTACGTGACTGTAAGATGTTAAAAAGGCATTGGGGCCTCCCTAACATTTTCCAAAACATCAGCCCGCAATCTCTACATATTCCAGTTGGTAGAGAATCTTTCACTTACGCGTTGGACACGTGATCAGGGCATGATACCACATAAAGAAAAAGCCGTCATGCGGATTTCATCAATTTAATTTTCCCCTGTTTTCAGCAACCTGTTCAACCATTTGTCAATCTCTCTTCCTTTGTATTATTTCGTTTGATTTTACTTATATTTCTATATTATTGTTATATTTCATTTGTTTTTCTTTCGTTTCTTATGTAAGCCACTTTGTTCCTTCATTTTTATTTACATATCTTATTTTTTTTTATCTGTTAAATGAAATCGTATGATAAGTATCTCCACTTTATGACTTCTTTTACAGTAATCGGTGTAAAATCGGCATATGGGATCAAGCTATTCTCCCCTTGCCACTACTGTCGTCAAGCTATTATCCCTCCGGCGATACTTCGGTCAAACTATTCTCATTTTGCCACTACTTTGGTCAAGCTATTCTACCTTTGTCGCTACTGTGGGTGGTCAAGGTATTCTCCCTTTGCTGCTAATATGGTCAATCTATTCTCCCTTTGCCGCTACTTTAGTCAAGCTATTCTCCCTTTTCCGCTACTGTGATCGCGCTGTTCTCCCTTTGCTGCTATTGTGGTCAAAATATTCTCCATTTGACGCTACTGTGATCAAGCTTTTCTCTCCCTTTGACGCTACTGTCAAGCTATTCTCCCTTTTGCCGCTACTGTGGTCAAGCTATTCTCCCTCCACAGCTACTGTGGTCAAGCTACTCCCCCCTTGCGGCTACTTTGGTCAAGCTATTCTCCACTTGCTGCTACTGGGATCAAGCTATTCTCCCTTTACCGCAACTGGGATCAAGCTATTCTCCCTTTGCCGTAAATGGGATCAAGCTATTCTCCTCTTGCCACTACTGTGGTCAAGCTATTCTCCCCCCACCGCTACTCCGGTCAAGCTATTCTCATTTTGCCGCTACTTTGGTCAAGCTATTCTCCGTTTGCCGCTACTGTGGTCAAGCTATTCTACCTTTGCCGCTACTGTGGTCAAGCTATTCTCCCTTTGTCGATACTTTGGTCAAGCTATTCTCCATTTTCCGCTACAATGATCAAGCTATTCTCCCTTTGTCGCTACTGTGGTAAAATTTTTCTCCCTTTGCCGCTACTTGGTCAAGTTATTCTCCCTTTGACGCAAATGGGATCAAGCTATTCTCCCCTTGCCACTTCTGTGGTCAAGCCATTCTCTTTCCACCGCTACTTTAGTCAAGCTATTCTCATTTTGCCACTACTTTGGTCAAGCTATTCTACTTTTGCCGCAACTGTGGTCAAGCTATTCTCCCTTTTCCCCTACTGTGATCAAGCTATTCTCCCTTTGTCGCTACTGTGATCATGCTGTTCTCCCATTGCCGCTATTGTGGTCAAAATATTCTCCCTTTGAAGCTACTGTCAAGGTATTCTCCTTTTACTTCTACTGGGATCAAGCTATTCTCCCCTTTGCCGCTACTGTGGTCAAGCTATTCTCCATCGGCAGCTACTGTGGTCAACCTTTTCTCTCCTTGCCGCTACGGTGGTCAAGCTATTCTCCCCTTGCTGTTACTGGGATCAAGTTATTCTCCTCTTGCCGCTAATAGAATCAAACTGTTCTCCCTTTGCCGCTACTGGGATCAAGCTATTCTCCCCTTACCGCTACTGGGATCAAGTTATTCTCCCTTTGAAGCAACTGGGGCCACCCTATTCTCCCTTTGCCGCTACTGGGATCAAGCTATTCTCCCCTTTGCCGCTACTGATGTCAAGCTATTCTCCCTTAGCCGCCACTGTGGTCAAGCTATTCTCTCTCTGCCGCTACTTCGGTCACACTATTCTCATTTTGTCGCCACTGGGATCAAACTATTCTCCCTTTGTCGCTACTGAGATCAAACGTTTCTCCCTTTGCCGCTACTGAAATCAAGCTATTCTCCCTCCGCCGCTATTGGAATCAAGTTATTTTCCTTTTGCCACTACTTTGGTCAAGCTATTCTCCCTTTGCCGCTACTTTGGTCAAGCTTTTCTACCTTTACCGTTACTTTGGGCCAGCAATTCTTCCCTTTGCCGCTACTGTGATCAAGCTATTCTCTCTTTGCCGCTACTGTGGTCAAGGTATTCTCCCTTTGACGCAAATGGGATCAAGCTATTCTCCCCTTGCCACTACTGTGTTCAAGCTATTCTCCCTCCACCGCTATTTCGGTCAAGATATTGCCGCTTCTGTGGTCATGCTATTCTACCTTTGCCGTTACGGTGGTCAAGCTATTCTCCACTTGATGCTACTGTGATCAAGCTGTTCTCCTTTTGCCGCTAGTTTGATCAAGCTATTCTCCCTTTACTGCTACTGTGGTCAAACTATCAAGCTATTCTCCCCTTTGCCGCCACTGATGTCAAGCTATTCGACCTTTGCCGCTCCTGAGATCAAGCTTTTCTCCCCATTGGCGCAACTTATGTCAAGCTATTCTCCTTTTGCCGCTATGTGATCAAGCTATCCTCCCTTTGCCGCTACGAGAATCAAACTGTTCTCCTTTTGCAGCTACTGGGATCAAGCTATTCGCCTCTTGCCGCCACTAGAATCAAACTATTCTCCCTTTGCCGCTACTGGGATCAAGCTATCCTCCCTTTATCGCTACTGGGATCAAGCTATTCTCCCTTTGAAGCAACTGGGACCAGTCTATTCTCCCTTTGCCGTTACACTGGTCCAGCAATTCTTCCTTTGCCGCTACTGTGATCAAGCTATTCTTCTTTTGCCGTAACTGTAGTCAAGCTATTCTCACTTTGTCGCTACTGGGATCAAGGTATTCTGCCTCCATCGCTACTGTGGTCAAGCTATTCTCCCCTTGTCCCTACTATGGTCAAGCTATCCTCTTTCCACCCCTTCTGGAACCATGTTTACTCCTTCCGTCGCTTATAGGATCATACTATCTCTCCGTCCTTTCTCTGCTTCATGTGTATAACTGCGATCAAGCTGATTCTCCCTTTGCCGCTACTGCGGTCAAGCTATTTACCCTTTGTCGCTGCTGAGATCATCATATTATCCCTTTGCCGCTAGTGGGATCAAACTATTCTCCCCTTTGCCGCTACTGATGTCAAACTATTCTCCCTTTGCCACTATTTGGATCAAGATATTCTAACTCTGCCGCTACGGTGGTCAAGTTATTCTTCTCCTTTGAAGCTACTGTAATCAAGCTATTCTCCCTCTGTCGCTTATGTGGTCAAGTTATTCTCCCTTTGCCGCTATTAGAATCAAACTGTTCTCCCTTTTCCGCCACTGGGATCAAGCTATTCTTTCTAGGCCGCTACAGAAATCAAGCTATTCTCCATTCGTCGCTACATTGGTAAAGCTATTCTCCCTTTGCCGCTACTGTGATCAAGCTATTCTCTCTTTGCCGCTACTGTAATCGAGCTATTCTCCCTTTGCAGCTACTGTGGCAAAACTATTCTCCCTTTGTCGCTGCTGTGGTCAAGGCATTGTCCCTTTAACGCTGGGGCAGGCTTGGTGTAGTGGTTAAGCGCTTGGCTTGCGGCGCCGACGATCCGGGTTCGATTCCCAGGTTGCGCCACTATGTTTAAGAGGTTGGTTACCTCCTGCTTCCATTTCGCGATATAACTGAAAAATTGTTGAAAGCGACGTAAAACACCAATCAACCAACCAACCAACCCTTTAACGCTTCTGTCAAGATATTCTCCCTTTGCTTCTACTGGGATGAAGGTATTCTCCCATTTGCCACTTCTGTGGTCAAGCTATTCTCCCTTTGTCGCTATTGTGGTCAAGCTATTCTACCCCTTGCCGCTACTGGGGAGAAGCTATTCTCCCCTTCCCGCTACTAGAACAAACTGTTTTCCCTTTGCCGCTACTGGGATGAAGCTATTATCCCCTACCGCTACTGGGATCAGGCTACTCTCCCTTTGCCGCTACTGAGATCATAGTATTCTCCCCTTTACCGCTACTGGTATAAAGGTATTCTTTCTTTGCTGCTACTGGGATTAAGCTTTTCTCTCCTTTGCCGCTACTGATGTGAAGCTATTCTCCCGTTGCCGTTACTTTAATCAAGATATTCTCCCTCTGCCGCTACTGTGGTGAAGTTATTCTCCCTTATTCTGCTTCTAGGATCAAGTTATTCTCCCTTTTTCGCTACTGGGATCAAGCTATTCTTCCCTTTGTCGCTACTAAAATCATCCTATTCTCCCTTTGATCACTACTATCAAGCTGTTCTCCCTTTATTCGTCGCTTTTGTGGTCACGATATTCTCCCTTCCCCACTACTGAAATAAAGCTATTCTCCCCTTTGCTGCTACTGTATTCAAGTTATTCTCCCTTTGCCGCTACTGTGTTCAAGCTATTCTCCCTTAATTCGAAGCTACTGTGGTCAAGATAATATCCGTTTGCCGCTACTGTGAACAAGTTATTCTCCCATTTCCGCTACTGTGGTCAAGATATTCTCCCTTTGCCACCACTGGGATCAAGCTATTCTCTCCTTTGCCGCTACTGGGATCAAGCTGTTTTCTCTTTCCCGGTAGTAGGATCAAGCTATTCTCCCTTTGCCGCTACCAGGATCAAGCTATTCTCTCTTTAACGCCACTGTGATCAAAGTATTCTCCCTTTGCCGCTACTGTGGTTACAATATTCTCCCTTTGCCGCTACTGTTGTCAAGCTATCCTCCCTTTGTTCTCAACCTGCTGCTATTGTGGTCAAGCTATTCTCCCCTTGCCGCTACTAGAATCAAACTGTTCTCCCTTTGCCGCTACTGGGATCAAGCTTTTGTCCCTCTGCCGTTACAGGGATCAAGCTATTCTCCCTTTGCATCTACAGAGATCATCCTATTCCCCATTTGATGCTACTGGGATCAAGCTATTCTCCCCTTTGCCGCTACAGATGTCGAACTACTGTCCCTTTTTCGCTACTGTAATCAAGCCATTCTCCCTTTGCCGCTACTGTGATCAAACTATTCTCCCTTTGCCGCTACTGTAATCAAGGTATTCTCCCTTTGCCGATACTGTAATCAAGCCATTCTCTCTTTGCCGATACTGTAATCAAGCTATTCTCACTTTGCTGCTACTGTGATTAAGCTATTCTCATTTTGCCGTTACTGTAATCAAGCTATTCTTCCTTTGCCGCTACTGTGGTCAAAATATTCCCCCTTTGCCGCTACTGGGATCAAGCTATTCTCCCTTTTCCGCAACTGGGATCAAGCTATTCTTCCCTTTGCCGCTACTGAAATCATCCTATTCTCCCTTTGCCGCTACTACGATCAAGCTATTCTCTCTTTATTCGCCGCTACTGTGGTCAAGCTGTTCTCCCTTTTCTGCTACTGTGTTAAAGCTATTCTCCCATTTGCGCTACTGTGGTCAAGCTATTCTCCATTTGCCGCTACTGGATTCAAGCTGTTCTCCCTTTTCCGCTGATGGGATCATGCTACTCTTTCGTTTGCCGCTACTGGTATCAGGCTGTTCTCCCTTTTCCGCTACTAGGATCAAGCTTTTCTCCCTTCGCCGCTACTGGGATCAAGCTGTTCTCCCTTAGCCGCTACTGTATTCAAGCTATTCTCCCTTAATTCGCCGCTACTGTAGTCAAGATATTCTCCCTTGGCCATCACTGGGATCAAGCAATTCTCCCATTACCGCCACAGTGATTAAGCTATTCTCCCTTTGCCGTCACAGTGGTCAAGCTATTCTCCCCTTGCCGTTACTAGAATCAAACTGTTCCTTTGCCGCTACTGGGATAAAGCTAAATTCCCTTTGCCGCTACTGATATCATCCTATTCCCCCTTTGCCGCTACTAGGATCAAGCTATTGTCCCTTTACCGCTACTGAGATGAAGCTATTCTCCCTTTACCGCTCCTGTGATCAAATTATTCTCCCCTTTGCCGCTACTGATGTCAAACTATTTTCCCTTTGCCGCTACTGTGGAATCAAGCTATTCTCCCTCTGCCGCTAATGTGGTCAAGTTATTCTCCCTTTGCCGCTACTAGGATCAAGTTATTCTCCCTTTGCTGCTACAGGGATCAAGCTATTCTTTCTTGATCGCTACTGAAATCAAGTTATTCTCCCTTGTCGCTACAGTGGTAAAGCTATTCTCCCTTTGCCGCTACTTTGTTCAAGCTATTCTCCCTTTGCCGCTATGGTGATCAAGCTATTCTTCCTTTGCCGCTACTGTGATCAAGCTATTCTCCCTTTGTCGCTACTGTGGTCAAACTATTCTCTCTTTGTCACTTCTGTGGTCAATGTATTCTCCCTTTGACGCTACTGTCAAGCTATTCTCCCTTTACTTCTACTGGGATGAAGCTATTCTCCCATTTGCCGCTTCTCTGGTCAAGTTATTCTCCCTCTGTAGCTACTGTGGTCAACCTATTCTACCCTTGCCGCTACTGGGGTCAAGATAATCTCCCTTTGTCGCTACTGTGAACAAGTTATTCTCCCATTTCCGCAACTGTGGTCAAGGTATTCTCCCTTTGCCGCCATTATGATCACGCTATTCTCGCTTTGCCGCTTCTGGGTTCAAGCTATTCTCCCTTTTCCGTTACTGGGATGAAGCTATTCTCTGCTTTGCCGCTACTGGAATCAAGCTAATCTCCCTTTTCCGGTACTAGGTTCAAGCTGTTCTCCCTTTGTCGCTACTGTAGTCAAGCTATTCTACCTTTGCTTCTACTGTGATCAAGCCATTCTCCCTTTGCCTCTACTCTGGTCACACTATTCTGCCTTTGCCGCTACTGTGGTCAACCTATTCTCCCTTTGCTCCTATTGGAATCAGGCTATTTTCCCCTTTGCCGCTACTGTGTTCAAGCTTTTCTTCCTCTGCCGCTACTGTGATAAAGTCATTCTCATCTTGCTGCTATTGCACTCAAGCTATTCTCCCACTTGCCGCTATTGGGATCAAGCTATTCTCCCCTTGCCGCTACTAGAATGAAACTGTTCTCCCTTTGCCGCTACTGGGATCAAGTTATTCTCCCGATACCGTTACTGGGATCAAGCTATTCTCCCTTTGATGCAACTGGGATCAAGCTACTCTCCCCTATGCCGCTACTGATGTCAAACTATTCGACCTTTGCTGCTACTGGGATCACGATTTTCTCCTCTTTGTCGCTACTGATGTCAAGCTAATCTCCCTTTGCCGCTACTGTGGTCAAGTTATTCTCCCTTTGCTGCGATTGTGATCAAGCTATTTTCCCTTTATCGCTACTGAGATCAAGCTATTTTTCCCTTTGCCACTACTGAAATTAAGCTATTCTCCCTTTGCCGCTTTTACGTTCAAGCTATTCCCCCATAATTCGCCGTTACTGTGGTCAGAATATTCTCCCTTTTCCGCTACTGGGATCCTTAATTCGCCACTACTGTGATCAAAATATTCTCCCCTTGCCGCTACTGAGAACAAGCTATTCTCCTCTTGCCGCTATGTGGATCATGTTAATCTCCCTTTGCCGCTACTGTCTTCAAGCTATTCTTCCTTTGCCACTACTGTGGTCAAGCAATTTTCCACTTGCTGCTACAGTGGTCAGGCTATTCTCCCTTTCCCGCTACTGTGGTCAAGCTATTCTCCATCCGGCGCTACTGTGGTCAAGCTATTCTCCATCCGGCGCTGCCGTGGTCAAGCTATTCTACCTTCGCCGCTACTGGGATTCAGCTATTCTCCCTCTGCCACTACTCTCATCAAGCTATTCTCCCTTTGCCGCTACTGTGATCATAGTATTCTCCCTTTGCCGCTACTGTGATTAAGCTATTCTCCCTTTGCTTCTACTGGGATGAAGCTATTCTCACCTTTGCCGCTACTGTGGTCATGCTATTCTACCTCTGCCGTTTCTGTGATCAGGCCATTCTCCCCTTGCTGTTACTGTGGTCAAGCTATTCTCCCCTTTGTAGCTACTGGGAATATGCTATTCTCCCCTTGCCGATGGGAGAATCAAACTGTTCTTGCTTTGCCGCTACTGGGATCAAAGTATTCTACCTTTACCACCAATTTGATCAAGCTATTCTCCCTTTGACGTCACTGTGGTCAATCTATTCTTCCTTTGCCGTTAATGTGATCAAGCTATTCTCCCTTTTCCGCTGCGGGGATCAAGCTATTCTTCCCTTTGCCGCTACTGAAATGAAGCTATTCTCCCTTTGGCGCTTCTACGTTCAAGCTATTCTCCCTTAATTCGCCGCTACTGTGGTCAAGATATTCTTCTCTTTGCCGCTACTGGGACCAAGCTATTCTCCCTTTCCTGCTACTGTGGTCAAGTTATTCTCCTTTAATTTGCCGCTACTGTGGTCAAGATATTCTCCCTTTGCCGCTACTGAGAACAAGCTATTCTCCCTTTACCGCCAATGTGATCAAGCTATTTTCCCTTTGACGTCACTGTGGTCAAACTATTCTCCCTTGCCGCCACTGAGATCAAGGTATTCTCCCCTTGCCGCTACTGAGATCATGCTAATCTCCATTTGCCGCGACAGTGTTCAAGCTATTCTCCCCTTGCCAGTACTGTGGCCAAGCTATTTTCTACCTGCTGCTATTGTGGTCAAGCTACTCTCCCTTTCCCGCTACTGTGGTCAAGCTATTTTCCATCCGGCGCTACTGTGGTCAAGCTATTCTCCATCCGGCGCTACTGTGGTCAAGCTATTCTTCCATAGCTGCTACTGGGATCAAGCTATTTTCCCCTTTGCCGCCAATGTGATCAAGCTATTCTCCCTTTGACGCAACTGTGGTCAAGCTTTTCTCGCTTTGCCGCTACTTAGAATCAAGCTGTTCTCCCGCCGCTGCTACTCTGGTCAAGCTATTCTTCTTTTGTCGCTACCGGGATCAAGCTATTCTCCCTTTGCCACTACTGTGGTCAAGCAATTCTCCACTTGCTGCTACAGTGGTCAGGCTATTCTCCCTTTCCCGCTACTGGGGTCACGCTATTCTCCATCCGGCGCTACCGTGGTCAAGCTATTCTCCATCCGGCGCTATTGTGGTCAAGCTATTCTACCTTCGCCGCTACTGGGATCCAGCTATTCTCCCTCTGCCACTACTCTCATCAAGCTATTCTTCTTTTGCCGCTACCGATATCAAGCTATTCTCCATTTGTTTCTACTGGGATGAAGCTATTCTCACCTTTGCCGCTTCTGTGGTCAAGCTATTCTCCCTCTGCCGCCTCTGTGATCAAGCCATTCTCCCCTTACTGTTACTGTGGTCAAGCTATTCTCCCCTTTGTAGCTACTGGGAATATGCTATTCTCCCCTTGCCGATACTAGAATCAAACTGTTCACCCTTTGCCGCTACTGGGATCAAGCTATTCTTCCTTTACCGCCAATTTGATCAAGCTATTCTCCCTTTGACGTCACTGTGGTCAAGCTATTCTCCCTTGCCGCCACTGAGATCAAGGTATTCTCCCCTTGCCGCTACTGAGATCATGCTAATCTCCCTTTGCCGCTACAGTGTTCAAGCTATTCTCCCCTTGCCAGTACTGTGGTCAAGCTACTCTGCCCTTGCTGCTACTGTGGTCTAGCTATTTTCCCTTTCCCGCTACTGTGGTCAAGCTATTTTCCATCAGGCGCAACTCTGGTCAAGCTATTCTCCATCCGGCGCTACTGTGGTCAAGCTATTCTACCGTTGCCGCTACTGGGATCAAGCTATTCTCCCCTTTGTCGCTACTGAAATCAAGCTATTCTTCCTTTGACGCAACTGTGGTCAAGCATTTCTCGCTTTGCCGCTACTTGGAATCAAGCTATTCTCCCTCCACTGCTACTCTGGTCAGGCTATTCTTCCTTTGTCGCTACCGGGATCAAGCTATTCTCCCTTTGTTGCTACTGGGATCAAGCTATTCCCCCTTTTGCCGCTACTGATGTCAAACTATTCTTCCCCTTGCCGCTACTGATGTCAAGCTATTCTCCCTTTGCCGCTACTCTGGTCAGGCTATTCTCCCTCTTCCGCTACTGTGGTTAAGCTTTTCTGCCCCTTTGCAGCTACTGTAACCAAGCTATTCTCCCTCTTTCGCTACTGTGGTAAAGTTATTCTCCGTTTGTCGCCACTGGGATCAAGCTATTCTCCCCTTTGCCGCTACTAAAATCAAGCTATTATCCCTTTGCCGCAACTGTGGTCAAGCTTTTCTCCCTTTGCCGCTACTTCGGTCAAGCTATTCTCCCTTGCCGCTACTGTGTTCAAGCTATTCTCCCTTTGCCGCTACTTTGGTCAAGCAGTTCTGCCTTTGCCGCTACTGTGATCAAGCTATTCTCCAATTGCCGCTACTGTGATCAAGCTATTCTCCCTTTGCCGCTATTGTGGTCACACTATTCTCCCTTTGCCGCTCCTGTGGTCAAGCTATTCTCCCTTTGCTTCTACTTAGATCATGCTATTCTCCCCTTTGCCGCTACTGTGATCAAGCCATTCTCCCCTTGCTGCTACTGTGGTCAAGGTATTCTTCCCCTTGCCGCTACTGTTTTCAAGCTATTGTCCCCTTCCCGCTACTAGAATCAAACTGTTCTCCCTTTGCCGCTAATGGGATCAAGCTATTCTCCCTTTACTGTTACTGGACCCGGTTGTATCAATCCTACATTAAATTTAATGAATCATTAAGCCTAACTAATCATTAAGATTTTAACAACTCATTACTTAATGAATGCATTAAAATGTGTTGTATTAAACATTCATTAAATTGTCATTAGTTAATGTGTCATTAAATCTACAATTGTTCATTAAAGTATCATTAAATTTGTTCCCATCATGCAATTTACCCTAGCAACATTCGTAAAATATTAATAGTATTATATAAAAGTCATAAACAGCGTGATTTCTCGAGGATCTATGACGTCATGAGTCATCATGTAATGTGTCCGACCACTATCCATACATATACGTCACCATGATGAAAATTACGTCATTATGACGTCTTTACCGAATACGTCTGCTTCGCATGTGAAAATGGCCAAACCTCCGAGAAACAGAGGAAAAAATTTTGATTCAAGCGAAATTCAGTTATTAACCAAGATGGTGGAAAAAAACATTGACGTATTGAATAGTAAACTCACAAATAACATCACTAATGACAAAAAACGGAGTATTTGGGAAGACATTACAACCAAGATCAATTCGCTTGGCGTACAGTAGCTGTAAGAAATGTGAAGGAAATCAAAACAAAATGGACAAACCTTCACCAAACAGCTAAAAAGGAGTTTAGTGAAATTAAAATTTCACAAAGAAAAACTGGAGGAGGACCGTGTCCGAAGGCAGTGTCGTCAGTATCGGAGAAAATTGTAGATATTTTCAAAGACTCGCCAACGTTACGTTTACGTTACAAAGATCATAAGCTTCTAAACTAAGATCTTAGTTTAAAAGCTTATGTATCTTTGAAACATAAACATGGATTTTACTTAGCTTTGTATTTGTCATCTGAAAAATTGCTCGATAAAGGTCGTGAAGCCGAAAATTTGCAATATAGAGTGTTTGTGTTCCTTTAATTTTTATATACTAAAACAATTTAAAAATGTCAAATTTTCGAAGCAGTTTGCTTCTTCATCAGTTACATACTGTGATACATACAAAAAGAAAGATATGCAAAGAACTAGATTAATAATCAAAGGACTGAAGGTCCTGAGTAACACTCATATGAAGATTAAGAGGAAATCGTTTTATCAATAGTATCAAGGATGTAGTCTGGGGAGCGATATACGCCTAAAAGTAATCTGCCTAACGGAGGTAACTCTTCCTGTCACAATGATGTAACATTTTTAGTTGTGATAGAAAATACAGAAGTAATATTCAATAATTTGTCTGTTATGCATGCGTTTGTAAATTATTATGTGATATTGAAGAAAACCGTTTTTAGAGTTATTCTATTGGCCAAAACTTGCTTACTACATACCGATTTCTGTTGCTCTAGCAATCGACAATGCTGACATAGATCTCTATGCCGGCAAATACGAAATGGGAAAAGGAAAATATTTTAAAACCAAAAAAAGCACAAGATAGTCAACTAAAAGCGAAGGCCAGTATATCTAATTATCTTGAAACAATCAAAACTAAATTCAATGAACAAGAGAGGGTTTTTATTTTTAATCCTCAGAGTGCTAACGTATTTGAAAAGGGCTGCAGCTTTACATCATGCAGTAGAAGATGATGTCATTGAGACGTTACGTCTTAATGACGTGATGTCGTCGCACCTGCTATATATGCTGTCTGTTGAAAAGTATGGTGTCTTTGAGCCATTATATCTCCGGACTTGTTCACAGAAGAGGCATGATTTAGATATCATTAAAAAGAAGACATTTTAAACTTTTAAATAATACTAACAAGTTGTTACTGACATATTCATTAAAGTAGTTACATGTATATATGCATTACAAAGGCAGATTTTTCAAGGAAATATATGTACTTGTTTTCCAAATAGCCTCCATCCTCCTAAAAGGGGGGAGGGCATTAATGTGTTTATATATTTTGATTATATCGAATCTAAATATGGTTTTAATTTGAAATGTCATTTGAAGCTTATATATATACAAATCAATTCCTTTCTTGATCATGAGGGGGCAGGCTTGGTGTAGTGGTTAAGCGCTTGGCTTGCGGCGCCGACGATCCGGGTTCGATTCCCGGGTTGCGCCACTATGTTTAAGAGGTTGGTAACCTCCTGCTTCCATGTCGCGATATAACTGAAATATTGTTGAAAGCGACGTAAAACACCAATCAACCAACCAATTCTTGATCATGAAAAGAAAATATTTCATTCAATATATATTACACACAAATGAGGTTATAGCAAAATGGGGGGAGGGTGCAATTTCTATAAAATTTCTTTGTAAAATGCTCCATTACCTATTGTAATTTTATGCTGTTTTGACTTATGACAGACCATTGCATATTACAGTGTAATATCACAGTGATGCAGATTACAGAAATTATCAAATAAGTGTACTTCTTGTGAAATTGTAATCATTTTAGTAGGTTTGTTTAATTACTATAGCCACTATGAAAGGCTTTGTAAATTGTCAGAGCTTTCCCTAATCCTTGTTATTTTTTCAATCAATCAGTATCAATCTACCAAAATAAAAAAACCCAAACTTTTCTGTGTCATATTTCTGAAAAAAAAAATATATAAATTGCTCTAAAATGACATTTCTCTATATTGAAATGGGCATGAAACAGTATTAATTTGCACTGATTCTAGTACAATAATTTGCTCCATAACATACGTTTTTGTTATTATTAATCTACCTTTGTCTGTTCTTATAGAATATGCATGAAATTGCCAGTTGTAGATTTTAATTCTTCTTACTAGTTCACCAGACTACCCCCTTAATTCAGGACTAGTTTCATTCTTACAATGAACGGTACAAATTCAAAATGACTCTTGAATCATTATTGAGTTATTCTAATCAATTTTCTTATAATGAAAAAAAATTGAAGTGGGAATAGTTATACGAAGCTTGCATTCAAGTATGCGTCCCAAGATGAACCATTAGCACAAGTTTGGGAATTTTCACACACTGCTTAGTTGAGGTGACTTGGCATACGGCCAAGTCAGAAGTCTTTTATTTTCACTAGTTTGTCGCAAATTGAGGTACCCCCAACAGGTTAACCAAATCACTGAAGTGGAAAACTGTCACATGAAGCAACTGAACCAGGTACTCTAGTATGCATCCCATAGATGAATTATTGGTGCAACTTTGGTACTTGTACTGTCCATAACTGAGATACTTGTGCCCAAAACAGGATACTTAAATGACTCAAATGGAACAAGCAAATTCAGAGAGTTGTGGTCCCCTGATTTTGACGCTCTTACAGTAAGGGTGCAGCGATCTGTGACATTGTCATTATTGTGCATATCTACAGATACAGGAAAGGTATTGCAACTAGGCACAAACATGCCAGAAATGATGGCCCTATGTTATGACCAAGGTTAAAGTTTTTGTAACAGACAGACAGAGAGACGGATGGACAGACAAATGAGATTTCATATCCCCACGTTTTCACAAAAGGCGGGTGACAAAAAGTGTCAGGTACAGCTTGAAACATTTTTTCGAGTCTGCAAGATGAATAATTAATTAGTGTAAGTTTGATACTTGTAGCTTGTACAGAAATGAGGTACTCTAAAAGGCTAACTATGCCACTCAAACCGAAAAATTATGTCACATGCAGCATCCAAAGCATGCCGTCAAGTGTATATCCCAAGATGTTTGCTATTTGCAGCATTTGTAGTTTGTCCAAACCTTAGTTTTCCAGTTGCAGATGTCAGGAGCCCGTTTCATCAATATGTGTAAATTTTCGACTAACTAAATCTTACGTCAATGGCGTAAGTCTACTTACGTACATTCTTAGTTCAACGAAAAGTGTGTTTCATCAACCAGTGTAAGTGTGTACGTACGTAAGGATCCGACAAGCGAGTCGACTAACTTTACGCAGTACAAATGCATGCATGAAATATATTGAAATATTATTTTTCATGTCCAAGTTTACTTCTTACAGATGTTTAACATAAAATACATTTATTTTGCAAAACATGCTTCCATTTTTTTTCTAGATGATCTACAGTACACACGATGCGCTTGTAAACATATACGGCAGTAGTGACGTCATGGAATCGTATGCAATACTTGAAATTGCGTCATCAAATGAAAGAGATTAACCGATAAACATGTACATGTGTCCACACAGATCTATAAAGTCAGGCGGATCGCGTTTTGCGACGAAATAGAAAAAGAGAATCCTCCCTCCCCTTTCTGTCAATCTAGTATAATAATGTATCAATATTAAAGACGACTACCACCCTCCTCAAGTCCTCAATGAAATTAGCAAATTTATGTAAGGCAAACTATGTTTCTGGTTAAATGTGGATAGTATATTCTACTATTTACTACACGGAAACATTAAAGAAGGCTAGAAGTCATTACACTGATTTACGCCACCACTTAGTAGAGTTAGGAGAATGACGCAGAGATTCGACTAAATCTACGCTAATCGTAGAGTTACGCCATTTGATGAAACGCAAATTAGTTGGAAATTTAGTCTAGTCGGGTATTTACGCCAAACTAAGCCTACGCCAGGTGTTACGCCGTTTGATGAAACGGGCTCCAGGCCTATATCACAAGATCATACAAACTATGTGAAGGAGATCACAAAACTGTCCTTGCTCTGACCACTTGCTGTGGATTTGATGTGTACAAAGACAGAGAAGACATGGTGAATCCATGTTTGTAATTAGGAGGGGGTTGTAATCAGATGAGGGTGTTCCTGAGGATACATAACTGTCAAGATATACCAAGTGAATTCAAAAGAATTCCAAGATGTCAAAAGTAATTATCTTAAATGGAAAGTCTCATCACAAGGAATCTACTTGTGAAGTTGTACCCCTACTGGATCAAAAGTTATAGCCCAGGTTAAAGTTTTTGTGACAAGACTGATAGATGGAGGAATGAGTATTATGAGATGTAATGTCCCCTTGCTTTCACAAAAGTGGGGGACAAAAAGTGATGTTAAAAAGACATTCTAATTCACTTGTTTTGTTTTGATAATTCAAATTGGTCCACACATTAGCGTTCGACATGTATAACCACGATATACCGTTCTCAAATTTAAAAGTCATTACACCCACTCTTTGACTTTGTCCACATTGCCTCTGACTCCAACTATCAAATATTCTGTCTGAACCAACTTCGTTCACTGTTCTTAACGTCCATCTTAAATCTCATATCAAGGACAATTTGCAAGTTCTACCATTCACGTGCACAATTATTACAATCAAGTCAAACCAACAAATCTGACAACGTACACGACATAAGTGCGTAGCACCGTGCAACATGCTTTCCATCATGTTATTTCATCTCGCCGCGACGGAGCAAATCAGATTTGAAATCTGCCTGTTCAGCTGTTTACGATGCGATGTTAAGTCACTCATGTATGAATCCATTTGTGATTAATAATTCAATCATGGAATTTTAAGAATATGAAACCGAAGAAACTTCTTATGTCGGTGCACTATAAATATCAATTCGTTTCTCGGAAGAATTTTATACATGACGCTATTCGTCCCTTAGCAACGCGGAATTTGGAAAGGGGGGCAATTTAATACCCAGCTCTGGTGAAACTTACGCATAATGTTTACAATACGGAAAGGAAAAAATTCAACTTATACAGTCTGCTGTCCCATTTTAATCAAATAAAACATTAATTTTTCGGCATAACGTCATCAAAGCATGTTGTTATTGTGGTTGGCAAGGGCCGACGGAAAGGCCCGAAAATGTGCGATCAGTGCGTAGTAATCAACTACTGACTGAAAACATAGGTTACATGCCAGTTAGTTTCAAAAATGATCATCCTGTTTGTTCAGCTCTGGTATAGACTTTCCATACATTTCCCTAAATAATTTGCAGAATATGTAGTTATTAACATATCAGAAGTATCAAATGTTCATGAATATTTGCAAATTCAATGCACATAATCATAGACCTATTTCACTGAGTGTAGGAATACATGAGCAAAGGGGTGAATCCCAATATGGCAGCGCCCATGACCAGGGTCCATAACAGTGTAACACTTCGTGTTACAAAAACCACAGGTACCTGCAAATAAAATAGTAAGCCCCCTTTTTCTCTCACACACTCTTCCCATTTCTTTGTATTCGTAGAGAAAGAGTGTGTGGGGAAAAGGGGGGGGGGGGGAGGGTAACTATTTTATTAACAGGGACCCGTGATAAAAACGGGTATCTAGAACGCTTTGCGCGATTCTCTGTACGTGTCCGAATAAGAAAAATGTTTGTACAAATTTAGTTTAAAACTTACAAGAAAAAGAGACTTGTATTGACCTCGCTCGTTTTTGCATGGATGTAGTTCGTATGTCCTTGTTAGTGAATATTTAAAGCGGCATATAAGTTACAATATAATTCAAAAACAAACAAAACAGAAAAAGAAAAGAAAGAAAACCTGAAAAAAAGAAAATCGTTTCTAATCAAAATTTCCTCAGTTGTTTGACTCCTTTAATTATTTGTATTTTCAAAACTTGAAACAATTCCTTTTAACCACAGGCAATGTGTTACATGAAGAGTGCCTTTTAAAATTACCCCCCCCCCCCCCTTCCTATATATATCGTCTCTCTGGAGCGAGACGATATATAAAAGAGGTGGGGGAGTTTAAAAAAAAAGTCACTCTTCATGTAACACAGCGCCTGTGCTTAACCATTCAAAATTTGCGGCAGATATTTTGTCAAACCCTCTTGGGCGCCCCATTTTGTATCCAATATGACGCAAGAAATGACGTCATCTCAGTGTACTTTACAGAAACGTTATACATGTGTACAGTGACGTCAGTGTGTACTTAGCCTGACTTTTTAATGTTGCCTTGTTGAATGATGGTGTCGTGTTTTCTTTAACTGTAAGTTAGATCATTTTTATGTAATGTGTACTGTATCTCGTTAAATTAATACCTGTAGTTCCGTACTAAGTGAGTGAGAGCGCTTCGTCGATGGTTCAAGAATAGGACGTAGTAGACCAACAATGGTTTCAATGGATTGTTTGGAAAATCTGTATCTTCTTCTTATCTCCTCGTCTGTCATACTTTCTAACAAGAACCGTTCTCGAAATACCCGATCATTTCTACGTCTGCCAAGCTGATGAAACAAAACATTCGCAGCCATATTTAATGTGTAGTTAATGAAGCCCAAATGCTTCATTAAATATATCAACTTTAATGAAGGTTTAATGAGGCTTTAATGAACTAAACCAGTTATTAAATATTGATACAACAGAATTTAATGATACATTAAATATTTTAAGTTTAATTAAGGTTTAATGAGTCATTAAATATTGATACAACCGGGTCCTGGATACTTGAATTTAGCGAACTCTCAATTCGCACGTGTATCAAGCTAACTACCGTTACTATGATCAAGCTAACTATCCCATCGCCGTTACTATGATCAAGCTAACTATTCCACCGTCGCCATTGGGATCAAGTTAGCTCTCCCTCCGCCTCTTCTAGGATTAAGATAACTGCCTCAGCCCCCGCCCCCCCCCCCCTCCTTAAGGGACCGGGGGGAGGGGGGGGGGCAAGCTATCACATTGCCGCCACTGTTATCATACTAACTATCACACCGTCGCTACTGGTATCCAGCTTACTATCCCATAATGTAACTCTCCCTCATTATTCATTACCCGCAATAATCCAAGACCTGAGAGCGAGGTCATTGTATGGGGGTCAAGATATACACACGTATTAATGGATAAATGGAGTTTGACGTTTACTTTTTGTTTTGTTGTTCGAGTCCCACTCTGGTCCTGTCTTACGGATGAGACAGTCAAAACCGAGGTCTCGTGTCGTGGTATGCATGGCACGTTAAAGATCCCTCACTGCTTCGGGTGGGTCCGTTGCAAAGGTCAAAATTTGTATGCCCCGCATCAGGCAGATGCCGTCACCATATACGTGAAATATTCGTGGTGTGACGTTTAACAATTTTATTTCCTTTGATGAAGAAGAATTGGCAAATATCATGTAATATTATAACATACATATCTCAGGGAAAAAATGCGGATGGATTTTAGCAGAGACATAGGCTATGTCTCTGATTTTAGCAATGAATGTTCAGTCTAAAAAGGAAACACGAGGAAGAAACTGTGGGTCCCGTGACGTTGAATAAGTTTTCTGTCATATATTGGTGTTTGCTCAGTGAATGCTAGTCCGAGATTCTCTGCCCTTCTCCAACTTTTGATATCGGCAGTTTGTTGAATTCTTCTTCGTCAAAGGAAATAAAATTATTTAACGTCACACCACGAATATTTCACGTATATGGTGACTTTGTTCATCAAAAGTTAGGATTTTGTGGGAGAGGGTCAGAGAGACTTTGTTCATCAAAAGTTGGGATTTCAGCAATACCAGCCGGTATCGGGATGTACAAGCCTCTGGCGAGAAATAAGCGTTTGCATAGCGAACTTGCATCCTATAGTCCAATAAATGAACATTTAACTTACTCGATCATAGCAATATCTTTCCCAAATAAGATCTATAACTTCTGCTAGCTGCCGTTTTATCTGCAAACACGACAATATTCTCATTTCGCCATTTGTGTATACAGTATGACGTCAGATCTCGCAGAATGCGACTTCGCATTCGTGACACTTCAGCAGCTGACACATTTTTGTAAAGAAAAACACGATGCAACCATAGACCTATAGAGTCTATACACAGTCTATGATGCAACCTCGTCACGAATGCAAAGCCACGTTCGGCGAGATATGACGTCATACTTTTATACACAAATGACGAAATGGAGAATCTTATCGTGCTTTCAGATAATACGGTAGCTAGAAGAGGTTATAGATCTTATTTGGGAAAGATATTGCTATGATCCAGTATATTAAATGTTCAATTATTGGACTGTCGTTCGCAAGTTCGCTGGGCAATCGTTTATTTGTCGCCAGAGGCTTGTACATCCCGATACCGACTGTTGTCGTTGGAATTCCAACTTTTGATGAACAAAGTCTCTCTGACCCTCTCCCACAAACCGCCGATATCAAAAGTAGGAGAAAGGCGGAGAATCCTGGACTAAGTGAATGCATCATCAAGGTGAATATATGGAACAAAATAAATTCATATACGTTACGAAAGAAAATAACTTTAAAGTCATATTTACATTATCATTTTCGTTGTTGACTTTGTTACATGACACGAGTCGTTTTGTTTGTAGAATGAAGTATTGTTTATTCTTTGTCTTCTTTGTAGTTAATCCTTATCGCATACAGCACGTACTTTCCAGTAAGAAGTGGATTTTTATTTTCATCTTTCATTCAGTCAGATGAATCGTACATACATATATATTTATCGCACCGACATTAAAAAGTAAATGCATCCTGAAAAGCATTTAGAGGCGATTACCTTTTCGTCACGAGAAAAATGTCAACAAAAGGTCTACAGCAGAACACCACGTCACAGGACCAGTCTTTATACATGTGTAATGTATTGGCTGTATAGAAACGACAATAATAAATACATGTTTGAATGCTTTTTATCTCATTTCAATTTGCAAAATATGACTTAACTATACAATTGGCATATATATGTACACAATGTATATATTTTAACAAATAAAAAAGTAGAATTTACACATATTGTGATCCAAAATTGAGTTCTACCCCCGTTCAACTTCTAAAACAAAATAAAACAACAACAACAAACAAACAAACCGCATAAAACTCGAGGGGAAAAACACAAGTCAAACACATACACAGGCAAACCCCTTCCTCAGTAAATCATTTAGTCAGTTTATCAATCAAACAATCAATCAGTCAATCAATCAATCGATCAATCAATCAATCTTACTATAGTATGAATGATGTTATAGGATAATTGTACATTACGCCATTATATAATTAATTGCTTATATAGAATTATGAATACATCTTTTTAATAATCTTGCTTTTTGAATCATGGATATACTACCTTATCTTAAAAATTATTTTGTACATGTACTAGGGTCAAGTCACGCATTCGACGCATGTGTCATTTTTTTTTTTCAAGATTTGATTGGGTTTAATTGTCGGTATACATAACTTAATCCGAAGAAGTATGAACAGTGCTTACGTTTTTTTTTTATTGTATTTAATCGTTAGATACTTTAGAAAGGGATTCAGGGGGATTAATCAACTTAAGTCGTGTTTCATAATCAAAATAAATGACGACAAACTTGACAATGGTATCAGGGTTCTATCGCTTACTATCTTTTTTTTAAAGATATAAGACAGGACATTATGACGTCAAAATCGTGACACATGTATTATAAAAGAAGTGTGGACACAGGTTTCCAGCTAGGTCATATTTATCAATTACTTTACCTGTTATAATAAGAAAATATTTTCACGTGAGATCTATTTTACGTGTGAAAATATTTAAAGTGATACTTTTATTAGACTACAAGCCAAATTCGTGTGCGCAAGACCTCGCCAGCACAATGGATACCGTTCATATTCTAAAAGTAAATATTGGTAAGTTAAATGAGGGTCTGGAAATGACTATACAAGACCATTAAATTATAATCCGTATGTTATATACATCAAAGGAATGACTAGTATTATCTATCCAAATAGATAAAATACCAGTCGGATAAAATTTTAATTGATATTTTTCGTTTCGGTTTGGGAACCTAGCACGTGTGATTACAGATTTAAGAGTAATGTTACTTAATGTGAATTCACACATATTTTGCACCTTTTCTAAAATTTATGAAGTATTTTTCTATTGAAAACTTTCAGATATATTTCTGATTGTAGTGTATTTTTCTCTGGAAAATTTTCGAGTTTTGAATTTGCTAGATATTTCTTTGTTACAGTGTTAATGCATTGTGAAACACAATAGTTTTTTTCAATTTTATATTCTACTTTGATTAAAAAGTTATCCGTCTCTGTAAATTATTTTACACCACTTTAAAATCATTGCATTTAAAATTGATAAGACAGTGGCGGAACCAACCTGGCTTCTTAAATTGTTTCTATGCAAAATCCTATACGATGGTTTGGCAAAATAATTATCTTTTGAAAAAAAATATAACACTACGTCTTATAAATACCTGTCAAGGGAATTCAAAATATAAAATGATAAAACGGTATATACTTTTTTCTTATAATAAATTGTACTAGATCTAAAATAATAGGTTATATACGCAGTAGCTTTAAGTTACGTCATAATAAAACAGGAATAAACAAAAGAAGTCGTTGAAACAGTTTGGTAAAACATCTGAAGATTAACTTGCTGCATATCATGGTATCCATTACATGTGACACGTGACTTGACCGGTTAATTCCCTCAATCTCTGTATCGCCCTGCGGTTTACACAACATGTCTCGCATTACCATAACAACCTCTTCTATGTGACATTTAATCCGTCAGATAAGTCCTGGCCAAGCCCGTCTGGAGTAATTGAAAGTTTTGTCAAGTTTTGTTAAAGTTGCGAATCTGTGGCATTCTTGAATTCTTTCCCAGGCTTTTTGTGGCTCTTAATAGCAATGTTTTACTGTTAGATTCTTGTTTTGCTTGTATAAATCAGAAACGTCCAGTATGTTACGGGAATGTGGAATGAAAATTTATAATGTAAATGAAAGAAAACGAAAATTTTAAGCAATATTTTTCTTAGGTACATCAGAGACATATATATGTCTCTGGGTACATGTATCTAAGAATATAAAATGAACTGCATTTTCATTAAATGCAGCACATGTCTCATCGACTGATTTTCATCCTTCTTAAATGTAATGTAAAGAAAATTGCGCTACATGTACTAGTGAAAGTGTATATGTTTAGGCGTATATCCAGAAATTTGATCGAAGTAATTTTTGAAGAGGTTAATCAAAGACAAAGTTACTGAAAGGGGGATAAAACGACGTGGTGGAGATATGAATTCATCCCGTTTACAACAAGAAAATATCTTTTTTTTCTTTGTGTGTTTGTGTGTGTGTGTGGTTTTTTCTCTTGTTTTTTTTTTTTTTTTTACGTTATTTTTTTTTTTTTTTTGGTCTTTTTAAGACGTAGTCCCCTTATGATTCGGCAAAAGAAACAAAAGAAGTAAATGGTCGTAAAAGAAGATAATTTTATAGCATTCTGAACACCGAGCTGGTTCTTATTGACGCTGGCTCAGGAATATGGAGTACGGTGTAGGAGGAGGAGATCGATGCTATGACGTCAATACTGATAACTTACAAACACCAATCAAATAAGTATGTCAGAATCTATAACTAAGAAGTTTTGGCTGTTTTATGACTTAAATAGGATAAGTGTTACCATTCAATTAGTATAAAATTTAAATAAAAGATAGCGGTGCCACTTCCAATTAATCAAATATGGAAGCAAACAAAATAATACCAAATGAGTTAGAACATATCTATGTCTTGTCTGATGAAATTACAATTTACATAATATGGTTCGGAAGTAAAACGCTAAAGGTAATGCTACTAGAATAGCGGAAAACTGACCGCCAAATATAGTATCTTCCTGGAGCGCAAGTCTTCCTTCGGCATATAGCGGGTTTTATATCTTCAAAATCCAGTCGGGGCAGGCTTGGAGTAGTGGTTAAGCGCTTGGCTTGCGGCGCCGACGATCCGGGTTCGATTCCCGGGTTGCGCCACTATGTTTAAGAGGTTGGTAACCTCCTGCTTCCATGTCGCGATATAACTGAAATATTGTTGAAAGCGACGTAAAAACACCAATCAATCAATCAATCAAAATCCAGTCGCAAAATTAATAGGCAACGATATATCTTTATGCCTATTTCTAAATAATGATCACTCTCGAAAGTTATTATTAAAGCAACAGCATAACAACGGAGATTCGGTGCATTTAAACTGTAATCGTCAATAGATCTGGACCTTAATCAAGTTCTGGTTGACACTCTCAAAACAAACCATTCAGTAAATCAGAAAAAAAATATCCGTATATCAATATTTATGGTATATAATGCCGAAACATGATTATTAAATTAGAAACTTCAGACGCACAATGAAATTGGCCATAGTATATAAAAGAATCTTGGATTTGAAATCAATGATGTTTAAACATATAAATAGTTATATACATGTATCAGATTTGGTGTTTATTTTCTTTAAGCGAATTCTTGTATATTCAATTCAATTTCCCATATTCCCATGCACACGTTGAAAAGAAAGATGTGATAGAATATCACATGCCTCGTTATACAGAAGTGTAATTTCTTTTTTCATTTGAGTTCATTAGGGACCGGATGATAATATTAACCGATATTTTGACCAGACCTTAAGTAAATAAGTATTTTGAATTTAACAATTGCTTCTTTTTTCGTTAAATTTGAATTAAACTGAAAATTGATTTCTTTCTTTTTTTCCTTCTGCAGGAGAAATTAATATATCTATCTACATTTTTGTACACTAAAGAGTAAAATTCAGAATAAAGGAGTGAGTAACCGTACATTAAGGTATAACCCTGTCACTGTGTCCAACAATAAACATGACGTGCTCTCTCCACACCCATTCTGTATACAGCATGAATGATACTTTTCTTGCAATAAAAAGCGGAATGAGACATTTAGCTCATTAGAATGAGTTTTCTCCCTTTTTGGGGGCCTTAACATAATTACCGGTTACGCGAAAGCGATATATAATGCCGGCTAGTGTCTGCAAATCTGTGGTAAGGGCTGAAAGTCATTTAAACATAAGTTGCAATGTTAGTATAGCTCCCCCCCCCCTCCCCCAAAAAAATCAATCTGATAATATATCAGTTCAAGAAATCGATGCAAAAGGACACATTGTATTTATTATGCATAAGATATTTACTTGATTAGATAATAGTATGGTATTATTAAGCACTGTAGTTTGCGTATTCTCCATTTGACAAATATTTCCTTAGCAATGGCGAAACACTGCAGTGAAATAATGAAAGGTAACTCGGCTATTGTTTTATATCGAAATCACAAAATAACTTTTTCACTGGAAGTTTATCAAGTCACAATTAAATTTATTTAGAGCAATGGTTTAATTATTAGCACTCACCAAATGAACATGTATGTGTTTATTGTACATAAACTCTGCGTATTGTGAGAAAGACATTACATGTATACAGAACGTTACATAGACTATTCATGACAAGGTATGACAACACCGTCGTTACTGGCATGGTATAGAAACACTGATAACACAATAAAATTATTAAGAATAAGTTGATTTATAACATTTACTTAATTGCTTTACAAACCGATTATATAATTCAAGCTAAACAGCGATATAGATGTATTAATGATAACTAGAATCTTCGTTGTGATTTCCATATGAGCCAAGAAATGTTTTAATTTCAAAAGAAATAAAGGATGTTAAAATGAAGAAATCACCAAAATATTTCTATATTTACAGAAAAAGAAAGAACATTTTAATGAATATAAATATATATATATCAAACACAGCATAAATAATCGACATTGTTTGACTGCATGTATACGTAATATTCTTTGACTAAGCGAAAAAGCGAAATATCATTGTGTAACATTTAAAAAAATACACATTTAGATATTCAAAACAATAAACAAAAGCATATGAGTCAGTATATATACATACACACACACATATATGTATACATACTAGTATGACTTTTACCCTTGATTGGCCGCCAATCTGGACAAAGCTGTTACTTGTTGGAGAAGTGTCATCACGGTTTTTTGAAGGCTAGTTAGGTCATTCTGTGTCTTCTTGATATCTGCCTCGGTTTGTTTCTTTATCTGGTCAACAAGTTTGGAAATGCTTTGTTGTCCACTTCCTGAGCTCGAGTTACCCGAAAAAGCCTGGACATCGGCTTTGAGTTTAGCAAGTTCAAGGGTTTGCGTAGATATCTGAAAATAAGTTTACAATATCATTTTCTGAAAGCAATGCATTGTTGTATGAATTTACCCATGTTGTGAATAAAATAAGTTAAATATCAAAAGAAAAGTTGAAGTTGAATTATTCTTACCGTGGAGTTCAGTATGCTCATCTGCTTGGTCAGTTGGCTTGCGGTCGTCTTCAGTACTCCGATTTCTTTTCTGTCTGCCATCGATTTCACTTGGTTGGTGAGCAGTTTTCCTCCAACTTGACCTAATTCATTCTCCATTCGAGTCAAATTCTTGCTTGTATCCGCCACTTCTTGGGCAATGATCTGTATCTGTGGCTCCACTCTCTTCTGGAGTTGAGTCAAATTGTTTTTGGCATCGTTTACCTCCTTTTCTGCAGTCTGTAGTCGAACCAGTGCGGAGCGTGTCGCCGTATCTATGTTATTGATGTCGACAGTCTGGTTTTTCAGCTGTTCCTTGATTTTGTCTGCTTTATCGTTAAGAGTTTTGAAATCTTGCTGGTGAGTTTTATCTGCATTTTTCACATCATTTTCCAGTTGTGCGATTTGACTTTTCAGTTGATTTATTAATCCAGATGGCGGTGGTGTAGACCCGGATGTTGGTGAAGGTTTCGAGGTCTGTCCAGAATTCTGTATATTTTTCAGAATGTTTTCTAAATTATTTAATTTGGTCTCAGCTGTGGAAATTTGTGACGCTTGTTGACTTATTTGTTTTTCCAAATCTGACTGGAGTTTTGCCTCCTCATTTGCGTTCTTGGTCATCTCGGAAGTGACATTGAAAATTTTGTTATTTATGTCAGAAACCGCTTTGATCAGCAGATCTTTTGTGTCGTGAATGATATTGTTAAGATACTGCGTGTTTACAGAATTGTTTCCGCCAGTTGGCGTAGTAATAACGGGCCCAGCTGTTGGTTGAGAATTCACGATCTGTTGAAGTTTTTTCAAGTCGCTGTCTAAACCGGATATCTTCGAAATATAATTGCCGGTATCGCTCTGGATTTTAGCTAAGGTACTTTGTATCATGCTATTTTGTGCCACATACTGAAAAAATATGTACCAAAATGTCATTAGTAGTACCACCAACTATATCAACATGTAAATATCGTATCAAACAAATAATGTAACTTCAGTATCCAGGTAGTCGACGCGCTAGACATCACCTTTGGCATCTGTCAAGCCTGGATTCGAACCCCCATCTGAGAATTTCCATTTAGAGCACCGGTCGCTGTCCTCGCTCCAAATCCGCCATTTTAAGCATTTACTAATAATATAAATATATATAAATATATATATATATATATATATATATATATATATATATATATATATTTTTTTTTTTTTTTTTTTTTTTTTTTTGGATTTTAAAAGTCAAACGGATATTCATTTACAATGGATGACTTCGAAAGAAGTGGGAACAGCGGGCCCATCCCCTTTCCCTACAAAGTTGAATGAAAAAGGTAAACAGTGCATATAGTTTTACTTCAGGTGTGTTTAGGCGTTGAGAGGTGCACTTAGCAGACAGTTTATGTTAAACTACAAGCCATCTTTGCTTTTTAGACATTTGTTCTAGTTTACCAATTACAATTTTCAGTTCTTATTATACTCCCTTAAGGTTTCCTATTCATGGAGGGCGACATTATTAATAATAAACAAGAACTTTACTTTCATGTTTTGCTCAATCTTAAAACCGTAAGCAACAATAATTCATGTAAAATACACATCTTATCTGAGTAATTTAAGGTTAAAACTGTTTATGAGTAATCACATTTATGCCATGAAAATATGTGTGAAAATGTCTACCTTTAAAAATAACTGATTATAACTATCAAAAGTTATCTCGTTTTTGTTCAATAATGAAGGTAAACATAAAAAGAGATCGACCAATAAATTTTCAATTACACTCGAAGACATACTAAAATATGAGTTGATGTTGTATATTACATTATGTATATAATCTAACTTTGCTATCATGCATAACAAAACAACTACCAACTCGAAGATTGAACAATGGAAATACAGATATAAAATGTTCAATTTCTTAATAAATGTATATTTTATTCTATGGCGATGGAAGATAGATTCTTATCAAAAGGATTCTGTTCAAACTTTATATCCTACAGGAACATGGCGTATATTTTACATTATACATAAATATGTATAATATACATCTTACATATATATGTGAAATCTGAATAAAGGTAGGAAATAATTCTGTTACATATGAATAAAAGTTCTCTGTCTCATACATACTACATTTTTAATCCACTGAATGATTTATATTTATCAATCATAATTAATGTACGTACTTGGAACCTTGTTTGATCGAGGTCATGCTTGACTTGGTCCAGTTTCTGTGTGAGCGCTGCCGATGTTCCAGCGCATGCTCCCTTGGGGTCAGGGACCTGGAAGGTGTATTGGCATGTAGACTTGGGAGTTTGAGGTTGATACCCAGTAGTCTGAGGAGAAAAAGTTGGTGCCCTGGTTGTCGGCCAAGGTGTCCTCGTCGTAGGGCGTCTGGTTGTTGGTGGCACATACTGTGTCGTTTTGGTTGTTTTCTGATTGTTGCTGCCATTGCCGAACGGATTGTACTGAGAGCCTGGTATGGGCTGCTGAGGGATGTACTGTGCATGACTCAGCAGCACAATAGCTAGTAAGAGAAGCGAACGAAACATGATGATATAATCTGGACAATGTACGGGTATACTGCTTCTTGACTCTAGCTAATCTGAAGGTCTGTCGTATCGCCTTAGGAATTTATAGTTACAGAGGCGGAGATGTATACAACTTATCTTTCACTGATACACACTCAAGTGAAATGTTGTGTTTGATTGGCGGAATTCGCACTCAGACACAGAGATAGACAAACAAGCGGACTAACTTCTTCTTCCCTTTACATGGCTCTGTTACTAAACTAACACGATATTGCACCGATTGAAACTGACAAAAATCACAATTTCGAATTCAGATTTACATTTTGTTTTTATTTTCCCTTACATCAATGTCATGTGTGGGAGAGATGGACTCTTATACTGGACAATCAGTCCCTACTTGAGAGTCTTATTTATCTCCCTAGTGAATGAAGATAAAACAGAGTTTATTATCAAATTGGTAAACACGTATTCAATACACAAGCAATGCATTAGGCGGTCTGTATCACAGACCATGGGTGAATTATATGGATAAAAACTCTCTCATTAAGGTTAATCAAGATCTATCAAGGTGCAGAAAGGTCATTTTCTCAAAAGTTTCCAACGGTGTTGATATACTCCATGCATCCTGATTGTCTGTTAGAAAATCTATTGAGTCTTTTACACAAATTCGCAAGGCGGAATATTAAAAAGTGTGCAACCGATTCAAACGATATTATTTCTCAATAAATTGCAAATTTTGTAAAATTGTAAATTGGTTTCACAATTAAAATCCACTATTAAATTCATTTCAATACGTTAACTAAACATAACAACGAACTTCGAGGAATATATCATGGTGGAATATTTTCGGAAATGGGCGTATCTAAGGAACCTAAACAATTTATGGAGTATAAAATGAAAACGACGGCCAATCACATTTCCTATCTTCGCAAAATTCAATTATATAGCAATATTGGTTGCAGTGTTCTGAAACTTCATTAACAATATACATGCAGAACACAATGGAAAATATACCAGTAATGTGTACGTAAACTCGAAACCCAACGTATAGCTATATGAAATACTAAAATACAAAAGTAACTACGTTATGTCACTATGACATTCACAAAATAGTACAGTGGTAGATATTGCTGGAATGAGCAAACTTCTTTTCGTCTAACTTCAGCCGCCATGAATGCCACAACATACAAAAGAGATCACAATATTTTAACACTTCACTCAAATACAAAATAACGGTACATCATGTGCTGCCAGAAAACTCGATTATTTATGACAATACAAAGTGAGTACTTGATGACTTACATGTACATCATGACAAAACTAACTACAACACACGAAACATACAGAAGACATGATTAACAATACAATATACATCACGAACTGCCTATATATGGAAACTTCCAAAGACAGGTATGAAACATATACAATGTGACGCATACTATTGTTATGTTATTGTGGTCGATATTCATCTATTCTGAAACCGGGTATCAAAAAAGAGCAAGTGTTCCCTGTTGGTTTGCTGCATACGCAGATATACAGATACAGATATTTTATGATATGTACTAAACTTAATACAAAGTGCATGTGTCGCTGTGTCTTACAGAAACTTGTCTGCAACACATTCAATACAAATACAGTGCTAATACAGGAACCTTAACATCAGTACCTTGGCGATGATACAGTAATCAATTAACTATACACAAACACCATGGCCGTTATCAAGTACAGTATCCACTTTATGATACACCAAGTATACATGTAGTTTATATTCTATGGAAACAGAAAATCATTTATGGTTGTAAGTCCATTACTGCAACATTGCTAATACAGATGAATTTTACTAAGCACGTGTTACTAACATAAAACCCTTATCAGAGAAACAAAAAAGTATAAAAGAAAAAGATATATTAAAGAAACGCACTTGTGTAATTCAAAAAGCTAGTAGCTGCGTTAACGAGCCAGTGTCCTTCTCCGATCGTTAATATTTATAAAGAGAACCAAAGGCGAAAAATTTTTCTCGTGTAGCAGAAGTTCTGAAGAACCCGTAAATACCAGAATTTAAAGTCATTCCGTCCTAAAATAGCGTATTTAACGGATAAAAAAGGAATTAAAGATGCGTACTTTTAATTTTCCATATACGGAAGAGCCTGCCCACTAGCGCATGCACAAACTACCATAAACAAAATAACTTCGTATAGAGAAAATTTTCCATTAAGAAAGCAAGGGAGAAAACACAGTTCATGGCAAACGCAAAGGTGTATATTGGAGACCACAAAGAGAGATGGAATTCCCTAAAATCAGAGGTACATTTAATTTGCAATTTTAAGAACAAACTACGAGACAGCAGGTTTTATATTTGATATAGTGATAGTGATACCGTAGACCTGTGCAGTGCAATGAATCAGTATGTGTGAGAAATCTGATAAGTTAAACATGAGCATTTCTGTATAAGTCACAAATGCAAGTTATAAAGATGTCTACTCTTGATTTTCATTCCATATAAGGGCCTGTCGATGCTTAATCACAGAGTACGGCGGTCGAAATTTAGGGGTCCTCTGAAGGGAATTCATTAATATTCATACTGTGCTAGCGTTAATGAAGCTTATCCGAAGGTTGAAATCTCTTGTATCGTTTCAGTTCAAACTCTGAAACTTTGTACATATCTTTATTTATATATCGTCTATCAACATACAACAAAACATCCAGCCTAAAAATTTAATAAATTATAGATGCAAGGAAGGATACTTTAAAAGAATCAAGATATTTACCGATGAAAAGTAGCATTTCATTTTTAGCCGGACTTAATGCCGCAGGCATAGGCCAAGGCTATAGCCGCCGAGTCAATTCTCAAAACGAGGCAATCTACATTGTAATTATAAGTTTTAAAACACTCTTTCTCACTCAATGTGTTCTTGCGGTTCAAAACATAATCTCTGATGTAATTTCTAGCATTATAATATTCAGAACGTATTGAATCTTTATTGGATCATTAATTATATGTAACATTGCAAATAGAGATATACATGTCTATATTCGTGTAGACTGAATTCGAGTTACCTGCTCTTGCTTGATATCGCTGCGCGAAGAGACAAGTGACCACCGCCATTCTGGAGAGACTTCTACTCCAACTAGTGTTAATTATAGCACAGGCCGCATGGGCTGATAACAAGCAGTACACACTGCGTGTAGATGTAATTCGTCTGCAGTAGCATACACAACATTATTATACAGTAGTATTTAATGTAATTTATGAAAGGCGCGTGATGTTAGCGTCGACAGGGACGTATATATATAAATTTAGATATATATGTCCCTGGCGTCGAGAATGTAATTAATTGTCAATATTTGTTGATTCTAGGCTAAATGAATAAAACAAAACGAAATCCAGTGATATGAAAATAACCGATAACGCGTCACTTGAACCTCAGTCAGTCTCGTTATGGTCACTGTCATGAAATTCTAAGATCTAGACAGGCATGGCTTTGCCAACTGGTCTAATATTTGTGTACATGTATATGTGAGGGGTTTCCCTGTGTCTATTTTTGCCGATTAAAGCATGTTTCAAATTCAAGCATCATACATAAATAAAATATCCTGCTAAACACAGTAGGTTTAATACTCTTCAAGAATAAATAGAATATCCTGCTAAACTGAGTAGGTTTAATGGCCATGGATTGTCAATGCAAGTGAAATTGTACCAATACAATTAATCCAGAGAGTTATAGTCAAAACGGGGACAGGCTTGGAGTAGTGGTTAAACGCTTGGCATGCGGCGCCGACGATCCGGGTTCGATTCCTTGGTTGCGCCACTATGTTTAAGAGGTTGGTTACCTCCTGCTTTCATGTCGCGATATAACTGAAAAATTGTTGAAAGCACCAATCAACCAACCAAAAATATAGTCTAAACGGCCCAAGAAAAAACAGTCCACACCAGAACGGCCCACACCAAAACGGCCCCTTTTTGCCACACCGGCCAAACTTTGTAATATTTTAACAATGGATATCGACTTTGATTTCAAAATAGATTTTTTTTACCTAATGTTTAAATTATACTTGATACAGATAGTAAGAGGGCAAATAATTTGACATTTTGATAAATTGTCTTCAGCATAAAACTATTCGTGTGGGCCGTTTTGTTTTTGGGCCGTTTTGACTGTACACCAATCAGGTAGAAAAGTCATAATTCTGTTCTCTATAGCGATAAGAGATGACAGATATATCTTTTATGTTCAAGAGAATAAAGCATGACAAGGGCAGTGTAACTTTTAAAACAATAACGAACCTATGGTTTTCATCATGATCAAGGGTAGATGACATGCCTCACGAGATATTTTATCAAAGGTAACCAATGATAAACTTGATTTCACTATTACTTAAGAATTGTTCTTCCATAATGAAATGTGTAATTTTTTTCCTTAAATTTGTTATCAACTCCAATTTAATCTTTTGCTACTTGACCAGTTACTAAAAGCCCGGCTACCAGTACTATAAATACTTTGATTGAATTAAGTAATGTGTTCTAGATTACCTCAATGGAGATCGAAGAGTCAACACTTGGTCGAAATCCAATACTATGACGATTGAAATTCTCGGGAACGGAGGGTTCACTAATGCTACACCGTCTATGTATATATGCAGAATACCATCATAAAATGATTTGTTCGGGTGAGGTGGAAATCGGAGTGCCAATAGTGTAGGTGTATAAGTTTATATCCGGTAATTCATATTTCAAGTATGCTTTATGTCTCTTAGTATTAAATTAAAAACGGAAAGGAATAAATCAACATTTAGTATTGTCTCAGAGCATTACTTAAAACACGAGTACCTTAACCTAATATGAACTGGAGCTGGTTAAAATGGATTGAGTTTATCTACTGTGTATTGGTCATTCGTAAATCGTGACCTATAACGCTACAGAAAGTGTTTGTATCATTGACGTAAAAAGAGAGTAAGAGCAAAGCCATTCCAAGTACTTAAGTAGTAAACTTGTTTATCACCAACACATAATACAAATGATGTATGGCTAGTGACGTATCACAGGGCACGAAATTCAAATAAAAGGAATTAAATAAAGAATAATTTTCCTAACTTCAGAATCAAGCGAACGTTGTTGTTGGAATAAGTATATATATTTAAGCCGCAAAGAAAAGTCATAATTGCCCTCGTCGATGCAGTGACCAAAGCCTACTAATACAGGTAAAAGGTAATTTACGCAAGTTAGAATAGAAAACATTTATGGTTAATATTTCAGGTAAAAGATGGTATATGACATAATTTTCCAGATCGTTTTAAAAATCTACATAGATTACCAGTGAAGTGTATCTCTTTTTAAAAAATGAACATTAATCTCAAACTCTAGCCGTCATAAATCTTATTACACGGGATAAGTTCCGTTCTCTATCTAAAATGAACAAGCAAAGGATGTAAACAGGTACATAAACCGCCGATACATTACTTAATGTCCATTTCTAGGTAGGTATGATGTGAAGTGGTACCTGGCCGCAGGAACATGACAAGATTTTAATCACAAGAGATTGCGTTGCTTGGATAAAGAAAATTAACATGTCCGTACTCTAGGTACAATAAGTTTAGTTATATGAAACTATTAGAATACTACATGTCCAGACCTTATATTATTTGATGTATTACATGTCATAATATTTCTTGTTGGAATGCCATTCCACCAATGTGCTTTAACACAATGATATATCTGTAGAATGAAGTTTAAATATCTGTCATAATATAGCAGGTAGAAATTATGGACCATACTCGAGAT